>OY482671.1:71803983-72491483 GCA_960531455.1 Urophora cardui | reverse complement strand
CTCTTTATTACTTGTTTCTGCTGTAAATATGAATATGTATATACATGAAGTTTTATTGGAAAACAGCAGTTAACTCAACCTAGGATGATATTTTATAAATTCTTAAGATTTAGTGTATGTTTAATAAATGCAAGAGGCGGATCAAACGCGGTCTTTTAATTTCGACCAGTTTCTTATTGGACACATCAATAATAATAATAATAATAATAATAATAATAATAATAATAATAATAATAATAATAATAATAATAATAATAATAATAATAATAATAATAATAATAATAATAATAATAATAATAATAATAATAATAATAATAATACACTTGCGCTATTATAACTCTGACGAGTTTAATGACCGAGCTTCTCTCCCAGTTCAAGAAGTGCTCCTTTTGTTTTTCCTAACTGGGTGGACCTACAGTTTTATGCCGGCTGCGAACGGCGAATGCATTTTTTGTGAGAAGCTTTTTCATAGCAGAAATACACTCAGAGGGTATGCCGCCCACTGCCGAACGGTGTCCGCTATTTCTAAAAACCCAATAATTGGGTTTTAATTAATTAAAAAAAAAATTTTTAGGAGTTTGTCTGGACTGGGGTTAGAACCCGAGACCTCTGGTATAGCAGACGAGCACTCTACCCATTGCACCACAGCGGCCATAGTGCAAATTGCTATTCGTTGATTTTTATTTATTGTAAGAATTACAGTTTCTTTGCCTTAAAATATAAGACAATAATACAAATATGTATATGCACAACCTCTGAAATCTGGTGTTCTGTTCATGGAGGAACAATAAAGGAGAATGCATAAGATCAGCTGACTTCTTCTTCAATCTTCATAAACACACACGAACACAAGCATTTTTTTGTTGACATATTCCACACACACACGCAACCTAGCATTTGTGTGGCCCCTACATCTGTCAAATTCTTCTACATTCCTCTTTGCATGACACTTCTCGGCCCACTATGTATGAAGGTATGTCGTTATGCATTCTCCTTTATTGTTCCTCCATGGTTCTGTTATACCAAGGCGAAAACTCCCTATTCAAAAGAATACTCACTTCACTTAATTATTTGTTTACAGCAGTGATAGGCAAAATTGAAATGCAGCTGTATTAGTGAGAGCGCCGTCATCGCGCAAGTCAATTTGTTCGTTTTCGTTTAGTCGCTTGCTGGCCCTCAATGAATGCGGTTGTTTATAAAAACGATTAGCATGCGTACATTTGTATTGTTACGTATTTGTCGATAGCTCGATTATTTCTATCGGGTTCGTATCGCTGAATTGTTAAATAAAAGTCTTTATTTACTTCTTAATTCACACCGCTTTATTTCACGACTAAAAAGTCTACACTTGTTTTACTTGACTTGATGTTAACACTTCTACGGTTAAGTTACGACTGACTGCGGAGCGCCTGCTCGCCGCCTTATATAGTCTGTCAAACGCAATCTGGAAAATTCTGGCAACACTGGAAATTATCTGGTCTCTTCTTCTAGTTCTGGCAGTTTCTTTAGAAAGGTGTTCAGTCATTTAGTGATGTGAGAGTGGAACCGATTATATTCGCCACACTGCCCTCCACCTAAGTCTGATCGTCCCGATCTGACACATTACTCGTTCCAAATGCTGCTAGCCTTTCCAGATGAACCACCTTCATTTTATTCCTCGGTCTTCCAATCGTTTGTATGCGATACACAACATCGTTGAGCCGCTTAATCACTTTGTAGGGCCCTTCCCAAGTACACTGCAATTTCGGGGACAAACCTTTCTTTCGCTGCGGGTTGTATAGCAAAACTAAATCTCCCTCAAGAAAACCTTCTGAGTTCATCGCCTTGTCGTATCTGTCCTTCATTTTGTCACTCATGATCTTTGTTCGCTGTCTTACAAGTTCATGTATTTCTCTCATTTCCTCTTCCAGAACGTTGTTAGACTGTCTGGTATTTATTCCCGTATCGGCATTTATCCCAAATTTCAAGTCAGCTGGCAGTCGAAGATCACTACCAAAGATTACTTTTGCAGGAGTCTGACCTGTTGTATCGTGTACGGCCGATCGATATGCTATCAGGAACAGAGGAATATGAGTGTCCCAATCTCTTTGAAACTTGTCCACCACCTTTCGTAAATGTTCCTCTAATGTTCTGTTAAATCTTTCTACCATGCCGTCTGATTGTGGATGCAACGCAGTTGTTCGGGTTTTCCTAATACCCAGTGTCTTGCACATCTCCTGAAACACTACTGATTCGAAGTTCCTACCTTGGTCAGAATGTAGCTCTATAGGTGCACCATATCTCGCCACCCAATTGTTGGTGAATACTTCAGCTATAGTTTCTGCTTCTTGATTTGGAATCGGGTACACTTCCGGCCATTTGCTGAAGTAATCCATGACCACCAGAACATATTTGTTTCCAAGTTTGCTAGTAGGAAATGGCCCAGCTACATCCATGGCAATTCTCTCAAATGGTGCCCCTGAGCTGTATTGTTTCATCGACCCATGACTCCTGGATTTGGGACCCTTAGCCTTTATGCACACATCGCAGTTCGCAATCCACTCAACAAGTGTCTGACGGCAACCGATCCAATAAAACCTCTTTTTGATTTTCTCTACCGTCTTTGTTACTCCAAGATGACCTCCACTTGAACCATTGTGTAGTTCATTTAGCACATCCGGTATTCTTTTCCTTGGAACAACTATCAATGTTTTAGAACTTTGGCCATCTTCACTCTCCCAAACACGATGTAGGCAACCATTTACCAATTGCAAACTATTCCACTGTGCCCAATATGATTTGGCAACAGGACTCTCTGATGACATCTCTTCTTTTGATGGTCGTTCATTTTGCTCCAAACCGATCATTACACGTGCCAGATCTGGATCTTCAAGCTGACACTTCCTTAGCTGTTCCGCATCCCATTCGTCTGTGGATGTTATTGTCATTCGCCGAACATTTACGATGACTTCCTTCCGCTCAGCTCTGGAGGAATTCTTTCGTTCGAGGTTACATGGTTTTCGCAATATTGCATCAGTATTTCCTTGTATGGTCCCTTTTTGGCGATCTATTGATTTCTACATCTGCTCATGCCCGTCAGCCTTGCGCTTTCGCTCGTACATAGTGCTGAAATTACTGGAGCCCTTGCTACAATGACGTGCTATGTGTCCTGTTTTCCCGCACTTGAAGCATCTCACAGCTCCATTCCTCTTTTTCTGCAATTCATTCAACACCTCCAATATCTTAGTTAGCAAGTCTGACGCATATACTTCCACCCGATGAGCCTTGTAAGGGGGCTTGCTCAATAGAGATGCTGTTTCCTGTGTCAAGGCATATGAGACCGTTTCAGCGAAAGTTTCTTTTGGATTTGTATAGGTAGCCCGCTTCGTTTCAATATCTCGTATTCCATTGATGAAGCTTTGAATTTTCATTCTTTCGATGAATTCTTGAGGTGCTCCTGCGTTTGCCAAATGAGCTAGCCTCTCAATCTCAGAAGAAAATTCTTGTAACGTCTCATTTGGTTTCTGGAAGCGATTCTGCAACTCCATTTGATATATCTGCTTCCTGTGCTCGCTACCATAACGTCTTTCAATGGCACCCATAATTGCGTCATAGTTGTTCCTTTCGCCCTCGCTAACAGTCTGTAATATTTCTGCTGCAGGTCCTTTCAATGCCACGAACAGGGCAGCGACCTTGTCCTCCGCACTCCAATTATTTACAACTGCCGTTTTCTCAAATTGTAGCTTGAATACTTGAAATGGACCACTTCCATCAAACGACGGAGGTTTTATCTTCTGTGTAGCAGTTGAAGCGACTGGACGACTTGGTTGAATATCCTGTAGACGGGCTTTCAATGCTTTTACATCGTCCTCTAATTTTTCTTGTCTTTCTTCAAGGACCTCCTTAACTTGTATAATTTTTGCATCCTGTGCCTTGAATTGTAAGGACATGCGTTCCTCTTGTGCCTTCAACTGAGCCGCAATGCCGGACACCTGTGATGAAAGTACTGACTGTTGCAATTCCATTTTGGACGTTATCTGTGCCTGTTGTTCTTCCATTTTTGCCGATATTTGTGTCAGTACAGCCAATATCGAGTTCATGTCTACGTTTGCAACTGACTGTGGAGCCTCTTCCTTCTGAGTTTCTCCCTTTTGGACCTCTTCTACATCATCGTTGAAATCAAACTCATCTACATCAATGTTATTGGCTTCCATAGCTTCTTGTAACCTTGCCTGTAGTTCAATTTTATTGCCGGTTGTGCTCAGTTTTCTCTTTTCTAACTCCCTTTTAAGCTCTTGGATTTTAAGTTCGTTTAGCTTTGCCATTATCCTTATTTCGTTATCCCTGTCTCGTTATCCTTGTTTCGTTATCCTTGATCCTGGAATTTATTTAACAATTCCAATTCTGACACCAATTGTTACGTATTTGTCGATAGCTCGATTATTTCTATCGGGTTCGTATCGCTGAATTGTTAAATAAAAGTCTTTATTTACTTCTTAATTCACACCGCTTTATTTCACGACTAAAAAGTCTACACTTGTTTTACTTGACTTGATGTTAACACTTCTACGGTTAAGTTACGACTGACTGCGGAGCGCCTGCTCGCCGCCTTATATAGTCTGTCAAACGCAATCTGGAAAATTCTGGCAACACTGGAAATTATCTGGTCTCTTCTTCTAGTTCTGGCAGTTTCTTTAGAAAAGTGTTCAGTCATTTAGTGATGTGAGAGTGGAACCGATTATATTCGCCACAGTATGTATAAGTAATTATGCTTTTACATATGTAAATATGCGCAAACAAGCGACATTCACCCACGATGTTACTACGCCACTTGCTAAGCGACGACTTAATCGTTTACAAAAGAAAGAGCATAACGTGTCTGTGTGATTTGAGCGCGATCAATTGATCTATGAAACGCCTATCACTGGTTTACAGTCAAACTTATTTAAGTTTCAATTATGTATTTACACACGGGTAACTACATATGTATATGTAATTTAAATTCATGTACTATGTACATGGGTATGCAGGTAGTAATTAACATATAATTAATATTAACCATCTCTAAATATATTTAAAACCCCATTTAATTAACATTTCTGCTGGCAAACACATTTTCACTACTTCACTTTAACTCAATTTAACGAAGTTTTTACCAAAAAATATGTATACCGATGTAGCAACCAACCTAATATCGGCTGCGACACGCACAGAAAACGCATAGAAGTAGAAAATTTTCAACTTAGCTGCGTTCGAATGCGTGTTGGAAATCATCTTCGAATTTTCTATGCGTGTGGTGCATTCAGCGATGCCGTTCCAAAATTTATGAGCGGAGTGAAAATTGACATATAGCGGAGTGTTTCGGAGTGACGGACGAAAGAGCGGAGTGAAATTGCGGAGGGATGTCAAATATAAGGAAATCAACAAGAAATGTAAATATGGGAAAGCAAACGCAAAAATTAAAGGACATATGTATTTATTAGAAATGAATTTAATTAAATTAAAATTATGTTTTTATTCATAGCACATTTGTTTATAAACTTTTGTATACATAAATTAGTGCATGTTATGCATTAGATAAATGTCTTAGATATAAAAGTACAAGTATGTATATATAAGTAGGATAAGTTTTTTTTTTAAATAAATTATGTATTTTGTGTTTTTGTAAAGACAATTCTGCCCTTTTATGACCATCAGAATTGCCATACCTTTCCAAATCAGAAATATTATTTCCCAACAATTTTACACAAATTTTACAGAAGCTTTTCTCATCTTTGTTTTTTAACCAACTAAATTTCATCTTCCATTTATCGATGAATTTTTGTTTGAACGGCTTTATTTTCACTGTCTTTGGTGTGAAAATCGCAGAAAACAGCGGCACTACAATTATTTACCATACATATGGTGTGAAAATAATTCATAGCAGCAGCACTACAATCACCCGAAACTATAGCAGCATCGAAGTCACCGTCTGTGGTGTGCAAATCATCCATAGCAGCAGCACTACAATCATCGGAAACTATAGCAGAAATAGCAGAATCGAAGTCACTCGTACAGACGGCAGCAGCCACAGGATCCAAATCGTATACATAAGTATGGTCATTTGCAACAGCTACATCATAGGCCAATTTCTGTGTTGTAGCAGCAGGGGAATTTTCTTCTTTGATAAAATAGCTGGAAAGAGAATATGAGGTTATGAAATATGGAAAAGTATCCTTTAGAAATATAACTTACCTGTCAATGTACCTTTTTTTGCATTTGGTCCAGGGCAAACTTTTCTGATGAAAACAAAAAAATGTAAAAACCAGCTAATGTGTTTTTATAAATTTTAACTCAGCTATTCATTTTAGAGCAATTGATTTGAAATTTTCCATGGAAGCGCGCACAAAACAAAGATCAGTGAAAAGTTGCCACTGCGGCAGAATTATAAGACGTAAACAATAACGCTGCCAGATTGTAATTTTATACATACAAAATTGAAAGTTGATTCAAAATTTCTGAATTATTTCATACATGAAAAAGTGGGAGTGATTTAGTCCAAGAGGGAATGGCGGAGTGAGGAGGTCAAAATCGGAGTGAAATCTTCCAATTGGAGTGACAGCGGCATCGCTGGGTGCATTTACATCCGTGCCACTGGAGTTTGCCTCATTTAAACACAGGTATGCAACACGGCTGTCAGTGACACGCACACGCATACGCATCTGCATACGGTTCAATAGATTTGCAACTTTAATGATTGTAACTCTTTTGAGCATCAGTAAGCAGAGATGAAAACGCTCTCTGATTTCTCTCTTAACTGTCGATTCTCCCTCACAAACGAATTTTTTGACTGTTAATGTACCGTTACCGCAGTAGCGTCAATGAAATGTATTTGCTTATTGTACACAATGTGTACTACACAGTAGGTAATTGGCGTCATTACAAAGTTGTCGTTGAAGTACAGTGAAACCTCCCTTGGGCGGACTCTCACCGTCGGGCAAATTTTGTCCGCCCAAGAGAGGTGTCCGCCTAAGGAAGTGGATTGCTATTTTAGAAATTTTTTGAATTTTAAAGGATTTATTTATTCATATATCACTGAAACAAACAAGGATTCTTATGTCTTCAAAATTTCACATGAATACATATACAGTGAAACCTCTCTTGGACGGACACTCACCGTCGGGCAAATTTTGTCCGCCCAAGAGAGGTGTCCGCTTAAGGGAGTGGGTTGCTATTTTAGAAATTTTTTTCAATTTTAAAGGATTTATATATTCATATATCACTGAAAAAAACAAGGATTCTTATGTCTTCAAAATTTCACTTAAATACATAAAAACTTATACATATTTATGTATGTACATATGTATACATATACATAAAGTATTAACATACATATTACATATCAATTAGTAAGTTGCTAAGAACTGGAAATGTTGGGATATCTTTGAAATTATTTAAAAAATTGCGAAATTGTCGATTGACGATGGGTTTTTTGCTTATTTAAAATAAAATTGTTTTGCAGATGGCTTTAAAATTTCTGCAACAATTCAAATGCAATAAGGTCTTCCGTGCAAAATCTTTTCAAATTTGAAACTGCAGTCAAAGCCATTACGTTCGAGGAGATTGCATTACCTACTTTCAGCGGTAATACTTTCAGTATCGGTACTATCATCTTCAATAGTTTCGCCGTTTTCGTCACTTAGAACATCTAACTGGAAACCCGTGAATGTAGTTACATATATCTATTCCAATAGTCATGCGGACATTTAGTTTAGTTGGTGATTCCCCTTCATTGTAGCGCTTTTTACCTAACGAACATTCCACGAACTTTTTTTATATTGCTATACATACTTATATTTTGTCCGCATAAGAGGGGTTCATGTCCGCCTAACACAGGTTTTATGTGATTCGTTATGAAAAAAATCAAAGTGTCCGTTGACGAGAGGTTCGTGTCCGCTTAATAGAAGTTTTTAGTTCAATTAAATATTCTGGTCACACTGGTCGCGCTGTGAAGTTGTCAAAAATTTTTTCCTCCGTACTTTTGTGCTAAAAAAAATATATAATTGATCAATTTAACTCAATAATATTGTGAAAAAGTGTCGGAAAAAGTGTCGCAATTTAGTGTGCTATCAAATTAATATAAAACTGCTTTATTTAAACTCTAAAGCGTAAATTAAGTGTTATTGCTGAGTGATTGTGCATATTGTTGTTGCATTGATCGCACAATAGCAAAAGCTCCCACACACAAAACTCCACCACAAACCTCTTTTTCACCACTAAGTGGTGAATTAGTGTGGACACAAACCATTCGTGTAAAGTTTATACATAAGTATCAGAGCTGTAAAAAGCTGCAACCACATTGTATTACAATCATAAAAAGTTGTACATATTACAAGCGCAGCCGGGTGCAAATGAATATAGACTAAAATATTCGTTTGCACCAGCGAGATGCCCCTCAACCATACTCCTCCTAAAGTAGGAGGTTCCCAACAAGTCGAAGTGCGAGATCGAGCATCAGTAAGCAGAGATGAAAACGCTCTCTGATTTCTCTCTTAACTGTCGATTCTCCCTCACAAACGAATTTTTTGACTGTTAATGTACCGTTACCGCAGTAGCGTCAATGAAATGTATTTGCTTATTGTACACAATGTGTACTACACAGTAGGTAATTGGCGTCATTACAAAGTTGTCGTTGAAGT
The DNA here is from genome assembly GCA_960531455.1 of Urophora cardui. NCBI lineage: Eukaryota > Metazoa > Arthropoda > Insecta > Diptera > Tephritidae > Urophora > Urophora cardui. The sequence continues at coordinate 72,482,826 of OY482671.1, read as the reverse complement.
ACAGTGAAACCTCCCTTGGGCGGACTCTCACCGTCGGGCAAATTTTGTCCGCCCAAGAGAGGTGTCCGCCTAAGGAAGTGGATTGCTATTTTAGAAATTTTTTGAATTTTAAAGGATTTATTTATTCATATATCACTGAAACAAACAAGGATTCTTATGTCTTCAAAATTTCACATGAATACATATACAGTGAAACCTCTCTTGGACGGACACTCACCGTCGGGCAAATTTTGTCCGCCCAAGAGAGGTGTCCGCTTAAGGGAGTGGGTTGCTATTTTAGAAATTTTTTTCAATTTTAAAGGATTTATTTATTCATATATCACTGAAAAAAACAAGGATTCTTATGTCTTCAAAATTTCACTTAAATACATAAAAACTTATACATATTTATGTATGTACATATGTATACATATACATAAAGTATTAACATACATATTACATATCAATTAGTAAGTTGCTAAGAACTGGAAATGTTGGGATATCTTTGAAATTATTTAAAAAATTGCGAAATTGTCGATTGACGATGGGTTTTTTGCTTATTTAAAATAAAATTGTTTTGCAGATGGCTTTAAAATTTCTGCAACAATTCAAATGCAATAAGGTCTTCCGTGCAAAATCTTTTCAAATTTGAAACTGCAGTCAAAGCCATTACGTTCGAGGAGATTGCATTACCTACTTTCAGCGGTAATACTTTCAGTATCGGTACTATCATCTTCAATAGTTTCGCCGTTTTCGTCACTTAGAACATCTAACTGGAAACCCGTGAATGTAGTTACATATATCTATTCCAATAGTCATGCGGACATTTAGTTTAGTTGGTGATTCCCCTTCATTGTAGCGCTTTTTACCTAACGAACATTCCACGAACTTTTTTTATATTGCTATACATACTTATATTTTGTCCGCATAAGAGGGGTTCATGTCCGCCTAACACAGGTTTTATGTGATTCGTTATGAAAAAAATCAAAGTGTCCGTTGACGAGAGGTTCGTGTCCGCTTAATAGAAGTTTTTAGTTCAATTAAATATTCTGGTCACACTGGTCGCGCTGTGAAGTTGTCAAAAATTTTTTCCTCCGTACTTTTGTGCTAAAAAAAATATATAATTGATCAATTTAACTCAATAATATTGTGAAAAAGTGTCGGAAAAAGTGTCGCAATTTAGTGTGCTATCAAATTAATATAAAACTGCTTTATTTAAACTCTAAAGCGTAAATTAAGTGTTATTGCTGAGTGATTGTGCATATTGTTGTTGCATTGATCGCACAATAGCAAAAGCTCCCACACACAAAACTCCACCACAAACCTCTTTTTCACCACTAAGTGGTGAATTAGTGTGGACACAAACCATTCGTGTAAAGTTTATACATAAGTATCAGAGCTGTAAAAAGCTGCAACCACATTGTATTACAATCATAAAAAGTTGTACATATTACAAGCGCAGCCGGGTGCAAATGAATATAGACTAAAATATTCGTTTGCACCAGCGAGATGCCCCTCAACCATACTCCTCCTAAAGTAGGAGGTTCCCAACAAGTCGAAGTGCGAGATGCCCAACAAGCCCAAGTGCAACTACAGCACCAAACACCGAGATCCCTGGGTACACCCCAACAAATGTCCCAACATCTAACCCCATCCCGCCTGCCTAGTACCAACGTACCAAACGTACAACAGCAGATCGAAACCCTCCAAAGGCAACTGGAAATTCTCTATGCCCAACAACAACAAGCCCAGAAACCCCAAACTGCAGGAAACTTGACAACTGCTACCCCAACCGACCAATGGAAGATCGTCAATCCCAAACGCCAACGCGAAAGCCCAAGTAAAAATACTGCCTCTAAAAAACAGGCTAAACTTGATAATTATTACTGGCTTGGAAGCCGCCTACCAAATGAAAATGAAAATGAAAACAGATTTGCCTCCCTTGAAGTTGAGGAAACTAACCAACCAACTGAAAAAATACCCAAGCCGCCGCCAATATTTATAGACAAAGTTCTAAACATTCCCCCCCTAATGAGTTTACTACAAGAAGTTGCTCCAAACTCCTATGATCTAAAGCTCACAGGCAAGGATCAAGTAAAAGTACAAGCATCATCCCTGGATGCTTACAAAACCATAGTGTCACAACTGGAACAGAAGGGCACAGAGTTCCACACTTATAAAACAAAACAAGAACGTACCTTCAGAGTTGTTCTCAGAAACATGCACTCCTCAATAGACACAAAAGAAATTGTGGATTCTCTAAAAGATCTCGGTCACTCAGTCACAAACATTTGGAACATAAAACACAGAGTCACAAAAAATCCTCTCCCAATGTTTATCATTGAACTCAAACCCGCCTCCAATAACAAGGAGATATATCAAATTAAAAGTCTCCTGCACTCAAGAATTGCTTTCGAGCCCCCACACCCGAAGCGTGAAATACCGCAATGCGCCAACTGTCAGCAATATGGCCACACAAAGTCCTACTGTCGTCGAAAATCAGTATGTATAAAATGTGCTGGAAACCACCTCTCCGCTGATTGCAAGCGAAAGACAAGATCTGAAGATGTCAAATGCGCTCTATGTGAAGGCAACCATCCAGCAAATTATAAAGGCTGTATGGTATACAAAAACATCCAAAGCGCCAAATACCCAACTCTGAGGAAAAAAGCTCCTGCACAGCCCCAAGAGAAACCACAACAGCCAATTCAAACCCCAATGCAGATTGAAACCCCAATTGAAATTGACCAATACCCAGCCACATATGCTCAAGCAGCAAAGAAAGGCGTAACACCCCGCTCGAACCCTAATAATGCCATTCCAAATAGTAATGAAACCCACACCCCAACGCAAAACACTAACGAAATGCGAGAAATGATAGACTTACTGAAACAAGTCATGCAACAAATGACATCAATGATGAGCCTCCTCGTCACCCTCACGACTAAAAACTGTGCATCTTCAACCCGTTGAAAATTATCATTTGGAATGCCAATGGCCTATCCAAACACTTACTTGAAGTTAAAACTTTACTTCAGACCCACGATATAGATATACTCCTCATATCTGAGACCCACTTTACTGACAAAAGCTACTTTGAAGTACCCAACTACAAGTTTTACCACACAAAACACCCCAGTAACAACGCTCATGGAGGCTCAGGTATCTTGATACGGAAAAGTATTAAACATTACAGCACGAATTCATTCCGTACAAATGCTATACAAGCCACAAATATTGTCATTGAAGACCCGAGCGGCCAGCTTACACTCTCTGCTATCTATAGCCCGCCGAGGCACTCTATCAGCACTGCAGAATATGAAAATTTCTTCAAAACTCTTGGAAATCGATTTCTAGCTGGGGGCGATTACAATGCCAAACACACGTTCTGGGGCTCTCGTCTCATTACCCCTAAAGGAAGACAACTATATAATGCTATTAGCAATCTCAGTTTAACTCCATTCTCTACTGGAACTCCCACTTATTGGCCAACAGATAAAAATAAAATACCCGACTTAATCGATTTCTGCGTGGTGAAAGGCGTGAATTCTTCAGATATAAATTGCAAATCTTGCTTTGAATTGTCTTCCGACCACTCTCCAATCCTGGTAACAATTGATAAAAATTTTACACCGGCAGCGGAACAATGCAGCCTTTACAATCGGAAGACTGATTGGGAATACTTCCGACACATCATCACGTCTAATCTTGACTTCAAATTAGCCCTGAAATCTGCTGAAGATATAGAGGCAGCAGTCGAACATTTTAACAGCTGCATCCAACAAGCTGCATGGAAATCAACTCCCACCCTCATCAGACAAAAAAGGACAAGCGTTACCCACAACATACAAGCTAAGCTCAAAGAAAAACGACTCGCAAGGAAAAAATGGCAACAAACCCGTCACCCCGACGACAAGAAAAGATTGAATGCTCTCACCAAAGAACTCAAAAACATCCTCAAAATTGAACACAACAGACAAGTTCAACAATATCTCAGTAATATTGATGCAACAGCTGCAACTGATTACTCCTTTTGGAAAGCTGCTAGTAAGCTAAAAAGGCCGATTTTCTACAATTCTCCAATACGAATGGAAAATAACGAATGGGCGAAAAGTGACGCAGAGAAAGCAAATACTTTTGCACGCCACCTAAAATCAGTATTCACCCCACATGATATTGAACCCCCACTAAGCACAACAACAGAAGTGAAAAATACTCTGAGTCATCCCTATCAAATGGACCTCCCCATAAAACGATTCGCAATATCGGAGGTAAAAACCGTAATAGCGATGCTCAACCCAAAGAAAGCCCCTGGGTACGATATTATTAATGGCAATGTACTAAAACACTTACCTTACGAAGGCATAAAATTTCTCACCCAACTTTTTAATGCAGTACTAATAACTGCATTCATACCCCCACAATGGAAAGTCGCTCAGATGAAAATGATTCTGAAACCAGGAAAGCCCCCTGATACGGCAGCGTCTTACAGACCCATTAGTCTGCTGCCCATTGTCTCAAAAGTCTTGGAAGTGCTCTTCCTTAAAAGACTCCTACCCAAAATAGAAGAGCGTAACATTATACCTAATCACCAATTTGGCTTCAGAAGAGGACACGGAACAATTGAACAAGTACATAGACTTACCGAGAAAATCTACTCTGCCTTTGAGCAAAAAAAATACTGTACAGCTGCCTTTCTAGATATATCCCAAGCTTTTGATCGCGTATGGCACGACGGCCTGCTCTATAAAATAAAAAATACTCTCCCTACAAGCTACTTTCTATTTATAAAATCTTATCTCAAAAATCGTTACTTTTTCGTCAAAGAAGGAGCAGAGCAGTCTGAGCTTTACGAGAGCTTAGCAGGCGTCCCGCAAGGTAGTGTAATGGGCCCAATACTGTACCTACTTTACACATACGACCTCCCAATAGCAGAAGGAGTCACTATCGGCACTTTTGCCGATGACACTGCTGTACTGGCTTCAGACCTCAACCCTAACGTCGCCTCACTCAAGCTTCAAAGAAGTTTAAATAAAATTACCCATTGGCTGAAAGACTGGCGGATAAAGTCAAATGAATCAAAATCTGTTCAAGTGACGTTTACCACTAGACGCAACACTTGCCCACCCGTAAAACTCAATGGCATTGATATACCGCAAAGTGACGTAACAAAGTACCTGGGTATGCATCTCGACAGAAAACTAACATGGAGAACCCACATATTCACCAAACGAAAAGCTCTTGGTATAAAACTTAGAAATCTTTATTGGCTCATGAATCGAAACTCCCAACTATCAATCGACAACAAACTCCTGCTCTACTCAGCTATTTTAAAACCCATCTGGACCTATGGCATACAGCTATGGGGAACCGCAGCAAACTCAAATATAGAGATTCTCCAAAGATTCCAATCGAAAACCATTAGAATGATTGTAAATGCGCCCTACTACGTCACGAACGACCAACTACATCGTGACCTAAAGATACCTACTATCTCTCAAGAAATCAGAAAGTATGCTGCATCATACAAAATGAGAATATTAGCTCACCCCAACCCACTCGTTCTAGCCCTGACGGCAAGACCAACCAATTTCGTACGCCTCAAAAGAAAATCATTTACAGATCTTTGCTGATGCACTATAATAAATGGATGCGCTACTGAGAGCAATCCATACATGCCCACCATGTTTATTAAGTCATTATTAATTACTAATTACTTTTAACGAACCACAAAATTGTTAGATGTATTTTATTTATACAGTTGGCAAAATATATTGGATGTTAAAAAAAAAAAAAAATTAAATAGTAAATAACTGTCCGCGTCCGGCCAAGAGAGTGTCCGCCTAAGAGAGGGCAATTTGTTCTAAAAATTTAACCTAAACCTTGGTGCATGAAAAAATGTCCGCTCAAGGGAGGTGTCCGCCTATGAGAGGTGTCCGTTAGGAGAGGTTTCTCTGTACATACATATGTACAGTGAAACCTCCCTTGGGCGGACACTCACCGTTTGGCAAAATCGTCTAGACGGTTACGTGCCAAATAAGTAAGCAAGTATAAAGGGTTGCAAATTTGCACTAGCAATAATAGTTATAAGCTTAGTTGGATGATTGATAAAAAATTTGAAAATGGGCGTGGCTGCGCCCACTTTATGCGGCACTCGATTCATATAAAATACACCCTAATCGAACAAACGCAAACAAACAATGAAAGCATACAGCTGAGTATCTAATGTTTGATTCCACTCGAACTTAGGCTTCCTTACTTGTTAGTTTTAGTTTAAATACAGAGAAAATGCAATGAATTGAGATTTAAAAGGTGCCTTTGTTTAATGTGTGCATACGTAGGTCCACTCCCCAAACATAAATTAAAGTAAAAATTGTCTGGACGAGTTTTAAGTTTTTTTTTTTTTTTTTCCGTTGGATATTGAAAACCCCCCCCCCCAATTTTTTCTGTGTGCGCCTCTGTGCAATGTATAAGAGTATTCTGAACTTGAGATTTTACTTAATGTCTGTCAAAATGGAATATTAGAAAGCTAAATTATATAAGAAAATTATTATTATTTATTTATTTTTTGTGTTAGTGCAATCGGCAGTCGATGATAATCAAAACTTTTAGATATTTGCGTCAATCACCCGACACTCACACATATACACTGCTTAACATTCCAGATTTTAAGTGGCCAAGGGCCTTAACAGTTTGATATATCGCACCCTTAATCATAAAGGGGCACAACTCAAAATTCAAAAAATTTCAGGAGAGCCAAAAAACTTTTTTTCATTACAAGCAATCGTATGGCAAAGGGCCAGGTATAATGGTTATTTTTCGGTCGAAAGAGACAGTTATTCAAAAGTTTTTTTTGGCAATCTCCAGATATATGTTCCGTATACCCGTTTATGAAAAAAACTCGATTTCGAAAAATTTTGAGTTGTGCCCCTTTATGATTTAGGGTGCGATATGTATAATAAGCGATATTTGTGTACTAAAAAGTTAAATTATAGTCTGAAAAAATTACATTTTTATCATTTGTAAAAAAATTGTAGTTTTTTGGTAATTTTTATTTTAATTTTGGTAAATTTTTTAAATTGGCTGTGACCCCCCCCCCCCCCCCCCTCCCCCCGAAAAATTCTCTTACTACGCCACTGCAACTTGTATTCCAAATTTCATCAAAATATCTCAATTTTATCGCGAGTTAGAGTGTTTACAGACGGACGGACATGGCGGGGGTTAACCCCAAAATCCCCCCTTGAGTGCGCCAGTGTTGGGGCTCGATATATGTATAAGGTACTTTAGTCTTTGCTGCTCATGGAAAGTTAGGAGCAAATGTTTGTTTTGGATTTTTATGTACATAAATAAACAATGTTAACGTTATTCAATTTCTCATTAATCTTTGGGATAAAGGGTTACTTGCGGTATATCCACTGGAAATTGTATGGGGGTTTATTTTTAAATCCAAAAAAGTATAAAATTTATTCCAATTTTCGGATTGATCTTATACCATTTCAACTATTTTTAATACCAAAAATATTCTAAAAATAATTCAAATTTGGTTTTGATTTACCCAAGTTTTTGTTGTTGAAATCTTACTCTGCCGGAAAATTTTTGTTAAAGGACTTTCAATAAAAATAGATAAATATAAATAACGGTACATCCGATTATTGCAATATTATTCTTGAATGTTCACAATTAAATTCTCTATAGGATATGTTGGCTAACTTTTTGCCCCCCATATAATTTTTCTAATTTTAGGACAGTCGGATCTGAAATTTCTTTAAAAAAAAATCGATTTTTTTCCAATTTTTTTGATTCTTTTTACCACTGTAACCAAACTACTTGACCAATTTTTGAGGGTGTGGCAGAAAATTTTTGTTGGAGCTCCCTCTACCAGATCTTCCTAGATGTCAAATTGCCACGATGTCTAATAAAACTTTTTGATGAACTTATGCATATATGGCTTTTTCTACATTTTTACCGATATCTCAAAAACTGGGTCTGCCACAAAAAAATGGAATCAGCGTAAAATTTCGCATTAGAAAAGTATTATTTTATTTTTGGTGATTTTTTTTGTCGAGTAGTGTAATTTATAAATAAAAGGTCGCCAACGACAACTTTATTTGTTAAATATGAAAACTTTCTGAAATAAGATAATTACCGGATATCGCATGGTCTGATAGTCGCGTTGGTGGAGTGTGCGCGGGCGTTTGATGGTGTGAAGACGAGTCAATTCCAGGTGTTGGCAAGCCAGAGTACAATGAGCTAAAATCCTCGGGTGTGCTACTACATTTACGTTGATGATGAATCGCACCTTTGTCGGTCGACGTCAGTGGAGAGCGGGTATCTTGCATAGATGAAGTTAAACCGAGCAGTCGGTTTTCGTGCGATGAGGAAATACTCATTAAGCGATTATCTTGAAACGACATGAACTTGGAATCGTGTGGAACGCCAGTATGTTGAATATTGGCTACATGATCATCAAGTAAACCCTGCTGCAATCCCAATAATCCACCAACTAAATTTGGACGAAGTTCATCCATTGTTAATTTACTTTGGCCACAAGTCCCAGAACTAAAATTGAGTTGCCTACTGAAGATGGCCGGAAATATATTAAATTGCTGTGAATCTGCACTCGATTGCGGGCTTAGCCCCAGGCTAGATGAAACAAGGTGTGGTAAGGATGAAGGCGAAGAAGCGGATGTAGCTAACGGATTGCCACCTGATGTCGACCCGTTGCCTGCTATAAGCGAGAATACTGAATTGGAACCGACTACACTACTAGTACTCCCAGAAGTAGTGCTGCTGTTACTGGTGACGCAACAGAGGGATGTAGGCGAGTGTATTTGTTGCGACTGGAGCTGTAATGGCTGTAGTTGTTGCTGATGTGTTGGTTGTTGCTGGGGTACTGGTAATACTGCTGCTGATTGCAGTTGTTGTTGTCCTATGTTGTGTAATACACTATGTGATAAACCGACGGCTACGTGGGCTTGAGCGGAAATCTGTGACACGGCGACGGTAGGGGCTTGATGAGAGTTTAAAATGGCGTGATTCGGGGGTATTTGAGGAGACAAATGGTTGGCAGGTATATTATGATGCACGGGATGAGGCTGAAGAGAATTTAAGTTTGAATTGCCGACGACACCGCCACCACCGGAAACTGGGCCGCCGACACAGGTGTGTTGTTTGAAATCCAACTTGTGGCTGGTACAGACGAGTGTATAGATATGTATATGTATGTACGTCTTAAACAACAATCGAAAAAAACTTACAAGTAACACGCATACAAAATTTTAACTAATAATACATAAACTACACAGCACTATTCGTTATAAATATGGAATCAATTTGGGAGATTCAACCCTATATGTGGCTAATCATCGTTCCGAATTCAGTTGGCTTCACGAGTTTTGTGTCAAATTTATCTACATATCTAATTGATTTCAATTACCATTACAATTAAAAATATATCGTAATAGATATTTATAAATATATTTATGTACATATGTATGTATGTATTCATATTTACGTGTTTTTTCACATGTATTCACACATTAGAGCGTATCGCAAAAAAGTTTATTTTTCGAAAACATTTCTGGAAAATTTTTTTATTTTTTTACCTCGCTAGATCTCGCTAAATTCATTTTTTTCATATCTTCGGTATTTATGATCCGATCCCTAAGGATGATACGCCAATCTCTTTGCCTTGAGAGGAGCGTTTCTACTTTATAACCTTATGTGCGCCATTGGGTCACTTCCACCCATTACTTAGTTTATACCACCTTAATGTAACTTTTTGCCTGCATGTTAAACACCATCAAAAACCATTAATCTCTTACAAAAGAAGTATTTCGATCGCTTCAGTAGAACTGGAAACAAAACACATTTAACCTTCCGAGAAATATAAATTTTACATTTTACAAATTTCTGAGGGGACCCCTACCGACATTTTATGGCGAATAATTTTCTATAGCGACCTTAAAAATACTATTTCCTCACTGTATAAAAAGGGGTCAAAATACCCCTTTCTTGGGGGCGCTAGATGGTTAAAATATTCTAGAAAATTATTCGGCATAAAATTCCAGTAAAAATCTTTGTAAAATGAACATAAAAGACCACAGGAAGTGAAAAAGTTATATTATTCGGAATTCTACTCAAGCGATCGAAATACAAGTACATACCTACTTCTTTTGCAAAAGATTAATGATTTTTGACGAAATTTTACATGCAGGCAACAAAAGTTACTTTAAAGTGGTATAAACTAAGTACTTGGTGGAAGTGGCCCCAATGGCGTACATAGGGTTAATACAATTACCTACAAAACAGACCGCGTTCTGTAAAGTCAAATAGATTGGTGTATCAAAATTAGGGATCGGATAACAAATACCCACAATATGAAAAAAATTAATTTTAGAAAAATCTAGCGACATGCAAAAAAAATAAAAAAAAAAATTCTGGAAATGTATGGGGGGGCATACGGTGGGCTTTTTTGTTCTATATAAGGCGAGCCGGCCTAACGTACATACATACATATGTACATATGTATACGAAAGTAAACCTGGTGCCACTTAGTCTCCTAACTGACCATCGCGTAACCGACACTGGCGCATTAATTAATGCCTATGTAAAACGGTTGTCTGGTAGAAATAATCACATCTCCGACGAATTTTACACAAGCTCACACGCACCCAGTCACTTTACATATGTATGTATAATCGAGCTGTAATCCTTGCCGAAGTATTATCAAACTCCGTTGCCACGAATTTCTATTGCGTAGGTACATATGTGTGCATTACCATACGTACATACCCTGCAGGGAACTCAATAACTAGTGGGAAAAATTTCTAGTTCCGAACTAGCGAAAAGGTGTCAAAAGGGAACTTGATCAATTGTAGTTAGACCCTCACCAGTTCAGAAGGAGTGAATTGAGTGACCATTAAAGGACACACTTTGATTTGTATGCAAATCCGAAGTGACAAAAATTCTATGAAAATTCTTCGTTGGTTCAATTGCCGTCGGCTTTGTATATTTCTGCAATTCTCAGATGTTTAGTGAAGCATTTTATATAAAGAGTTTTCTATTTTCATCTTGTATGGAATGAAATGTTCCCCTAATTATGCTTTTCAGATTCCTCAGGCTTATTTTTAATTTTTTTTATTTTATTACTTTTAAAATATTATTGTAAATTTTTATTAAATAAATAAATAAAAAATATTAGTTAAAAAAAAATTAAAAAAAAAAGTTATCATCCACCTTGACACCGACAGGATTCGAACCCGCGTCCCTCAGATTGAAAGGCATATGCGTTAGCCAGTCGGCCATCGCATCACTTGCATGAAGTGTGTCAAAGGCTGCACTTAAGCGGCAGATGTAAAACTGTAGAATTTGTAGGTACTAGTAGCTATTTCAGAACTATCGAAATTGTGCCAATAAACGAACTAGTGTAAACTGTAGAATTTAGTACTAGCTCGGAACTATCGAAAATGTAGTGCAGATAGGGACAATTGACACCGCCTAGGACATCGCCGTGTTAAATTAGCCAGTTGATAACATGCAAAAGAGATTTAGCTCGCACTAGTAGTGTCGAAAAATGCACTAGAAGCGACTTAGTTCGGTACTAGAGATTTTCCCTACAGGGTATCTGTGCCCGCAAATTAAAGTAACCTAACTCGAGATAATGAGAAATTGAGTTATTGTTATAGTGTTAATCTTTGGAGGAAAATCCATAGATCTGTCTTATCCACATTTAAATCGGAGTAATAGTTAAAAAGTTATTAAGATATACAAATTATCCTAACTCAAATAGAAACATTTTGCATCAGTTAAAATAACTTATCTTCACTTAAGTTTAGTATTGTATGAAAACAATTTTATTAAAACATCCTAACTAGAGTAATGTGGGCACATTTATTTGTGTTTTCTGTTTATTAAAAACATTTAACTCGAATTAAATGGAGACAAATTCAGTTCAATAAAAAAAACTTAACTAGAGTTAATTCAGCCTTTCGTAAAAATTGTATTCAATAAAGCACTTAAGTTATTAAAGTTAATTTTTTCGCTATAAACTTTGCTTTAAGATTTCTCTTTCACAACTATTCCTTCTCTAATACTAAAAATCCATTGTTTTCACTTTTAAAAATCCGAATTGGTCCAATAGTTAAAGTTTTGACAAAAATCGATTTTTCTCAGTTCACCTTATTTTAGTTAAGCGACTTTAATTTAACGGCACAGATATGTACATACATATGTACCCACCAAAAAATCTAAGACTTATTTAAGAATTAAAACAGCAGATTTAAAGGCTACGATTCTAGATTAGCAAACGAATTGTATGGAGGGAATAACCGGTTGCCAAAAAAAACTTTTGTCCTTTTGACTGAAAATAAGCAATTATACTTAGCCTTTTCAACATCATTGCTTGTAAAGAAAAAAAGTTTTTTGGCTCCTGCAATTTTTTTAATTTTGAGTTGTATCAATTTTTGATTTAGGTAGCGATATATCGCCCGTTTTATGCAATAGTGATTTAACTCGAAATTTTCGATTTCTGGGATTTTGCCACATATTTCAATAACTGGGTAGTGCCTTTGAGCCTAGTCTTATAAAATACTCAAAAAGATAAAAATGGCGGAAATAAAAGTGATTTTGTAGTTAGCCGTAGAAGGAGACTATTTGAAATTATAAAACTTTATTTGCGTTTTCCCAAAAAAATTTTTTTTTGAGTTAAATCCCTATTGCATAAAATGTGCGATATTGAGGTTTTTTTTCATTAAAATACAATAAATGAAAAAAAAACATTTGTCTACTGCGACTGTTACCACGGAAAATCTGTTTGGTACTCTCAAAAGCAATTTGGTACGTTTTTTGGTACGAAGAAAAATATGTTAGTGGCATCACTGGTCAGCACTAGGCTGTTGAGCTAGAAGGTTGTGCTGCTCGCGCAGTCTCTGAACGCTTGTAAATGACTGTTGGGGGTGGTTTTTTTATCTAATTTTTTTACGTTTTATTTTTATTAGGCTTTGTTTTCTTGCTCTTATTTTGTTTGTGTTTTTTGTGAAGTTAATAATAATAGTAATATCAATTTCAAAATTTTAGTCTTCGACCATGATTGAGTTTATTTTGGGTGTATGCAAGAGCTTTTTGTGCTTTTAACACATGCACAATATGTGAGAGTGTTAGAGTGATAATCCCTGCTATAGAAACAAGGCCTTAAAACGGTGATTTGCATTTCTCGTCCACGCGTAGAGATGCAAATTTTGAGGACCAACATCGATACATCGATGTTCGATGTATCGAAAAAATTAACATCGATTCTAAAAAAACATCGGAAGAAAACCATCGATACATCGATGTTTTTTTTTTTCAGTTGAATTGTTCGAAAAATACATTGGTCCGGTGAATTTGATGATATTTATAATTGAATGGCTGTTGGGTACTCTCTCACACACTCCCAAATTGGAATTTTCATGGAAATTCGACCCGTAATGTGGAGTCATATTACCAACCTGTGGAGGATTTATTAAGTTTATGTATAAATTACCACCTACTAAAACAACAATCAAATATCGTCAGGGTTGACATCGATGTATCGGCGATTTTTCGATACTGAGTAATTTTCAAACATCGATGTTAAACATCGAATTTTCGTTCGATACTATCGATGTTTCAAAAACATCGATGTATCGTTTGCATCCCTAGTTCAGTCAGCATTGAGCTGTTGAGCTATCAGGTTGTGTTGCTCGAGCAGTCTCTGAATGCTTGTAAATGATTGTGTTTTGGGGGTTTTTATTATTTGGATTTTTTAACGTAATATTTTTATTAGGAATCATGATTTTGCATTTCGTCTGATATTTTTTTTTGTTTGTGGTGTTTTATGAAGCTAATAATAAAAATACTAACCATTTTCAATTTAAAAATGTTAGTTTTCGACAATGATTGAGTTTCTTTTGGGTGTAGCCAAGAGCTTTTGTGCTTTTAACACAACACAATGTTTGAAAGTATTAGTGTGATAATCCCTGCCTTAAAATTATAAGGGTAGCCAATTTGTATGGCGTATGGCTTATAATACGGCTGATTTTCCTGTGTTGATTTCTTCCGGCCATAAAGAGTACTCTCTCTCTGAGAGCACACCTTATTCCAAAGGCTTATCCGCTATGGGAAATAAGGCCTAGATAAGTATTAGAGAGTATGGAACGACGATATGCACATATGTATCTACAGTCGTGTCTGGATATAGTGAACTAATTTTTGCATGGCCTGTTCATAATATCCAAGCTGTTCACTATATTAAGGTTGACACTTTTTTTTGTTTAAATTAGTTTATTTGATAAAAATTCATGTCTGTGTATTTAAGATTAACACATCATTGGAATTAATTAATACTTTTGAAAATACAAATGTATACATATATGAACGTTTATTTCAGAATTCGCGAATAGATGTTTGCTTTTTGCGTTCGAAAAGTGATTTTTGGACCGCTTTCTCGCGTAGGCTTGCCAAAACTAGTATGCCAGCATAATCAGTAGTGTTGGCTTCCTGTCATCCGATTATGAGATTTTTTTTTAATCCCGAAATTATGGATTTGGCTACACCATATGTATTTGCTAAGGATGAAACACTAGTGCCTCTTCCGATTTCCCCAACAATTTCAGCTTTTTGCTTTAACGAAAGGAGTTTCCTCGTAGGGATAATAACACTAAATTTATTATCACACAAAAATTGTTAGAAACAGGTAAAGCATCACAAATTCACTCAGAAGCGGTCTGCACCCGACAAGAAACAAATAAACACTGGTATTAAATTGAATTAGTTTTTCCAGGAATAAACATTAAATGAGCAGTTTCGGGAGATACCCGATTTTACATACATATTTCTGGTTAATTTTTGTTTTTTGTTTCTTTTTTGTTGCGATTAAAATTTTTTTCACTATTAAGAGGCTTTCGATAGCTCACTATTTAGAGTACTCCATATAAACATTTCGGTTTTCACTATATCGGGGGTTATTATATCTAGACAAAACTGTACATACATATACATATGTATGCATGTATGTATATACCCTGCAAAAAAGTTTTGCTTATTGTTGAAAATCAAGTATAAAAAGCGGTGCTTCTGTTATGCACTCTCTCTGTCTGCTCTTAACTTTATAATACTTAGCTATACCTTATTTCGCATGGCGGATAAGCCTTTGGAATAAGGTGTGCTCTCAGAGAGAGAGTACTCCTTATGGCCAGATGACATCAATACAGGAAAATCAGCCTTATTTTAAGCCTTACGCCATACAAATTTGCATCCCTTATAATTTTCCTGCCTTATTTCGTATGTCCTTAAATATGCTGTTTTAATTCTTTAATAAGGCTTAATTTTTTTGGTGGGTATGTATGTACATATGTATCTACATACATAACCATGATCTAATGTTTACAAATAATGAAAATTAAATTTCCCCCTTTCCTCTTGAGAAGAGTTATGTAATAACAATAATGTGATTTTCGGATGGATTTAACTCTATTAGAATCCGCCGAACTACAGCCGGCAAATGTAGGTATGCAAATATTATAACTTTCGATTGTTTATATACATACATACATACATACATACATATATGTATGTATACATATATCAGTTCTGCAGCTTTTCACAGTTTCTAGTATGTCACTCACAATGTCTCGGTTCGGTGGTACACGCGTATTCTGGGCCGATCGAACTTAAAATGATATGGTATTCCTAACAGCGCACAAACTCATAACGAAATTAAGGATCATGTGCTCGCTGTCCGCTTCGAAAGCATAGTATTTTTTTATATACATATGTATATATATACATACCTACATACATACATATCGCACACTAAATCATAAAGTGACACAACTCAAAATTCAAAAATTTTAAGGACCACCAAAAAATTTTTTTCTTTACAAACAAAGATATGGCAAAAAGCCACGTACCTATAATGATAATATTGCGGTCAAAAAAGCATTGATTGAAAAGTTCTTTTGGCAGTCGCTAGATATATGTACATATGTTTTGCGTAGCAATATACATATGTACATACATATGTATGGATGGGAAAAAACGATTTCAAAAAGTTTTGAGTTGTGTCACTTTATGATTTAGGTTGCGATATGCATATGTAGGTGCATACATACTTCACAATTATTGGTTGGCTACGCAGTGGTGTTGGCAAATATGCTTGATTTTTCCTCGACTTCATTTTTATATGTATCTACATACATATGTATGTACATACAGTGGGTGATTGGTGGTGGTGAAATTTCAAAACATGTTCGTAGATAAAAATGTACATATAGATATATGTATATATGTATGTACGGACACATGTACCTACCCACTGAAAAATCTAAGCCTTACATAAGAATTATTCCAGAAGATTTAAAGCCTTAAGAAATAAGGCTTGTTTGCAAGTTAGTTGAAAATAAACTGAAGCGACAAACTTTCCTTCGACAATACGCAGTTTTTACGCTAGCTACACATTGTACTTTCTTTGCCCATACTTGCTCATAAAACTCAATTCCGTTTTTGTAAACGCATTAATAATGCTACTTTTGACATTACGAAATAGGTTTATATTTAGGCGACTAGTCAAATATTTCTTTATCGTCTTGCAGTAAATGGTCCATACATTCACACTGTGAGGTAATTTTTTTTCCCAGCGTTAATTCATATCTTTGGCAGCTTTTTTCTTTTGGAATATTAAAAAAAATATGTAAGAATTGTAAAATTTTAAAACGAAATTTAAAAAACACAAAAAATATGACCTCAATTTTTTAATATTTCGTGCTCCTAAATGTCTTCTCTAAACAGGTGAAAAAATCGTAAAAATTCGTTTGTTCCATTTTGTTTTATGAACTTTTTTATAGAGGGAGTTTTTTGAAGTTTTCTTACATTTTTCCTATACAAAATGCTCAAAAGTATACTTCAAAAAGTTTTATTTTTTTTGTATGGGTAATATTTGCCAAATTAATGACAGCTAAATAACGATCTTTCCAATTCTATCAAAGATATTCGAAGAATCTAAAGGCTATTTTCAATGGTAAAGATTGTGCTTTCAACCGGTTTAATCGAATTTGAGTGGAAAGTAATTATATAAAAGATATTAAGCAAGGAATAAAGCCAAAAACGCGTTTTTTTGCTATTTGGACATGAATATCTCAGAAACTAGCACCAATTTGGAAATTCCGACTCCAGTTTCAGGTTCAGTACACTGCAATCCTTTCGAAAAGTATAGTTCCATTTCTGGTATAAATATTTTTTGAAATGCGATTTTTATGTAAGGTAAGGTTTGTGATAAATGCTTATAAAATACTTAAAAGTGCATATATTTTTAATTTAAAAACGATGAAGTGCTTTGCTCCTTTTCCAAAATGATTACTGTATTTGATTTATATTTCAAAAGTGTATGCACTAAACAAAATTGAGCATTTTATAATATAATATAATAATAGGCTGCTATGGTTCTGTGGGTAGAGTGCTCGCCTGCTAAAGCCAGAGGTCTCGCGTTCAAACCCCAGTCCCGACAAAAACCAAAAAAATTTTTCTAATTAATTAAATCCCAAAGATTGAGTTTTTAGAAATAGCGACCACCTCTCGGCAGTGGGCGGCATAGCCTCCAAGTGTATTTTTGCCATGAAAAAGCTTCTCACAAAAAAAATGCATTCGCCGTTCGGAGCCGTCGTAAAACTGTAGGACCACCCAATTGGTAGGAAAAAGAAAGTTAAGAGCACTCCTCGAATTGGGGGAGAAGCTCGGCCATAAAACTCGTCAGAGTTATAATAGCGCCAGTGTATTGTTATTATAAGTTAGGAAAAAATTGAAATTTAAAAAATACCGTTAAATACCCCCACTGTGCGTCAGTTTTTTGGTCGGAGGCAATTGAAATTTGGATTATTTTTGGAAATATTACCAATTTAAAGTAATTTAATTTAATTTTTAAGCTTATGCAACAATATTATACGAAACGGGCTTATTTTACACGGAAAGAAATATGTACACTTGAATAAAGAAAAATGCTTTCTTGAACCCAATTTAGAAAATTTTTAGAGAAATAAGAAAAATTGGCTTAATTTTACTAGAATTAAGAAATTGAGTTTTCCAAAAATTAGATAACTATTTTCTTATTCATGAAAACTAGCAAAATCTATACAACAAAAATGTTGAAAAAAATATTTTAAATAAATAAGAAAATCTTTTCTTAAATTTACTCAAATGAAGAAAATCTTTTTACTAATATCAAGAAGAATTTAAGAAAATTCAGTTTCAAAGAATTGTGACAAACTACAGCAAAAAAAAATGAAAATAAATAAGAAATATCGGTCTCTTGAGCGTAGTAAAATATTTCTTGCTGAATTTACATTGCCAAAGTTACTCGTATTTTTTTCATTTTCCATCCGCTTTACATATTTCTGCATATTACAAATGCGATAAACGCAAACAGTATCTCGTTGAAAAGAATTGAAATACGCTTCTAATTACATACAACTTATATTGGTTGAATAACAACTCGCTGCGCGATAGTTAGTAAAAATCTAAAATTGGTGGATTTTTTGCGATTTTTGAAAAAAAATTGATTTTTCAATTTAGTTTTTCATAAGGAGGTGTAAAAATCAGGAAAGTTTTATTCTTTTAAAAATTTGCGCATTTAATTGCAAAGGCTTTAAGCGCATAATCAAAGAGATCCGATAAATATTTTATTTTTGGCGATTTTTTTCATGTGAAACAAAAAAGGATATTTTGGACGAAAACTTGGTTAGGTATCTTAACTGTGTATGTGGAAACTACTTTTTAGGTCAAAAGGGCATTAGAAGGAAATATAGAGCTTCCAAACACTAAACTAATAACATTTCAAATAACAAAGTTACAATTAAAAAAATATTTCGCGGGACCAAAAAAAAAAAATTGTATGGAGAGTGGGACAAAACTCAATAACTCAGATTTGATCGAAAATAAAGCTTTATCGATGTACATACATATGTAAAAGGAGCATCTTGGGCAACAATATTTTTTATAGACTAGTTACGTTTAATATGATATTTTAAGAAAAATTAAAAAAGGGAAAATGTGTAAACAGGTCTCTTAAGAGAAGACTTGAAGGAACTCAAATCTGCTTATAAGATCTGGTCCAGAATGGTCTTTAATGATTAAAAGTTTAAATGCAAATACTAATGCTTGAAAATTACGCTCACGGAAAAAACAAGATTTCTTCACCTTGTATTTTGTTAAATAGAAATTGTTCTCACTGTTTTCTTTGGTTAATCATAAAACATACCTTTTCCTTACGTTTCCATTGTTTTATAGATTTTTTTAGCACTCAAATTTGAAATATCGCAAAATTCACAATACACTTATTTACACAAAATTTTTCCAAATTTATTTATTTTTTTCAAATGTGTCGACTTTAAATGGTTTCTATAGAAGGACGGTTTCCATAAAATTCAATATATTTCCGACGGAAACGGATGCCAGAAATTTCTTTTTGAAACATCAACATTTTTGACTTTTGTGTATGGGGGCTGACCAGTTTGTAGCGTATTACTGTTTAACATCTTAGGAGTCAGCAATAAGAATAATCTTTATGCTGGGTATGTATGGACGTGCATACATATATACATATATAATAATACACTGGCGCGTTTATAACTCTGACGAGTTTTATGGCCGAGCTTCTCTACCAATTCGAGGTGCACTCCTTAACCTTTTGTTTTTAACACGCTTTTATTAGCTTCACCTATATGTATGTATGTATGTATGTATGTATTTATGTATGTATGTATGTATTTATGTAATTTCTAGCTGCTGCCTAAATATATACAACATATTTACTAATGAGATTAGTTTTTAACCACTAACTTCCCGCAGATGGCGCGCGTGTATTTATATTTTTAAAATATTCACTTATTCCCACAAATTGGGTGGACCTACAGTTTCATGCCGGCTCCGAACGGCGACTGCATTTTTTGTGAGAAGCTATTTCAAGGCAGAAATACACTCGGATGGTATGCCCACTTCCGAGAGGTGACCGCTGTTGTTAAAAAACCCAATAATTGGGTTTTTAATAATTAGAAAATTTGTTTGGTGTTTGCTCGGACTGGGGTTAGAAACCGAGACTTCTGGTGTGGCAGGCGACCACTCTACCCACTACACCACAGCGGCCATATATGCATAGATAATTTCTGAACAGTTTTCTGGTGGTAGAATCGGTAAGACTACTAAATGTTATCCATGTGTACTAATAATAATGTGCAAAATAATGAAACAATCATTGCTGTTCAAGAGCTTCTCGTCAATCCCTAGTATTGATGCAAATACCCATCAAAAAACTCGATAACCGTGGAATTAAGAGGTTAATTCAGAAAAATCCTGGCAATCGCTTCCACATTCGTTAACAGAATGCCTGATATTAGCATGGGCTTGTCATTGGAGGGAAGGACTTGCACACTTCATTACCGCCGAACGAATAAATCACGCAATACCGCAAGCATTCTAGCGAATCAAATAAAGAATACCTTGCAGGGAAGCAGAGAAAGAAGGCGAAAAATGTAAGGCATGATGCAAATTTCCACTGAAAATTTTTCGCGCTCCATTCTACTTTGCATTACGTGGAATGGGTAATGCAAGCCCATTCCACTCTACATTACTGGCAATGCGTGAAAGAAGTGATGAAGTCGTCAGGCCTTCTGTCATGCCTGACAGGTGTTAACGATGACCAGATTTTTGCTGGGTACTTATGCTTATAATAATTTGTGTATACATCCATGCATACACAAACACTATATATTTACCTCCTTATATGTACATATATTCATATCTACATATAATTTCAAACAGAGTTTAAACAAGGATGGCAACACAATTGTGTTACTGCTTTGCCCAGAACTCATGCCTTCAATGGCATTTCGTATCACATTAATGTTGATATGTTGATGGCTGCTCAAGACAGGTTCTCATTATTCAACACATCACATAGTATTGTCTCTTTTTAACTGATTTAAGTTTGTTAGGGTTTGGTTTTTGCTTTTTATCGGTCACTTACAGCACAACATACGCACAACCGCACAACGACCTGTAGTCGGTTTATCATTGATTTTGCGCGATATTATGTAAAGAAAATTATACATTAGGGCAATGATCCTCACAGCTATCGCGCTTCCGCGCTTTTTGTTTTTGTGCCGCGCTTAAGCATAGGCAAGCGCGCCGAAAATCACCGCGACCGCGCATTCTATCCTCTCGCCTACAAACGAAGTTTAATGCTATACCCATTAGGAACAGCGGCGCAAAATTACTATTAATTCATGTGAAATTACATATACCCAATAAACACAACGGATTCGCCTCGAATTCGCGTCGGATTCGCTTTCTCTGATTATATTATCGCGGCAATAGTTCGCGGCGATAGATCGGCGAATCCGAATTCGTAGGCATGTCACCTATCACTAGCGATTCGAGAATTTGTTCATTCTCGGATCGCTGGCGATTCGAATTTTTTATCATTAGCGATTCGAGAATTTTTAATTTCTCGAATCGTTGGCGATTCGAAAACTTGTTCCTTCTCGGATCGTTGGCGATTCGAATCTTTTATCATTGGCGATTCGAGAATTTTTAATTTTTTGGATCATTGGCGATACGAGATTTTTTATATTGGCCATTTCAGAGTTTGGTTTAATGGCAATGGGTTAAATCCGTATAAAATAATACAAAGCACTTAAAATATTTTTATAAATAAAGTTTAACTTTCATGAAGTAACAAAAGCTTTTCAAACAAATTTAAGCAGTAATACATATTTATTTTATTCCGTTGTTGCATTAAATAAAGTCACAACAAAAAAGAAATTAAATAAAGTCCTTTTGTTTAAACAATTTTGATTTGTTTTTTCTACATACTCGTATTTATTTATTTGATTAAAAACTGATTTGATCTACTTTCGCGAACTCGCCTCGAATTCGCCAGGATATCATCTGCGGAACTGTGATATTCCAGCTCAGGTCTAAATGTAAAATTTCAGAACTACTATATTGATTTTTAGTTCAAAAAATAGAAAAAATGATATTGCGAAAATTTATTTTCTCGAACTTGCCGCGAACTCGAGGCGAGTCCGAGAAATTACATTCGCTAAAATCTGCTTTCGCGAACTCGCCTCGAATTCGCCGCGATATCATCCTCGCTTCTGTGTTTATTGGGTAAAGGAATAATTTTGGAATTTTTTTTTGTATCAAACAATTTTTTCACTATCAGACCTGGAAGACAAATTATGGTGTTAGTTTATTTTATTATATTGAACACTTTTAAAAGTATTTAATGAAACCTGAATTTTCAAAGCAATCAATTCCGACGGGGTTCGTGTACACGCTATTTTTTGCTTCCATTTTTCTTTTTTATTTTCTGCAGAAGCGGGCTACAGCGAGTCGCCGCCTACACACTGAGACAAATTGTTGTAAATTAAGATTTGATACGGAATTCAATAGTGTGATATGTATGTACTTATGTAGATTTTTATACTCAGCTGTACTAGTACACAGAGTATTATAGTTTTAATCACATAACGGTGGATTGTAACAGAATGAAATAATCGAGATAGATATAGACTTATATATATCAAAATGATCAGGGTGAAAAGAGAAATCGATTGAGCCATGTCCGTCCGTCCGTCCGTCTGTCCGTCCGTCCGTCTGTCCGTCCGTCTATAAACACTCTAACTCGCGCAAAAATTGAGATATTTTGATGAAATTTGAAATGCAAGTTGGTATCGAGACTGGAACGGTTGGTATTGAAAATGGGCGAAATCGGACCATGACCACGCCCACTTTTCCTATATAGAAAAAATCGGAAATTTGGTATCTAAGTTACTAATACAGCTGGAGCGATGAAATTTTACCCACGTGTTGAGCTCAGGGCCCTAGGAAGAAATTTGATGAAATTTTGGAAAATGGGCGGTGCCACGCCCACTTATCAAGGGTCAAACCTTGAAAGTTTTATATGTCATAACTCAGAAACCATTGAAGATATAACAATGAAATTCAGTACGCGTAATTTACTTACTTAGGCAAACGTTTGAACGGAAAATAGTTAAAATCGGTTGACGGCCACGCCCACTTTTATATATGTATATTACAAAGTGACCTAATAAAAACATGTTAAGCCATATCTCTGTCAAATATAAAGATCTATCATTGAAATTTTGTCGCATGAGTCCAACTATGGACATAAAACAAAAAACACAAAAATTTTGGAAAATGGGCGGTGCCACGCCTACTTATTAAGGGGCAAACATTGAAAGTTTTATGAGTCATAACTCAGAAACCATTGAAGATATAGCGATGAAATTTGGTATGCGTGATATACTTACTTAGGCAAATGTTTGGACGAAAAATTTCCAAAATCGGTTGACGGCCACGCCCACTTTTATATATGTATATTATAAAGTGGCCTAATAAAAACATTTTAAGCGATATCTCTGTCAGATATAAAGATATATCATTGAAATTTTATAGCAGGAGTCCAACTGCGGACATAAAACGAAAAACACAAAAATTTTGGAAAATGGGTGTGGCACCGCCTTTTTTAGAAACAGGAACATACGAGATTTCTGAGCCCATAACTCGACAAATAATTTATATATAATCACGAAACTTGGTGTGTACACTTTTATTACTTGTGGTAATACATGTTCAAAATTTTAGCGTAATCGGTTTGACGACCACGCCCACTTTTATACATGGGAACTATAAAGTGGCCTAATAAAAACATTTTAAGCGATATATTTGTCAAATATAGAGATAATTCATAGAAATTTTGTGGCATGAGTTCCACAATAGACCGGAAACAAAAAATAAAAAAATTTGGAAAATGGGCGTGGCACCGCCTCTTTTTAGACAAAGGAATATACGAGATTTCTTAGCCTATAACTCGACAAATAATTGAGATATTATGACGAAACTTGGTTTATACACTTTTATAGCTTGTGTTAATAGACATGCAAAAAGTTATTGAAATCGGTTTATGACCACGCCTACTTTTTAACAAAGATATTTCTGGAACACCCTTTGGGAATTTGTAACGTGACATCTTTGTAACTAGAAGTCATAAAGGAATGAAATTCTGCACAAAGAATAATATTTATATGCTTAGTTGGATGACTGATAAAAATGTTGAAAATGGGCGTGGCTACGCCCACTTTATGCGGCACTCGCTTTATGTAAAATACGCCGTGTTTCCATCAAACGCAAACAAACAATGAAAACATACAGCTGAGTATCTAATGTTCGATTCCACTTGAACTTAGGCTTCCTTACTTGTTTTAACACATTTTTATTAGCTTCACCTGTATGCATATGAGTTTTTTCTTTGTGCCTAAAAATACGCAATATATTTGCTAATGAGATTAATTCAATCAGATGGCGCTGTTTTAGCTATAAAACTTATACTATAAAATTTATAGTACCTATGTATAAATTAAACTTTAACTATTAAAGCGTGCGCTAATATTGAAAAATATAAAAACGCACAACACCAGCCCCATAAAAAAAATATCAATTTATAAATTTTCAAAATTTTTCGGGTGTACTTTTAATAATGGAGGAAGTGGGCGGTCGCAATTTTTTTGCTCTTATTGTCGGCCATGATTTTTATTTCAAAGTAACGGTGCCCGCGCTTCCATAAGGGCTTGGTGGAGATCACTGCATTAGGGCGATAAATTTATCTATTCTAAAAAATATAGGTAACCGAGTTGGTTTCGCCAATTTTGAACAAGAAAGTCCATGCAAACATAACGCAAAATAGAATTTCGAGTTTTCTTATTTTTAATTTTAGTTATTAGTCCGTAACATTTTATACTCAGCTGTACTATAGTACACAGAGTACTATAATTTTGATTTCATAACGGTGGATTGTAGGGTAGATGTTCCAGTGAACGGACAGTACCCAGTGACCGGACACTAGCATGGTTTTTCTCTTATAAATAGAAAACCGTTAAATATTTTACATTAAATTTAATTTAAATCAAAGCAGGCATTCAATATTGACTATATTATAAATTTAATTTTTCTATAGATGTGACACAAGCTTTGTGATATAGCATTTAGTGGGTGGTTGTAGAGAAATGTATCAAAAAGTTATTTTTTTGCTAGTGGTATAGAGATTTTTAAAGTTGATGAATATCAGTATCTGGGCATGGAAACATGCCATATAGTGCATAATTCTATTGGCAGATGATGTATAATTACATTTAAACAGAAACTTTGTTGAAAAAATTCCAATTTTCTATAAAATTAGCTGTCCGGTTACTGGAACACCAATTTAGCCCTTGTTCCAATGTCCGGACAGGTGTCCGCTGACTGGAGTTATAGAAAAATATGTCTTGATCTAGTGACCGGACAGTCGGTTATATTTGAAATTTAACCTGTTTGGAACGCATTCTGAATGTACTATTACAAAAAGCAAGCTCCGGAAAGAAAAATTTGAAAAATATACTAAAATTTCATGTTCAGATGTGCGAAATACTGCCTAAAGAATATCATATACGGAAAAAAATATAATATCACGATAATTTTTTAAAATTTTTTAAAAGTTGGGCTCTCATATTCAAGTTTTTAACGAAATAAAAAGCTGCAATTGTATTTATCGATTAAAATGTTGCTGAATTATAAGCATCATTAGCAAAATGCCCACATACATATATATGGAAAGGCAAACTGGATATTAACTGTCAGCTGTTATAGGTAGGTCGAAACCCGCTGAATGCAGAAGGGGAGACCTCCACTGCGTTGGGAAGATCAGGTGGACAGTGATGCTGGCTCCCTAGGTATTCCCAAATGGCACCATGCTGCACGAAACAGAAATAGCTGACGCGCTATGTTGGATTCGGCCAAAATCGTCTAGACGGTTACGTGCCAATTAAGTAAGTAAGTAAGTTATAGGTAGCAATCTTATAGCAGAAAGCATAAAGCAATCGGTCACAAGAGTGGGATTTATGAGGTCCCAAAATCTTATCTCAGCTTAAACTTCCATTCCGAAAGTGGTACTGATGGAAAATATTAAGCCCCTTTTGAAATAGCTACGTATATATCCCACCTTAATAGTTTTCACTTAATTTTTCAACATTTGAAATATATATGTTTAGGAAAAAAAATTTCATATCGTAGATAATTAAAGTTTTATATAAACTAAAGACCTTTAGAAACTATTAACAGTAGGTAACACATGTATAATTTCCTGAAACATGTCTCCTTAAATCTCTTTAAGTCCTTTACATATGACCAATATATTATATACTTTCATAGGCTGTTAAATAATATAAAATAAATAAACCAAGATGATTCCTTATTTCTAAAGAATTCTCCTTCATTAATTTTAAATCTAAATTGCTTTTAAGCATGGTTTTAGTTGTATTTTATTCGAAAAAACATATGTCCGTTCACTGGATCCTTGCTGTCCGGTTACTGGAAAAAGTGTCCGGTCACTGGTGAAAAAGTACTTTACTCAAAAAATATATTTATTCTGGAAAAACTAATAATTATATTTTAATTTTTATATGATTATTCGATTAAGAATTAATTAGTGGTCTCAAATAAAATACAAATGTCTCAATAAAGTTAACTGATTATTTTATACTTGAGCACAAAGTTGAAAAAAAAGTTATTTGTCCGTTCACTGGAACATCTACCCTACCAGAATGAAATAATCGAGGTAGATATAGACTTATATATATCAAAATGATCAGGGTGAAAAGAGAAATCGATTGAGCCATGTCCGTCCGTCTGTCCGTCTGTGCGCACTATAACTCGCGCAAAAATTGAGATATATAGTAAAAATCGGAAATTTTGTATCTCAGTCACTAATAGAGCTGGAGTGATAAAATTTCATCCACGTATTGAGCTCAGGCCCTTATGAAGAAATATGATGAAATTTTGGAAAATGGGCGGTGCCACGCCCACTTATTAAGAGAAAACATTCAAAGTTTTATGAGTCATAACTCAGAAACCGTTGAAGATATATCGATGAAATTTGGTACGCGTAATTTACTTACTTAGGCAAATGTTTTGACGATAAATTTTATAGGTATATGGGTATTATAAAGTGGCCTAATAAAAACATTTTAATGGATATCTCTGTCAAATATAAAAATATGTCATTGAAATTTTATGGCAGGAGTCCAACTATGGACATAAAACAAGAAACACAAAAATTTTGGAAAATGGGCGTGACACCGCCTCCTTTTAGGAGCAGGAATATACGAGATTTCTTAGCCTATAACTCGATAAATAATTGATATACATATTATGACGAAACTTGGTGTATATACTTTATTACTTGTAGTAATACATGTTCAAAATTTTAGCGAAATCGGTTGACAACCACGCCCACTTTTATAATGTGTAATATAAAGTGGCCTAATAAAAACATTTTAAGCAATATCTTTATCAAATATAAAGATAATTCATTGAAATTTTGTGGCATGAGTTCTTCGATAGACCGGAAACAAAAAATAGAAAATTTTGGAAAATGGGCGTGGCACCGCCTCTTTTTGGACAAAGGAATCTACGAGATTTCGGAGCCCGTAACTCGACAAATAATTGAGATATTATGACGAAACTTGGTGTGTACACTTTTATTACTGGTGGTAATACATGTTCAAAATTTTAGCGAAATCGGTTGAAGACCACGCCCACTTTTATATATGGGTATTATAAAGGGGCGTAATAAAAACATTTTAAGCGATATCTCTGTCAAATATAAAGACAATTCATTGAAATTTTGTGGCATGAGTTCTTCGATAGACCGGAAACAAAAAATAGAAAATTTTGGAAAATGGGCGTGGCACCGCCTCTTTTTGGACAAAGGAATCTACGAGATTTCGGAGCCCATAACTCGACAAATGATCGATATATTATGACGAAACTTGGTATATACACTTTTATAACTTGTGTTAATAGACTCGCAAAAATTTATTGAAATTGGCTTATGACCACGCCTACTTTTTAACAAAGATATTTCTGGAACACACTTTGGGTGGGCGTAGCCGCGCCCATTTTCAAAATTTTTATGAGTCATCCAACTAAGCATATGAATATTATTCTTTGTGCAAAATTTCATTCCTTTATGACTTCTAGTTATAAAGATGTCACGTTACAAATTCCCAAAGGGTGTTCCAGAAATATCTTTGTTAAAAAGTAGGCGTGGTCATAAACCGATTTCAATAAATTTTTGCGTGTCTATTAACACAAGTTATAAAAGTGTATAAACCAAGTTTCGTCATAATATCTCAATTATTTGTCGAGTTATGGGCTCAGAAATCTCGTATATTCCAGCTTCTAAAAAGAGGCGGTGCAACGCCCATTTTCCAAAATTTTTACGGTTTTTGTTTTATGTTCGTAGTTAGACTCCTGCCATAAAATTTTAATGATATATCTTTATATTTGGCAGAGATATCGCTTAAAATGTTTTTATTAAGTCACTTTATAAGACCCATATATAAAAGTGGTCGTGGTCGTCAACCGATTTTGGAAATTTTTCGTTCAAACATTTGCCTACGTAAGTATATCACGCGTACTAAATTTCATTGATATATCTTCAATGGTTTCTGAGTTATCACTCATAAAACTTTCAATATTTGCCCCTTAATAAGTGGGCGTGGCACCGCCCATTTTCCAAAATTTTTGTGTTTTTTGTTTTATCTCCATAGTTTGACTCATGCCACAAAATTTCAGTGATAGATCTTTATATTTGACAGAGATATGGCTTAAAATGTTTTTGTTAGGTCACTTTGTAATATACATATATAAAAGTGGGCGTGGCCGTCAACCGATTTTGACAATTTTTTGTCCAAACATTTGCCTAAGTAAGTATATCATACGTACCAAATTTCATCGATATATCTTCAACAGTTTCTGAGTTATGACTCATAAAGCTTTCAATGTTTGCTCCTTAATAAGTGGGCGTGGCACCGCCCATTTTCCAAAATTCCATCAAATTTCTTCTTAGGGGCCTGAGCTCAACACGTGGGTAAAATTTCATCACTCTAGCTAGATTAGTGGCTGAGATACAAATATATAGGAAAAGTGGGCGTGGTCATGGTCCGATTTCGCCAATTTTCAATACCAACCGTCCCAGTGTCGATACCAACTTGCATTTCAAGTTTCATAAAAATATCTCAATTTTTACGCGAGTTATAGCCCAACCACTGACCGACGGCGTCATATCTCTCAGTTACCTCACGCAATAGTTCAAAATCGACACCATTCACGCACGTAAACGCACGCATACCCAACGCAAGAATCAGTTGTTTTCCTTTGTTTACATTCTGCATTGTTTTTGGTTTGTTTGGAATGAGTTGAATAACAGCGTTACTGTAGCCAAGCAAACTTTTATTCAAATATTTTTTTTTTTTAAATAAAAATTTATTTTATTGGTTTCAAAGAAAAGTGAACAAAGTCTGATATAAAATCTGAATAATTAAAAAATGTCCAAAATTTTCATTTTGAAAACTCCAATTTTCAAAAACAACTTCTCTCTATATTAAAATACTATATATAACAAAGTTATAAATTGATACAGTAATAATCATGCACCCTACAATACTCCCCTTCACGAGAATCAATATTATATAAGTTAAAAGTAACGCGATTCTTTTCTGTTGTTGTGACTATGTTAGTGTTTGTGTTAGGAATAATTGTGTTTTCTATAATTGCCGGTTTAAGTCTATCAATTGGAATTGTTTTAATCTCATTATCTATTTCAATTTTGAAATATTTTTTGTCTTTTTCAACAACTTTATAAGGTCCTTCATATGGTTGTTGCAATGATTTTTTATTAATAACACGCATAAAAACAAATTTACAAGTCTCTAAATCTTTCGGAATGTATACACCTGTTTCGGAATTTTGATTATGTTTAAGATTTGAATTAACATTTTTAAAATGTTTTCGCAAATTTCCTAAAACTTCACCATGAGAAAGATTTTCTTCTGATGGAACAATCAGTTCACCAGGTAAACGTAAATTTTGTCCAAAAACCATTTCTGATGGTGTTGCCGAAATACTTTCTTTATAAACTGACCGTAAACCTAGAAGAATTATCGGTAACTCATCATACCAATTACTGGTTCCATTTCTAGCCATTATAGACGCTTTTAACTGTCTATGAAATCGTTCTACCATACCATTTCCTTGAGGATGGTATGCAGAATTTGTAATATGGTGACTACCTAAAAATTTAGTAAGTTCCGAAAATAATTTAGACGTGAATTGTACACCTTGATCTGTTGTAATTTGCAATGGTACCCCAAAACGAGAAACATACTCACTTAAAAATTTATTTGCAACTATAGAAGCCGAAATATCTCTTAATGCATACGCTTCTGGCCAACGTGTAAATCTATCAATAATTGTTAGAATATATCGATATCCTTTCGAAACCGGCAGAGGTCCAACAATATCCATATGTATGTGTTCAAATCTACTTTTAGGAATTGCAATTTTAATAACAGGTGATTTAATATGTCGATTAACCTTTGATTTTTGACAACTTGTACATTCTTTTGCACAAATATTTATTTCTTTATTCATTTTTGGCCAATAATACTTTTTTGTTATAAGACGACGTGTAGCTCTTGTTCCAGGATGTGAAATCCCATGTAAAATATCAAATATATTTTTACGTAAAGTAAGTGGTACAAATGGTCTAGGATTTTCACATGTCATTTCACACCAAATACTAAAATTTAAAAGTTTAATTTGAATTAGTTTAAGATTATGATTGGATTCACTAGTTAAATTTTTAAGTTCATTATCTTTTTCTTGTTCATTATGTAAAATTTTGAAATTAAGTTCCGAATTTTTGATTGCATCTATTTCAAAAGCTCGCGATAAAGTATCAGCTACAACGTTTTCTTGTCCTTTAACATAACGAATGTCATTAGTAAATTGTGCAATGTATTCCATATGTCTCGTTTGTCTTGGACTACGTTCCGTTTTTGAATTTAGAGCAAATATCAAAGGCTTGTGGTCAGTAAAAACTGTAAACTCTCGTCCTTCTAAGAGATAACGGAAATGTTTAATATTCAAATAAATAGTATTTAATCTTTGATGGAGAAAGCTTTTTAGAAAAGAATGCAAGCGGTTCTATTTTATTGTTAAACGTTTGATGTATGACACCACCAATTGCCGTATTAGATGCATCCACATTTAAAGAAAGTTTAGCATCTTTGTTAAAATGATTTAACAAAATCGTAGATGAAAACTTATCTTTAATGCATTCAAAGGCTTTATTTGATATGTCATCCCAAATCAAAGTCTTATCACGGTTCTTATTAGTTCGATTAATTAAATTATAAATAATAGCCGTGAACTCAGCTAATTTTGGTATATATCTATGGTAATAATTTACCATACCAATGAATTTCTGCGCTTGTTTGATGGATTTCGGTCTTTCAAAATTTCTAATAACTGCAACTTTTTCTTCAGAAGGTCTAATTCCTGCTCCTGAAATACTATGTCCTAAAAAGTCAATATTTGTTACTCAAAATATACATTTAGTGGGTTTAATATTCAAACCATATTCTGTAAGACGTTGAAAAAGTACACGTAGATCTTTAAAATGTTGTTCCTCATTTTCACTAGCAACTAAAAGATCATCAATATAAGTAAAAAGAAAATCTAAACCATTAACAACTTCATTTATAAATCTTTGAAAAGTTTGCGCTGAATTTCTAAGTCCAAAAGGCATTCGCATAAATTCAAACATACCAAAAGGAGTCGTGATTGCAGTTTTATATATATCTTCTTCTGCCATTGGAATTTGGTGGTAAGCTCATACCAGATCTAATTTCGAAAATATTGTTTTATTCCTGAGATGCATATTAAAATCTTGAATATGTGGCAAAGGATAACGATCCGGTACAGAAACAACATTTAATCTTCGAAAGTCACCACAAGGACGCCAGTCATTTAATTCTTTTTTTGGTACTAAATGAAGTGGAGATGCTACACAAGAATTTGAAGGTCTACAAATACCTGTCTTAACTAAAAAATCAAATTCAGTTTTGGCTACTTTAAATTTAAGAGGATCTAAGCGCCTTGGCTTAGAAAATGGAAGGTTACCTTCAGTAATAAGTCTGTGAACTGTTGTATGTTTCACTGGTTTCGAATAATCTGGCTCAGAAATTAAAGAAGGAAACTCTTTTAATAATTTTGTGTATTTATTTTCCACAGCAAAAATTTTAGGAAGTGAAATATCACAAATATAAGAAATAGTGTTAATTGAAAGATTTGTTGTTGGATCGACTAAACATTTGCGTTTCATATCAATTAAAAGACCGTATCTGCATAGAAAATCTGCACCAATAATTGGTTTAGCTATATCAGCTATTATAAACGTAAAAGGAAATTCATGTCTTAATCCTAAATTAATATTCAAAACTTTTTTACCATATGTTGAAATTGTTGAACCATTAGCTGCAGTAAGAAATAATTCAGTAGAACGTTTCGTATATGAAAATTTTGTTACTGGGAGTACTGAAATTTCTGCTCCAATATCAATTAAGAAATTTAGCTTGTTAATTTTGTCAAAAATAAATAGACGACGAGTTGAAAAATTTATGTTCCCGTTGTTTGTCGCCGCAACAACAGATGATTTTAGTTTTCCGAATTTTTTGTTTTATAAAAATTACAGGGTTGTTCACAATTCTGAGCCTTGTCTCCAAATTTATAATGGTACCTACACAACCAATTTTGTTTATCGAGAGATCTTGACCTATTTCCAAATGTACTTCTAAAGTTATTTCTATGAAATACTTGCGATTTCGACTGAAAATTTTGATCAATTTTTTGTTTAACTAAATCTAATTCAAGTGAAAGTTTTTGAAAATTTTCGCACAAAGTATTATTTGTCTTAACTAAATTCTCAATTATATTGTTATATAGTTTAGAATTTTGAAAATTGTTCACAGCTGATATTTCGGATCTACTAATAGCTTCCCAAATATTATCAGCTATTTTCACTAACTCATTTATATCACTAACATTGGAGCCAGATAAAATCACGTTAAGATTTTTTGGCAATTTTCTTAGCCACAGTTTCTTTAAAATATCTGGACTGAAATTAGAACCTGCTAACAGTATGAGAGACCGATAAAATTCAGAAGGCTTACGATCACCCATTTCTAAATCTGACAAAATTTTATCTAATTTTTGATTATCAGTCAAAGAATGTCTCTGAATCAAAATATTCTTCAATTCTGTAAATTTGTTTACATGAGGAGGATTTTTAATGAAGTCTAAAACCGTAATTATAACTTCTTGCGGAAGTGCAGTAATAACATGTTCATATTTGGTTGTTTCATTAGTTATATTTTTTGTGCTGAATTGCATTTCAACATGAAAGAACCAAGCTTCTGGACAATTTGTCCAAAACTGTGGAAGCTTTAATGAAGTTGCATGAATTTCAAAATTATTTTGACTAGAAGGAGAATTTATCAACTCTTCTTCTAAATTTATTAATGACTCGTTTAAATCCTGTGTTCGTGTAGATGCATGTACGTTATTTGAAAATGTGTTATGTGATGGAGTGATATGTATTGGTATATTATGTGGAGGTGAATTAAACATATTGAATAATAATAATAAACTTGCAAAATCTTAGGGAAAAGGCGGTTTACAATATATATACGTATATATTAATAAATTTAAATTCTTATATATATGTATATATTCTAAAATATTGAAGCAATTTTAAGTTTTAATAATTATATGTAAATATACATACATATATATACATACATATGTATATTAATACATATACATATGTATAAAATTAAAAATGATACAGCTCACCAAACGTTGCTTGATTTATATAGTTGACTTCGATTTTGTGATTGCTTTAATCTTAAGTTGTCACTGCAGCTGCATGAAGGTCAAATCAAGTTACCTTTAATATATCAATTGCGGCGTTTTATAATAAATATGTATAATGTGCGATAATAGTTGTAATGGAAATAGCGTTTCGATTGTAGTAAGTTTTTGTGATATTGATTGTGATGATCTTGCAGCAAATGATGAAATAGATAGTACAAAGATAACGTAAAGGATGCCACAAGCAAAGATAATGATGATTTGTAAATTAATAATTTAAGTTTGCGATAAGTATGTCAGTAAATGCAAACTGCAATGAAAATCTTATGTTGATTGTTGATTATGTTGAATCGGCAACTGAACTGTTGGCGCAGAGATTTGATATGTCGGTATAGTTGTATTTCAAATGCTTTATTCGTTTAGCAGGATCGCCAATTGTAGCCAAGCAAACTTTTATTCAAATATTTTTTTTTTTTTAAATAAAAATTTATTTTATTGGTTTTAAAGAAAAGTGAACAAAGTCTGATATAAAATCTGAATAATTAAAAAATGTCCAAAATTTTCATTTTGAAAACTCCAATTTTCAAAAACAACTTCTCTCTATATTAAAATACTATATATAACAAAGTTATAAATTGATACAGTAATAATCATGCACCCTACAGTTACCATTGTACAGCAAAGTATGTATACATGCAGTTTTTGATTTCGTAGTAACTTGTGTTTGGTTTCGTAGTAATTTTTCTTGAAAATCGTATTATTCATAGAATTTATTAATAAATAAATTTTTAAATTGAGAATGTTGTATCATGATAATTTAAAACCAATTATTAATTGCAGTTTTGTTTACTTCTGACTCCGTGCTTCTACATTTTCTACTACTATTTCTTAAAGGCTTTTAAGAATATGTACATATGTATGTATGGGCACTAAGAAACCTAATTTATTAAATTAATAAAATGCAGCAATTATATACAGATACTATTTTTATTTTAATTTTTAGTAATAATATTCACCGCGGTTGTTTTTTAATTTATGTATTGCATATGTACGTATTTCGGTCTTTTTGTTGTTTATGCTTGTTGTCAAATTCACGAGTCTTGCCGGCTCACCAAATATTATTCACCTGACAGCTTTTAAAAATTTGCTATCCGGGGTAATTTTGCTAAATTGAACAGTCAAAAATATTCACAATAGTCAAATATATCAAATGCAACAGTCAAAATTATCCACAATAGTCAAATTTAGTAAAGAAAACACAGCAGAAAAAACTTCATTTTTTCTATTTAAATTTTTATCTCCATATAAAAACAAATACAAACGATTGATACAATATGTAGTACAATTTAGTAAAAAAAAAACGCCAGAAAACCTTCATTTTCTCTATTTACATTTTTATTTCCGTGTAAAAAAACGATTGCGACAATAGCCAAATTTAGTAAAAAAAAACGCAAGAAAAAACTTAAATTTTTTTATTACATTTTTATCTCCATATTTAAAAAAAATACACATATGTTAACATAATTTTATAATCGGCAACATTCGGAATAGTTATTGAGGTACTTTGGTTGGACTATTAGAGTGTTTACAGACGGACGGACGGACATGGCTCAATCGATTTCTCTTTTCACCCTGATCATTTTGATATATATAAGTCTATATCTACCTCGATTATTTCATTCTGTTACAATCCACCGTAATGTGATTAAAACTACACTGAGAGAAAAAAAATAAATGGAGGGGTCAAAGAAATTGTTTACCTATTTTGAACACTACTTTCTTTGTTTTGAGTAAATTTTCCTTAAAACATGTTAAAAGGTTTATAAAATATTGTTGTTACATGCGTTACCATGGTTTCATATACTTGTTTTGAAAAAATTCATACATTAAAATAATGAAAAATTCTTTAAGCGCCATTCCATTCCCAACTTTCCTTGTTTTGAAGACTTGATTTCTTTAATTTTGAGATATTAAATTCCCATACAAATCCCCATGGCAACGAATTTGTTTGAATGTTTTTTATGTTTTTTCCACATTTTTGAGAAAATTTACACAAAACAAAGAAAATTTTAAATTGGGACGCGTGTTCAAAATAAGAAAAATTATGTCTTTGATCGAGAGAAATTTTTTTTTGAGTGTATAATACTCTGTGTACTAGTACAGCTGAGTATAAAAAGGAAAGGTCACCTGTATTATTGCGTCATAATTGCTACTGAATTCATATTTTTCGTCATGTAGCAGCTACATTGTAGCTTTGGTGGAACGAATTGGATTATGGTGAATTAAATATTCGTTAAGTCCACATCGTTGTCAGCCCTACACACAAAAGTAAAAAACGTTGGTGTTTCAAAAAGAAATTTCTGTCATGCATTTCCGTGGAAAATATATTGAATTTTATAGAAAACCTCCTTCTATACGCAATAGACACCATTAAACGTTACTTTGGCTCATTTAAAGTCAACACATTTGAAAAAAAAATGTGTGGAAAAAGTTTGTATAAATAAGTGTATTATGATTTTCGCGAGATTTCAAGTTTGAGTGCTAAAAAATGCGGATAACTATGGAAACGCAAAAAAGAGGTATGTTTCATGATTAAGCGAAAGAAAACAGTGAGAACAATTTATTTTTAGCAAAATACAAGATGAAGAAATCTTAGTTTTTCTATGAGCGTAATTTTCAAGCATTAGCATTTTCATTTAAACGTTTAACAACTAAGGACCACTCTGGACCAGGTCTTATAAGCAGATTGCCAAGCAAAAAAAGTATCAAAAGCACAACCGTGGTTTTAAAAATTTTCATTTGAAAAACAAATAATAAGTAAAGTTGTGTATCTAATTCAGATCAGTTTTTTCTGGTTGTTTTTATTAAAAATATAGACATTTTAGTTAAGACACTCAAGTATTTTTTTGCAAATAGCATAATTTTTTTTAATTTAAATTTATTTCACAACAGTTTGCTCATGGAACGAAAACTAAAAGTCATAATAAATGAGTTTTTATTTTGCCTTTATTATGATTAACAATAAACTCTAAAAAAATAATAGAAACCTTATTGGTGACTTTTCAGTTCAGAACTAATTTTCAAAAGAAGTCCATTTTGGACTCACAATTCCCCTTAACTCTAAAAAAATCCAGTTCAGTAGCCACAGAGTTATAAGGCAAACTCATTACTTTGAAGCAAATTAAAAAAAATGTCTCTGTCCAGTTTATATTTTTCTGGGTTTTTTAATTGGCCTACATTCCCACAACTTTTTAATACTATCCAGATACAATAGGTTTGTTTTTAGTTTAACATTTTCATAGTTTCAAAAAATTAAATTCTATCAGCAGAAAAGTATCAAAATAGGCCGTTTGTGAACAAAAAAGTATCAAATCACAAAATTTAGAAAAAAAAGTATCAAAAAAGATACAATTGTATCAAAACGGCAACGCTGTTAGATACTAATGTATTCATTTATTTCACATAATCATACATCGCCGGCAGAAAGATTGCTTTGAAAACAACAAATTACAATTTTTCAAATGACTATGTAGAATTAAATTCTATTATTCAAAAATTCAATTACTTTGTTTGGGGGGGGGGGGGGGGGTTAACACCCCAAAACCCCTTCTGCGTTCGCCCCTGAGGTAGTTACCGGTAGAGTTCGCTGGTGTAGTCTCTGTATAAAAGAATAAGATTGGCTGATATTTAAAGCCCGTCTCCACATAACTTGTTTCACCAACAAAATATGTAGCAAAACATCTCGCTCAATAACCCGTCTCCACGTGGCTAATCGTGTTTCAATTGGACATTTCTCTTTCTTGTTCTTCTTAAATGTTTGTATGTTTGCTTATTTTTGTGTCTTTGTTTTGGTCTGTGTGAGATTTCGATAGATTTTCGATACAAAATTAGAGAAGACATCGATATCATCGAGGTTGGCAAGATGATTCAGAATGAAACAGTGTTTCAATCTTCACTCGCTCTCAGAAATTTGTATGGAAATTGGCGAGTTTCGGCACTGGTTTCCGTGTCGAAACAAGATTGAGAGAGAAAATGCAGAAAAAAAGAGCGAAACACGTTATGTGGAGACATGGTATTATGCTATTGGTTGATGTTTATGCTAAAAAAATATGTTCCGAAAACTCCATTTTTATTCATAATAGCTTCGTTCTTTTACATAGCAATACTGCTGTTCAGGTCGAAAACAGATAAGCGCTTTCTGCTCAACGCGCTTAACATATGTATGTAGTAGGAATTCCAATCCCGGGATCCCGCCCTTTTTGACTCCCCGGAAATCCCGGGATTACTAGAATTTCATCCCGGGATTTTCGGGATAAAATAAAGAAAGAATATTCCCCTATTATAGCAAAGAAAAATTGTATTTTATATAATTTTTATTGGTCTCAGATATGTATACTAATGTTGCATTATTACATAGCGGCATTATAAACATATGCCCTGTGACCTATGAAAATGGTGCATTTTTCATGTGATAAATGAAACAAAAATAATGCAACCCTTTTGTGCTAAGAACAGAAAATGTTGCCCCATAGTCGGGCCAGTTTTACATTTTGTCTATAGAACAAACAGCCCTAAAAAATGTGTGGAATCTTTGTGGAAGAGAATAAAAAAACTTGACAGTATGAAGAAAATGCAGAATAAGTTTGACATTTTTGCCAGAATAAAAAAAGCAAAGTAAGGATTAATATTTTTGATTTAATAACACTACAAATAATTTAAAAAAAAATACTAAGAAATTCAGGTTTGGGGGAGAATAGATATGGGCCTGCTGAGCTCGGAACTATTTTTTTTTTTAATTTTTTGTATGGTTAGGTTTTTTTGGTTATCACTTCATTGAAAAATTATTTTCGCGGGAGTCGCAAATGGGATAATCACAAGCAGTACAGTACCTCGTTCGAAAAAAAATTAAAATTGTCGATGTACAACTTGTAGTAATTGGACATTACCTCGCTGGTCGAAATCAAAATGTTATTAACTACTTGCGATATTTGAAAAAAATTCTATTTTAAAATTAAGTTTTTGTAGGAAGTTGTGAAATTCAGGAAAGTTTTATTCTTTTAAAAATTAGCCTGCTTAATTGTGGTTATCGCATTTTTGATTTCCGAAAATAATTTTTGAGTGAAGTGATAACCAAAGAAACACCAAATTACCGTTATCTCAAAACCTAACCATACAAAACATTAAAAAAAAAATAGTTCTGAGCTCAGCAGACCCATACCTATCCTCCCCCATACCTGAATTTTTAGATATTTTTTGGCTATAAACAAGTGTAGTTAAATTTTTTTTGTTGTGAAATACGCGTTGTAAGGAAACGTACGTTAGGTATTTTTAAAATCGTTAGAATTCTTGTGGTAAAATTCATTTGATAATTTCTATTTCCTGATTTTTGGCCATTTATTTCTCAAAGGTTTTTTGCAATTTCCTCCCAAGAAAAGTAAATAATGGAAGAAAATGCAAAAAAATTTCAAAAATAAAATTAGTAAAACCCAGGAAAAAGTTTAGTTTTATTTGAGAATTTCACATTAAGTACTAAAATAAAATACGCAGTTGTATACTCGGAATTCATCTCAAAATTTCTGCATCCGATTTTTAATTTTTTTGCGAATGTTGTATTAATTTTCAGTATTTTTCGACAAGCTTGTAAATATTCGCTTAAACGAAGTACGTCATTAAATTCTAAAAATTTGTATTGGAAATTATCAAATGATCACAAGCTTTATTATTAATATCCTAAAAGTACCAACTGTAAAGGCAAATGTTTTGTATGTAATTTTCTTTGTTGGTTGCGTTTTTTAAAGTAACTCTTCTTATTAAATAATACGCATGATTTTACGTTCCTATTTTATTTTGTTACTAATGAAATAATAAAAATGGCAATAAAAATCTATTTTTTCTTTGCACTTTAAAGTTGTAGCGTTCCTCGAAATATATATATATATATATATATATATATATATATATATATTATAAAAACAAATCTCGAAAATCCCGGGATCGCAAAAATCGGAATCCCTAGTATGTAGCTAGCTGGCTTGGTTTTTGTTGTTGCTTTCCATGTCATTCGCTAATCTAGCTGGTGTTTTTTCGAACTTGCGTGCAAAAGACTGTGGCTAACAGTAATTGTAATGTACACTAATAATCACAGTAGTATCAAAAGTTTTCTTCTGTTAATCCCTAAATTCGTTTAATTAACAGAAATACATACGTTTAAGTAGACACATTTAAAGTTATATAAACGAAAAAATCTTTTACTTTAACAAATATATCTATTAAAACCTATTTGTTAGTTCAACAGAACTGATCTGTCAATTATTAACAGACATTTTTGTTGATATAACTGAGTCACTGTTAACTTAACCCTAATATCTGTTGCTGTAACCTTTATATTTATGTATTTGTTAATTCAACAAATAATTAATGTTGACTATCAAAAGAAAAAGTGTTTATTTTGCCAGATGTCTCCGTTGTTACTTGTTGCTTTGCTTACCTGAGTGAGTTGTAATTGACGGATGCTTTTTCGGACAAAGGTAAGTATAAATAGCATAACTAAAGTTCAATATTCAGTATAATGTCGCACTATACATATGATGCTGTTGCAGCGTTGCCGCTGGGGCCACTAAAGTGGAAATTTGAACCTTTTTAAGAGCCAGGCCACCGGAACCCAATTTTGTGAAAATATGCAATATTTTAACCTTTTTAAAAATTCGGACCAGTTTTGGTCCTTTTTTACTTTCAAAACTATATAATATATAATGTAATAAATATTTTTTAGTTTTTTCTTAAATATAAAAAAACCTCTTTGTTACCTTTTCACTTTTCATTGGCAACTCTCCGCTGCGAAGGAAAATCCCGAAAGAGTTATTTAGGATTATACATTTTTAGAATGCAAGAAAATTGTTTGAACAAACCGAGATAGAAGAGTTTTGGAACAGCGTGGGGAATATGAAAAACTATTTAAATGAGAACTTATTGTGAATTTTATTAACGTTGCCAAATAGCAGTGCATCAGCAGAAAGTTTGTTTTCGAAACTTTCACTATTTAAGGCCAAGGTTACAACATGCTTGCCAATTGATACGAAAGTCTCACAAATTTCCTTCCGAACCATAAAAGTCTTTTGTCAATATTTTTTTTCTGATGAAAATGATAAAAATCTTTTATAATTATTATTCAGGAACTTATATTTTAAAAATCTTTCCATAATAGTTATTTCAAATATATTTTTTTTTAAGTCTTCAAAGACTTTTATATTGAGACAAATTTGAAAAAAGTCTTTTCGTAATTATTATCAGTAACAAATTGTTTTTTATATCTTCAAAGACTTTTTCATTGAGACAAAGTTCAAAAAATCTCAGAAAATTTTCAATAACTTTGATATAAGTATAAAATAAGAATAACTTTCATATAAGTACTTCAAAATTCAAGCAAATTTCCAATTTGAAATTGTATGAAAGATTTTTATCGAAGATATAAAAAATAAATTTGTTACTCAAAATAATTACTTAAAGATATTTTTGAAATTCGTCTCAATGAAAAAGTCTTTGAAGACTCAAAAAACAATTTGTTACGGATAATAATTACTCAAAGACTTTTTTCAAATTTGTATCAATATAAAAGTCTTTGAAGATATAAAACAAAATTTCTCATTCATAATAATTACAAAAAGACTTAAAAAAAATATCTCAGAAATAACTATTAAGGAAAGACTTTTAAAATATGTTTCTTTCAATAATAATTATTTTTTGATTTTAATTTTTTCTCTTAACTCTGAGTAAAAAACGCTTCCTTAACCTGTGAATTGCTTAAAACCACAAAAATATATAAAAATGTATGTTTAGCTAAAAACAATTTGG
This sequence comes from Urophora cardui, assembly GCA_960531455.1. NCBI lineage: Eukaryota > Metazoa > Arthropoda > Insecta > Diptera > Tephritidae > Urophora > Urophora cardui. The sequence continues at coordinate 72,441,156 of OY482671.1, read as the reverse complement.
GGCCACTTTTTGAAATTTTTTAGCGGCAACTCTGTGCCGTTGGATTTAATTTCAGGTTGATGTAATGGTTTGAAATCGGAGGAGAATATAAAATAGAGAACACAATATAGCAAGCAGTGAAAGCGTAGAAGGTGCCACAATGGAAAACAAGCCAAGAACTAGTGCTGGAAAAACATCGATGTTTACGAGTATCGATATTTTCGATATTTTAGAGAAATAACATCGATATTATCGATATATCGACCTTTATATTAGAGCTCTAGATACCCGGGTATCGAACAATTCGAAAAGATCGAATTTGTCTGAGACTCGTTTGTTGTTCAAATGACCGTACAAACATTCGAGCTTGCAGACAAAAAAATTTGTATCAGAAAAAAAAAATAAAAAATATTCATATGAAGATACAAAAAAAAAAAAAACAAACGAAAAATACAAACTTCAAATGCCCGTGCAAACATACCGGTAATAAACAAACAAACAAGTGTTCGAGAATTTGAACAGCATTTGTTCGGGCTACTCGAAAATGTTCAAAAAAAATCGAGAGCTCTACTTTATATAAACCTTAATTTAACATATCTATATACATATAACAGCTTTATTTTTCGAAATGACTGCATTTATTATTGTGCCCTGAATTGAACGAGAGTGACAGTCATTTATATTATTCTAAAAATTAACTAAATAAACATTTAAACTAAATATTTCAATTTATTATCAACAGAAATCTTTTTTGAAAAGGGAATTCAATAATCAAAAAAAAAAAAACAAAAAAGGTAAATTCTGTTCCAGCCAGAAAGAGTAGGTATCAATTACAGTGGTTCACTGAAATATTTCGCATTTAAGTTATTTATAAAACCATGTTAAAGACTAAAAGGTTTGAAATAGACAAATTAATAACGCATTCTAAATACCTTTTACACTCAGAGAAAATAAATAAAAAATAAAATTTTTATTTTTATAATGCACGTTTTCAACCTAGTAATTTTATTTTAAAAATGAAATTTTGTAAATTAAAAATGAAATTTTTGGAATTAAAATGTATTTGGGATTTAAAAAGAAAATGTTTAAATTAAAAATAAAAATGAATGGAAAAAAACATAAGTTTTTGGTTCAAAATCTCATAGTGCTTAAAATTTTAAATTTAAAATGTTTTTTCTTGATTTTGCAATTCTACAATGAACATTAAAAAAAATGTTCGTATTTACATTACTTTTAAACACAGGAATTTCTACATAGGAATCAAATTTTAAAAAAATCTCACAAAACGGCAATGCTGCCTTTTAGTAGCTTCTTTCCGCGTGTATCAGTGATGGATCCATGACCGTCGATATATAGAATATCGGAAAAAAAATATCGATATATCGAAAAAGTTCAAAAACATCGATGAATCGATATTATATCGATATCGCTTCCAGCACTACCAAGAACCGAACGGATGTAGGATTAAGAGAAAAATGCAAAGAAAGGATTTAAAAAAGATCTAAAAATACACTTTATAAAGTAATTGTTAAAAATAAATGGCCATATAAAAACACAAAGGCATTTATTTTTAAGTGACAAAATTTCAACTGCGGAAAGTTGTTGATATAACAGTAAAATTGTTTAGATCCACAGCGTTTTTTTGTTTTCAGAGCAGTTAGTTCAACAATAAAACTGTTAAAATAAAAGAACGTCTGTCAATTTAACAGGTATATCCTTTGGATGTGATTTTACTGTGGAATCTGTTGTTTTAACCCGTAATCCCGTTGATCTACCAGTATCTTTTGTCTCGGTGTCAAAAGAAAAACAAATTTCAAAAAGCCGCAATGAAAACTGAAACTGTTTGAAATTACACAGCAAAGCAACAGCACAGAGACGAAAAAAATCGACTGTTATGTCCTTCGATTGTAGACATTTTTAAAGGAAATCAAAATTTAAAAGTTCTAAAACAATAAAAAAAATAATGATAACTTTCGCAGAACAGCAGCAGCTTATTTTTTGATGTTTTTTGAGACTGTTGCTGCTTTTCCGGCAGTTTTTCACTGGTTGACACTGCTAAGAATTTCAAATATTGAACAGTTCTACAGGTACACAGAGCCAAAAAGTTCACCTATAATCAAAAAGATTTCCGTCTAAAAAAGCTATGTAGGTATTTGGCAGAGGAGAGCGAGAGGGGACAGATGTGAAGAAATTTTTGCTGGAAAATCTTCTAGATTCTATCCTGAATTTCTTCTAAAATTAATGAAAAGGATGTCCATTGTGGGAGCAGTGAAATAACGCCCATGGGAAAAAGAAATAGCGCCCGCGAATAAAATGCAATTAAACGCGTGGGTCTTATTTCCATTCTTCTTCTTCTTGATTGGCGCTTAACCGTCTAGACGATTCTGGCCGAGTCCAACAGAGCGCGCCAATTGCTTCTGTTTCGTGCAGCATGGCGCCACTTGGGAACACCTAGGGAGGCAGCATCGCTGTCCACCTGATTTTCCCAACGCAGTGGAGGTCTCCCTTTTCTTTTGCGTTCAGCGGGTTTCGATAGAAATGCTTTCTTGGCCGGAGCGCCTTCGTCCATTCTCACGACATGACCTGCCCAACGCAGCCGCTGGATCTTTATTCGCTGAACAATGTCGATGTCTGTGTAAAGCTCGTACAGCTCATCGTTAAATCTCCGTCGATACTCGCCCACGCCAACGCGCAAAGGTCCATAAATCTTACGAAGAACTTTTCTCTCGAATACTCCAAGTGCCATCTCATCTGATTTTGAAATTGTCCATGCTTCTGCGCCGTACATGAGGACTGGAACGATGAGCGTCCTGTAGAGTGTGATTTTTGTTTGTCGAGAGAGGACTTTACTTTTCAGTTGCCTACTTAGTCCGAAGTAGCATTTATTGGCAAGCGTGATTCTTCGTTGGATCTCCGTGCTGACATCATTCTTGGTGTTAATGCTGGTTCCCAGATAGACGAAGTCCTTAACAGTTTCGAATTTGTAGCTATCAACATTGACGTGGCTGCCAAGGCGTGCTGTTTCTTTGTGTGATGACAGGAGGTACTTCGTCTTGTCCTCGTTGACCGCCAAACCCATTTTCTTAGCCTCTTTATCCAGCTTGGAAAAGGCAGAACATACGGCGCGCGTGTTAGTGCCAATGATGTCGATGTCATCGGCGTACGCCAGCAGTTGCACACTCTTGTGATATAAGATGCTTCCTGTATGGTTAAGTTCTGCAGCTCGTATTATCTTTTCCAGTATAAAATTGAAGAAGTCGCACGAAAGAGAGTCACCTTGTCTGAAACCTCGTTTGGTCTCGAACGGCTCGGAGAGGTCCTTCCCAATTCTGACGGAGCTGGTGGTGTTAGTCAACGTCATTTGGCATAGCCGTATAAGTTTAGCAGGGAAACCAAATTCAGACATTGCGGTATACAGGCAATTCCTATTCGTGCTATCAAAAGCGGCTTTAAACTCGAAAAAGAGATGGTGTGTGTCGGATCCTTTTTCATGGGTTTTTTCCAGTATTTGTCGTATTGTGAAGATCTGGTCGATGGTAGATTTACCAGGTCTGAAGCCACACTGATAAGGTCCAATCAGATTGTTGACGATAGGCTTCAGTCTTTCGCACAATGCACTTGCTAAGACCTTATATGCGATATTCAGGAGGCTTATCCCACGATAATTGGCGCGTACTGTGGAGTCTCCTTTTTTGTGGATTAGGCAGAGTACACTTAAGTTCCAATCGTCGGGCATGCGCTCGTCCGACCATATTCTGCATAGGAGTTGATGCATGCTCCTTATCAACTCTTCGCCACCATGTTTGAATAGCTCGGCTGGCAAGCCGTCAGCGCCCGGGGCCTTGTTATTCTTAAGCCTACATACTGATATTCGCACTTCGTCATGATCAGGTGGTGGAACATGCCTACCATCATCTGCTATTGGGGATTCGGGTCGTACATCTTCTCCTTCCGCACTTTCACTGTTGCCATTATCTAGCAAGGAGGAGAAGTGATCCCTCCACAACCTAAGTATGTTCTGGACATCAGTTACCAGATCACCGTTATCATTCCGGCAGGAATTTGCCCCGGTCTTGAAACCTTCAGTCATCCGCCTGATTTTTTTATAGAATTTTCGAGCATCGTTCCTACCCGCCAGCATCTCAAGCACTTCACACTCGCGCCTTTCAGCCTCCCTTTTCTTCTTTCGAAAAAGGCGCCTCTCTTCCTTCTTCGCCGTTCGATAACGCTCCCATACGCTTCGCGTTGCGCCCGCACACAATGTAGCCCTGTAGGCGGCGTTCTTTCTTTCCGAGGCATCGCGACATTCCTTGTCGTACCAGGTGTTTTTGTGGGCTCGCTTGTATCCTATAGATTCCTCAGCGGCGATACGAAGTGAACGAGCGATGTGTTCCCATTCCTCAGATACATCGTTTGGTGAAGGGTTGCTCTCAGAGAGCAGGAGTGAGAGCCGAGTGGTGTATTGATTGGCTGTCTGCGTCATGTGCAGCCTTTCGACTTCAAACTTTCCTTGCTGTCCTGCTGGCACATTCTTTGCTGCACAGAGGCGGGTGCGTACCTTGGCTGCTACAAGATAGTGGTCGGAATCGACATTGGGACCACGGATTGTGCGCACATCTAGGATGCTGGAGCTGTGTCTGCCGTCGATCATGACGTGATCAATTTGATTTCGCGTTTTTCGATCAGGAGACAGCCATGTGGCTTGGTGTATTTTTTTGTGCTGGAATCTGGTACTGCTAATGACCATGTTTCGTGACCCGGCGAAGTCGATCAGCCTCGTCCCATTGGGACTGGTTACGTCGTGGAGACTGAATTTTCCGACTGTGCTGCCAAAGATACCTTCCTTACCCACCCTGGCATTAAAATCGCCAAGCACAATCTTAATGTCGTGACGGGGGCAGCGGTCGTAGGCATGCTCTAACTGCTCATAGAAAGTGTCTTTGATCGCATCGTCCTTCTCTTCCGTCGGGGCGTGGGCGCAGATGAGAGATATGTTGAAAAATCTCGCTTTGATGCGGATGGTGGCTAGACGCTCGTTCACTGGCGTGAACGACAGTACTCGGCGGCTGAGTCTCTTTCCCACCACAAAACCAACACCAAATATACGCTCCTCTGCATGGCCACTGTAATATATATCGCAAGGCCCACATTTCTTCTTGCCTTGCCCCTTCCACCGCATCTCTTGTATGGCGGTGATGTCAGCTTTCACTCTTTCGAGGACATCAACCAGCTGGGCAGAGGCACCTTCCCAATTAAGGGGTGGTCTCATCCGAGGCTTTGTTGTTGTTTTCATTGGATAGGATTTTTACGTGGTGGGTCCCAAGCCCGACGCACAACCCGCCCTGCGGGAGTTGTATATTGTTACACGTTTATATAGCGAGCCGCTTGCTCCAAGACAGACGCCCGCTCGCAGCCGCACCTCCTGGTGAACAGACGCTGCAGTTATTCCCCTCAACAAGCCCTTAAACCGAATATGTCGGAGTGGCCTTGTCGAGTTGTCGCCTTCTCACTTTAGTTCACCACCAAACGGGTGTTCGGTGGCTATCCAGAGGACACTGCGCGGAAGTCGTGAGCTGCTTGCTCCGCATGCAAAAGAATCGCTCTGGCCACCCCCAAGTGGATGGCAGTCAGAAGCTTTCCCCACTTACGTGGACTTTTACACACGAAGCCATCCTCCCTTTTTCCATTCAGAAAGGGAAAAAACGCCCGCGTGCCCTATTCGGTGATGTGGGCTTTATTTCCCTTTCGAAAGGGCAATTAAGCCCGCAGACGGGTTTTTTTTTGAAATATGGTGTATTTAAAAAAAAAAAAAAGACCGTAGGCGAAAAATTGGAATAAAAAATCGAGCGATTTTTAATTCCAATTTCTCGTTTTTTTTTATAATAGCGCGATTGCTTTGGAGGTTGCAGTTGTAAATGACAATACAAATATTTAGTGCTCGGTTTGTCGTCAAATTCTCGAAAACTCTATAAGAGCTGGAAGAAGTCTGATGAGGGGATGTGGTGGTCTCCGAAATGGATCCATAACTTCTACCAAAAAAAATTTTTCAATTTTTCTTAATTATAAACTGGCCAATAGCTCATATAAAATTCACATAAAATAATTATTAGAATTAAAACGGCCATGTAAAAACAAACGTTAATGAAGCTTTGTTTATTTCGTTAGAATATTTGAATACTTAGAAGGGGATTTAAAAAAAATGAAAGGATCGAAAAATTGGAATTAAAATCGCGTGATTTTTAACAAATAAACAAACAAACAACTGTTCGATAATTTGAACAACATTTGTTCGGGCTACTCGAAAATGTTCAAAAAAAATCTGGAGCTCTACAAAAAAGGCTAATAATCGATACCAATTTTGCGAGTTAAAATGGCCGCAAAAGTACTGTAGACCGGGCCATAGATATTACTCCGAAAAGAGAATTCTATGGGCTGAGGATTATTTTTTAAAACCGCGGGATCGACATTGAAATTTTCGACATATCGTACCAGACCCCGCCTACGCTGAAGGGTGTACTACGCAGAAGGACATCACCGTGGCGGTAGCCACGGTTAGGGCACATGTCCGGACGGATGACGTAGCCCAGGGTTATTTTTTATAAGCGCGGCCAAAGGCCGCCAACGCAGAAAAGTGTTCTGCGCAAAATCACTGTGGATCGGGCCATAGATATTATATATATATAATGAATTGGTTTTTTCAATTCCCAATTCCGGAATTGCGATTTAGTTTTGATTGCTAGTAGCAATTTGATACGACCATATCATTATGGCCCCTTTTCTTACAATAACCACATACGGTCGTCATACCAAATTGGGCCCCCGGAAGTCGCCGCCATACTTGTCTGTACCCGATTTTGACCTTTGTAGATGACATATCGACTTTTTTTTTAATTTTTATAAAGTAAATCAATAAGGATATCCTATAATTTTTACAGAACCTTATTGAATTTTTTTTAAAAAGGCAAACTTTTTTTTAAAAGAGTAGCCCGTATAATCCGAAATTTTTGTTAATGATATTACAATAATAATAATACAATGGCGCTATTATAACTCTGATGAGTTTTATGGCGAGCTTCTCTCCCAATTCGAGGTGTGCTCCTTTTGTTTTTTCCTACTAATCGAGCGGACCTACGGTTTTATGCAGGCTCGGGACGGCGAATGCATTTTTTGTGAGAATCTTTTTCATGTCAGAAATACTCTCGGAGGGTATGCCGCCCACTGCCGAGAGGTGACCGCTGTGAGTAAGTACTTTTGACTACTCTTTTGTGATTTTCTGGATTTGTTACACGTATGATTGTCCAAAAAATAATCTCCCATCATATGCTCGTACCAGGATCCTTGATATAGCCTTTCAAAAACTATTAAGAGAAATCTTTCACCATGTTCATCACTTTCAGCACCTAAGCTTATGGGGAAATTATCAAGATGTGAATGCAAGAAATTAATTTTAGTATTTTTTTTTTGTCGAGTAGTGTAATTGGATTTTTATTAATTAGAAAATTTGTGGTTGCTCGGACTGGGGGTTGAACCCGAGACCTCTGGCCTAGCAGGCGAGCACTCTACCTACTGCACCACAGCGGTCACACGCACACATAAATGTATAATAATAAAGTAATTAATTTTTTTTGGAGAATAGAGTTTATTTTAATAACATACATATATATACTTATACCAAAAATATATGAATTAAACTACATTTTATGATTTTCTTTTTGTTTGTTAATCTATTTTCTACAATTACAAACGCTTGCTGTTAAAATCACACACAGCTTCAAGTAAATTTTGGTTAAAATGAAGTTTTTCTGAGGATATTTTGTATCTGTACCAGGATTGCAAAAATCAAAATGTACCGATTCCATGGCTTGTTCGCTATAAATGCTTAGGTAAGCCAGTATTATATTTGGAAACAAAATTTTTAACGTGAAAAAACAGCGTGCACTTTTGGGGTCACGCATGTCTAGGCTTAGATAACTAATCTTGAACTCCTCTTTTTTTCTCAAATCGCTGGGAAGCGAATTCCAAAACCACTTTTAACTACATACTCAAACTTCTTAAGCTTATCTACGTATGGTAATAAATCCGAATTAAATGAACTTCTTAGTTCATCAATTTTACTAAGAATGAGTTTACACCCATTGCCATTAAAACTCGACCTACCGTTAGTAAAATCCCTCGAAATATCCAATTTTTTTAATCCAAGATTTCGTTTCTTCTGCAAATTCATTTTCCAATTTATCTACCAAAGTATTAACTCAGCTCAAAAAAACGGTAATAATAGTCAGTCTACCTTGAAATTTGTTGCATCGACTGTAATAATTGCTATTTTCGAATTTTACGCACTCAGAGAAAAGATAAACAAATAAATCTTTTGTTTGCATTATCCTCTACAGCCTCCCTCAGTGCAGTTTCCAAGTACAAATATGTACATACATACATAGCTTCACCTCCGCTTGTTTTCCATTGGGGCACCTTCTCTTCGCCTTTACTACTTGCTATATGTGTCCTCTTTTTATATTGTCCTCTGGATTCGAACTATGACATCAACATGAGATTCAGTCCAACGGTATCTTATAGTGGGATATTCAAAATTATATTGCTTGCTTCTTTGATGCTTTTATACTTAATTTTCTTTTTCAAAAAAGCATCTATGAATTACAACTTCATTATATTCTCCCTCTCCTTTTTCATTCCTTTGCCTTTCCCATTCTCATTACCCTTCCCCTTTCCCTACGGAACCGGGTTTAGCGTGACATATCCCTGCACTCCACTCCTCATTTGATACCATCGCTGCTTAAAAGCATTCCGTGGTATCCGGGCCCACCTTTTACCCATAATTGAGTACCGGGCCTAAGACTCACTATGAAAAGAGCTCTATGTAGTAGCCCTGGTCAACATCTTTCATTTAATACCAATATCCCTGAGAAACATTCCGGTGTTATCCGCGTCCACATATTGACCCACATCTTGGGGCCCGAATCATAATGAGTTAATTTTTATGTAAAAACCCTGCTCAACGCCGTTCATTTGACACTAATATCTCTGAAAAATATTCGGGGGTCATTCAGGCCCACGTTTTGACCCATAACTGAGGACACGCCCTAGGAATGAAAATGAGTTTATCTCTATGTAAAAGCCCTGCTCAACACCTTTTATTTGATACCAAAATCGCTGGGAAATATTTCGTGGTCATCTGTCCACGTTTTGAACCATATCTGGAGGACTTGACCTAGGAATCATAATGGGTACGGCTCTATATAAAAGCCTGCTCCAAAACGTCCGTTTTGACCCATATCTGGAGATTCGGCCTAGGCATCACAATTAGAAGGATTCAAAGTCGAAGTCTTCATCAGTATGATGTATTGTGGAACGATCCTCCGTCATCCCTTGTCAAGTTTGGTTTGGAGACAAACCGGTTTCGGCTAATATGCGCCATCTTCAGTGTCTTTTTTCGTTCTTCATCAGTACCTTTCATTTGAAACCAATACCGTCCAAAAATATTCAGAGGAAAGCCGGATCCACGTTTTGACCTTTTGACCTATATCCAGGGAACCGACTTCCGGATTTGAAAAAAATATACATATAAACCATCTAGAGCAAGGTACTCATCTTGTGTGTAAATTTGGTCAAAATCTCTCCACGCGTTTGGGAGAAAGCCGGCGACAAAGAAATGGGCTTGATTTTTATATATATACTAGCCGAACCCGTACGCATCTTGCGCAAAAAATAACAAAACATACGTCGCGCCAGTCGGTATGGTTTGTGCTGTCACGCCCATTTTAAAAAACTTGTTATTTATTTGGTTTGGTGGAACTTTCAATGAATTGCCTATATGTTTGACAAAGATATCGCATAAAATGTTTTTATTATACCTATGTAGGTATGTGCATTATATTTTTATATATTTTACATATATTTTTATGTACATATACATATGTGGACCTTGCCAACTTGGGTAATTTTTCTTCCACACGTTTGCCTTGGCAAGCAAATCAGTGGCGAAAGCTTAATCGATTTATCTGCTACAGTTCCTGAGTTTTGACTTAGAAATCTTTGATAATTTGCCCCTCTTGGCCCATTTTTCAAAATTTCAGCATATTTCCTCATAACGGCATAAGGTCATTGCATGGATGAAATTTCATCACTCGGGCTTTATTAGTGACCAAAGCAAATTCATTCATATGGTAATGGTACGTGAACAGCTGACTTCTTCTTCTTCTCGTTTTTAACTCGCCGTGTACAGAAGAATACAGGAGAATGTCAAACATAGAAAAAATTGACTTTGAGTTTGACATTCTGATGGACAAAAACTTAAAGCGAATTGAGGCGAATATTGCCGAATTCGCCCTGCCATTACCATAATGAATTTGCCTTGTTAGTGACTTAATTATCATGTTTTGCGTGTTTTTCGAAATACATACACTGAAAAAACAACTTACTCAGATTATGGAAAAGTGGGAATGATTCGGCGCTAAAGACATATTTCCATATTTTGATGTACGATTTTCTTCAAATCAAGGAATAAAAACCACGTTTTAAAGAAAATTGTACATCAAAATATGGAAATATGTCTTTAGCGCCGAATCATTCCCATTTTTCCATAATCTGAGTAACTTTTTTTTTTTTGAGTGTACATATGCCTTATTTTCAACCCCAACCTTCTCTGTTCCCATTAGAATCTGAGTACTAGAGCTGCAAAACTATCGATGGCACTATCGATAGTATCGATAGTTTTTTTTCGTGTCACTATCGATAGTTTTTTTCCACTATCGATGGTTATCCCTATTCATTCTTGTAGTTTTGTCCCAAGAGAAGAATACTGAATGTTAGGGAGGAGTTGGATTTCGATATCAAATTGGTAAAATTAATACCCCAGCGGGTTAGGGGGCTTAGAATATACGCGTGGTAAGGAATGTCTGTCGTAAGAGGCGACTAAAATCCACGCTCCTAACGATATACAACTTGTAGTAATTGAACCACACCTCGCTAAATGACATCTGGTCAATGCCAAAATTTTTAATTTTTTCCGATTTTTGAGAGTTTTGATTTTCAAATTAAGTTTTTTTATAAAAACTTGTAAAAATCAGAAAAAATATATTTTTTAAAAATTAGCCCGTTTAATTGTTAACGTAATATCAAAGATATCTGATAAAAACATTATTTTTAGCGATTTCTTTCATGTGAAACAAAAAGGATATTTTATGGACTAAAAACTCGGTTTCATCCGTGTATAGGGCGTCGTTTTACAACTTTTTTTTTGCAAAACACTAGACTTCTTGCGCGGCCTTAAACTTCTCATGTTCAATAGTACTGCCTTTAAAATAAGAAACAATTTGCTCGCACAGCTAAATGCAAAACACGGTAACTCGCATGGAACATGGTGCAAGGTTTCCAATATATTAGCTGCGGAATGATTTGTATCTGACAGCAGCTTTTGTGTCTACAGTACAGCTACTCGCAATTTGAAATCTTCTGATATAAAATGACAAGTAATATTTAAGTAATTTTCATTATTCTTTTTTTACACTCAGCTGTACTAGTACACAGAGTATTATAGTTTTAATCACATAACGGTGGATTGTAACAGAATGAAATAATCGAGATAGATATAGACTTATATATATCAAAATGATCAGGGTGAAAAGAGAAATCGATTGAGCCATGTCCGTCCGTCCGTCTGTCCGTCCGTCCGTCTGTAAACACTCTAACTCGCGCAAAAATTGAGATATTTTGATGAAATTTGAAATGCAAGTTGGTATAGTGACTGGGACGGTTGGTATTGAAAATGGGCGAAATCGGACCATGACCACGCCCACTTTTCCTATATAGAAAAAATCGGAAATTTGGTATCTCAGTCACTAATATAGCTGGAGCGATCAAATTTCACCCACGTGTTGAGCTCAGGCCCCTAGGAAGAAATTTGATGAAATTTTGGAAAATGGGCGGTGCCACGCCCACTTATTAAGGGTCAAACCTTGAAAGTTTTATATGTCATAACTCAGAAACCATTGAAGATATGTCGATGAAATTTGGTACGCGTGATTTACTTACTTAGGCAAACGTTTGGACGGAAAATAGTTAAAATCGGTTTACGGCCACGCCCACTTTTATATATGTGTATTATAAAGTGACCTTTTAAAAACATTTTAAGCCATATCTCTGTCAAATATTAAGATATATCATTGAAATTTTATGATAGGAGTCCAACTGTGAACATAAAACGAAAAACACAAAAATCTTGGAAAATGGGCGTGGCACCGCCTCTTTTTAGAAGCAGGAATATGCGAGATTTCTTAGCCTATAACTCGACAAATAATTGAGATATTATGACGAAACTTGGTGTGTACACTATTATTACTTGTGGTAATACATGTTCAAATTTTAGCGAAATCGGTTGACGACCACGCCCACTTTTATACATGGGAACTATAAAATGGCCTAATAAAAACATTTTAAGCGATATCTCCGTCAAATATAAAGATAATTCATTGAAATTTTGTGACATGAGTTCTACAATAGACCGTAAACAAAAAATAGAAAAATTTTGAAAAATGGGCGTGGCACCGCCTCCTTTTAGACAAAGGAATATACGAGATTTCTTAGCCTATAACTCGACAAATAATTGAGATATTATGACGAAACTTGGTTTATATACTTTTATAACTTGTGTTAATAGACACGCAGAAATTTATTGAAATCGGTTTATGACCACGCCTACTTTTTAACAAAGATATTTCTGGAACACCCTTTAGGAATTTGTAACATGACATCTTTATAACTAGAAGTCATAAAGAAATGAAATCTTGCACAAATAATAATATTCATATGCTTAGTTGGATGACTGATAAAAATGTTGAAAATGGGCGTGGCTACGCCCACTTTATGCAGCACTCGCTTTATATAAAGTACACCGTGTTTCTATCAAACGCAAACAAACACTGAAAGCATACACCTGAGTATCTAATGTTCGATTCCACTCGAACTTAGGCTTCCTTACTTGTTTTGCTTGGTTTTCCGACGGGGTAGGAATATGATGTATTGTGGAACGATTTTTTCACAAGGGATGACGAAAGATCGTTCCACAATACATAAGTATCTATATCTTTAGCTTAAGGGCCGTTTACTCAACCTCTGATTAACGCTAACCCTATGAAAGGGTGAAGTCACAAACAAATTTTATCTTTTGTCTATACACGGATGAGTCACATAACCGAGTTTTTCGTCCATAAAAAATATTAAACAAAATTCACATTGATTCCATTTCAAGTGTGAAATTAGTACTATTAACCAACTTTTGGTTAATTTTTCTCTCAGTGTAAGTGAAGTATCTAATTCTTATTTCGCACGTTTTATGCAATAGGGATTTAACTCAAAAAAAATTTTTTTTTGGAAAACGCAAATAAAGTTTTATAACATAGATCAAGGGTGCTCAACGCTCTCGTATTGAATGGGGAAACTCCAATTAGTGCACTCAGAAAAAATTTGTATTAGATTTAAAAAAAGTTACAAACTACAAGTAAATTTTTATTGTACCATTGGAAAATTTTGCATACAACATACATATGTACAATATTTACAACATATTTTATTTATACAAATGTATCTACATATATATTAAATTAAGATATGAGCTCGTGCATATAAAAAAAATATATCTACATATTACATAATAAGAATAAGTGATAAGTTTATTCAAGGCTGTTTATTAAATTGTCAATATTTATTGTCGAATCAGAGGTGGATAATTGCAGAATTGCTTCCAAATGCTTTTGTGATAAAAGGTTTCTTTGGTTTGTTTTGATGAACTTAAAGCTTTGTCGCAAATATATGTGCTGCCGAACATGGATAAGTATTTAAAATTACATTTCTTATGAGTGGATACTTGTCATATTTTATTTCTGTCATATATATAACTTACCTTAATTATTAATTTATATACGTACCTATAATTAATTAGCATAGACTGCGACTCGCAATAATATTTCAGCAAAAAAGCTCTAATTCCTATTCTTCTTACTAAAATCTACTTTTATTTTTCTTAAAATAATTTGAAATACACTTTTGTCACACATTTTTCAATATTAACTAGAAATTTTTTTCAGGATTTTCGTTTGCCTACAAATCGCACCCTAAATCAAAAAATTGCACAACTCAAAATTTTTTGAATCCATGAATAACATCTTTAGGGACTGCTAAATGTTAGTCTCCTCCCAGCAAGAGTCTTCTTCATTACCCAAGGTTTTACTTCAAACCTTCGTTTGTAACGTAGCGTAACGACGTTGGCGTCGCCCTTCCCATATGAAATTGAAAATTACACTAACAAATTGAAAATAAAATTTTTTTGAAAAAATTGAATTCTTGAATTGAAAAGCGACGTAACTCAAAACCCAAATAAATATAAAAGAAACAGAAGAAATGCAAGAAAACCTTTTTCTTTACAAACGAAGGTTTGAAGTAAAACCTTGGGTAATGAAGAAGACTCTTGCTGGGAGGAGACTAACATTTAGCAGTCCCTAAAGATGTTATTCATGGATTCAAAAAATTTTGAGTTGTGCAATTTTTTGATTTAGGGTGCGATTTGTAGGCAAACGAAAAACCTGAAAAAAATTTCTAGTTAATATTGAAAAATGTGTGACAAAAGTGTATTTCAAATTATAGAAAAATAAAAGTATATTTTAGTAAGAAGAATAGGAATTAGAGCTTTTTTGCTGAAATATTATTGCGAGTCGCAGTCTATGCTAATTAATTATAGGTACGTATATAAATTAATAATTAAGGTAAGTTATATATATGACAGAAATAAAATATGACAAGTATCCACTCATAAGAAATGTAATTTTAAATACTTATCCATGTTCGGCAGCACATATATTTGCGAAAAAGCTTTAAGTTCATCAAAACAAACCAAAGAAACCTTTTATCACAAAAGCATTTGGAAGCAATTCTGCAATTATCCACCTCTGATTCGACAATAAATATTGACAATTTAATAAACAGCCTTGAATAAACTTATCACTTATTCTTATTATGTAATATGTAGATATATTTTTTTTTATATGCACGAGTTCATATCTTAATTTAATATATATGTAGATACATTTGTATAAATAAAATATGTTGTAAATATTGTACATATGTATGTTGTATGCAAAATTTTCCAATGGTACAATAAAAATTTACTTGTAGTTTGTAACTTTTTTTAAATCTAATACAAATTTTTTCTGAGTGCACTAATAAATTTTTGTAGATGTATTGGAGTTTCCCCATTCAATACGAGAGCGTTGAGCACCCTTGTTTTATAATTTCAAATAGTTTCCTTCTACGGCTAACTACAAAATCACTTTTATTTCCGCTATTTTTATCTTTTTGAGTATTTTATAAGACTAGACTCAAAGGAACTACCCAGTTATTGAAATATATGGCAAAATCCCAGAAATCGAAAATTTCGAGTTAACCCATTAGTGGTCGCCGTGCCAATTTGCGAACACCCAATGATATGTTTTAAATTTATTGCAGGTTGGCTTTGACCATTAATAGGTTAAATCCCTATTGCATAAAACGGGCGATTTGATCTTTTATTTAATTATTGTTTTGCGTAAAAAATTAAAGACTTTTTGGAAAGAAAACTGTAAACAAAACCATCCCTCTTTTTATTTTAGTGAAATATTCATAAAAAACTATCGATAGTATCGATAGTTTTTTTTTCGACTATCGAAACTATCGAGTGGTCCGACTATCGATGGTTTTGCAGCTCTACTGAGTACCAAATTTCATTAAAATATTTATATTTTTGCGCCAGTTAGATTATTTACGGCCGGCCGTTCAATCAATTTTTTTTCATCCTGATCGATTTGATTTATGTAAGTCCATATCTATCTCAATTATTTTATGGTCTTACGTACAACCATTATTTGATCAAAAGTATAAATACATATACATATATTGTACTACGTACAGCTGTGTATAAATAAGCACATCCCATGCTGAGAAACCCCCATTCAGCGTAAGTATGAATACACACGTGTTCGCCTAAAATAATGTCATGTTTACATACAAACATACAGCTGAAGCTTATAAAAGTGTTTTAAAATATACACGAACGTTCAACTGGAGCGACATCTACATTTGAAATTTGTATTTAACCCTGCACTCTTGTTAGAATAAAATAATTCTGAAGGCATAGTTTTAGGCGCAACTCTTTTAGTTTAAATTTAAACATTTAATTTTTGCAAAATACTATTAAAAAAAGTACCACGCCCAATAAAACACCGTTTCACATGCATAGTTAATTTATACCTTTAAAACGATGCCTAACTTACTAATCTTGGTAAATTATGTGAGCAGTAAAAGGGATATTTGCAAAAAAACAAATTAGAAATAATATATATGATAGATTATAATAGATAATAATTATAAAATGAAGCATATAGTTACTGGTTATTTTTATTTTCTGTGGACCTAGATTTTGTATACAAAGATTTTGTCCAAGACCCATAGGCCATTTTTCATACTCCTCTTTCTCTTTTCCTTTCTAGTTCTCTTTCTCTTCCCCTTTCCCTTTTATTTGCGCCTACTTTTCCCTCTATCCATTTTATTTTCCGTACTCTTTCGCTTCCTTTTATTGCCCATCTACAATTGAAGACCTTTCCTGACGTATTGGGGAACGATCCTCCGTCATCCCTTGTCAAGTTTGGTTTGGAGACAAACCGGTATCGGCTAATATGCGCCATCTTCAGTGTCTTTTTTCGTTCTCTGAAGATGGCGCATATTAGCCGAAACCGGTTTGTCTCCAAACCAAACTTGACAAGGGATGACGGAGGATCGTTCCACAATACATCATATTCCTACCCTGTCGGAAAAACAAGCAACCAAAAAGTACCTTTCATGACACTTCAAATTAAACAAACTATAGCGTAAATTTAATTTTTGAACAGGTGGCAACTCCTTTTGTAAAAATTTGAATAAATTACTCATAATCAGCCCAAGCCGTTTCATATGGTACCAAAAATTTTAAAATCAAACTATACAGGAAAATTAAACTTTTAAACAACTGGCAACCCTTTTCGAAAAATTAAACCTTCCTGCACATCTATGTATAAGTCAAGCTCTTTTATTTGACACCACATTTTTCAAAATCGGTATAACGGTGTAAAAATTATGGTGCGTACAAAAAAACGCTTAGCGTAATATATATAAAGACTAGTAAACCCGGCCACGCGAGCTGTGGCTTTCAATTACACTGTGCGACAATTTGAGGGTAGAAGACCACTTATTGCCACATTTGAAAATTTTTTGACATACCTTCATAGCTACTGGTTTTATTTTCTGTGGACCTAGATTTTTTATACAAAGATTTTGACCAAGGAGCCCCATAGTGAAGTTTTCTGCCGAATATTTTTCTAGACTATGGTAACCTTAAAGCGATCTTCAAAAGGCCATTTAGCGCGCTCCTCCTTTTCTTTCTAGTTCTCTTTCTCTTCCCCTTTCCCCTTTATTTTCCCTTTATCCATATTTTTCATATTTCCTCTTTCGCTTCCTGTCCTTCGCCATATCCGTCCCTTTCATTTTCCTCTTCCCTTTCCTTTTATTACCCATCTTCAGTGCTAAGCCTTGCATGACACTTCAAATTTAAAAATGAGATAAACTGTAGCGTAAAAATGGATTATTGAACGGTGGCACCCTTTTTGTAAAAATTTTAATAAATTACTCATTTCCATGTTAAGTCCTTTCATATGACACCTCAAATTTAAAAATTAAACAAACTATAGCGTAAAACTGAATTTTTGAACAGGTGGCAACCCTTTTTGAAAAATTTCTATTAAATTGCTCAATATCAGGTCAAGCCCCTTCATATGGTAACAAAAATTTTAAAATCAAACAAACTATACAGTAAAATTAAATTTTCAAACATCTGGCAACCCTTTTCAAAAAAATTAAACCTTCCTGCACATCTACAGGTCAAGCCCTTTCATCTGACACCACATTTTCGAAAATCGGTAGAACGGTGTAAAAGTTGTGGTGCTTACAAAAAATCGCTTAGCGTAATATATATAAAGATAAGATAAACTGTAGGGTAAAAATGGATTTTTGAACAGGTGGTACCCTTTTTGTAAAGATTTTAAGAAATTACTCATTTCCATGCCAAGTCATTTCATATGACACCTCAAATTTAAAAATCAAACAAACTATAGCGTAAAACTGAATTTTTGAACAGGTGGCAACCCTTTTTGTAAAATTTTTATTAAATTACTTAATATCAGGTCAAGCCCTTTCATATGGTGCCAAAAATTTTAAGATCAAACAAACTATACAGTAAAATTAAATTTTCAAACATCTGGCAACCCTCTTCAAAAAAATTAAACCTTCCTGCACATCTACAGGTCAAGCCCTTTCATCTGACACCACATTTTCGAAAATCGGTATAACGGTGTAAAAGTTATGGTGCTTACAAAAAAACGCTTAGCGTAATATATATAAAGATAGGCATATGCCCCATTAACGTTAGGCGAATTTATTTGAAAGCAGAACAATATACATATACGGTTAACCCTCTGCCACTGACCTGTCGCGTTACTGGCACAAGTAAATGGAAAAAATGGTTTTGCACCGTTATTTTATAAGTAGGGCAACAGAAAATATGCCCTAAATATTCGTTTTTAGCGCTAAAAATATGTCCTTAAAAATATGGTTTAAGCGCTAAAAATATGCTTTTAAAACTTGTTTTAAGCACTGAAAATATGCCCTTAAAATTTTTATACTTAATAAAAAGATATACGGCATGGTAGGTTGTGTGCTCACCTTTCATACAAGAGGTTCCAGGTTCAAAACCTGGCCCGGACAAATATCAAAAATTTGTTTTAAATAAAATTAGAACACTTTTTGTAATAAAAAATATTTTTTATTAAAGGTACGTCATTAAATACTCAAAAGCAGGCCCGTACGCAGGAATTTCTTCTGGGGGGTTTTGAACTCTTGGATGCTCAGAGAATATTATGATTTTTGATAACGAATTCTTTTCACATGGTGTATGAAAAATTGACACTAAAGATAAACATTGATTGTAAAAAGCATTCGTTATCGACAACTCTCGACAAGTCTTGCTTTGTGAATGGAATTTATAGCACAAATTGATATTTTTTAAATTTGAATTTTTTATAATTGAATTCGGTGCAGTGAAATAACGCCCGTGCAAATAACGCCCGCGGGCGTTTTTTTTCTTTTCTTGAAAAAAGAAAATAATAATTCCCGCGGGCGTTATTTCGTTTTGGGCATGGGCTTTATTTCTCTTACGGAAGGGCAATTAAGCCCGCAGACAGGTTTTTTTTTTAATATGGTGTTTGTTTTATTGGAAAAAGCGCCGCAGGCTAAAAATTGGAATACAAAATCGCGCGATTTCTATTTTTTGTTTCCGGTCTATTGTGGAACTCATGCCACAAAATTTCAATGAATTATCTTTATATTTGACAGAGATATCGCTTAAAATGTTTTTATTAGGTCACTTTATAATACACATATATAAAAGTGGGCGTGGTCGTCAACCGATTTTGGCAATTTTTCGTCCAAACATTTGCCTAAGTAAATATATCACGCGTACTAAATATCATCGATATATCTTCAATAGTTTCTGAGTTATGACTCATAAAACTTTCAATGTTTGTCCCTTAATAAGTGGGCGTGGCACCGCCCATTTTTCAAAATTTCATCAAATTTCTTCTTAGGGGCCTGAGCTCAATACTTTGGTAAAATTTCATCGTTCCAGCTATATTAGTGACTGAGATACCAAATTTCCGATTTTGTCTATTTAGGAAAAGTGGGCGTGGTCATGGTCCGATTTCGCCCACTTTCAATACCAGCCGTCCCAGTCTCGATACCAACTTGCAATTTCACACTCAAAAAAAAAATTTCTCTCGATCAAAGACATAATTTTCCTTATTTTGAACACGCGTCCCAATACAAAATTTTCTTTGTTTTGTGTAAATTTTCTCAAAAATGTGGAAAAAACATAAAAAAACTTTCAAACAAATTCGTTGCCATGGGGATTTGTATGGGAATTTAATTTCTCAAAATTAAAGAAATCAAGTCTTCAAAACAAGGAAAGTTGGGAATGGAATGGCGCTTAAAGAATTTTTCATTATTTTAATGTATGAATTTTTTCAAAACAAGTATATGAAACCATGGTAACGCAATATTTTATAAACCTTTTAACATGTTTTAAGGGAAATTTACTCAAAGCAAAGAAAGTAGTGTTCAAAATAGGTAAACAATTTCTTTGACCCCTCCATATATTTTTGTTCTCTCAGAGCAAATTTCAGCAAAATATCTCAATTTTTGCGCGAGTTAGAGTGTTTACAGACGGGCGGACGGACAGACAGATGGACAGACGGACGGACGGACGAACATGGCTCAATCGATTTCTCTTTTCACCCTGATCATTTTTATATATATAAGTCTCTATATCTATCTCGATTATTTCATTCTGTTACAGTCCACCGTTATGTGATTAAAACTAAAATACTCTGTGTACTAGTACAGCTTAGTATAAATATATATGTATATATAAAACACACAACTTTAAGAGATTTTTGTGAGAACCTTATGAGTTAGAAACAAAAACTAAGTCCAGATCCTTAATCTAGGATAAATTACCTTTCCAACGATACCAAACACGTTGACATACGTGACAAAATTTTTTTTGATTTTTGCCCGCTCATACAGCACTGTGGGTCGTAGCATCTGGAATTTCGCTTTGCTTTAAGTATTTCTAAGATTATCGCAATCACGCAATGATAGTTGTGTTTTTGTGTAATGTTTGAAATATAAAATAACTTTTAATTTCTTAAATATAAAAACATACACTTTTTTTTTGCATTTTTCCGTACACGTTGCAAAATGGCAACACCAGGCAGGCTATACCACTGGTTTACATTTTAAGTGGTTGTTGTGTTTTATTACTTTGTTGTTATTTGCGGGCCTCGGAAAGACTAGTATGGTACCTATACAAATAATATAAAATGTTTTGTTATCTTTTTAAACTCTTTGAAGAGCACTATCATTACAGAAAGCGAGGGACCTTCCAACTATAATTTGGATTATTCTTTGCTGGATACATACAATTGTCGCCCGATCGCATAAAAACCTGCAGTACCATTCCTATTAGTCAACAAAGATGGAAAATACACTTAGCAATCCGCTAACCCGTTGCTAGTGCTTCCTATTTTGGAAAATGGGCGTTGCGCCGCCTGCTTTTAGAAGCAGGAATATACGAGATTTCTGAGCCCATAACTCGACAAATAATTGAAAACTTGGTAAACACAATTTCATAACTTTTGGTAATACATGCTCTACGCCCAATTTTATATATGTATGGGTATTATAAAGGCGACTAATAAAAACATTTTAAGCGATATCTCTGTCAAATATAAAGATAAGTTGTATTATTGATAGGCCATGACTTTCAATATACATATATGAATATTTTTAAGATCTTTTATTTTCTATTTATTTTTTTATCTTAACCTGGGTAACAAGCGGTTTAACAATTTTAGTATGAAAAATTTCATGGTAGAAATTGATTAAAGTAGAATATCCTAGGAACGCATACACGGATATGCAATAGTTATGCAGGCTTCGTATGCGTGGTATGGCCTATAACCTGTTAACCTCGAACAAACTACTTTCAGTTTTTTTATTTTGTCACACAGTGTTATCTGGTAACCCTAACATATACATACATATGTATGTACCATAGATGGACACTTTTAAGTACCAGTAGTAATTCATTATTTTTACCTTATTTACTGCTTACTTAAAATTTTTACAGTAATAAGTAATATTTACGAGGATACAGTAGCCCAATCCAGTTGGAAAAGGTAATGCATGGTCATCTATAAATGGATATAAAGGCCATAGGATCTATACATTCCAGAATGCATGATTTGTTTCATTCTGATGTCCTTGGAAAGTCATACATCCACTTTTCCCCGCAAAGGTAAGGCAGAAAGGAATGTTTGGATGAGAGTGCCTCTTGCCGTAATCTCAGTGTCGGTTTATTTTCTCACTACAATTGCTCGCTCTCTCCCACACATTTTATGCATCCTAACATGCTACCTTTTTATTTTAATTTATTTCATTTTATTTTGTTTCACTATATTTTATTTCACTTCGTTATTGTTTTACTTACTTTTCACAAACTATAATTAAATTTTTTTTGCTCACCTTTCTTCTTTCGCGTTTACTAACCAACTCCACTTCTTAAACTGATCTTTTGTCTCAAAGCCCGTCTCCACATAACTTGTTTCACCAACAAAACATCTAGCAAAACATCTCGCTCAATAACCCGTCTCCACGTGGCTAATCGTGATTCAGTTTGACATTTCTCTTTCTTGTTCTTCTTAAATGTTTGTATGTTTGCTTATTTTTGCGTCTTTGTTTTGGTCTGTGTGAGATTTCGATAGATTTTCGATACAAAATTAGAGAAGACATCGATATCATCGAGGTTGGCAAGATGATTCAGAATGAAACAGTGTTTCAATCTTCACTCGCTCTCAGAAATTTGTATGGAAATTGGCGAGTTTCGGCACTGGTTTCCGTGTCGAAACAAGATTGAGAGAGAAAATGCAGAAAAAAAAGAGCGAAACACGTTATGTGGAGACATGGTATCAGTTGGTCCATAATTTAAAGTACTCAGCTGGCATGTTTTTGTTGGTAAATTAGTGAAACATAAATATCCAGAGATCTCTTATGTATGATGTTTTTACAATGTTTTCAATTGTTGGTTTATTTCTCAATTCAGAAGGTATAGCTGAGAGCCGATACCTGAACTCTTCGCTTACCTTGGGTTGCATTTTAGAATGTATCCGATTTTCTATAAGTTGGCAGCCACACAACATAGAGTTTAGATGAAATCATACTTTAATGCAAATTTTTCGTACATCTTTTCATTTCCAACTGGGAAGTATTGGCATACACACACACGCACACTGATGAGCACAAATGCATTGGTTAGATTCATATATGTATATAATACTTCTATATTGCTACTATTCAATTGTTATGTTGGTCAAACTTCACAGTAACGATATACTGTAAGAAAGGGAAGCAAGATTCCATGGACGTCGTTAAACATTTATTTTCAAAGACAAGGGGGCCTACAGAAAAATTTGATAATATGAGATACATAGGTATTTTATTTAACAAAGATATTCAGATAATTTTGTTTGAAAGCTAGATTTCAACAATTGGACATGAGTTCAAAAAAGTATCAACTTCGTATAGAAGTAGGAACATATTGAATTATTGGCAAATTTTATTTTTGGCACAAGTGCCGCTTAGGCGGTTACCAATTTCACTTAGGCGGTTATGAAATTTAAGCGATGATATATATATTGTGACTTTATTTAATTTACGAAAATATAAATTATCTGCCTTGTTTTTAGCATGTAGGTATGCATACTTACATAAGTTATTTGGTTGTGAGCTACGTTGAAATAATAAATACATGTGTACTAAGGTGGAGTGAAACTTTTTTTTAGGAAATTCAATTTGTTCCAAAGCCAGAACGGAAGCTTTCTAGCCCAGTAATAAGCCTGTAAAATTTTATTGACCTACTCGCATGTTTAGAGGTGCCCCCAGCCCCACAAAGTTGAAAAAATAGCATGATCTGGTACAAATATGAAACTTTGAAAATTATAAAATAAAAAAACGAAGTATGGGGATTGATAAGGATGGTTAAGCTGAGTATTAAAGTGAATTTATTTTTTTTGGAAACAACAACAACAAAAAATATTAAAGGTCAAAGTTTATCAAAATACCTATCGAATGGTATAAAAATATTTGAAATCGGTTCAGTATTTTTTAAGTAATTGCAATTTAAAAAATGCATAATATAAACTTTGACCTTTAATAACTTTTGTTGTTGTGGTTTCCAAAAAAAAAAAATTCACTTTAATACTCAGCTTAGCCATCTATCAATCCTCATACTTAGTTTTTTGATTTTATAATTTTCAAAATTTCATATTTGTACCAGATCGTGCTTATTGCTTTCAACTTTGCGGGGCTGGGGGCAGTTCAAAACGTCATCCTATCGCGATAAAATTTTGTGGGGTTCATTAACTCGTATAAAGGCAACTTTTCATTGCTGGTACGTTCAAAAAAAGAACAAACAAAAAATCTCCATATGATTTCACTCCACCTTAATGTATACAATTTTGTTTTCTAAAGATTGGAATTTCATTGTTTAATCTACTGCTTTGTGTTTTTATAACGATCATGAAAGTTTTATATGAAGGGAATAACGACGCCTTTTAATCCCCCTTCTGTTTTTTTTTTTTTGTAATGCTACTACAATTTTACAAATGTGTGTGTGGTAGAGCTGCAAAACTATCGATGGCACTATCGATAGTATCGATAGTTTTTTTTTCGTGTCACTATCGATAGTTTTTTTCCACTATCGATGGTTATCCCTATTCTTGTAGTTTTGTCCCAAGAGAAGAATACTGAATGTTAGGGAGGAGTTGGATTTCGATATCAAATTGGTCAAATTAATACCCCAGCGGGTTAGGGGGCTTAGAATATACCCGTGGTAAGGAATGCCTGTCGTAAGAGGCGACTAAAATCCACGCTTCTAACGATATACAACTTGTAGTAATTGAACCACACCTCGCTAAATGACATCTGGTCAATGTCAAAATTTTTAATTTTTTGCGATTTTTGAAAGTTTTGATTTTCAAATAAAGTTTTTTATAAAAACTTGTAAAAATCAGAAAAAAAAAAAAAATGGTCTTGAGAGCTCAATAATAAAGTAGTTATCAAAATAAAAATGACCAAAAAAACCAAAAGTAAAACAGAAAAGTTTTATTTATTAAAAATTGGCCCGTTTAATTGTTAAAGTAATATCAAACATATCTGATAAAAACATTATTTTTAGCAATTTCTTTCATGTGAAACAAAAAGGATATTTTATGGACTAAAAACTCGGTTATATGACTCATCCGTGTATAGGGCGTCGTTTTACAACATTTTTTTTGCAAAACACTATATATAGTCTATATAGACTTCTTGCGCGGCCTTAAACTTATCATATTCAATAGTACTGCCTTTAAAATATGAAACAATTTGCTCGCACAGCTAAATTCAATGAAGGTGCAAAACACGGTAACTCGCATGCTTTGATCACAGATGGAACATGGTGCAAGGTTTCCAATATATTAGCTGCGGAATGATTTGTATCTGACAGCAGCTTTTGTGTCTACAGTACAGCTACTCGCAATTTGAAATCTTCTTCTGATATAAAATGACAAGCAATAGTTAAGTAATTTTCATTATTCCTTTTTTTGCTTGGTTTTCCGACGGGGCACAGTGCCGCGAAGGTGGACAAAAATACAAAAATCGACTGTCTTGAAACTTAGATATTTTGATGTCAAGTTACAGCTAAAACTCCAACTAAGAGAAATTCGTAAGTTATTTTGTGATAAAAACAACTTTCAACCTCACACACCCCCTCAAAGTTCACCTATTTTCTACAAATGTATACACATCAGGGAGGTCCATTTTTTTTATATATATTTTTTTTATTTTCTTTTTTCATGAATAAATTGTATTTGACATATTTTTTACGAATATACACAAAAAAAAAATATTTAAAATATAAAACACCGATGAGTTATGTTGTTATTAACATATAACAGCGATTATTACTTATGCCTCAGACACACGTGTGGTAAAAATATTATAATATACAATACTATGATTTGGCTTTACTATGAAAATTTTCAATTAAACTACAATATGAGAGTGACACATATGTCGTATAGATCGCAATATTTCTACTATACTACGATGTGTGTCTCTAGCATTACTTACTTAACAGCGATTATGCTTTATTTTCAAGAATTTTTTTTTGTAAAGGTTAACATGTAAGGAAAAACCTCAATTTTTCAAATTACCGTAATGTATTCACTTAGGGAGTAAAGTTTCGACAAATTTTAAGTATTAACTCTATTTTTCTGAACACTTAGCAACAATGATATGCCATATTTCATTTTTAAATAATGATGTGCAAAAACTCGGTATTTTTTAAGGGGTACCCGTTACGAAAAAACCGATTACTTTTTTAAAATAAGAGTAATATAGAAACTTTAGATGTATAGTTTCAATAAATTCTGACAACTCCTTCATGTTTTCGTAAACACCACAATCAGCAATGATTATGCCTTATTTGTCTTTCATATAGTAATGTAAAAAAAATATTTTTTTTTAATGGGTACCCGGTACCGAAAAATCAATTTCATTTTTGAAATTAGCATGTCTTAGTCCTTTTAGTTTTAAAGTTTCAACAAGTTTTGAATACAATTTCGGTTTTTATAAATATATGTCTACGATGATTATGAGTTATTTTACCTTTTGAAAAAATTGTAAAAAAAAATTTGTTTTTAATTAAATGGTAACAGATGCTGAAAAACGGATTTGTGTTCTGAAATTGACGTGACATAAGCCTTTCAGCTGTAAAGTTTCAGCCCATTCTGATGACTGCTTCCACTTATATCAACACATGTTCACAATGACTATTTTCATATAAAAATGCAGGAAAAACTCGGTTTTCTCGAAATGAGTAACCGGTACAGAAAAACCGATTTCACTTTTGAAATTAGCGTGGCATAATACTTCTAGGTGTGAAGTTCCAGCCAATTCTGACCACTCCTATTTTTGTCCATCATTTGTATGGTCGCGGCACTGTGCGGGGCAGGAATATGATGTATTGTGGAACGATTTTTTCACAAGGGATGACGAAAAATCACATAAGTATCTATATCTTTAGCTTAAAGGCTGGTATCGACCTCTCATGAAACAGCTCAAGAAATTTTTAGCTTTATTTCTTGAGTAAAAAATAGTAGTAGGCAAGAAATTTTGACGTTTAGTAATCCACCGTGAATACCAAGTGAAATGAAGAAGAGCATCAAAAACGTAAACAAAATAAACCTTTTTGTAAACATAAGCAATTAGTAAGTTCTTAAAAAATATTAAATAAAAGCTTTAAATATATGTTTTCAATAGTTTTATTTTATTGTTATTTTAGGAAATCATCGAAAGCGACGAGGATGACCTTATATTACTGGTTAACTGTGGTATATTGATGGCCGGAATGGAACAAAATATGAGAAATCGATGCCAACTATGCCCTTGCATCATTGGAAAAATTGTGCATTCTATTTTTCGTTTCTTTTTTGCCATTTTCACTAACGATTTCCACGATTTTTTTTCAACACGCAACAAACGTCAAAATTTCTTTAAGAAATAAATGCTCGATGATATATTTCTTAGCAAAACCTGTGTTGCTGTGTTCGCATAACGTTGAAAAATAGTATTAAAAAAGTGTACTAAATTTCTTAAGAGGTCGATACTCGCTCAAGAAAGTTTCACAAGAAAAATTTCTTGAGCATTTCTTGTATGTCATTTTATATGAAACTTTTGCGTTTCTTGAGAGGTCGATACTAAGCTTAAGGGCCGTTTACTAAACCTCTGATTAACGCTAACCATATGAGAGGGTGAAGTCACAAACAAATTTTATCTTTTGTCTATACACGGATGAGTCATCTAACCGAGCTTTTCGTCCATAAAATATCCTTTTTGTTTCAGATGAAAGAAATCGCTAAAAATAATGTTTTTATCAGATATCCTTGATATTACGTTAAGAATTAAACGGGCTAATTTTTAAATAATAAAACGTATCCTCCCCCATAACTGAAATTCTTCGTATTTTTTGTTTTTTGATTTATTTAAAGCATAGCATTAATGAAATGTTTAAACAGTGTGCCTTTTGATTATCGCTATTTTACATTAATGAAATGTATAAACAATGTGCCTTATGTACTAGTCAGCGCCAACGATGCTAAAAAAAACAAATGTACTACTTTTAGTTTTATTACTATAGCTTTTTCAACTCAAATTAAACCTTTTACAAATCAAGTGAAAATTTTCAATTGAAAATTAATTCCTATTTGTTGTTCCTTTGTTAATTAATTAATGTTATGCGTTAAAAAAATTAAAGACTTTGAAAAGGAACATGTAAACAAAACCGTCCCTCTTTTTAAGGTTTAACTTAACCTGAAAATGCTACATACATAAGTGAAGTATTTAATTCTTATTTGATCTTTTATTTAATTGTAGTTTTGCGTAAAAAAAAAAGAAAAATTAAACACTTTTTGGAAAGAAAAATGTAAACAAAACCATCCCTCTTTTTATTGTAGTGAAATATTCATAAAAAACTATCGATAGTATCGATAGTTTTTTTTTTGACTATCGAAACTATCGAGTGGTCCGACTATCGATGGTTTTGCAGCTCTAGTGTGTGGCATATGTATATTCACATATGTATACCACTTTTGCTTGTGTTGACGCATCCCTGCAAAAATTCCGAGTACTCCAGTCGCTAATCCATGGAGTGCTCGCTATGGACCAACCGATTACTCCATAACTTGCCACATTTCATACAAAAAATATGGTCCATTTAACATTGCATGTCATTGCAATGGAGTATATACTCCAGCCCCGCATAACAAACAAATTAATCCATGGAGTAGCTACATTGGATTAATTGATGGAGTACCTAACAGTTAGCCGAACATAACAACAAAAACAAATGTATATCGCGACGACGACGAATGACGTGTATGCATACAAACATATGTATGTATGTAGTTATATATGTAAACACATATCGTCGTCATCGCGATAAAAATTTGGTTTTTGTTATGTTCGGCTAACTACGAACCGATGCAGATACACGAATCGGTCGTTTGGGCTATGTTAGTGGTCACTTTGAAAGTACTCCAACCTACCACAAATGGAGCATATAATCCAATGATTTTTGCAGGGATGCGCACCAATTACATATGTAGTCACTCTGAAAAAAATACCCGTAGTTAAACCAACAACTTTCGGCTGTTGAATCTCCGTCTTTGATTCAACAGCAAAAGTATTTGTTTTTACAGCAAAGTTTTGGATCCAACAATTTATTCAAAAACGGGCGTTGTTGATTCAAAAACTTGTGAGAAAATATTTTTTTGTGAGAAAACCAACAAAAAAATAATGATGGAGAGAAGATGAAGGGAAAAATCCAAAAAAAAGTTTATTTTTAGCAACACTTTTCTCACCGTTGTTGATTTAAAGGCAAAAGTATTTGACCCAACAGTTTCCGTTGTAAACAAAACTAATGAGAACAAATTTTTTTAAATTTTGTTTTTACAATGATTCAAATAATTCATGGATTCCTTTTTAGGAAATGGAAGTATAAATAGGTTACTACAATTCAATATAATGTTGAATGTTCCACTGTGTGATGATTGGTAGAATTTCAGGTTGATGTCATGATTCGAATCCGGAGGAGAATATAAAATAAAGAAGAAAAATCAGAATAAGAAATAAAGATAGCAACCAGTGAATAATAAGAAGGAGAGAAGAATAGGAGAACAAGCGGAGGCTACATATTTGCAGTTGGGACCTGGGTGGAGAGAAGATGAAGAGTAAAATGCAAACAAAAATTTATTTTTTCCAACAATCTCCGTTATTGACTTAAATCAACAACGCTCGCACCTTTGAAACAACAACGGAGCGTTGTTGGGCACATTTCAACTGCGGAAAGTAGTTGATTTAACAGCGAAAGTCTTTAGATTTACAAAGTTTTTTTTTCAGAGCAGAAACGAGTTCACCGTGACCAGAACTGAAACACATTGAGTAGATAGGTGGTTAGCAATATAGGAGTATTATATCGCACACTAAATCAAAAAGCGTTACAACTCAAAATTTTTCGAAATCGGGTTTCATCCATAAATTGGTACACAGAACATATCTCTAGCGGCTGCCAAAAAATCTTTTCCATCAGAGTCTTTTTTAACTGAGAAATAACTATTATACGTAGCCTTTTCCCATATCATTGCCTATAAAAATAAAAAGTTTTTGAATTTTGAGTTGTAACGCTTTTTGATTTAGTGTGCGATATATATGGTTAGATTAGTGATGGGCAAGAGCTCGTAGCAGAGGGGCCAAGCCAAGTTATGGAAGATAGGGGAACAAAATTTGAACCTAGGGCAAGGGTCTTCACAGCTATCGCGCTTCCGCCCTTTTTTTTGTGCCTCGCTTAAGCATAGGCAAGCGCGCCGAAAATCACCGCGACCGCGCATTCTATTCTCTCGCCTACAAACGAAGTTTAATGCTATACCCATTAGGAACAGCGGCGCAAAATTACTATTAATTCATGTGAAATTACATATAAAGGAATAATTTTTAAATTTTTTTTTTATCAAACAATTTTTTCACTATCAGACCTGGAAGACAAATTATGGTGTTAGTTTATTTTATTATATTGAACACTTTTAAAAGTATTTAATGAAACCTGAATTTGCAAAGCAATCAATTCCGACGGGGTTTGTGTACATGCTATTTTTGGCTTCCATTTTTCTTTTTTATTTTCTGCAGAAGTGGGCTACAGCGAGTCGCCGCCTACACACTGAGACAAATTGTTGTAAATTAAGATCTGATACGGAATTCAATAGTGTGATATGTATGTACTTATGTAGATTTTTTTAACACATTTTTATTAGCTTCACCTGTATGCATATGAGTCATTTCTTTGTGCCTAAAAATACGCAATATATTTGCTAATGAGTTTAATTCAATCAGATGGCGCTGTTTTAGCTATAAAACTTATACTATAAAATTTATAGTACAAATTAAACTTTAACTATTAAAGCGTGCGCTAATAATGAAAAATATAAAAACGCACAACACCAGCACCATAAAAAAAATATCAATTTATAAATTTTCGAAATTTTTCGAGTGTACTTTTAATAATGAAGGAAGTGGGCGGTCGCAATTTTGTTGCTCTTATTGTCGGCCATGATTTTTATTTCAAAGTACCGGTTCCCGCGCTTCCATTAGGGCTTTGTGGAGATCACTGACCTAGGGGTAAGAAACAGTCGTGTACGTCAATTACACTGGTTGACAAGTTTTTGTTACAGAAATAAAATTCTACTTTTCTAAAGGATTTCGGTGCGCTGAATCCGAGTCTGAAGTCAGATTTTCGCTAGTACGTACAGTTTTTTAGATATGCATGCCCAAATAGGCGAAAAACACGTTTTTTGGCTATATTCCCTCCTCAATATCTTTTAAATTACTTACTTATTTTAAAAATTGATTAAAGCTATTCAAAACGCTGAGATTTCTCTTGAAGAAACCGTTTTAATATTTCAGATATCTTTCTTGCAACTTGCAATATTGCATATTAAGCTTCATAAGTTTTGCAATATTTTCTCCATACAAAAATAATTAAAAATTTTGAAGCACGCTTTTAGGCAGTTTATTATATTATGGACGTATGTAAGTGGCTACGTAAAAAAAATTATTCTGCTAAGCAACTACAAAATTTGATTGCGCCTATAACATGCTACAAATGCTGCCGTTGTTTTCGACCTAAATTAGGTATCCGAAAAATTAAAACGTTTTCTTCAAGAGAAAAGGCCGAGCTTTCAATAGCTTTAATTAATTTTTAAAATAAGTAAGTAATTTAAAAGATATTGAGGAGTGAATATAGGCAAAAAACGTGTCAGCGCACTGAAATCCTTTAGAAAAGTAGAATTTTATTTCTGTAACAAAAATTTGTTGAAATTTTGTCGACCAGTGTTATCGGCACGCCCTGGCTCACTGAGCTGGTGCTGAGAACAAGCTTCTCACATGTATTTAATACGTGAGTTTCATGCGAGCGCAATAATTAAAACCGAACAAAGTGCTTAGTATCATTCGGTTTGCCATTCTAGCAGGTCGATGGCGGATCAAGCAATGCGTATACGTTTCCTACATACGTATATATGTTTGTTTGTAGGTATGTGAACACATATGCTTGTTTTCATACGTACGCCCGCACATCATCGGACAAACGTCTGTTGTCCACAACAATCTGACATCAACTGATCGAATTCTAGCGGCTGCCGACCAGGGTTGCCACTCTGAAATTTATTTTCCGACCAAATTCGTCTCAAATACCTACCAAAATAGCTTACAGCCGACCAAAATTTTTTTCACAAAATTCGTCATATAAGTTGGTTTTTGAAAATTTATGTATTTTTATATATTCACTAGCTGACCCGGCAGACGTTGTTCTGCTAAAATCTATTCCTATGAAGCCTAAAGAAAAGTCTTTGATTACCGTATTGCTAACCATTATCTTAGAGTCCATCTTAATTACTGCGAATAATAAAAAAATTGTCTATTCTCTGAATAAAAGTTATAGTTATATTCGCCGCGACAAACCTACTGCCCCCGATCTCTATCTCTATCTCAATCCCTATCTCTATTTCAATCTCAATCTCAATCTTTATCTCAATCTCAATCTCAATCTATATCTCAATCCCTATCCCTATTCCTATCCCTATCCCTATACATATCTACCTTTACCTTACCGGAGCCGTCCATCACAATCCGGGCCCACTACTTTAGCCATCTCTGGGAAACAGCCTTAGAAATCACAATGAAAATAGCTGTATGTGGAGGCCCTGCTCAACGCCTTTCATTTTCTACCAACATCGCTCGAAAACATTCAGAGGTTATCCGTGTCCACGCTTTGACCCAAATCTTGGAACCCGGCCTAGGTATCACTATTTAAAGAGCTCTTTATTGAAGTCCTCCTCAACAGCTTTCATTTGATACCAATATCGCTCAGAAACTTTCCAGGGTCACTCGGTCCCACGTTTTGACCCATATCTGGGGACCCGGCCTAGGCATTGCAATGAAAATAACTTTGTGTTGAAGGCCTGTTAAATACCTTTCATTTGATAGCAATTTTTCTCGAAAACTTGCTGGGTCGATCTGGGTCCACATTTAGGAATGTTTTCCGGGAAGCTCCCCCTTTTTCGAAATTCTATATACCCTATTATGCGCGCTAACACCACATGAATCTGCTGTGAAAATTTCATAAAGATCGGTTGGTTACTTTGGGAGTCTATAAAGGACACACATCCACACATGCACACATACACACATACACACCGATTTTTCCAATTTTCGGATTTTTCCGAAGAGATTTTCCAAAATTTTCTTCCGTACGAATCTTCTCCTCGAGAATACGAACAACTAACAAAATTTTTTACAGAAATCGGCCCAGCCGTTCTCACCTGATGAGGTTAGTAACATTTTTTACACCATTTTTATATATATAGATTTAACTGGTATATATATAGGAACTTATACATACATATCACTCTTCAAGTATTTTCACATGTTTTAGCTTAAAATAATAATATACGAATGCGTTTATACATATGTATGTACATTAATTTGTGTATGTAATCTATGTTAACCTTTTAAAATAGTTACGACTATGGTTTAACAGGTAGGTCCAAGTAGGTATACAAATGAGATCAGAACTTTAATTAAATATCAAAATTGAATCTAAGATCTTTTTTTGTGCATAGTGCTTATTTCTAATTTGTTTCTGAGTTTGGTTTTATTAAAGAAAGTGTAGAAAATCTGCGCCCGGTGCAACAGAGCTGTGTGGAAGCGTAAGCAGATTAAAAATAAATTTTGTGAGCCCGCCAAAGCAGTTTTCATTAAGCGCATTTTTAATAAAACTAAAAAATGAAGAAAGGGTTTTCATGCGTATGCTTTCACCAACTTTTATCCACTTTACACAAAACTCTGCCGAAGAGAAACACAAAAAGTATTCAAGCAAACTGTTGCTGCGAGAAAGAGACATGAATACATGAACTTTCAAACGTTCTTTCAACAGTGTTGTGGCAAAATCTAGCAAATCAGTGATGTTACTTGAAGGAAGGTAAAAACCTACCAAAATTCAAATCGTGCGACCATCCGACCAACAGGAAAAAAACCGACCAGTTTTGGTAGGAAAAGCCCACTTATCACATCCCTGCTGCCGACATTGCCCGACAACGCTCTCTCACTAATACACATGCAACTAATAATTTCTTTACATGTATTGGAATGCCGATAACTGCCCCTGTAAGACCCCTGTAAAAAAGTGTGCGACGAGTCTCTAAAAAGATTTGTCCGGGAGCGCTCTCTTTCGGGTACAATTAGTCTACAATTGTTCCCAATTGTACCCGAACGGGTACATATGTATACTAATTGTAGACGAATTGTACCCGAAAGGGTACCAAACGGGTACAATTAGTCGCACAAATGGATGTGTCGCATTTGCTACCTGTTCGGGTACAAAACGGGTACAATTGTGCGCTTTTGCTACCCGTTCGGGTACAA
Source organism: Urophora cardui (assembly GCA_960531455.1). Lineage (NCBI taxonomy): Eukaryota > Metazoa > Arthropoda > Insecta > Diptera > Tephritidae > Urophora > Urophora cardui. The sequence continues at coordinate 72,406,917 of OY482671.1, read as the reverse complement.
ACTGGGTACAATTAGTCTCTTCATAGGACATGCTCAAGCAAAAGAGAACACTTCAACCCATATAAAGAGATACAAATGGGTAGTAATCGCATGCTCCCTTGCGAGTTGTCCCGGATGTATCCCGGAGTGATCGCATTTTTTGCAGGGACAGGAATGATGGAAACTCCAACACATACTCAGCAAACACTATCACATATAACAGTGATAGTCATTTGATACATCATTTGGAGAACACGATTGATGGAAAGAGACACGGACACAAATGCTTTCATCACATTTTTCACACCGTTCATATAAAAATGATGGAGACTTGTAGGCAGTGTGTGACAGAAATTTCCATCAAACGTGCACCTCAAATGATATATCAAATGACTATCACTGTCTTATAGGGTGGTGTACGTAGATCAGTGGTCCGCATTTCTGCAAACAATTGTTTGCGCTCAAATCACACTAACACGTTACGCTCTTTCTTTACTAGATGATTTATAGTCCAACTCTAATGCACCGTATGCGAATGCGTGTGCGTATGCGCATCTAAACGTTTTCTTGCGTGCGGCCCTGACTGCTCCAGTGTATGCGCATGGTTGTGTCTGTCAATTACACTACATATATACAATTCCCGACATTGTTATTTTTGAAAATACATATTTTACCAATTCGCGAAAGATTCAATAATATGTATAATGGATGACGATTTAGAATTGATATTAATTATGATGGGAAGTATTATTGCCGCATATACGGAATACTTTAAAATTACTAAAAAAAAAACGTACCACTGGGGTATGTGATTTGTAATTGGAAAGGGAAGTTAGTGTTTTTTTTGTTTAATTTGATGAAAACCCGTGAAGTGGATCAATTCCAAATTAATAATAATATAATAATAATAATAATACACTGGCGCTATTATAACTCTGACGAGTTTAATGACCGAGTTTCTCTCCCAATTCGAGAAGTGCTCCTTTTGTTTTTCCTAATTGGGTGGGGTTAGAACCCGAGACCGCTGGTATAGCAGGCGAGTACTCTACTCATTGCACCACAGCATATAATTAATAATTATTAATCATTTCTAAATAAATGTAAAACCCCATTTAATTAACTTTTCTGCAGGCAAACAAACTTTCACTACTTCATTTTAAATCAATTTAACGAAATTTTTACCAGAAAATATGTATACCGATGTAGCAACCAACTTAATATTGGTTGCGAAACGCATAGAAAACGCATAGAAGTAGAAAATTTTCAACTTAGCTGCATTCGAATGCGTGTTCGAAATCATCTTCGAATTTTCTATGCGTGTGGTGCATTTACATCCGTGCCACTGGAGTTTGCCTCATTTAAACACAGGTATGCAACACGGCTGTCAGTGACACGCACACGCATACGCATCTGCATACGGTTCATAAGAGTTGCACCATAATACGTGAGTTTCATGCGAGCGCAATAATTAAAACCGAACAAAGTGCTTAGTATCATTCGGCATAGATAACTAGATACGAAACTCTTTGTTTCGTGAGAGCGCTGAAAAATGCGCATTTTTTATAACATTTTCCATTGGTGCCACTGCGTAAAAAAGTGAATGTGGGTATTTTAAAATAAAATTTGGGGGTATTTCGTTATTTCTTGCAAATGAATAATATTACGTAATTTTTGCTGCAAAATATGGGAGTGACTTCGCAATTATACTTGAGTATTTAAAATCATGTAAAATGGTTTATATGTTATTAAACCAGTTAATAAAATGCACGCAAGTATTTCATTCAAATTTTGTTTCCAGGCTAAGAAGGAAAATGATATTGTGTTTTCATTGAGAAATCAATTAATATAGCATTAATTTTAAGGCAAATATTTTATATTTATAGTATATCCTACTTCCCATATCTAGATATTTGTTGCATATTTTTGATTCAAAAAGGTAAATATGCAAACAATTCCAATCTCACCCCTTTTCAAACTTTATTATACATTTTTAATTCACTTCTCGATTAATATAATAAGTAATAAAGTCATTTAATGAAATGGTGGCAAATATCCAAAATCCCTCATTTGTTTATTATTTATGGTGGATTTGATCTGGTTTGTGGTATCAGCTGATTTTGCTGTCAGCTGTTTTCCCTGATTCGTCAGTGTTTGAAAGTGAAAAGACAGTTCAGGCCCCCGTGAGAGCAGATAAATTTGAGAGTTTCGTATCTAGTTATCTTTGTCATTCGGTTTGCCATTCTAGCAGGTCGATGGCGGATCAAGCAATGCGTGTACGTTTCCTACATACGTATATATGTTTGTTTGTAGGTGTGTGAACACATATGCTTGTTTTCATACGTACGCCCGCACATCATCGGACAAACGTCTGTTGTCCACAACAATCTGACATCAACTGATCGAATTCTAGCGGCTGCCGACCAGGGTTGCCACTCTGAAATTTATTTTCCGACCAAATTCGTCTCAAATACCTACCAAAATAGCTTACAGCCGACCAAAATTTTTTTCACAAAATTCGTCATATAAGTTGGTTTTTGAAAATTTATGTATTTTTATATATTCACTAGCTGACCCGGCAGACGTTGTTCTGCTAAAATCTATTCCTATGAAGCCTAAAGAAAAGTCTTTGATTACCGTATTGCTAACCATTATCTTAGAGTCCATCTTAATTACTGCGAATAATAAAAAAATTGTCTATTCTCTGAATAAAAGTTATAGTTATATTCGCCGCGACAAACCTACTGCCCCCGATCTCTATCTCTATCTCAATCCCTATCTCTATTTCAATCTCAATCTCAATCTTTATCTCAATCTCAATCTCAATCTATATCTCAATCCCTATCCCTATTCCTATCCCTATCCCTATACATATCTACCTTTACCTTACCGGAGCCGTCCATCACAATCCGGGCCCACTACTTTAGCCATCTCTGGGAAACAGCCTTAGAAATCACAATGAAAATAGCTGTATGTGGAGGCCCTGCTCAACGCCTTTCATTTTCTACCAACATCGCTCGAAAACATTCAGAGGTTATCCGTGTCCACGCTTTGACCCAAATCTTGGAACCCGGCCTAGGTATCACTATTTAAAGAGCTCTTTATTGAAGTCCTCCTCAACAGCTTTCATTTGATACCAATATCGCTCAGAAACTTTCCAGGGTCACTCGGTCCCACGTTTTGACCCATATCTGGGGACCCGGCCTAGGCATTGCAATGAAAATAACTTTGTGTTGAAGGCCTGTTAAATACCTTTCATTTGATAGCAATTTTTCTCGAAAACTTGCTGGGTCGATCTGGGTCCACATTTAGGAATGTTTTCCGGGAAGCTCCCCCTTTTTCGAAATTCTATATACCCTATTATGCGCGCTAACACCACATGAATCTGCTGTGAAAATTTCATAAAGATCGGTTGGTTACTTTGGGAGTCTATAAAGGACACACATCCACACATGCACACATACACACATACACACCGATTTTTCCAATTTTCGGATTTTTCCGAAGAGATTTTCCAAAATTTTCTTCCGTACGAATCTTCTCCTCGAGAATACGAACAACTAACAAAATTTTTTACAGAAATCGGCCCAGCCGTTCTCACCTGATGAGGTTAGTAACATTTTTTACACCATTTTTATATATATAGATTTAACTGGTATATATATAGGAACTTATACATACATATCACTCTTCAAGTATTTTCACATGTTTTAGCTTAAAATAATAATATACGAATGCGTTTATACATATGTATGTACATTAATTTGTGTATGTAATCTATGTTAACCTTTTAAAATAGTTACGACTATGGTTTAACAGGTAGGTCCAAGTAGGTATACAAATGAGATCAGAACTTTAATTAAATATCAAAATTGAATCTAAGATCTTTTTTTGTGCATAGTGCTTATTTCTAATTTGTTTCTGAGTTTGGTTTTATTAAAGAAAGTGTAGAAAATCTGCGCCCGGTGCAACAGAGCTGTGTGGAAGCGTAAGCAGATTAAAAATAAATTTTGTGAGCCCGCCAAAGCAGTTTTCATTAAGCGCATTTTTAATAAAACTAAAAAATGAAGAAAGGGTTTTCATGCGTATGCTTTCACCAACTTTTATCCACTTTACACAAAACTCTGCCGAAGAGAAACACAAAAAGTATTCAAGCAAACTGTTGCTGCGAGAAAGAGACATGAATACATGAACTTTCAAACGTTCTTTCAACAGTGTTGTGGCAAAATCTAGCAAATCAGTGATGTTACTTGAAGGAAGGTAAAAACCTACCAAAATTCAAATCGTGCGACCATCCGACCAACAGGAAAAAAACCGACCAGTTTTGGTAGGAAAAGCCCACTTATCACATCCCTGCTGCCGACATTGCCCGACAACGCTCTCTCACTAATACACATGCAACTAATAATTTCTTTACATGTATTGGAATGCCGATAACTGCCCCTGTAAGACCCCTGTAAAAAAGTGTGCGACGAGTCTCTAAAAAGATTTGTCCGGGAGCGCTCTCTTTCGGGTACAATTAGTCTACAATTGTTCCCAATTGTACCCGAACGGGTACATATGTATACTAATTGTAGACGAATTGTACCCGAAAGGGTACCAAACGGGTACAATTAGTCGCACAAATGGATGTGTCGCATTTGCTACCTGTTCGGGTACAAAACGGGTACAATTGTGCGCTTTTGCTACCCGTTCGGGTACAAACTGGGTACAATTAGTCTCTTCATAGGACATGCTCAAGCAAAAGAGAACACTTCAACCCATATAAAGAGATACAAATGGGTAGTAATCGCATGCTCCCTTGCGAGTTGTCCCGGATGTATCCCGGAGTGATCGCATTTTTTGCAGGGACAGGAATGATGGAAACTCCAACACATACTCAGCAAACACTATCACATATAACAGTGATAGTCATTTGATACATCATTTGGAGAACACGATTGATGGAAAGAGACACGGACACAAATGCTTTCATCACATTTTTCACACCGTTCATATAAAAATGATGGAGACTTGTAGGCAGTGTGTGACAGAAATTTCCATCAAACGTGCACCTCAAATGATATATCAAATGACTATCACTGTCTTATAGGGTGGTGTACGTAGATCAGTGGTCCGCATTTCTGCAAACAATTGTTTGCGCTCAAATCACACTAACACGTTACGCTCTTTCTTTACTAGATGATTTATAGTCCAACTCTAATGCACCGTATGCGAATGCGTGTGCGTATGCGCATCTAAACGTTTTCTTGCGTGCGGCCCTGACTGCTCCAGTGTATGCGCATGGTTGTGTCTGTCAATTACACTACATATATACAATTCCCGACATTGTTATTTTTGAAAATACATATTTTACCAATTCGCGAAAGATTCAATAATATGTATAATGGATGACGATTTAGAATTGATATTAATTATGATGGGAAGTATTATTGCCGCATATACGGAATACTTTAAAATTACTAAAAAAAAAACGTACCACTGGGGTATGTGATTTGTAATTGGAAAGGGAAGTTAGTGTTTTTTTTGTTTAATTTGATGAAAACCCGTGAAGTGGATCAATTCCAAATTAATAATAATATAATAATAATAATAATACACTGGCGCTATTATAACTCTGACGAGTTTAATGACCGAGTTTCTCTCCCAATTCGAGAAGTGCTCCTTTTGTTTTTCCTAATTGGGTGGGGTTAGAACCCGAGACCGCTGGTATAGCAGGCGAGTACTCTACTCATTGCACCACAGCATATAATTAATAATTATTAATCATTTCTAAATAAATGTAAAACCCCATTTAATTAACTTTTCTGCAGGCAAACAAACTTTCACTACTTCATTTTAAATCAATTTAACGAAATTTTTACCAGAAAATATGTATACCGATGTAGCAACCAACTTAATATTGGTTGCGAAACGCATAGAAAACGCATAGAAGTAGAAAATTTTCAACTTAGCTGCATTCGAATGCGTGTTCGAAATCATCTTCGAATTTTCTATGCGTGTGGTGCATTTACATCCGTGCCACTGGAGTTTGCCTCATTTAAACACAGGTATGCAACACGGCTGTCAGTGACACGCACACGCATACGCATCTGCATACGGTTCATAAGAGTTGCACCATAATACGTGAGTTTCATGCGAGCGCAATAATTAAAACCGAACAAAGTGCTTAGTATCATTCGGCATAGATAACTAGATACGAAACTCTTTGTTTCGTGAGAGCGCTGAAAAATGCGCATTTTTTATAACATTTTCCATTGGTGCCACTGCGTAAAAAAGTGAATGTGGGTATTTTAAAATAAAATTTGGGGGTATTTCGTTATTTCTTGCAAATGAATAATATTACGTAATTTTTGCTGCAAAATATGGGAGTGACTTCGCAATTATACTTGAGTATTTAAAATCATGTAAAATGGTTTATATGTTATTAAACCAGTTAATAAAATGCACGCAAGTATTTCATTCAAATTTTGTTTCCAGGCTAAGAAGGAAAATGATATTGTGTTTTCATTGAGAAATCAATTAATATAGCATTAATTTTAAGGCAAATATTTTATATTTATAGTATATCCTACTTCCCATATCTAGATATTTGTTGCATATTTTTGATTCAAAAAGGTAAATATGCAAACAATTCCAATCTCACCCCTTTTCAAACTTTATTATACATTTTTAATTCACTTCTCGATTAATATAATAAGTAATAAAGTCATTTAATGAAATGGTGGCAAATATCCAAAATCCCTCATTTGTTTATTATTTATGGTGGATTTGATCTGGTTTGTGGTATCAGCTGATTTTGCTGTCAGCTGTTTTCCCTGATTCGTCAGTGTTTGAAAGTGAAAAGACAGTTCAGGCCCCCGTGAGAGCAGATAAATTTGAGAGTTTCGTATCTAGTTATCTTTGTCATTCGGTTTGCCATTCTAGCAGGTCGATGGCGGATCAAGCAATGCGTGTACGTTTCCTACATACGTATATATGTTTGTTTGTAGGTGTGTGAACACATATGCTTGTTTTCATACGTACGCCCGCACATCATCGGACAAACGTCTGTTGTCCACAACAATCCAGTGATGGTAGATACTTTTTTGGAAATTCCCTACAGAGCAAGAAAAAAATCCCTATTTTTCCCTACGCTTGTTTCAAATTTTCCCTACGTAATTCCCTACACTTTTTTAGTTATTTCCATGCTAGAACAATGAAAAAACCGCACGGCAGTATATGAACGTCTTTTCTTTTACTAAATAATGAAAATCGGCTGTTCTACTGCGTACTGCATACACACTGGCTCTCAAAGAAATCAAAAAAAATTACAATAAAATACTGATGATTTACTGTTTTGTTTTTGGGGGGTGTTCTACGAAAGCATCCAATTCCATTTCTGAGGAGGTAGGGGGCAACGCCATGAGCGAACCCACTACCCCCTTAACTATGGACGTCCGGGCTCCATGCAACACCTCGAGTGGACATGGGGCCGCAAATGAACGGGCAGACAGCACTCTGGACTCCGAGAGCGATACGTTCTCGGTGTCTGAGTTGGTAGGCCCGTTCTAAAACATGCTCGACGAATGCACGCTGCTGGATTCGGATCCGGAGGAGGCCGACTTTGACTCCACAGTCATTGAGGTCTCCGAAGGAGCGGGTACAGTAGCGGCGGACGTCGAGATGCATTCCGACGACCAAAATGATGCAGGTACTGCAAATTAACCTGCATCACTCCAAAGCAGCTTCGGCTGCACTACTCTTACGTTTCAGCAAGACTGCTGAGGCGATCGTTCTGGTCCAGGAGCCTTGGGTCGTTGGATCCAGGGTCTGTGGCCTCAAATCTGGGGACTACCATGTGGTGGCAGCACCTGCGACAGGTAGGACCAGATCATGTATTCTAATACACAAAACTCTTTCCTACTTTATGGTATCTCTTTTCAGCGACGAAGATATGGTCTGCATCAGCCTCGAGCTGAAAGGTAAACCGATATGGGTCGCCTCTGCTTATTTGGCGTATGACCGCCCCATTTCTGGGCAAGATCGGCTACTTGGTGCGGTTAAGGAAGCCGAACGTTTAGGGCTCCAACTGCTGATAGGGGCCGATGCCAATGCCCACCACACAACATGGGGCTCATCGGATGTAAACGCGAGGGGTGAGTCTCTTTTTGATTTTATTATATCTAATAATTTATCTATATGTAACTCTGGAGGCAAACCTACTTTTGTCACCGCAAACAGGAGTGAGGTACTTGATATCACTCTGGTCACAGGCCCGCTCTCTGACTATGTCAAGGAATGGCAGGTGTCCGGAGAAAACTCCTTCTCTGATCATATGTATATAACTTTTAATCTACTCTTGAGACCTCCGCTTAGAGCGGGATACAGGAACAGGAGGCGTACGGATTGGGCTCTGTTTAATCAGAAACTGTCTGCTACGCTCCTTGAGCACGCTTCTCTGGGTATGTTAAGCCTACCGTTAACAACTGATGAAGCGCCTATCTCCAATAACGGGTCTGTTTCTCTCGGTGTGCTGGACACATCGTCAAAAATCGATGAAGCAGTTGACTTTGTTACTAAATCCTGTAACGCTGCTTTCAAGAGTGCCTGCCCGGAGGTCATAGTTCGGGGTAAAAAGAAACCTTATTGGTGGAACCCGGAGATCTCCAAGCTTCGGCTTAACAGCAGAAAACTCTTCAACCAGGCGAAAACAACTGGCAACTGGCAAGCCTACAAGGATGCCTTAAAAATTTTCAAGAAGTCGATCCAAAGAGCTAAAAGAGACTCATAGAAAAACTTCGCTAGCGACATAGAAGAAATCTCTGAGGCCAATCGTCTACGAAAGGTCCTCTCTACTAACCCAGTTCCCCCAAGCTGTATCCGAATGCAAAATGGGGACTGGGCCACATCTAGTACTGATATTCTGAACACCCTGGTCACCACACACTTCCCAGGGTGCACCTCGGAACCTTATAGAACCTACTCTAACCCCAGGACATCTAATGACCTGGAGCACATAATTACTAACAGAAGGGTAAAATGGGCAATTAAATCCTTCAAACCCTTCAAATCTCCGGGAATAGATGGGATCTTTCCTGCTGAATTACAGGCAGCAAGTGATACTCTAATCCCTCTACTTGTTCCTATCTATAAAGCCTGCCTCAACCTGTCATACATTCCTCTAGAATGGACTAAGGCGAAGGTGATCTTTATTCCTACAGGGGGCAGAGCCTCCTACAGCAGCTCAAAGGATTTCAGGCCGATAAGCCTGACCTCTTTTCTACTCAAAGTTCTTGAGAGATTGCTGGATGCCTATATCAGGCTCCGTGCGAATACTCTATCTCCTTTTCAACACGCTTATTCCAAAGGCAAGTCCGTAGAGACTGCTCTACACGCTATCACTTCCAAGATAGAAAAGGGGCTAGCCTTTAAGGAATTCACACTGGGCATCTTTCTCGACATAGAAGGAGCTTTCAACAATGTTCTACCGGGAGCCGTTACCACCGCCCTACGGGACTTGGAGGTAGAGGAGGCTCTCGTGAGGTTTGTCGAACTTCTTCTTAGTAGAAGAGCCATTATTTCTGAAATGGGTAATTCATCGATAACTAGGTATGCCAACAGGGGAACACCCCAGGGTGGAGTTTTGTCTCCTCTGCTTTGGAACCTAACGGTGAACACCCTGCTCTCTAAACTTCAGCACACGGGCTGCCAGGTCATTGCGTACGCCGATGACATCGCCCTGACAGCGACTGGCAAGCATATACCGGTGCTGAGCGACCTTTTGCAAAATGCACTCAACATTGTAAAAACCTGGTCTCTGAAATGCGGGCTCAGTGTCAGCTCTGAGAAAACGGAAATGGTTCTGTTTACCCGCAAACATAAGATACCTGAATTCAAACCTCCGTCCATAAATGGGAAGGAGATTAAACTCTCTACCGAGGTTAAATACCTTGGTGTTATTCTAGACAGAAAACTAAACTGGAAACGGAACGTAGAAGTACGATCCCAAAAAGCCATGTTAGCACTTTACGCATGTAAATCAGCGATAGGCAAGAGATGGGGACTTAACCCCTAAATCGTCCATTGGCTGTACACAGCGGTAGTGCGACCTATTCTCTTCTATGCAGTCACCATATGGTGGCCAGCACTGGAACTCGAAACCAATAAGAGCAAATTAACTAGAGTGCAGCGAATGGCTTCCATGCTTATTAGCGGAGCCCTTCCCTCCACCCCAACTAAAGCTCTCGAAACCATCCTATTTCTTCTCCCCACGGATATACAGGGGAAACTCATTGCCAGCTGCAACGCGGCAAGGCTCAATGCAACCGAACCCTGGAGGGACACCAGATTCGGGCACGCTCAAATTCTTAGTAACGTCCCTGCCAATTTTCTAAAGCTGGACTATGCAATACCAGCCTTTTGTTGGGATAACAAATTCTCCACAAGAATCCCGGAGAGGAGCGAGTGGAAGAACTTAGGGGATCCCGACCCTAATACACTGCACCTTTACACGGACGGCTCTAAATTGAACAATAGAGTTGGAAGTGGGTTTTTCTGCGAAAAGCTTCATCTGAAAGTAAGTTTGCGCCTACCTGATCACTGCAGCGTCTATCAGGCTGAGCTCATAGCCATATGGGAAGCAGCTCGTCGCCTGACAGATCTGCCAGACATAAATTCTATCAAAATCTTCTCTGACAGCCAAGCTGCCATAAAATCCTTACAGAGTAACAATACTACATCTATAGTTGCAATGAAATGTAGGGAGTCTTTGAACAAACTAGCCGAAAGGTGCGACCTGAACGTCATTTGGGTTCCAGGCCATAGCAACGTTCGGGGCAACTGCATTGCAGATGAGTTAGCAAGGGAAGGCACAAGCTCGCAGGATATCACATCTGCGACATGGGTTGGCCCCCCGCTTAACTCATGCAAGCATTGGTTGATCTCGCTCCATTGAACAGGCTAACGCTAGATGGGCCAAGGAGTCAACTTGTGTGATTTCTAGGCAAATCTGGCCTAGACTGGATGAGGCTAGGTCTGTATCGGTGCTCCATCTGAATCGGCTCTCTATAGGTCCGCTGGTGGGACTTCTAACAGGCCATTGTCTTATGGGCACTCACGCCTCTCGCATGGGCCTATATAAAAACGACTTCTGCCGCAGCTGTAGGGACGTGGAGGAAATAGAGAGTGTTGAGCACTATCTATGCCACTACCCCGCACTGTCGCTATCCAGGTACCGCTTCCTCCATAAACACTTTTTCAGGTGCCTGGCGGAGATGGAAAATGCAAGGACACTAGATTTTCTGCGCTTCATGAAACAAACGCGCTGGTTTAGCTTCCGGGCATCTAATCTTATCATACTTTTGAATCTAATTTTTCCGGAAAGGTTTGTAAATAGGGATAAGGAAGCTAGGGCTCCCGTGTGGTATCACAATGGGCCACCTCGGCCTAAGTGTGTCCCCGCTTTCCTGAATTGCGGAGACAGCCACCTCAACCTAACCTAACCCACTGTTTTGAACAATAATTATAATAAAAAAAATATATGTATTAATGCGTTGTATGTAACATATGTATATATGCACGTTTTATGCAATAGGGATTTAACTCGAAATTTTCGATTTCTGGGGTTTTGCCATATATTTCAATAACTGGGTCATGCCTTTGAGTCTAGTCTTATAAAATACTCAAAACAATAAAAATGGCGGAAATAAAAGTGATTTTGTAGTTAGCCGTAGAAGGAAACTCTTTGAAATTATAAAAGTTTGCGTTTTCCCAAAAAAAAATTTTTTGAGTTAAATCTTCAAGAAAATTTGACAGAAGAGGTAAATAAACTCAAATGTGACATTTCGTTTGAAAATATAATTACTTTCCTACTGCCATTTCAACGCTCAAGAAATAATGCAAATTTTTTCTTGAGCGTTTTCTTGAGAGATACGGAGAGGCCTTAAGGGGAAAAAAATTCGGAGCTAAGAGCGTAGCCAGAAAAAAAAAATCTTTTGCTCCGATGCCCTGAAAAAAAATATCGTGTTATTAGAGAGTTCACTATACGGTATTCCCTCTCCAATAACGTTATTGAAGGGTTCGCGATTTAACTCGTCTTGGCAGCATTTTCATTATTCAGATCGACAGTCAGTGTTGAAGTGAAAAAAAGTTGAATTGAAATTTTGATTTGACTTTGCCAAAATCCCTACATTTAGCTATTTTATAAAAATCTGTCCTTCTTTCCCTACGGTCACTTTTTTCCGACTAAAATCCCTACATGTAGGGAATTTTCCCTACGTATCACATCACTGCAACAATCTGACATCAACTGATCGAATTCTAGCGGCTGCCGACATTGCCCGACAACGCTCTCTCACTAATACACATGCAACTAATAATTTCTTTACATGTATTGGAATGCCGATAACTGACCTAGAGTAATAGCCCAACCAGTCAACGACGCACGCACGTAGCCCGTGTCAGCTGACACAACCTGTCTTATGGAGTTGTAGTGTAAATGCCCACTCACCAACGCATGACGAAGGCCCCTTTAACGCACGTATCGTAGAAACCTAGCTCAGTTTGATTTTTCACGTAATAACGTGTCAGCTGATTGCTCTCTTTGCAACAGGGTTGCCGGAGCGATCATTTTGTAGTAAATTAGTACGAATATTTCAATATGCTCCCAAAGTACCTCAATAACTATTCCGAATGTTGCCGATTATAAAATTATGTTAACATAAGTGTATTATTTTTTCTAAATATGGAGATAAAAATGTAATAAAAAAAATTTAAGTTTTTTCTTGCGTTTTTTTTATACTAAATTTGACTATTGCCGCAATTGTTTTTTACAAGGAAATAAAAATGTAAATAGAGAAAATGAAGGTTTTTTGTCGTTTTGTTTTACTTAATTTTACTACATATTGTATCAATCGTTTTTATTTGTTTTTATATGGAGATAAAAATTTAAATAGAAGAAAATTAAGTTTTTCCTGCTGTGTTTTCTTTACTAAATTTGACTATTGTGGATATTTTTGACTGTTGTATTTAATACATTTGACTATTAGGCATATAACTTTTTACAATTTTTACAAATACGAAAAACGTCATACTATAGTCGAATAGGGCATAAAAAAGTATGAACCCCATTATTTTTTTTGCGAAATTGCAATAAAGTTTCCGCGCAAAACGAAATTACCTTTTTATCAGAACTGCTGAAAAAAACAAAAAAAGTTTTGTACATCTGCGCAGAGCGTGCAATTAAAATTGTGCAAGACATTTTACCATTGTGTAAATCAGCGATGGGCGAAAATTTGGCTCTTGCAGCAGTCTCGGAGCCAGCAAGAGGATGGAGAGGGGCTGATTTGTTTTTCGGTGATAAGGGGAATGCAAAACAATTAAAATCAGCGTATATTCCCTCGCTCGTCATGTTCATCGCAAGAAGCCCGCGGAAACACTAAAAATCAAAAACCAAAACCACCAACTCTCAGCCACGATCAACACTCACTCACATTCGATTCATAGAAGATGGATAATTTATTTTAATATTATTTTAGCAATGTCAAAATTCAAGACCTTACATCTATAAATTCTCTTATATTAAATAAAATCTGTTATACAAAAAAGAATGTGTGTCTGTCCTTTATTGACTCCCAAACTAATCAACCGATCTTTATGAAATTTTTGCAGTAGATCCATGTGGTACTAACGCACATGATAGGGTACAAAGTAAAAATTTTAGTTTAATTTTAATACCATTTTGGTATTTATATATAACAATGCCAAAAAGTATAAAATTAAAACTATTCTGGTTTAAAAAAAAAGAAGAGAACATGAGAGACAGAAATTATTCTTAGTGTCAAATTAATACTTTTTTGGAATTAAATCAAAACCAAATCTTCATTATTTTTAGAATATTTTTGGTATTAAAAATAGTTGAAATGGTATAAGATCTATCCGAAAATTGTAATAAATACTATACTTTTTTGGTATTAAATCCAAAGCAAAAATATGTATGTAGAAATGCTCATTTTATTTCATATATATATATATATATATATACATATACACAATATTACAACGATAGAAAATATCACATAGAGTTTGTTGTTTGTATTCCTAGATAATAGGATGGGCTGCTCCCTTGTCGAGTTGTACCACCATCAGTAAAAAAACTGCTACAGCTACTGGCCTTTGCCAGAGAAATTTCGGCACCATCGCGGTGTTGCAGAGATATTGTTGCCTCAAGATTGAAAAAATAAAACAAAATTTACCCTCAAAATATTCACTTAATTTCCTGTATTACTTGATACAATTGTTCCACTAGGCCTGAAGAATTCGCTTTTCGGGAAATTTGTTTTAATAAATTTAATTTCTGCATCGTACCCATTTCACTTTAATAAAATTTTGTATATATTTACATATTTTGACAAATTTTTTCTAATATTTTTTTGGTTTTGATTTCAAACCAAAAGTGAGAAAGAGAGAATTTTAATACCTTTTAAGACTTTATTTTTAAACCATTTTGGTTTAAATAAAATTGTAAAACTTCTCATAGTTTCAAAATAAGAATTTTTGGTATTAAAATTCATATTTAATTCCAAGAATGATTAAATTAAGTACCAAATGATATTAGAAATAAACTATCATTTTTTACTGTGTATATAGAATTTAATAAGTGGGAACTTCTCGGGATACGGGCCTAAATGTGGACCTAGAGTGACCCAGATAGACTTTGAGCAATATTGGTACCAAATGAAAGGTGCTAAGCTGACCTTCCATTTAATTAATTTTTTTTCAATAATTTTTAGGTGATACGAGGAAAACCCATGAAAGTACCAATTTGTGATACCAAATTGTTTGACGCTGCGGCAACACTGCTGCACACTGCCTCCCAGGCATGAACCAGTGATGGAAAATGACTGGTGCTTATGCAGTTTTCAGTTATTTGGGAAGTAGCAAGGCACTTATGTATAATCAATTGATTTTCGCACTATTCTGCAAAACTCAATTCAGGTTATAAATATTTTTCGATCACAATGCCATTTTTGTTTGCTTCATAGTAAACAAACGGTTGTTTTTTTATTATGAAGGCATATAAACTTTATTATAAAGTAATCTTCATAAATGTAGGACTCACAAATATGCGTAAGAAAGGTTTTGTATGAGATCCTTATTATACAATATGTGCTGTAAACTTATTTTATCAAGGTAATGGTACCAGCGGACGATTTTCAAATTGATTGCACAATGAAATTCAAAAATTCACCACTTTTTGTACAAATGTGACACAATTGGAAACTTTCATTTTCGATCACTGCCACGAATACAGGCGGCTCTCTCGTTCTCAATCTTACTTTGCTGTACAATGGTAACGCTGTTATTCAACTCATTCCAAACAAACCAAAAACAATGCAGAATGTAAACAAAGGAAAACAACTGATTCTTGCGTTGGGTATGCGTGCGTTTACGTGCGTGAATGGTGTCGATTTTCAACTATTGCGTGAGGTAACTGAGAGATATGACGCCGTCGGTCAATGGTTGGACTATAAAGCTCTGCCATGCTCTCTCATTTACAAACACATATGCAAAAGAAACATACCCTGCAAAAAAGTGTGCGACGAGTCTCTAAAAAGATTTGTCCGGGAGCGCTCTCTTTCGGGTACAATTAGTCTACAATTGTTCCCAATTGTACCCGAACGGGTACATATGTATACTAATTGTAGACGAATTGTACCCGAAAGGGTATCGAACGGGTACAATTAGTCGCACAAATGGATGTGTCGCATTTGCTACCGGTTCGGGTACAACACGGGTACAATTGTGCGCTTTTGCTACCCGTTCGGGTACAAACTGGGTACAATTAGTCTCTTCATAGGACATGCTCAAACAAAAGAGAACACTTCAACCCATATAAAGAGATACAAATGGGTAGTAATCGCATGCTCCCTTGCGAGTTGTCCCGGATGTATCCCGGAGTGATCGCATTTTTTGCAGGGTATATCTACGTCAGTGGTAGACAAATTTGAAATTGAGATTGTATTAGTGAGAGCGCTATGGTCGGTCGAACGAACTGTGATCGGGCAAATGCAATGCGTAAATAATACATATATATGTACGCAAGCCTCAAATTGACGTACGCCCGCAAATTTTCCATATCCGTTGAACCGAAATTGACTTACGTGCGTATATAGATAAAGAAATTGAAAAATATAGAAAAACCGAGAAAATCTTGTTATTTTGTGGAATATGTAACTAACATACACGATATCGAAAGCTAACGTCAATTTTTTTTGTAAATAATCAGCCACAATGCTTAGTTTCAACTGTCAGCAAAACGATAATTGGGAGTCGAGTTTGCTTAATACGCCCGCCCTTCAATTTCGGTTACAGAAATTATAGAAATTGTGTGGGTATGAGAAATTTTTGATAATAAATTAACCACGTGCGTCGATATTAGGTAGCATAGTGAATCGTTTTCAACGTGCAAACAAGCGACAAGCACTCTCGATGTTGCTACGCCACTTGCTCAGTGACGACTAATAGTGCAACTCTAATGAACCGTATGCAAATGCGTATGCGTGTGCGTGTCACTGACAGCCGTGTTGCATACCTGTGTTTAAATGAGGCAAACTCCAGTGGCACGGATGTAAATGCACCACACGCATAGAAAATTCGAAGATGATTTCGAACACGCATTCGAATGCAGCTAAGTTGAAAATTTTCTACTTCTATGCGTTTTCTATGCGTTTCGCAGCCAATATTAATTTTGTTGCTATATCGGTATACATATTTAATCGTAAAAACTTCGTTAAATTGATTTAAAGTGAAGTAGTGAAAATTTGTTTGCCAGCAGAAATGTTAATTAAAAGGTGTTTTAAATATATTTAGAAATGGTTAATATTAATTATATGTTAATTACTATCTGCATATCCATGTACATAGTACATGAATTTAAATTACATATACATATGTAGTTACCCGTGTAAAAATACATAATTGAAACTTAAATAAGTTTAACTGTGAAAAAATATTTAAGTGAAATGAGTACTCTTTTGAATAGGGAGTTTTCGCCTTGGTATAACAGAACACCAGATTTCAGAGGTTGTGCATATATGTACATACATATTTGTATTAACCAATTGTCTAATTAATTAAAAACCCACTAATTAATTAAAAACCAATTATTGGCTTTTTAGAAATACCGGTAACCTTTCGGCAGTGGGCGGCTTACACTCCGAGTGTATTTCTTCCATGAAAAAGCTTCTCACAAAAAATGCATTCGCCGTTCAGTGCCGACATAAAACTGTAGGTCCACCCAATTAGCAAAAACAAAAGGAGCACTTCTCGAATTGGGAGAGAAGCTCGGTCATTAAACTCGTCACAGTTATAATAGCGCCAGTGTATTATATTATTATTAATTTGGAACTGATCCACTTCACGGGTTTTCATCAAATTAAAGAAACACTAACTCCCCTTTCCAAAAACAAATCACGTACTCGAATGTTACTTTTTTTTTTAATAATTTTAAAGTATTCCTTATATACGGCAATAACACTTCCTAACATAATTAATATCAATTCTAAATCGGCATCCATTATACATTTTATTAAATCTTTCGCGAATTGGTAAAATATGTATTTTCAAAAATAACAATGGCGGGAATTGTATATATGTATGTAGTGTAATTGATAGACGCAACCATGCGCATACACTGGAGCAGCCAGGGCCGCACGCAAGAAAACGTTTAGATGCGCATACGCACACGCATTCGCATACGGTGCATTAGAGTTGGACTATAATAGTGCAACTCTAATGAACCGTATGCAGATGCGTATGCGTGTGCGTGTCACTGACAGCCGTGTTGCATACCTGTGTTTAAATGAGGCAAACTCCAGTGGCACGGATGTAAATGCACCACACGCATAGAAAATTCGAAGATGATTTCGAACACGCATTCGAATGCAGCTAAGTTGAAAATTTTCTACTTCTATGCGTTTTCTATGCGTTTCGCAACCAATATTAAGTTGGTTGCTACATCGGTATACATATTTTTTGGTAAAAATTTCGTTAAATTGATTTAAAATGAAGTAGTGAAAGTTTGTTTGCCAGCAGAAAAGTTAATTAAATGGGGTTTTAAATATATTTAGAAATGGTTAATAATTATTAATTATATGTTAATTACTATCTGCATATCCATGTACATAGTACATGAATTTAAATTACATATACATAAGTAGTTACCCGTGTGCAAATACACAATTGAAACTTAAATAAGTTCAACTGTAAAAAATAAATTAAGTGAATTGAGTATTCTTTTGAATAGGGAGTTTTCAGATTTCAGAGGTTGTGCATATATTCTGATATTTTACGGCAAAGCAACTGTAATTCTTACAATACACAAAAATCGACGGATAGCAATTGTGCAATGTGGCCGCTGTGGTGCAATGGGTAGAGTACTCGCCTGCTATACCAGAGGTCTCGGATTCTAACCCCCGTCCGGACAAACTCCAAAAAAAAAAATTTTCTAATTAATTAAAACCCAATTATTCGGTTTTTAGAAATAGCGGTTACCTTTCGGCAGTGAGCGGCTTACCCTCCGAGTATATATCTGCCATGAAAAAGCTTCTCACAAAAAATGTCTTCGCCGTTCGGAGCCGGCACAAAACTGTAGGTCCACCCAATTAGGAAAAACAACAGGAGCACTTCTCGAATTGGGAGAGAAGCTCGGTCATTAAACACGTCAGAGTTATAATAGCGCCAGTGTATTATTATTATATTATTATTAATTTGAAATTGATCCACTTCACGGGTTTTCATCAAATTAAAAAAAAAAAACATCACTTCCCTTTCCAATTACAAATAACGTACCCGAGTGGTACGTTTTTTTTTTTTAAATAATTTTAAAGTATTCCGTATATACGGCAATAATACTTCCTATCATAATTAATATCAATTCTAAATCGTCATCCAATATACATTTTATTGGCTCCGTGAAGCTGGACCCCCCATTCAATGGATTTGAAAATTAATAGGCTAGGAATTATGTGCTATTAATGTGCTAATTTGTTCCAAAAAAAAAAAAATTTTGTGCTCCAATTTTAAGGGGTTTTTTTATATGTCAAAATGGGGGGTACAGCTTCACGTGAAGCTGGACCCCCCTCAACGGATCGAAAATTCAATATGCAAAAATGAATGCTAGATTTATGTGCTAATTTCGTCCAACCACCAAATTTTTTTTTTTAATTTTTAAAAATTTTTTTTTTTAATTTCAAATTTGGGGTTAATTTTTATAAAATTTAATAAGCCTAAATGAACGCTATGATAACGAACTGTCATCTACCAAAAAGATTTTTTTGTTTTTTGAATTTTTAAGACTTTTTTTTCAATTTCAAAGTGGGGGGTGCAGCTTCACGTTTTTTGAAAAACTCCCCTCTTCAATGGATCTGAAATTCAATATGTAAAAATGAATGCCAGATTTATGTGCTAATTTCGTCCAACCACCAATTTTTTTTTTAAATTAAAAAAAAAAAAATTTTTTAAATTTCTAATTTGGGGTAAATTTTTATAAAATTTAATAAGCCTAAATGAACGCTATGATAAAGAACTGTCATCTACCAAAAAAATTTTTTTTGTTTTTTGAATTTTTAAGACTTTTTTTCAATTTCAAAGTGGGGGGTGCAGCTTCACGTTTTTTGAAAAACTCCCCCCTTCAATGGATCTGAAATTCAATATATAAAAATGAATGCCAGATTTATGTGCTAATTTCGTCCAACCACCAAATTTTTTTTTTTAATTTTTTTTAAATTTTTTTTTTAAATTTCTAATTTGGGGTAAATTTTTATAAAATTTAATAAGCCTAAATGAACGCTATGATAACGAACTGTCATCTACCAAAAAGATTTTTTTTGTTGTTTGAATTTTTAAGACTTTTCTTTCAATTTCAAAGTGGGGGGTGCAGCTTCACGTTTTTTGAAAAAAGGTTGGCGCTAGCGCAATTGGTCGGCGCAGCTCAGTGTGTGAACCTTCAAGCGAACACACCGTGTATGCTAATATCGTTTTGTTTTTCAACGCAGATATTCCTTTAACACGCGTGTGAATGTTTGTTAGCGCAAACCAAAAATGCCCTGCGCGAAATATTTTATGTTGTTCATGCTTTCGGACATATAATGGATTTTGAAAAAAAAAAAAAAATGTATTTAAAAGACATTTTGAACGATTCCGTATAGAGTTCAAACAGTTTGATGAAGAGTAAATGCAAAAATGTAAATTTTTAACTTTTATATACATATGTACATATTTTCATTAATTTTTTTATTTTATTGCAATTTTTGTATACATATATGCGTATGTATTACATACATTGTTGATGTAAATATATACGTATGTAAACGAAAAATTTTTATACGTATGATCACTTGAAGCGCTTCAATTTCCCACTGGGGTACCAGTAGTAGTATGCATACATACATATATGTACATACATACATACCCTGCAAAAAAGTTTTGTTTATTGTTGACAAATCAGGTCTAAAGAGGAGTACGCTGGCAGCACTGCCTCTGTTATGCACTCACTCTGTCTGCTCTTAACTTTCTAATACATATCTAGGCCTTATTTCGCATGGCGGATAAGCCTTTGGAAAATCAGCCTTATTTTAAGCCTTACACCATACATAGTTGATACCCTTATAATTTTTGGGCCTTATTTCTTAAGCCTTTAAATCTGCTGTTTTAATTATTAAATAAGGCTTCGATTTTTTGGTGGGTATATACTGTTTATTCTGCGCGATAGGCAAAATTTAATCAGAAATAGACTAGCCAAACATAACGGCAGAAAACGCGCAGAACTTGGGCAGGCAGAAAACGCCGGTTTACAAAAACCCTTGATTTCCTTGTATTTCTGCCAATGTGCACACATGAAGACGTGCGTTTTTATGCCCAAGTTCTGCGCGTTTTATGCCGTCATGTGTGGCTAGTCATAGGCACGCCACAATTTTGCCCAGTGGATTCACATGTACAAGTTAGAGGTGGGAAACTATCGATGCCACTATCGATAGTATCGATATTTTATTTTTTTTGAACACTATCGAAGACCATCGATGGCTTTTTGAAAACTATCGATATTAATGTGCACCTACTATCGATAGTTTTACAACTTTTACATCCCCATATTGCACCATACTATTTCAGATTCTGTTGAGGTTTTGTATTCGTATATGTACAAAAAAAATTTAAACGACATTATAGAAGGCTTTGAAGATTTTTTTTTTGTTTCGACTTCAAACTTTCACTTCCGTGTACTAAAATACATATACTGGACTGAATGTAAAAAATTGAGAGTCTTAAAAATTCAAACAACAAAAAAAATCTTTTTGGTAGATGACAGTTCGTTATAATAGCGTTCATTTAGGGCCGATTTCATAATGAAATTCTTAAAGCTCCTTTTGTTAAAGGAGCTTTTTAGTTAAAGAGCCATTTAAAAGTTATTTAAAGTGGGAGTGATTTCATAATAATATAATATTAAAAGGCTCTTTTAACGTCAAATGATTGTCATAAATTTAAAAATATTCAAATTTATCATTTGTTTTTTCTGAATTTTTTTGATTGTGGCTTTAATTTTATTTGAAAAAAAAAAAGAACAAAGAAGCATAATTTGGAAACCCAGTGCAGAAAAAATAGGAAGCGGTCATCCAACCTCACAAAAGAGGAAGAAGATGAATATTGCATTATAGGACTCAACAAACAAACCAACAAACAAAATCGGTTCAAAAATTTTAATAAATTTTCACGTGAAGCTGCACCCCCCATTTTGACATATAAAAAAAACCCCTTAAAATTGGAGCACAAAATTTTTTTTTTTTGGAACAAATTAGCACATAAATAGCACATAATTCCTGGCCTATTAATTTTCAAATCCATTGAATGGGGGGTCCAGCTTCACTGGGCTCATTTTATTGAATCTCGCGAATTGGTAAAATATGTATTTTCAAAAATAACAATGTCTGGAATTGTATACATGTAGTGTAATTGACAGACGCAACCATGCGCATACACTGGAGCAGTCAGGGCCGCACGCAAGAAAACGTTTAGATGCGCATACGCACACGCATTCGCATACGGTGCATTAGAGTTGGACTATTAAATACATGTGAGAAGCTTATTCTCAGCACCAGCTCAGTGAGCCAGGGCGTGCCGATAATTGCTCTAGGTTGCCAGATATGGGAGTCCACCCATTTTAAGGGATTTTCGGAAACATTTAGGGATAGATTTTTTCGTGTGGATATTTTTTTGAAATTTTTTAAAGCGAGTAAATAACAATTTAAATTAATTTTGCTTTCAAACCTGTAAACATTAGTTTGATCTTCGGAATTAAAAAAAAATATTCTGTTGGTCAATTATAGACCTAATTTAAAGGTTATAAGCATGGAAAATTTATAGAAAATGTGGCAGTTATAATTGATAGTACCACATAAAATCAATATTTCACAAATTAGTTGGAGGGTAAAGCTTTCTTCTAGAAGAAAAAAATATGATTTCAAAATATTGTAGATACATTTCGTCATTGCATTTTGTTTATTGTGATTTTAGTTATTTAGTATATACATATTTCAAATGTTCCATTAGTTAAATAAATTAGATCAAATATTTCGTATGATAGGGGGGAGATTTTTGAGGGAATACAATAGAAATTGGATATTATATCTAAAAAATGGGCATTCTTTTTGTATCTCAGCCTAAATGCCATTGGCTATTTCTTTTGAAGTTTAAAAAATATATATTTTTTTTTGAGTGAGAGAAATTTAGGACGCTCAAGTTCAGGAATAACGATACATTAGATACCGTCTGTGGGATTTAATAACAAGGAAGGACTACATAAATATATAGAGAAATGTCTAGGTAAGTAATTCACAGTATATATACATAAATACTTATGTATGTATATGTATTTGTTGCTCATTATATTGAATAATATTGGAAGTAGAAATTGTTTAGCAATTGTTAATTTTACTAACTTTTTATTTCGATTTGAACAAAAAATTAAACCATAACTAAAAGACAATATTAGAGCGAAATATTAAATGGTAGAGAACTTCATAAATTTATCTTTCGCTTACTTTGGCAAGCATTCTGTATGTATCCGATTTCTTATAAGTTAGAAGGTATAGTTGAGAACCGATATCCGAGCTCTTCGCTGTCTTTGTGATGCATTATAAAATGTATCCGTATATCTGAACTATTTGCTTACCGTGAGTTTCATTCTAGAATGTATCCGATTTCCTATAAGTTGGCAGACACAAAACATAAAGTTTAGATGCAATCATAGTTTTTTTTTTTGGAATACATACTTTAATTCAAATTGTTCGTACATCTTTTCATGCGTCCGCAAGGTCATGCATGACCACCTTTCCAACTGGGCAATCACACACTAAACCATACGCAATATGGCATTGTGTGCGTGTGCCCATACCCTGCAAAAATTATTGGACTACTTCCCAGTAGGCCCAAAGATCTAAAAATCATCAATAATTTCCTCATTACATTTCCTTTAGGAAAAATAACAACTTCCATGACTATGCCCCATGACTATCGCGCGGCGATGGCCGTCTTCACAATAATATAGCAAAAAAAAAAATGCAATGAAGCGAAAGCTTCGGGCTTTCATTCCAAACCGCTTGCTTTTTTTCATATGGTAGTTATCAGCGATGCCGCCATCACTCCAATTGGAAGATTTCTCTCCGATTTTGACCTGATCACTCCGTCACTCCCTCTTTTAGTAAATTACTCCACTTTTTTATTTATGAAATAATTCAGAAATTTTTAATCAACTGTGTATATGCAGAAATTGCCCGCGGGCGTTGTTTCCACGGGCGTTATTCACTGCACCGTTTATAATGCGTGTATGGATTAGTTTCGTTTTCTGCAGGGTAGCTGATTTAGACTATCGCATATCGATGCCTTACTTTCTCAACCTCGTATCTTAAATAAGGAAACTTTTCAGGAAACAAAAAAAACTGTTTATTTTTTTTACCGTCGTTTTTTATGTAAAAATTTTAATGCAATTATTAAGACATGAATTATAACTATGTGCACAATTAAAAATTATATACTTATCTATGTTCGTTTACGCATAAAATGAATTTTTTAAGATACGAGTTTGCTGCATTAACGATAATTTCATTTTTGAAACTTGATTTATAAGTTACTCGTTTGCTGCACTTATATGCATACAACGAAGATACTTCAAAACTATTAAATAAAACAATATTTTGCTTAAATTCAATGTTTTATTTGTTAGAGGATATTATAAAAAAAAAACAAGTAAGGAAGCCTAATTTCGAGTGGAATCGAGCATTAGATACTCAGCTGTATGCTTTCATTGTTTGTTTGCGTTTGAGGGAAATACTATGCGATTTATATAAAGCGAGTGCTGCATAAAATAGGCGTAGCCACGCCTATTTTCAAAATTTTTATCAGTCATCCAACTAAGCATATGGATATTATTCTTTGTGCAAAATTTCATTCCTTTATGACTTCTAGTTACAAAGATATCACGTTACAAATTCCTAAAGGGTTTTCCAGAAATATATTTGTTGAAAAGTAGGCGTGGTCATAAACCGATTTCGCTAAAATTTTCAACATGTATTACCACAAGTAATAAAAGTGTACATACCAAGTTTCGTCATTATATATCAATTATTTGTCGAGTTATGGGCTCAGAAATCTCGTATGTTCCAGCTTCTAAAAAGAGGCGGTGCCACGACCATTTTCCAAAATTTTTGTGTTTTTCGTTGTATGTCCGCAGGTGGACTCCTGGCATAAAATTTCAATGATATATCTTTATATTTGACAGAGATATCGCTTAAAATGTTTTTATTAGGTCACTTTATAATACACATATATATAAGTGGGCGTGGTCGTCAAGCGATTTTAACAATTTTTCCTCCAAACGTTTGGCTAAGTAAGTATATCATGCGTACCGAATTCCATCGATATATCTTCAACGGTTTCTGAGTTATGACTCATACAACTTTCAATGTTTTCCCCTTAATAAGTGGGCGTGGCACCGCCCATTTTCTAAAATTTTTGTGTTTTTTGTCCGTAGTTGGACTCCTGCCGCAAAATTTCAGTGATATATCTTTATAATTGACAGAGATATCGCTTAAAATGCTTTATTAGGTCACTTTACAATACGCATATATAAAATTGGGCGTGGCCGTCAACCGATTTTGACAATTTTTCCTCCAAACGTTTACCTAAGTAAGTAAATCACGCATACCAAATTTCATCGATATATCTGCTACGGTTTTCGAGTTAGGGCTTGTAAAATTTTTACAGTAAAACTTTCAATAGTTGCCACTTAATAAGTGGGCGTGGTACCGCCCATTTTCCAAAATTTCATCAAATTTTTTCATAAGCTCAATACGTGGGTAAAATTTTATCACTCTAGCTATATTAGTGGCTGAGATACCAAATTTCCGACTTTTTCTATATAGGAAAAGTGGGCGTGGTCATGGTCCAATTTCGCCCATTTTCAATACCAACCGTCCCAGTCTCGATACCAACTTGCATTCCAAATTTCATCAAAATATCTCAATTTTTGCGCGAGTTAGAGTGTTTACAGACGAACGGACGGGGGATGACAAAACGATTAATACGCCTTTAAATATACATGTATATTAAGATAAGAGTTTGACGCAGTTATGAAAAAAGCATTGATTGAGATACCAAGATATTTATTCCTATTTTTTTTGCTATAGACACAATCTATTGAGATAGGAATTTGTTGCAGTTATAGAACAGAAAAATAGGAATCGTTTGATATGAAAATCTCAAAATCGCATTTTTTTAAGATACGAGGTTGAGAAAGTAAGGCATCGATATGGTCTTTGAGCGAGCCAGTGAAGTGTACATCCATGCGTATATACATATGTACATACTTTTTTATAGCACATTTAACAATGCAACCAGTCAACATCCCACCCACTGTGGGCCCGGCGCAAATGCTCAATTCAAAATCGAAATGAAAATGGGATTGAAATCATTTGCAATTATTTAGGCAATACATAATTACTATTGCGTCGTATGCTTACATTTTGTGGAAAACTCTCCAGTGTAAAAACTAAA
The DNA here is from genome assembly GCA_960531455.1 of Urophora cardui. Lineage (NCBI taxonomy): Eukaryota > Metazoa > Arthropoda > Insecta > Diptera > Tephritidae > Urophora > Urophora cardui. The sequence goes on along the minus strand of OY482671.1, from coordinate 72,380,856 downwards.
TTCATACTACAATATAACTAAGTTCAATTTTACTGCTGAACAAACAAACATCCCTGATTGTGTCAATAAGCAATAAGCCTTTTCATGTATTAGTTTCGAACAATTTATCCCGCTGCCACTACTGTAATAACATCTCTACATATGGGCGAAATTTGCCAAGTGTTTCAAAAACAAAAAAAAAAACATGTCTCGCTCCAACTGAACTAAGTTGTTGCTATTGTTGCTAGGTATACATATGTACGTGCTGAGAAGGAATTTCTTCTAACGCATTTTCTTGAAGAGTTATACGACTTACTCGTTTTTGCAAAAGTGGGCCCGCGCCACTTAAAAACTTGAAGTACACATGCCGGTCCCATTACAAATATTTGCAAAGCTTGTGAATAAGATTTCGAAATGAACCATATTTAAGAAAAAACTATACTCTGTTAAAAAAGATGCAAACAAAACTTTTTTATTTCCAGCAAATTGTATGCTGACGGTTCGTCCTCCCTTGAGGAGGATTTTTCTACCCAAATGCTATTTGCCCTACTCAAAAATGTTGCCCTCCTTTGTCCTACTTCTGATTTATGCGGGTTCGGGTTCAAACCCCAGTCCAAACTAATTTTTTCTAATTCTTTAAAATCCAATTATTGGGTTTTTAGAAACAGCGGTCACCTCTCGGCAGTGGGCGGCATACCCTCCGAGTGTATTTCTGCCATGAAAAAGCTTCTCACAAAAAATGCATGCGCCGTTCGGAGCCGGCATAAAACTGTAGGTCCACCCAATTAGTAGGAAAAACAAAAGAAGCACACCTGGAATTGGGAGAGAAGCTCTGGCCATAAAACTCGTCAGAGTTATAATAGCGCCACTGTATTATATTATTATATATTATTGAATGCAGAAAACGAAAATTTAAACCTGAACAATTCCTTTGGCGAAAACCCTGCTATAAACTTGTATGTGAAATTAAAGTTTTTGTATAAGACATTTCAACCTACAGATGTTTTCTTTCAGTAGTCAAGTGGCCTTGTTTTTATGTTTGCCGTGGTGAACTTCTATACGGAAACACTGTATTTCTAGTCATATGCTTTCTATATTCACTCAATATTATATAAGCAAACGCAACTATATTTTTCGATATTAGTCAATTAAGTGACAAAATATGCACGAATATGCATATTGGCAAAAATATGCTTTGTAGGTCATAATATGCATTTGCTTATTTTTAGCTTCCGTACTCTGAAAAAATACCTGTAGTTAACCAACAACTTTCGGCTGTTGAATCTCCGTCTTTGATTCAACAGCAAAAGTATTTGTTTTTACAGCAAAGTTTTTGATCCAACAATTTATTCAAAAACGGGCGTTGTTGATTCAAAAACTTGCTTGCCTTTAAAAAAATTTTTGTGAGAAAATATTTTTTTGCGAGAAAACCAACAAAAAAAATAATTATGGAGAGAAGATGAAGAGAAAAATCCAAACAAAAGTTTATTTTTAGCAACAATTTTCTCCCCGTTGTTGATTTAAAGGCAAAAGTATTTGACCCAACAGTCTCCGTTGTAAACAAAACTAATGAGAACAAATTTTTTTAAATTTCTTTTTACAATGATTCAAATAATTCATGGATTCCTTTTTAAGAAATGGAAGTATAAATAGGCTACTACAATTCAATATAATGTTGAATGTTCCACTATGTGATGATTGGATAGAAATTCAGGTTGATGTTATGGTTCGAATCCGGAGGAGAATATAAAATAAAGAAGAACAAGTAAGGAAGCCTAAGTTCGAGTGGAATCGAACATTAGATACTCAGCTGTATGCTTTCATTGGTTGTTTGCGTTTGGTGAAAACACGGTGTATTTTATATAAAGCGAGTGCTGCATAAAGTAGGCGTAGCCACGCCCATTTTCAACATTTTTATCAGTCATCCAACTAAGCATATGAATATTATTCTTTGTGCAAAATTTCATTCCTTTATGACTTCTAATTACAAAGATGTCACGTTACAAATTCCCAAAGGGTGTTCCAGAAATATCTTTGTTAAAAAGTAGGCGTGGTCATAAACCGATTTGAATAAATTTTTGCGTGTCTATTAGCCCAAGTTATAAAAGTGTATAAACCAAGTTTCGTCTTAATGTCTCAATTATTTGTCAAGTTATGGGCTCCGAAATTTCGTATATTCCTTTGTCTGAAAAGAGGCGGTGCCACGCCCATTTTCCAAATTTTTCTATTTTTTGTTTCCGGTCTATTGTGGAACTCATGCCACAAAATTTGAATGAATTATCTTTATATTTGACAAAGATATCGCTTAAAATATTTTTATTAGCCCCTTTATAGTTCCCATATATAAAAGTGGGCGTGGTCGCCAACCGATTTCGGTAAAATTTTGAACATGTATTACCACAACTAATAAAAGTGTACACACCAAATTTCGTCATTATATTTAAATTATTTGTCGAGTTATGGGCTCAGAAATCTCGTATATTCCTGCTTCTAAAAGGAGGCGGTGCCACGCCTATTTTCCAAAATTTTTATGCTTTTCGTTTTATATCCGCAGTTGGACTCCTGCCATAAAATTTCAATGACATACCTTTATATTTGACAGAGATATCGCTTAAAATGTTTTTATTAGGCCACTTTATAATACCCATATATAAAAGTGGGCGTGGTCGTTAACCGATTTTGGCAATTTTTCGTCCAAATATTTGCCTAAGTAAGTATATCACGCCTACCAAATTTCATCGATATATCTTCAGCAGTTTCTGAGTTATGACATATAAAACTTTCAATGTTTGGCCCTTAATAAGTGGGCGTGGCACCGCCCATTTTTCAAAATCTCACCAAATTTCTTCATAAGGGTCTGAGCTCCACACGTGGGTGAAATTTTATCACTCTAGCTCTATTAGTGACTGAGATACAAAATTTCCGATTTTTACTATATAGGGGAGGTGGGCGTGGTCATGGTCCGATTTCGCCCATTTTCAATACCATCCGTTCCAGTCTTGATACCAACTTGCATTCCAAATTTCATCAAAATATTTCAATTTTTGCGCGAGTTATCGTGCGTACAGACAGACAGACGGACAGACGGACGGACATGGCTCAATCGATTTCTTTTTTCACCCTGATCAATTTGATATATATAAGTCAATATCTATCTCGATTATTTTATGGTGTTACAATCCACCGTTATGTGATTAAAACTATAATACTCTGTGTACTAGTACAGCTGTGTATAAAAATCAGAATAAGAAATAAAGATAGCAACCAGTGAATGATAAGAAGGAGAGAAGAATAGGAGAACAAGCGGAGGCTACATATTTGCAGTTGGGACCCGGGCGGAGAGAAGATGAAGAGTAAAATGCAAACAAAAATTTAATTTTATTTTGACTTTTTTGAGATTTCATATGACGTACTCTTTAATTTCGCAACTAGGTATGTATATTTTTGTACTAGTTGTACGAATCGAATATTTTCATGTTCAAATATTATTGAGCACCCCACGCTTTTCCTTAAATACTTATATTTTCGTTCATCATTTTGTTTCTAATTAAATTATTTCTCAAATTTTAGTACAATTTTTAAGATTAAAGCGGGGTTTTTAGTTTTTTTAAGCTATTATTTATTTTTAACTTTTTAGTGAAATTTTTCATTAAAGGATGTTTTATGCGGACGCAAGAATAAAAGTAAAAAGAAGTCTGATGATGGGATGTGGTGATCTCCGAAATAGATCTATATACATATGTCTTTATAACTTCTACCAAAAATATTAATTTTTCACATACATTTTTTCCTTATAAAAAAAACATTGGTCATGAGAGCTCAAAAATGAAGCCTAAACGAAAAAATATCAACTAATACATATGTACTATGTGTATCGGAGCAAAACTATTTCAGTTTTTAATCGGAGATATGCTCTTCTTTATTTGCCTGTGCATATTCACAATGAACAGTCAGCGCTCCAAAATATTCTCATTGTCCTATAATCACTTCCATATTTTTCTTGTATACCAAAAATAGTAAACAACTTCTTGAAAATAAAAATTGCCAAACAGATGTGAAAGTTACCAAGAAACCAACAGCGAAAAAATAACCTATTTTGGTAATTACCAAGTTCGGTAACCCTGCTATAAGTGCTATAAATAGAATTTGAACCAGGGTTTGAAATTGCTTAGCTACTTTTGCTGCATTTGCTTTTACTTTGCTTTTGCTAACGAAAGGTAAATTAGCAAACTCGGCCAGCTGAGTAGAAAACGAGAACACGATTCGTTCGCTTCAGTTTTCAGCTGAGCCGTGTTTGCTTGTATAGTTAAGCAATAGTGCTGGAAAAACATAGATGTTTACGAGTATCGATATTTTCGATATTTTTGAGAAAAAACATCGATATTATCGATATATCGACCTTTATATTAGAGCTCTAGATACCCGGGTATCGAACAATTGGAAAAGATCGAATTTGTCTGAGGCTCGTTTGTTGTTCAAATGCCCGTACAAACATTCGAGCATTCGAGCTTACAGACAAAAAAATTGGTATCAGGAAAACAAGAATAAAAAAAATACATATGAAGACAACAAAAAAATAAACAAACGAAAAATACAAACTTCAAATGCCCGCATTGTTCAAATGCCCGTGCAAACATACGGGTAATAAACAAACAAACAAGTGTTCGAGAAATTGAACAGCATTTGTTCGGGCTACTCGAAAATGTTCAAAAAAAATCGAGAGCTCTACTTTATATAAACCTTAATTTAACATATCTATATATAACAGCTTTATTTTCCGAAATGTCTGCATTCATTATTGTGCCCTGAATTGAACGAGAGTGACAGTCATTTATATTACTCTAAAAATTAACTAAATAAACATTTAAACTAAATATTTCAATTTATTATCAACAGAAATCTTTTTTGAAAAGGGAATTCAATAATCAAAAAAAAAAACAAAAAATGTAATTTCTGTTCCAGCCAGAAAGAGTAGGTATCAATTACAGTGGTTCACTGAAATATTTCGCATTTAAGTTATTTAAAAAACCATGTTAAAGACTAAAAGATTTGAAATAGACAAATTAATAACGCATTCTAAATACCTTTTACACTCAGAGAAAATAAATCAAAAATAAAATTTTTATTTTTATAATGCACGTTTTCAACCAAGTCATTTTATTTTAAAAATTAAATTTTTTAAATTAAAAATGAAATTTTTGGAATTAAAATGTATTTGGGATTTAAAAAGAAAATGTTTAAATTAAAAATAAAAATGAATGGAAAAAAATATAAGTTTTTGGTTCAAAATCTCATAGTGCTTAAAATAGAAATACAAATTTTTAAATTTAAAATGTTTTTTCTTGATTTTGCAATTCTACAATGAACATTTAAAAAAAAGAAAAAAACATAAGTTTTTGGTTCAAAATCTCATAGTGCTTAAAATAGAAATAAAAATTTTTAAATTTAAAATGTTTTTTTCTTGATTTTGCAATTCTACAATGAACATTTAAAAGAAAGAATGTTCGTATTTACATTACTTTTAAACACAGGAATTTCTACATAGGAATCAAATTTTAAAAAACTCCAAATTTGGGGAATTACCCACAAAACGGCAATGCTGCCTTTTACCAGCTTCTCTCCGCGTTTATCAGTGATGGATCCATGACAGTCGATATATCGAATATCGGAAAAAAATATCGATATATCGAAAAAGTTCAAAAACATCGATGAATCGATATTATATCGATATCGCTTCCAGCACTATTAAGCAAAGCAACGCGATTTGGGGGATTTCATTTTACTTCCAGCAATTAGTTGTGTCTTTGCATTTTTTCTGCTTTTGCTTATTGCATCCTGTTAACGTTACCAGAGTTGAGTGATGGTGAATTACAGATTTGAGAGAAAAGTTGAAAAAATTAGCAGCGCGCTGTATAATGGAATGTTACTTTACATTTGTGCACATCTGCTGATATTCTTAGTTTTATTCACATACACCGATTTCACCAATGCACCAAATTCCTAAAACAGCAAAGTAATTTTAAAATTTTCTTATCGAATTTCAATTATAAATAAATTTAAGAATTAAAAAAAATCATTTTAAATTAGTTTCAATTTGACTTTTCTGGGAGTCGAACCTGCGCCTCTATGTGCATATTTATAAAATTATAATTCAATAGATGCTTTTGTGTACACAACAACATTGTTATTGTTGTTTTTTGATATCTTTGGGGGACAGTAGGATTTTCGTTGATCAGTCATCAGAGTCTAGCAGCTGCTGTGGCCCGATACACCAAGACGAATGGTGAGGGTTTTGATGCAGCCACCAATTTATTATTGCTCAATAGATGTACATATGTATGTATAATACTCACCGGTTGTAGCAAACTGGTGCATTGTTGTATGGTTTTTAATACAGAAAATGCATTGATGCGCAGGTTCGAGTCCCAGTAAAGTCAAATTGAAATTACAGCCCTATTCTTAAAAAACCTCATAACTTTTATGTGAGGAAAAATTTGTCAACATTTTGTGAGGTATATTTGTGAGACTATTCGGTGCCAGACCTCACAAGAAAAAAGCTTAAAAAATTTACCATAGGAGGTGAGAAGTTTTTTTCTGTCAAATTTCAATTTGAACAAAAATGGAAAAGCAAAAGATGTGAGTAATTTATAATTTTTTTTTTTTTTAATTTTAAAATTTATAAATACATACATACATAAATAAATATTTTCGTTTACAGAAGCAAGTATGAGAGAACCACACAAGAGCAATTGGAATTCCTTATCCGTTTCTGCAGGCAGCACCCAGAGATGGAGCGAAAAAAATTCCACCCGGGCAAACCGCAGGAAAAATGGATCGCTTTTATCCCTGACACTTTTCAGAAGCCTTCTTCTCGCCACTGTTTCTTTCTGCTCCTCAAGAGCTGTCGCCAAAACAACGAGCAACAATTCCTCCATAAAAAAAAAAAATAATTTTTACGGCACAAAATTTCAAAATATTTTCAACAGTTTTTGTATTGTGAGCTGCATATTCAGTCATCACAAATTTTCTCACAATTATGAGCTTTTGAGCTTTTAAATTTATGCCAGAATAAGTGTAGTCTCACAACTGTGAGAAACGTCACAATAGTGAGTGCGGTGAGTTTTGTGAGGTTATCAGAATAGGGCTGTAAATTTTAATTGATTTTTTTTAAATTTTTAATTTGTTTATAATTCAAATTCGATAAGAAAATAGTTAAAACACCAGCGGTTTTGGGAAATTAGTGCATCGATGGAATTGGTGTATGGGAGGAATAATAAGCCATATCAGCAGATGTGCAGAAATTTAATATAACATTCCTTTCTACAGACGAACCTCGCTCTACTTCTGTTATTTTAACAGCCAGTTGTGTTGAATTTAAATTTTTTATTCACCAGATGCACTAACCAGAGAATGTAAATTATAGAGAAGGTGCAAATGTTAAATCCGAAATTTAACATGAAAATTTGTAGATCCGAGATGGTAAATTCACCACATCGCTCCACCTTACCGACATCGTTCACTCATAAAAGCGAGTGAAACACGATTTTTGCAATTGAGCGAATTGCTGTATGAGTGAAGTGATTGCTGGTTGATAAGCAAATTTTCTATTTGTTCATTCATGTAGGGCTATTTTCCATAATTTTTCATAATTAAAAAGATTTTTGTTTGCAAGGTTTAATATAAAATTTTAAGGAATCGGAAAAAAAGTTTTTTAAAAGACATACCTATATAGTATATATACAGTGTACATATGCTGATGACAAGGTTCGATTTCCAACCCCCAAATTTTCAATTGGATTAAAGGGTTGATATGAAGCAATTGATCTGCTGTTCGATATGCAAATCTTCTTTATTGCTTTTCTTGGCAAATTTTCATAATTTTCCATTGGGCTTTTTGGAGAAAATTTGAAGAATCTTTTTTTTTTTGTGAAAAATAAAAATCATAGAAAACATGTGTGTGTGTAAATAAAAACACAAATTTTCTTAATTATAGGCGCATTTCTGTCGTACCCAAGTATGAAAAGAATACTCGCTTATTCATCAAATTACCTTCAAAGCAACAACACCAACTGGACTATTTTTAAAATAGTCGAAAAGAATACTCGCTTATTCATCAAATTACCTTCAAAGCAACAACACCAACTGGACTATTTTTAAAATAGTCGAGTTGGTGTTGTTGCTTTGAAGGTAATTTGATGAATAAGCGAATATTCTTTTCATACTTGGGTACGACAGAAATGCGCCTTATCTAATACCAATTGCCGTCGGCATTTCATACTTTTCTACTTTCGTGTAAAAGCATCAATCCATATGCACATATCGCCCGTTTTATGCAATAGGGATTTAACTCGAAATTTTCGATTTCTGGGATTTTGCCATATTGTTCAATAACTGGGTCGTGCCTTTGAGTCTAGCCTTATAAAATACTCAAAAGGATAAAAATGGCGGAAATAAAAGTGATTTTGTAGTTAGCCGTAGAAGGAAAATATTTGAAATTATAAAAGTTTATTTGCGTTTTCCCAAAAAAAATTTTTTTTAGTTAAATCCCTATTGCATAAAACGTGCGATATGTACATATCTATGTGCATGCAAAAATATACGTACACATGTGCATACATATTCCATACGCAAACTCCTCAAATCTTGCGTACATCCATATGTACAAACATGTGTGATATCAAAAAACAAAAACTATTGCCCACCAAACTTATCAAAATCCAACAATAATAATTTCATTCATAAACGCAATCGCAAAAGATCAAGTGAAAAGAGGCAACGTTTTCCTCGAGCAAATCGAGGAAAATTTCAATAATTTTTCTTGTCCAACTCGACTTCACATAAATTCATAGGCAAGAGGACAAGGTGACAAGGGACAATCACTTTGAGTTCAAGTCACTGAGCATGCGGGCAATGCAAAAGAGCAATGGTTCAACACCTGCAAGCATAGGTAAATGCGCATTCATACGAACAACCGCGGCCACATACAGTAATCGGCCCTGCGCGGTGGTAGATTGGTCTTTCGCTGCGCACGGAAAAATGAAGCCTAAACGAAAAAATATCAACTAATATGTACTATGTGTATCGAAGCAAAACTATTTCAGTTTTTAATCGGAGATATGCTCTTCTTTATTTGCCTGTGCATATTCACAATGAACAGTCAGCACTCCAAAATATTCTCATTGTCCTATAATCACTTCCATATTTTTCTTGTATACCAAAAATAGTAAACAACTTCTTGAAAATAATAAGCACATCTCACACTGAAAAACTTCAGTGTATGAATACACACGCTTTCGCTTAAAAGTATGCAATGTTTACATACATACATACATACATACATACATACATACATACACACATACATACATACATACAGGTGAAACTAATAAAAGCGTGTTAAAAATTGCCAAACAGATGTGAAAGTTACCAAGAAACCAACAGCGAAAAATTAACCTATTTTGGTAATTACCAAGTTCGGCAACCCAGCTATAAGTGCTATAAATAGAATTTGAACCAGGGTTTGAAATTGCTTAGCTACTTTTGCTGCATTTGCTTTTGCTTTGCTTTTGCTAACGAAAAGTAAATTAGCGAACTCGGCCAGCCGAGTAAAAAACGAGAACACGATTCATTCGCTCCAGTTTTCAGCTGAGTCGGGTTTGCTTGTATAGTTAAGCAAAGCAACGCGATTTGGGGGATTTAATTTTACTTCCAGCATTTGTTCTGCTTTTGCTTATTGCATCCTGTTAACGTTGCCAGAGTTGAGTGATGGTGAATTACAGATTTGAGAGAAAAGTTGAAAAAATTAGCAGCGCGCTGTATAATTGAATGTTACTTTACATTTGTGCACATCTGCTGATATTCTTAGTTTTATTCACATACACCGATTTCACCAATGCACCAAATTCCTAAAACAGCAAAGTAATTTTAAAATTTTCTTATCGAATTTCAATTATAAATAAATTTAAGAATTAAAAAAAATCATTTTAAATTAGTTTCAATTTGACTTTTCTGGGAGTCGAACCTGCGCCTCTATGTGCATATCTTTCTGTATTAAAAAATTATAATTCAATAGATGCTTTTGTGTACACAACAATATTGTTATTGTTCTTTTTTGATATGTTTGGGGGACAGTCGAAGTCTTTTAGTTTAACGTGCGCAACTGCCACGAAAGGCCTAAACACACGGTTTTCTTCAAACACGGATCAAACGTTGATCAACGCCCCAAGTGCAACGCACTTGGTACCAATTGGAATACGGAATGGACGCGTTACCACCTTGGTAGGGTTCGAGGCCTATCCACACCTCTGCCGTACTATGGGTCCGGCACCCGGTTGCAATGCAACACCACACCGGGTTATAAATAACCCTCCCCAGCGAACTCTGGGTTTCAACCACAGCCACCACGAAAACTCCCCGAGGGGCCGTTCCCAATAAACAGGCTGGCCGAAGCCATGGGCACCCTGTTTCCCGTGGTACCAGATTTAAGTCTCCGGTCGAACCTCGTAGCCAAATGTCCACCCGACAAATGACTACTACCAGTTTGAGCATCCATCCTGCTCTGGACTGGTCACCATACGCCCCATTCACCTCGTACCAATTCATTCTCCATTCAATCGATCACCAAACCCCCCAATCATGCAATCATTCACCAATTCAACTCAACAAGTGCCTCCGCCGTCTAAAGACCTCACGCGCAAATCCACTCAGAAGTTCGGCATTCCGACTAGTGGAGAGCACACCACTCACATCATACCGTCCATCAGTCCAACTAATTCCCCAACCCCCAAGGTCCCTAATGTCTGAGTACATCGGGCATTCACACAACACATGCATCCAATCCTCACTCGCACAACCACACACACACCCCGCAGTATCACTCAATGTCCTCGTATACAAAAACGCATTTAACGCACCGTGGCCCGTTAGCAGAAAGCCCAGACTCAGATTGAATTTGAAGTCCGGGTTCTCCGCCACAAAGGTCACGTCCCGAATGTACTCATATGTCGCTCGACCGTTAGGACTACTGTCCCAACGGTCTTGCCACTTACGCTCAACACACAATTTCAACAACTTTTTACACTCAATATACCCTCTCTCCACATCATTGTCGGAAATCCATTCATCCCGCAGCAACGGCACACTCAGCCCCCTTCTCAACCTGAAGGATATCGCTCTTTGGATAACGATCAGGTCGAGAGGAGGCGCCCCCAATAGGACCTGCATCGCATCCGTGGATACGGTGCGACACACGGGCAAACACGCTAACATCATCACTCGCTGACATGATAACAAACGCTTCCTACCAACAACCGTCTCGGCTGCTCTGTACCACACCGCAGCCCCATACGTGGCGCAAGCCACGAAGAGACCGCGGTATATAGTTCGAACAGCCCGACGGCTGAGGCCCCACTCACACCTTATTATGCGGCGAACTTGGCCCACAACACTCACCAATCGCTCTTTCAGCCGTACAAAATGCGGGGTAAAACACATCCTTTCACCCATTGTCAGCCCCAGATACTTGACTTGCGTCGCGTATCTGATGCTGACACCATTCACACGCACAACCGGTGGCCTATCCGGCGACAATTTGCCCTTAAGCAACATTGTCACCGTTTTGTCCACCGATATGTCCACACCCACGAAATTTCCCCATGCATTCACAATCTCGCACAAATTTTCCCCACTCCTCTCGACATTCGCCCTTGACGGACCTTCCACCAACAGTAGAAGGTCGTCCGCATACGCACAACATTTACACAGTGGCTCGAGTTGCCGCAACAGGGAGTCCATCATTAGGTTCCATATGTATGGACCACAGATGGATCCCTGCGGACAACCGCGAACCACATCCACTTCCACACTTTCATTCACACCAACGATGGAGGCTCCTCTGCCTTGGAAGTAACTGCGCCACAAAGTTACCTCCGGGCAGCGGAGCTCTTCCAACCGTTCAATCACTCTATCCCAGCGAAGGTAGTCAAACGCCCCCTTGAAGTCAATAAATATGCCAAGGACATATTTATTGACACTCATCCCTACAGCATTCTGAACATACATCCACGCATCCTCAACACTCCGACCTTTCCTAAACCCAAACTGCCTATCCGACCTAACATCCCGCGTAATTTCCTGAAGCCGCTCGACCATGATCCGTTCCAGTACCTTGCCAAGCACTGGAAGGAGGCTGATTCCCCGGTAGGACCGGGGGTCAGTCCTAATCTTGTCGGGCGACTTCAGAAGAACGACAACCCTAGCCACTTTCCACTCACGTGGAAAGTATCCCTCCCATATGCATTTGTTGTAAACAGCCATCAAGTATTCCGGAATGAACTTCCACAAGCATTTGCACATCTCTCCGTTCAAACCATCAAAACCCGGTGACCGTTTAGACCTGACCAGGCCAAACGCATAATCTACTTCTTCGTCATGTTTGGGGGACAGTAGGATTTTCGTTGATCAGTCATCAGAGTCTAGCAGCTGCTGTGCCCCGATACACCAAGATGAATGGTGAGGATTTTGATGCAGCCACCGATTTATTATTACTTAATAGATGTACATATGTATGTACATATGTGGCCGCTGTGGTGCAGTGGGTAGAGTGCTCGCCTGCTATGCCAGAGGTCTCGGGTTCAAACCACGGTCCGAGCAAAACACCAAAAACGATTTTTCTAATTAGTAAAAATCCAATTATTGGGGTTTTTAAGAGCAGCGGTCACCTCTCGGCAGTGGGCGGCATACCCTCCGAGTGTATTTCTGCCATGAAAAAGCTTCTGCATTCGCCGTTCGGAGCCGGCATAAAACTGTAGGTCCACCCAATTAGTAGGAAAAAAACAAAAAGAGCACACCTCGAGAGAAGCTCGGCCATAAAACTCGTCAGAGTTATAATAGCGCCATTGTATTATTATTATTATTATGTACATATGTACATATGTATTGATGCATCATCTATTTGTTCAGAGAGGGTGACAATTAAATTTCATTGGCATAGGTATAGAGATGGTTGATCGTTGCTCATCAACGAGGTTTATGGGTTGGCCATCAACAAGATGAAATGGACAACAAAATGTTTTTACATTTTCAAAATTTCGAAAATTTTAAAATAATTAAAAAATCAATGTGGAAATTGTAAAAATACTCACCGGTTGTAGCAACCTGGTGCATTGTTGTATGGTTTTTAATACAGAAAATGCATTGATGCGCAGGTTCGAGTCCCAGCAAAGTCAAATTGAAATTAATTTTAATTGATTTTTTTTTAATTTTTAATTTATTTATAATTCAAATTCGATAAGAAAATAGTTAAAACACCAGCGGTTTTGAGAAATTAGTGCATCGATGGAATTGGTGTATGGGAGGAATAATGAGCCATATCAGCAGATGTGCAGAAATTTAATATAACATTCCTTTCTACACACGAACTCGCTCTACTTCTGTTATTTTAACAGCCAGCTGTGTTGAATTAAAATTTTTTATTCACCAGATGTACTAACAGAATTTTGTTGGGTCTCTGGCTTCCACGATTATTCGTAGTTGCAACTTCTCTGTTCATCTACGTTCTCTGTTATTGGCTTGCATACGGGAGTGAATTGAATGAAATTCATAGAGGCTATTTTGAAGAGAGGTAACTTAAAAGCCTCAATGAAGCATGGAATATAATGTTGAATGTCCACGAATCTAAATGTGTACAAGTAACTTTTAGCCTGAAGAAAGACACATGTCCACCAGTCTCAATAAATGGGAAAATAATAACTCAGAAAAACTTCGTTACGTACCTTGGAGTCACACTGGATAGAAGAATGACTTGGAAAAATCACATTGACAAAAAGATTATGCAATCCAAGTTGAAAATAAGCCAGCTGCAATGGTTAATTGGTCCAAGTTCCAGACTGGGATTAGATAATAAGATATTAATATTTAATATGGTTTTGAAACCAATTTGGATGTATGGAATACAACTATGGGGCACAGCATCGAAATCTAGCGTAGAGAGAATTCAAAGGCTACAGTCCAAGATATTAAGAACAATATGCAAAGCTCCTTGGTATGTAAAATATTCAATTATACATAATAAATAAATACGGTGACCGAAGAGATAGAGAAAATGCAAACAAATTATGCAAAAAGATTAGCCAACCATCCTAATTCATTAGCAAAAAGTCTCCTAAAGCAAAACTATCCTAGGCGGTTAAAGAGAAAGGATGTAAACCTCAATTGTGCATAAGGTCATATTCTGTTAGACCAATATCTCGAAAGTAACGTAAAGTAAAGATAATGATGAACGTCGCCGAATCGACCGACCAATGGCCATCGCGATGAACGGCACCTAGTCCCTGGCGTTCATAGTACAGGCTAGTGGAAATAACGTAAAATACAATAAACGTCGCCGAAGCGTCCGACCAACGGCCACCGCGATGAACGCACCTAGTCCCTGTTGTTCATCGCACGGGCTAGCGTAAATATCGAACAATACAATAAACGTCGCCGAAGCGACCGACCAATGGCCATCGCGATGAACGGCACCTAGTCCCTGGCGTTCATAGTACCGGCTAGTGGAAATAACGTAAAATACAATAAACGTCGCCGAAGCGTCCGACCAACGGCCACCGCGATGAACGCACCTAGTCCCTGTTGTTCATCGCGCCAGCCCGCGCGAAGACAAACACCTCTACGACCACCACGCTATGGCTGTACAATTTACATATAAATGTAAATGAAAACTTAAACAGTTTAATCCACTTTTGAAAAAAAAAAAACTGAAATAAAATAATAATAATAATAAATAAATAAATAAATAATAACAGTGACCTAGACCAAGTTAAAACTCCATTACACAACTAGGTTAATATTACACTCCTAGGTTAAGATACAAAGACTCTTTGCCAACTTTATTATTTGTAGCATTGGCAACAAATAATTTATTGTATTAGTTTGTAAGATTTGCGAAATTATTGTTATTTTCTAAGCAAGAAAGATTCAATAAAAACAAATATGATGAAAAAAAAAAAATGTCCACTATATGATGTCGTTGGGTTGAATCCCATGTTGATGTCACGTTTCGAATCCGGAGGTGAACAGAAATAATAGAGGAGAGAATACAATAAAAGTAAAGTTGAATGTTTCAAAAAAATAATAATTGAGTTAAACGTTTGCAACTTTTAGGATGGGATGAAGTTACATACATACATACATACATACATACATACATACATACAGGTGAAGCTAATAAGAGCGTGTTAAAAAATAAAGAAAAATTTCAAATTCAAAAAAAAAAAAAACCGAAACGCCCATTATTGGTCAGCTGGACAGCAGCACATATTTCCTACTGAATATTCTGTAGAAATTACCACTATGGTGAAGTGGGTAGAATGCTCGCCTGCCATACCAGTGGTCTGGGGTTCTAACCCCGGTCCGGACAAAAACCAAACACATTTTTGTAATTAATCCAATTATTGGGTTTTTAGAAATATCGGTCACCTCTCGGCACTAGGCGGGATACCCTACGAGTGTATTTCTGCCCTGAGAAAGCTTCTCACAAAAATGCATTCGCCGTTCGGAGCCGGAATAAAACTGTAGATCCACCCAATTAGTAGGAAACCCAAAAGTTAAGGAGCACACTATGAATTACGAGAGAAGCTCGGCCATAAAACTCGTCAGAGTTATAAAAGTGCCAGTGCAATATTATATTATTTTATTATTCAGTAGAGATGTAGTTCCAAAATCTGAACTTTCCCTTTCGACCTAAAAACTGCCGAACGAGAAGGGAGAGTTTCTGTATAAAAAAGGCCTGAAGGCACAAGTAGAAATTCCGTAGGAAAAAGCTGGTGCATTCAGGGCAAAATCAAATAGCACTGATGCCTTCACTGCATATTCAGTTAATTTTTCAGGCAATGGCTTTTGAACCTAGTTCAAGGTATTATTTTTCATATTGAATATTCTACTGAATATGCAACTCTTTACCTCGAATACTGCTGGGTATGTACATACATACATACATACACATATGGAAATGTGAGCATATTTTTTAGATCTTGTAATAAACATGACTCGGGGCACCTTTCGTAAGGAAAAAAGGTATCTTGTAAGGACTGGCGCATTCTTGTTGTCCGACGATGAATTTAGAATGAGGCGTCGTTTTATCAAGGACAGCGTAAATAGTTAATTTGGTAAAAGCTAATATCTCAATGGTTTAGGGACTTCAGCAATATTGCAGGTGCTGGTGGCTTTGCGATGTTGAGGTCGAAAAAAAGTGAGATATGTATGTGTGTCATTAAAGTATCATTAAGTATCTAGGTATGTTTGCATGTATTCTATAATCCGATTCAAGACGACGCAGGTGATCCCCACGGGCTAAGTCAGACTACTGCATTAAGCGAAAAAGGTTTTGCAAATAGTGTACACTGCTCGCGAATCTTCGAGGATTTGCGTAAACACACTCCAAGTAGGCAAGATTATTTTCTCTACTTGTAGCGTGGCGCGTACTTAATGCACACTATTTGATCCAACAGAACAAATACAAATGGTATTTGTACTCCAAATCAGGGATGCCACTAAGAAAATTTTTTTCCTACCAAAAAACTACCAAAATGGCTTCGAGCCTACCAATTTTTTTTAATGTGAGATTTATAGGCGAATTCTGTAACTCCGTCTCATCTCAAGACACAAAATTTGAGATTTGAGACATGAGACATTTTTAGTGGCTTGAGTCATTTTTGGTATTCTGTAAGCCACAGTCACTAAAAATTTCACCAAAGACTGTGGTGAAAATGTACTGAGACTGTTTGAGATAACAAAATAACTTAACGAATACTCACTAATCGATTACATACGAAAATAGGTTTTTGGAAATGAATTTATGAGCAATATATTGCATTAAAAAAAATAAAGCTTATCATTACTACTTATCACTTATAAAAATAGTTATGAATATAATGTTTTATGAGTGTTTTATCTGAACCAATTCGCACAAAAAGTCATGTAACGTAAAACATTGAAATATCGATAAATATCGTATCACATCACTATTTACACTTGATCGAAATGGCGGAAAAAAGTAAGTTAGCAAACCCAGCAAAATTTTATTATTTTGCTAATTTCATACAAATAAACTTGTTTTATTACAGAAAATAGCAAGCGAACAAGCAAAAAGCAAACAAATTGTAAGTTTTTATTAACACGCTTTTATTAGCTTCACCTGTATGTATGTATGTATGTATGTATGTATATATGTATGTATGTATGTATGTATGTAACTTCATCCCATCCTAAAAGTTGCAAACGTTTAACTCAATTATTATTTTTTTGAAACATTCACTTTACTTTTATTGTGTTCTCTCTCCTCTATTATTTCTATTCACCTCCGGATTCGAAACGTGACATCAACATGGGATTCAACCCAACGACATCATATAATGAGATTCAACATTATACTCTATGCTTCATTGTGGCTTTTATGTTACCTCTCTTCAAAATAGCCTCTATGAATTTCATTCAATTCACTCCCGTATGCAAGCCAATAACAGAGAACGTAGATGAACAGAGAAGTTGCAACTACGAATAATCGTGGAAGCCAGAGACCCAACAAAATTTTGTTAGTGCATTTGGTGAATAAAAATTTTAATTCAACACAGCTGGCTGTTAAAATAACAGGAAAAGGAAAGGAAAGGAATGTTATATTAAAAGCAGAAAAAATGCAAAGACAACTAATTGCTGGAAGTAAAATGAAATCCCCCAAATCGCGTTGCTTTGCTTTTGCTTAACTATACAAGCAAACACGGCTCAGCAGAAAACTGAAGCGAATGAATCGTGTTCTCGTTTTTTACTCGGCTGGCCGAGTTTGCTAATTTACTTTTCATTAGCAAAAGCAAAGCAAATGCAGCAAAAGTAGCTAAGCAATTTCAAACCCTGGTTCAAATTCTATTTATAGCACGGTTGCCTAACTTGGTAATTACCAAAATAGGTTATTTTTCGCTGTTGGTTTCTTGGCAACTTTCACATCTGTTTGGCAATTTTTGTTTTCAAGAAGTTGTTTACTATTTTTGGTATACAAGAAAATATGGAAGTGATAACAGGACAATGAGAATATTTTGGAGCACTGACTGTTCATTGTGAATGTGCACAGGCAAATAAAGAAGAGCATATCTCCGATTAAAAACTGAAATAGTTTTGCTTCGATACACATAGTACATATTAGTTGATATTTTTTCGTTTAGGCTTCTTTTTGAGCTCTTATGACCAATGTTTTTTTTTTTATAAGGAAAAAATGTATGTGAAAAATTAATATTTTTGGTAGAAGTTATAAATACATATGTATATAGATCTATTTCGGAGATCACCACATCCCTTCATCAGACTTCTTTTTACTTTTATTCTTGCGTCCGCATAAAACATCCTTTAATGAAATTTTTCACTAAAAAGTTAAAAATAAATAATAGCTAAAAAAAACTAAAAAACACGCTTTAATCTTAAAAATCGTACTAAAAATTGAGAAATAATTTAATTAGAAACAAAATGATGAACGAAAATATAAGTATTTAAGGAAAAGCGTGGTGGTGCTCAATAATATTTGAATATGAAAATATTCGATTCGTACAACTAGTACAAAAATATACATACCTAGTTGCGAAATTAAAGAGTACGTAATATGAAATCTCAAAAAAGTCAATATAAAAATATTAGTTAAAAACAGCGATCTTAAATATTTTTTGACATACTGAGCACCACCCGACGCTTTTCCTTAAATACTTATATTTTCGTTCATCATTTTGTTTCTAATTAAATTATTTCTCAATTTTTAGTACGATTTTTAAGATTAAAGCGTGTTTTTTAGTTTTTTTAAGCTATTATTTATAAATTTTGACGCTTTATTTAGTTCACCTCAATGTTTTGTTTATTTTGTGACCTCCTCGCCACCAGGTCACTAATTAGTGACGTATTTTTTGAGACTTGAGACGTGAGCTCGCTTACAGAATACCAAATTGTCTCAAAATCAATCTCACCACGAAAAAGTCTCTATTAGTGACTTGAGACAGCTTACAGAATACTAGTATTAACCATACTCAACAAATTTACTTAGGGTATCTGTGCCAGTAACCGACCACCCTGCAGTAACCGGACACTTTTTTTACCGCTTAAAATAAAAAAACTGTTTTTTTTTTTATTTTGAAAACTTTAGTATTAAATTTACTATTACATATTTGTACAAATTTCAATTAATTTTAGAATGAGTAATAAAAATGTGAAGGAAAAGCGGAGAAAGCAGCAGTTTCCAGATAAACAAAAACTTGAGTTGGCGTTAAATGATATTCTGACAAGGTTGCATTGGGTATTAGTGGCTGCCACCGCTCGTCCAGTGTGGGAGAAATCAGGGTTTACATTTTTTGAAATAACATTTGAGGAATAATGAGGGTAAGCAACTAATCCTGAAGGAAACGTAAGAAGATTTATCAAGGGAAATAGCGGACATTGTTTCCACTTGGTACAGCAAACACATTTACTACCTAGGTAGGCCTGATGGTCTGTTGTGATACCACAAGGAGCTCTTTATTATACACCATGTAGACGAACAACCTTGTTTGCTTCATATAGTGTAAAATGTCAGATGCCTTTATGTTTTCAATCTCCTCCAGTTGTGTCTGTGGCGGCAAGTGTACTTAAAACTCAAAGAAAACGTTTCTATTTAGCAGAGTTTTGTGACAAGACTCTACTGAGAAGACATGTTTTCTCACCAGTGCTGTGGCAAAGTGACCAAATGTACCAAATCATTCATGTCAGTTGAACGAAGTCAAAAACCTACCAAAATTCAAATCGTCCTACCAACCTACCAAAAGGAATAAAACCTACCAGTTTTGGTAGGAAAAGCCCAAAAGCGGCATCCCTGCTCCAAATGAAGAATAGAGGATTTATTCGTAGCGGCATTTGAATTGTGCTGTGAGTATTGTACAATGTAAAGAGTATTTGCAAATATAGAAGAGGCAAATCGTACTTCGCAAAGGTTAAAATTATATGAGGGTAGCGGTGGCACTTGCTAAGCAAGTCCAGTTATTCCCCCTACTTCGCGTTTTCTTCTGCCTTACCCTTTTATTTTGCGCATTCGTTTTTGTTTTTTGAATTTGAATACATTTGTTTATTTTAAAATTGTAATTTTTTGTCAGGTTGACATTTTTTGTAACCAACATTGCCACATTCATTTTGATTTTGGACAGCAAAAAACTTATAAATCAATGATAGTAATAAAACCTTTATAAATAGTTTATGAATAATGTGCATTATAACGGCTTTATAAAGTTAAAAAGAGTTTTTACTATTGAGCGTTTATAATGTGTTATAGGATTTTTTTTATGAATAAGGCTGTAAAAGTTTAGATGAGAAAAAGTGTAAGATTTAAACCAAAAAAGTATGAAATTTATTCCAAAAAATACTTTGAAATATTTGAACTTTTGTAAGTTTAAATTTTAAACCAGAAAGGAATAAGAAACTTTTAAACTTTCGAATGTTAAAAATTTAACCCAAAAAAAGTTTTAAATTTCTTTCAAACCAAATCAAAGTTTAAAAAATATTCCAATATTTATAACAGTGTACTCGTTACCATATGCTTATGACTTCGGAATTGGCACAGTCTACCACTCCGATACAATTTGGAAATGAGTATACTTCCCTCCATCCATACTTACGTCCTCACGGTGGAATCGTTATAAAAGTTTTCGAAAGTCTTCATTTTTACATTTCCGTCGCGCAGTATAATATTTTTCTTTAAGCATAGTCAAAAACTGCGCCATAATTGCATGTACTTAGAAGATAAATCGAGCGAAAATTAATTTCTGAAAAATTTAGCATGGGGTAGGGCATGCTTAAAAAATCATTACCTTTTGCTTATAAAAAATAGCAAATGCTAATTTTATTCATACGGAATTCAGCAATTGCTTACAAATTTCAGCAAATGCTGAAATAAAAAGCAAATGCTTGTAGCAAAAGCAATTGCTAGTGAAAAAAGCAATTGCTTCAATTTTTATTCAAAGAAATTTAAGCAAAAGGTCCAGAAAAGCATTTGCTTGATGTTTATTCATTAGGCCCAATATATCGTCGGTCTCCTGCCAGAAACACGAATGTGAAAATTTTTTCAAGTGCGGTGTCTGCTCTTTATCGGGTATATATTGATGTAATAACAATTAATATTTGTAAATGTACTTATGTACATACACGTACATATTATATATGTATGTGTACACAAGCATTTATACAAATATTAATTGTTATTACAACAATATATCGTCCCCTCAATATAACAATAGCGTATATGCTCATACGCCATTATTTTTTTTATTGCATATTTAGAATCTCCATCATTGATTCTATGTCTGGTCAAAATTTCGTCAAATTCTACACTCTAAAAACTGCGTGTAAATATGCTACCAAAATATATGTAATTTTTAGTTGAAAATTACATTTTTTTCGTAGATTTACACTACAAGTGTGTAATTTACAGTTCTAAACGAAATTTTACGCACTTTTCAGCAAAAGTGAGCATATCATGCGATTTTACACGCATTTTGGATTAAAATTGCATACAGAAATTGTAATTTCAAATCTCGTGCTCGAAATTACAATTCAGTGGGGTAAAATTACATAGTGAATTGGTAATTTTGTTTAACTTATATGCGAAATTACAATTTATTACTCGATTGGTGTTTAGATTTAAAGTTTCTTTGTGTAGGCTTTACACTTTTATTGTTTAAATTTGAACAGCTTATCTGTTGAATTTTTCAGTGTGCGATTTTGCGCATAATAAGGTAGGAAAAAAGTAACCTACCTTTTTGTATGCAAAATTACACGAAAATTTCTAAGAGTGTACTTCCACAAAGTGGGTCAAAATGTCATTGGAAAAAATGGTATATAATTTCTTGTTCAAAAATTGAATAGATATCTAATAATAATAATACAATGGCGCTATTATAACTCTGACGAGTTTTATGGCCGAGCTTCTCTCCCAATTCGAGGTGTGCTCCTTTTTGTTTTTCCTACTAATTGGGTGGACCTACAGTTTTATGCCGGCTCCGAACGGCGAATGCATTTTTTGTGAGAAGCTTTTTCATGGCAGAAATACTCTCGGAGGGTATGCCGCCCACTGCCGAGAGGTGACCGCTGCTCTTAAAAAACCCAATAATTGGATTTTTACTAATTAGAAAAATTTGTTTGGCTCGGACCGTGGTTTGAACCCGAGACCTCTGGCATAGCAGGCGAGCACTCTACCCACTGCACCACAGCGGCCACCAATAGATATCTGATTTGACAAAAACTTTAAACTCGATTTTCTCAAAACCCAAAAAAAATTATACGCTATTGTTATATTGAGGGGACGATATACCCGATAAAGAGCGACATCGCACTTGAAAAAATGTTCACATTCGTGTTTCTGGCAGGTGCCGATGATATGTATGTATGTAGTACTTTTTGGTTATATTTATATTTTTAATAGAATTTTTCTTGTTCTAGTTTTTATATACTCAAATTTTTAAAAGGTTAATTTAAGCAAGAATTGCGAAATACCTCTGAAAAAGGCAATTTCTCCAACGATTCAGACATTTCTGGCCAAATTAATTTTGTACAATCCCGATAAAAAGAGGGATAAGAAAGAAAAGAAAATAAATTTGCGATTTGGCAATTTGCGAATAGCATTTGACAAATTAGATTTTATGCACGTGCGTCCAAAGCATATATATAATACTTCTATATTGCTACTATTCAATTGTTTTTTTTTTTGGTCCAAGGCAAATTCATTATGGTAATGGCACGGCAAATTCGGCAATATTCGCCTCGATTCGCTTTAAGTTTTTGTCCATCAAAATGTCAAACTCAAAGTAAAATTTTTCCTTGTTTGACATTCTCCTGTATTCTTCTGTACACGGTGAATTAAAAACGAGAAGAAGCCAGCTGTTCACGTACCATTACCCTAAGAATGAATTTGCCTTGTTTTGGTCAAACTTCATAGTAACGATATACTGTAAGAAAGGGAAGCAAGATTCCATGGGCTTCGTTAAACATTTCTTTTCAAAGACAAGGGGGACTACAGAAAAATTTGATAATATGAAATACATAACATAACATCGCCAATTTGCCATAACACATTCGGATCAAGAGCTGCTAACACTGTTGCCGTCTTTTGCTTAACCGCCGTGATTCCTCAGGCGGTGAACCAAAATTCCATAGATGTGAACCACGCCTCGATGTTCGTACTTGCTATTGGTGGAATCGGCAATCGCGCGTACACAACCGCTACGGAGTTATTGCTACCTGTTGCTCCTTGCATATTTGATGTCCCTGCGGTGTTGTTGACTGCTTTTGGTGCTGGCGAAGTGTCTCGGCTGCCGCCCGTTTTTGATTACACTGGATCACAAAATGAAATTTGTTGTCTGTACTTTGGACGTGACTACCCTATATATATGTAAAATCGGTCGCTGATTCCGAAAATCGGGTTCATTTTTAATTCTATGGGAAGGTTTTTGAGATATCGGCAACTTACCGTTATTTGGCCAATGGATCCACTTAATCCTGAATGTCTCTTTAACGCAATGAGCTATCTTCCTTGAAGTAACACCAAACGAAAGAAAATTAAATTTCTTTTCATGGCTCCTACAACTTTTTTTCTCACTCTTATAGTTTCTAAAATATTGACGATTAAATTTGAATTTTTTCGATTTTTTACGATTTTTTGAAGAAAAAATTGACTTTGTCAGGCAATGTCTTTAAAACCAAGGTCTTCACCTTCGGTTTTACTGCTTTACGTGAAGCTCCATTCCATTAGCAAAAAATTAGCTATCAACGAAGAAAATCCATGGTAAAATGGAAAAGTTATAGGCGATCAAGTAAATACAGCCAAGTCGCGCAATGCCTCTGGACGGGTATATTCTATACATGTTGTACCAATACCTACACATCTGCAGTAGCAGCACGTTGGCAGCGCAGTAGATACAAGCCCATTTACGGGTATAACATGCATAAAATATACCCGTGCAGAGGCATTGCGCGACGTGCCTGTATTTACTTGATCGCCTATAACTTTTCCATTTTAGCATGGATTTTCTTCGTTGATAGCTTATTTTTTTGCTAATGGAATGGAGCTTCACGTAAAGGAGTAAACCCGAAGGTGAAAACACTGGTTTTAAAGATATTGCCTGACAAAGTCAATTTTTTCTTCAAAAAATCGTAAAAAATCGAAAAAATTCAAATTTAATCGTCAATATTTTAGAAACTATAAGAGTGAGAAAAAAATGTTATAGAAGCCATGAAAAGGAAATTTAATTTTCTTTCGTGTGGTGTTACTTCAAGGAAGATAGCTCATTGCGTTAAAGAGACATTCAGGATTAAGTGGAGCCATTGGCCAAATAACGGTAAATTGCCGATATCTCAAAAATCTTCCCATAGAATTAAAAATGAACCCGATTTTCGGAATCAGCGACCGATTTTACATATAGATAGGATGATCGCGTTCAGAGTATTTTTTGGCTGTAGAGCAGTGTTACTTACGCTAGCGATGATCGATGATTTAGTTTAAGTGCTGGGGGTGCTTGCAATCACGTCGGGGTCACTAATTTGGAAGGTTTTCGTATGAGATAACCAAACCTAACTCGTAAAAATAATAACCGCGTTTAGTTAAACTTTAATTAATTCAAACAATAATAAACTTTATTGACTAGATAGTCAAAAGATTTTATACAAAAAAAATGATAGAACATTTTATTTATTTAGCGTGATTAATTGCAAGCACGTCCAGTTATGTAGATTTTCCGGAAGTAAAAAAAGAATAATAGGCAAACAACGACAGGTGGAAAATATTTAGAGCAATTGTACAATTTATGCACGGTTGTATTTTGCATAGGGTGTTGCCACATATACATAAATTCAAATTCGGTTTAATAACACTGCTCTACAGCCAAAAAATACTCTAAACGCGACCATCCTATCTATATGTATAATCGGTCGTTGATTCCGAAAATCGGGTTCATTTTTAATTCTATGGGAAGGTTTTTGAGATATCGCCAATTTACCGTTATTTGGCCAATGGCCCACTTAATCCTGTAAGCTATCTTCCTTGGGGTGAAAATTAAATTTGCTTTTCATGGCTCCTATAACATTTTTCTCTAACTCTTATAGTTTCTGAAATATTGATGATTCAATTTGAATTTTTTCGATTTTTTACGATTTTTTTAAGAAAAAATTTACTTTGTCAAGCAATATCTTTAAAACCAATGTTTTCACCTACGGTTTTACTCCTTAACGTGAAGCTCCATTCCATTAGCAAAAAAACTAAGCTATCAACGAAGAAAAACCATGGTAAAATGGAAAAGTTATAGGCGATCAAGTAAATACAGCCAAGTCTCGCAATGCCACTATACGTACGGTGACCATCCGTTCCGTTTTTAGCAGAACAGTTCTGTTTTTCAGGCGCATGTTCTGCGTATTTTTTTTTTCTATGAAAACCCACAAATTGTTCTGTTTTTTTAAAATGTTCTGTTTTTGTTCTGTTTTTATCTACTATGCAAATCAAAAATTGTTTTACAGCGGCAACCATTTTCTGATCAAAATTTAGGTTCCTATCGATATCACTTATGAGTTGAATTTTTTGAAGTGGGCCACCTAAAATTTTTTCGACGGCCATGTATTTTAATGAAAGTGGGTAGTATGGCTCACAACGCTTAAAAAAAATACGTATTTAACAATTTTTCGAAATTCGAATTATTTTCAAAGTTGTAGCTATCAACACTTTTCGAAGTTCCTCAGTTTTTGCCAATTTTCTCACGATTGGTCAAACCGATTTTGCTAAATGTTGACATATATATAAACGATGGTATCTTCTACCAAACTGCATTTCTTATTTTTGCAAATAGTTTTTTTTGCAAACATTGTTCGCAATTTTTATGTTCTGGACCACGGTCGGATGGCGCTTTTGTATGATGTTGTTGGGCATTCCATTAGTAACTATTAGCAAAAAAAATTTTGGGGCACTTTAAAGGCGCGGGAGTTATTTACTTTTTTACACTTGTTAGTTTTGTATGCAATTTTTTTTGTTACTTACTGAGTACTACGAATAATGAATTAAAGCATGCATAACTCCCGCTCCCTTAAAGTGCCCCAAAATTTTTTTTAATGGAATGCCCAACAACATCATACAAAAGCGCCATCCGGCTGTGGTCCAGAACATAAAAATTGCGAATAATATTGGCAAAAAAAAAATTATTTGCAAAAATAAGAAATGCAGTTTGGTAGAAGATACCATCGTTTATATATATATGTCAAAATTTAGCAAAATCGGTTTGACCAATCGTGAGAAAATCGGCAAAAACTGAGGAACTTCGAAAAGTGTTGATAGCTATAACTTTGAAAATAATTCGAATTTCGAAAAACTGGGCCAAACGTATTTTTTTTTTGTTGTTGTGAACTATACAAAAAAATTTCAGAAAGATAGTACAACTTCGAAAAAAAGTGGCACACTTCAGAAAATTCAACTCTTATGCTAGAGACACACATCGTAGTATAGTAGAAATATTGCGATCTATACCACATATGTGTCACTCTCATATTGTAGTTTAATTGAAAATTTTCATAGTAAAGCCAAATCATAGTATTGATATCAGACCTGTTAAATTCCGATTAGGATTAGTAATAAATTAAATTGTTTTGTTTTTTAATTGGTAATCATTATTTTAATGATTTTTTTTCATTTTGTTTGATTTTTTTCATTAGTAACTATTAGCAAAAAAAAATTTTGGGGCACTTTAAAGGCGCGGGAGTTATTTACTTTTTTACACTTGTTATTTTTGTATGCAATTTTTTTTGTTACTTACTGAGTACTACGAATAATGAATTAAAGCATGCATAACTCCCGCTCCCTTAAAGTGCCCCAAAATTTTTTTTAATGGGATGCCCAACAACATCATACAAAAGCGCCATCCGGCTGTGGTCCAGAACATAAAAATTGCGAATAATATTGGCAAAAAAAAAATTATTTGCAAAAATAAGAAATGCAGTTTGGTAGAAGATACCATCGTTTATATATATATGTCACAGTGGCGTAGTAATGGGGGGGTTTTGGGGACAAAACCCCCCCGAAAGATTCGTTTTGACCATAAAACCATCTTTGACTTTATTAGCATGCATTTCTTTTTCAGGAAAAAATCAATGAGAATAGTAATTTTTCGAAATTGGTAATTCGAAATTTGGCGCTTTTTCACGAAGTATTACTTATAATTCTAGCGTTTGTTGAGCCGTAGGAAAGTGCAAGAACCAGTGGCGTAGCTAGAGAATTTTTCGGGGGGGTCACAGCCAATGTAAAAAATTTACTAAAATTAAAATTACCAAAAAAAAACTACAATTTTTTTTCCAAATGATAAAAATTGCTAGCTTAGAATGCAAATTGTGTAAGTCCTTTTTTAAAACTTTGTAGGCGAGACAAAAAAGAAAAAAGAAAAAAAATTCGAAATGAAAAAAAATTTCTGTTCATATAAATATTTTGGACTTACACAATTTTTTTTCGCTTTTTGGACTTACACAATTTGCGTATCACTGAATAACAACGAGTAGAAATATGACAAGTATCTCAGACTTGTTTATCGCGGTGCGTATTTGATTTTTCTAGCGTTCTACATAAAAATACACTTTTTCATAAAAGTGGACTTACACAGTTTGCACTCTAAGCTAGCGAAATGTAATTTTTTCAGACTATAATTTAACATTATAGTACACAAATATCGCTTATAATACATATATCAAACTCTTAAGGCCTTTGGCCACTTAAAATCTGGAATGTTAAGAAGTGTATACATATGTGTGAGTGTCGGGTGATTGACGCAAATATCTAAAAGATTTGATTCTCATCAACGCGAGCCCGAACAAGAACGTGTAGCACGACGACTGCCGATTGCACTAACACACACAAAAAACTCACACATACACACTGCTTGACATGCCAGATTGTCAGTTGCCAAGGGCCTTTAACTATACTTCAAAAGTAAGTCTCATATTCTCTTCTGGAAATCTACGCGCATAGGTAGATTTTCAAGTTTTATGCGCCCAAAATTGAATTTTGTAAAATTGTTACAATTACAGAAAAAAACATACCCACATATTGGAAATAGAATGGGGAACAATAATTCGTCGCTTTTTTCCCGACCCCATACTCTGCACTTGCCCCAGATGGTCGTAACTTAGCATATCTGAAGTTAATTTTTTTATTTTTTTCTTACATATTTTTAAGTGCTAGTTTCAACTTGAATATTTATTATTTAAAGCATTTCATTCGTGATGAATCCTAAAGGTTCAAGTAATTATGAACACTTTTCAATAATATCCTTGGTTTCCAATAATTCTAAGTTTATAGTTTTAAGCTTTTAAAGTTGGGATATTTAAAAAAAAATTATCACTCTTTTTCATGTTAAAAATTGGTTTTGTTATGTTGCTCTGTCAGACTCAGTCAAATTAACCCTCGGACATGATATCTAGTACAATTAGTATTTAGCCGACAAAAAATTACGTCGCACAAAGCCGCACTTCACTACTAGATACAGGGTTTTTCATATGTACCTACAATAATTTTCTTTTTGTGCTTTATATTTAATTTTAATGTTTATATTTCTAACGCATATCTTGGTTAATGTAGGTGATGCTCGAAAGTAACCCAGATATTTAGCAGAGATTATTGTTAACTTTTTAGGCAGTATTTTTAGTATTTCCAATTTTTCAAAGTTAAGGAAGTACTTATCATAAAAAGGGGCTAAGAATTATAAAGCTACATTTTTTAGAAGATTATTGAGTATGCAATTTTGCAGCTCATTCAATTGTAATATAATAATATGCAACATTCAACTTTTTGAAAAATTTCATTGGCTTTTCGCAAATTTTAATTGGAACGGTCTCACGTACATATAACGCAAACACCCTATAGAAAAAAATTACTAAAATCGACGGAAATTTTTACAGCATTGAGAATAGCACTTTTTACACTAAAATTGGTTGGCTACATAACAGTACACTTAGAAATCTCCTCAAAATCTTCTATAAATTCTGGCTGCGCTTTGAAATATTTTTATCCACTTTTAGAAATTTCTACGATTTTTCGGATTTTTCCATAAGCTTAGAAATCCTGCTTAAGGCGATTTTTATTGAAAAATTGTTTACATTTTTAAACTAAAATAAGAGAGTCAAATTTTCGACAGAACTGTTAGAAATAAATTTAAAAATTCTGGCGTATGATTTTTTTTTTTGAGTCACTGTATATATTTTTCAATAAAATCGACTTTTAACTAGAGCCCTAGATACCCGGGTATCGAGCAATTCGATCTGATCGTTTTTGTTTGAAACCCGTTTGTTGCCCGTACAAACATTCGAGCTTTCGAGCTTACAAACAAAAAAAATGTGTATCGGAAAAACAAAAATAAAAAAAACTACATATAAAGAAAAAATAATAATAAACAAAAGAAAAAAACAAACTTCAAAATACCCGAATTGTTCAAATGCCCGTACAAACATACGGGTAATAAACAAACAAACAACTCTTCGAGCATTTGAACAACAACTGTTCGGGCTACTCGAAAATGTTCAAAAAAAAAATTGAGAGCTCTACTTTCAACACAAATTATTAACATTTTGCATTAAACAAGCAATTTTGAATAGATGTACACAATAAAATATTTCTACCTATGTGCTACGGTTATAAATAATAATTTTCTTATATAATTTAGTTTTTTAATATTCCATTTTGACAGACATTAAGTAAAATCTCAAGTTCAGATACTCTTATACATTGCATATTTATTCCCATTGTAGTTTATACTAATATTATTTGATTAAGATGATAAGTAATTGAAAGAAAACTTGAAATTTAAATAATTGGCGTTACTTTTCTGTTATTAGCATGTTAATAACAGCAATACGTATAATAATTGTAGCAGGAACCGTAGGAATTTTACCACAAAAGAGCGAATATAATAAGTACAAAGAATGTAAATTGTGGTAAAATTCCTGCGGTTCTTGCCAGTGGCGTAGTAATGGGGGGTTTTGGGGACAAACCCCCCCCCCCCCCCCCCCGAAAGATTCGTTTTGACCATAAAACCATCTTTGACTTTATTAGCATGCATTTCTTTTTCAGGAAAAAATCAATGAGAATAGTAATTTTTCGAAATTGGTAATTCGAAATTTAGCGCTTTTTCACGAAGTATTACTTATAATTCTAGCGTTTGTTGAGCCGTAGGAAAGTGCAAGAACCGCAGGAATTTTACCACAATTTACATTCTTTGTACTTATATTCGCTCTTTTGTGGTAAAATTCCTACGGTTCCTGCTACAATTATTATACGTATTGCTGTTATTAACATACTAATAACAGAAAAGTAACGCCAATTATTTAAATTTCAAGTTTTCTTTCAATTACTTATCATCTTAATCAAATAATATTAGTATAAACTACAATGGGAATAAATATGCAATGTATAAGAGTATCTGAACTTGAGATTTTACTTAATGTCTGTCAAAATGGAATATTAAAAAACTAAATTATATAAGAAAATTATTATTTATAACCGTAGCACATATGTAGAAATATTTTATTGTGTACATCTATTCAAAATTGCTTGTTTAATGCAAAATGTTAATAATTTGTGTTGAAAGTAGAGCTCTCAATTTTTTTTTTGAACATTTTCGAGTAGCCCGAACAGTTGTTGTTCAAATGCTCGAAGAGTTGTTTGTTTGTTTATTACCCGTATGTTTGTACGGGCATTTGAACAATTCGGGTATTTTGATGTTTGTTTTTTTCTTTTGTTTATTATTATTTTTTCTTTATATGTAGTTTTTTTTATTTTTGTTTTTCCGATACACATTTTTTTTGTTTGTAAGCTCGAAAGCTCGAATGTTTGTACGGGCAACAAACGGGTTTCAAACAAAAACGATCAGATCGAATTGCTCGATACCCGGGTATCTAGGGCTCTAGTTAAAAGTCGATTTTATTGAAAAATATATACAGTGACTCAAAAAAAAAATCATACGCCAGAATTTTTAAATTTATTTCTAACAGTTCTGTCGAAAATTTGACTCTCTTATTTTAGTTTAAAAATGTAAACAATTTTTCAATAAAAATCGCCTTAAGCAGGATTTCTAAGCTTATGGAAAAATCCGAAAAATCGTAGAAATTTCTAAAAGTGGATAAAAATATTTCAAAGCGCAGCCAGAATTTATAGAAGATTTTGAGGAGATTTCTAAGTGTACTGTTATGTAGCCAACCAATTTTAGTGTAAAAAGTGCTATTCTCAATGCTGTAAAAATTTCCGTCGATTTTAGTAATTTTTTTCTATAGGGTGTTTGCGTTATATGTACGTGAGACCGTTCCAATTAAAATTTGCGAAAAGCCAATGAAATTTTTCAAAAAGTTGAATGTTGCATATTATTATATTACAATTGAATGAGCTGCAAAATTGCATACTCAATAATCTTCTAAAAAATGTAGCTTTATAATTCTTAGCCCCTTTTTATGATAAGTACTTCCTTAACTTTGAAAAATTGGAAATACTAAAAATACTGCCTAAAAAGTTAACAATAATCTCTGCTAAATATCTGGGTTACTTTCGAGCATCACCTACATTAACCAAGATATGCGTTAGAAATATAAACATTAAAATTAAATATAAAGCACAAAAAGAAAATTATTGTAGGTACATATGAAAAACCCTGTATCTAGTAGTGAAGTGCGGCTTTGTGCGACGTAATTTTTTGTCGGCTAAATACTAATTGTACTAGATATCATGTCCGAGGGTTAATTTGACTGAGTCTGACAGAGCAACATAACAAAACCAATTTTTAACATGAAAAAGAGTGATAATTTTTTTTTAAATATCCCAACTTTAAAAGCTTAAAACTATAAACTTAGAATTATTGGAAACCAAGGATATTATTGAAAAGTGTTCATAATTACTTGAACCTTTAGGATTCATCACGAATGAAATGCTTTAAATAATAAATATTCAAGTTGAAACTAGCACTTAAAAATATGTAAGAAAAAAATAAAAAAATTAACTTCAGATATGCTAAGTTACGACCATCTGGGGCAAGTGCAGAGTATGGGGTCGGGAAAAAAGCGACGAATTATTGTTCCCCATTCTATTTCCAATATGTGGGTATGTTTTTTTCTGTAATTGTAACAATTTTACAAAATTCAATTTTGGGCGCATAAAACTTGAAAATCTACCTATGCGCGTAGATTTCCAGAAGAGAATATGAGACTTACTTTTGAAGTATAGTTAAAGGCCCTTGGCAACTGACAATCTGGCATGTCAAGCAGTGTGTATGTGTGAGTTTTTTGTGTGTGTTAGTGCAATCGGCAGTCGTCGTGCTACACGTTCTTGTTCGGGCTCGCGTTGATGAGAATCAAATCTTTTAGATATTTGCGTCAATCACCCGACACTCACACATATGTATACACTTCTTAACATTCCAGATTTTAAGTGGCCAAAGGCCTTAAGAGTTTGATATATGTATTATAAGCGATATTTGTGTACTATAATGTTAAATTATAGTCTGAAAAAATTACATTTCGCTAGCTTAGAGTGCAAACTGTGTAAGTCCACTTTTATGAAAAAGTGTATTTTTATGTAGAACGCTAGAAAAATCAAATACGCACCGCGATAAACAAGTCTGAGATACTTGTCATATTTCTACTCGTTGTTATTCAGTGATACGCAAATTGTGTAAGTCCAAAAAGCGAAAAAAAATTGTGTAAGTCCAAAATATTTATATGAACAGAAATTTTTTTTCATTTCGAATTTTTTTTCTTTTTTCTTTTTTGTCTCGCCTACAAAGTTTTAAAAAAGGACTTACACAATTTGCATTCTAAGCTAGCAATTTTTATCATTTGGAAAAAAAATTGTAGTTTTTTTTTTGGTAATTTTAATTTTAGTAAATTTTTTACATTGGCTGTGACCCCCCCGAAAAATTCTCTAGCTACGCCACTGGTTCTTGCACTTTCCTACGGCTCAACAAACGCTAGAATTATAAGTAATACTTCGTGAAAAAGCGCCAAATTTCGAATTACCAATTTCGAAAAATTACTATTCTCATTGATTTTTTCCTGAAAAAGAAATGCATGCTACTAAAGTCAAAGATGGTTTTATGGTCAAAACGAATCTTTCGGGGGGGTTTTGTCCCCAAACCCCCCCCCATTACTACGCCACTGTGACATATATATATAAACGATGGTATCTTCTACCAAACTGCATTTCTTATTTTTGCAAATAATTTTTTTTTTGCCAATATTATTCGCAATTTTTATGTTCTGGACCACAGCCGGATGGCGCTTTTGTATGATGTTGTTGGGCATCCCATTAAAAAAAATTTTGGGGCACTTTAAGGGAGCGGGAGTTATGCATGCTTTAATTCATTATTCGTAGTACTCAGTAAGTAACAAAAAAAATTGCATACAAAAATAACAAGTGTAAAAAAGTAAATAACTCCCGCGCCTTTAAAGTGCCCCAAAATTTTTTTTTGCTAATAGTTACTAATGAAAAAAATCAAACAAAATGAAAAAAAATCATTAAAATAATGATTACCAATTAAAAAACAAAACAATTTAATTTATTACTAATCCTAATCGGAATTTAACAGGTCTGATATCAATACTATGATTTGGCTTTACTATGAAAATTTTCAATTAAACTACAATATGAGAGTGACACATATGTGGTATAGATCGCAATATTTCTACTATACTACGATGTGTGTCTCTAGCATAAGAGTTGAATTTTCTGAAGTGTGCCACTTTTTTTCGAAGTTGTACTATCTTTCTGAAATTTTTTTGTATAGTTCACAACAACAAAAAAAAATACGTTTGGCCCAGTTTTTCGAAATTCGAATTATTTTCAAAGTTATAGCTATCAACACTTTTCGAAGTTCCTCAGTTTTTGCCGATTTTCTCACGATTGGTCAAACCGATTTTGCTAAATTTTGACATATATATATAAACGATGGTATCTTCTACCAAACTGCATTTCTTATTTTTGCAAATAATTTTTTTTTTGCCAATATTATTCGCAATTTTTATGTTCTGGACCACAGCCGGATGGCGCTTTTGTATGATGTTGTTGGGCATTCCATTAAAAAAAATTTTGGGGCACTTTAAGGGAGCGGGAGTTATGCATGCTTTAATTCATTATTCGTAGTACTCAGTAAGTAACAAAAAAAATTGCATACAAAAATAACAAGTGTAAAAAAGTAAATAACTCCCGCGCCTTTAAAGTGCCCCAAAATTTTTTTTGCTAATAGTTACTAATGGAATGCCCAACAACATCATACAAAAGCGCCATCCGACCGTGGTCCAGAACATAAAAATTGCGAACAATGTTTGCAAAAAAAACTATTTGCAAAAATAAGAAATGCAGTTTGGTAGAAGATACCATCGTTTATATATACATATGTCAACATTTAGCAAAATCGGTTTGACCAATCGTGAGAAAATTGGCAAAAACTGAGGAACTTCGAAAAGTGTTGATAGCTACAACTTTGAAAATAATTCGAATTTCGAAAAATTGTTAAATACGTATTTTTTTTAAGCGTTGTGAGCCATACTACCCACTTTCATTAAAATACATGGCCGTCGAAAAAATTTTAGGTGGCCCACTTCAAAAAATTCAACTCATAAGTGATATCGATAGGAACCTAAATTTTGATCAGAAAATGGTTGCCGCTGTAAAACAATTTTTGATTTGCATAGTAGATAAAAACAGAACATTTTAAAAAAACAGAACAATTTGTGGGTTTTCATAGAAAAAAAAAAATACGCAGAACATGCGCCTGAAAAACAGAACTGTTCTGCTAAAAACGGAACGGATGGTCACCGTACGTATAGTGGCATTGCGAGACTTGGCTGTATTTACTTGATCGCCTATAACTTTTCCATTTTACCATGGTTTTTCTTCGTTGATAGCTTAGTTTTTTTGCTAATGGAATGGAGCTTCACGTTAAGGAGTAAAACTGTAGGTGAAAACATTGGTTTTAAAGATATTGCTTGACAAAGTAAATTTTTTCTTAAAAAAATCGTAAAAAATCGAAAAAATTCAAATTGAATCATCAATATTTCAGAAACTATAAGAGTTAGAGAAAAATGTTATAGGAGCCATGAAAAGCAAATTTAATTTTCACCCCAAGGAAGATAGCTTACAGGATTAAGTGGGCCATTGGCCAAATAACGGTAAATTGGCGATATCTCAAAAACCTTCCCATAGAATTAAAAATGAACCCGATTTTCGGAATCAACGACCGATTATACATATAGATAGGATGGTCGCGTTTAGAGTATTTTTTGGCTGTATAGCAGTGTTATTAAACCGAATTTGAATTTATGTATATGTGGCAACACCCTATGCAAAATACAACCGTGCATAAATTGTACAATTGCTCTAAATATTTTCCACCTGTCGTTGTTTGCCTATTATTCTTTTTTTACTTCCGGAAAATCTACATAACTGGACGTGCTTGCAATTAATCACGCTAAATAAATAAAATGTTCTATCATTTTTTTTGTATAAAATCTTTTGACTATCTAGTCAATAAAGTTTATTATTGTTTGAATTAATTAAAGTTTAACTAAACGCGGTTATTATTTTTACGAGTTAGGTTTGGTTATCTCATACGAAAACCTTCCAAATTAGTGACCCCGACGTGATTGCAAGCACCCCCAGCACTTAAACTAAATCATCGATCATCGCTAGCGTAAGTAACACTGCTCTACAGCCAAAAAATACTCTGAACGCGATCATCCTATCTATATGTAAAATCGGTCGCTGATTCCGAAAATCGGGTTCATTTTTAATTCTATGGGAAGATTTTTGAGATATCGGCAATTTACCGTTATTTGGCCAATGGCTCCACTTAATCCTGAATGTCTCTTTAACGCAATGAGCTATCTTCCTTGAAGTAACACCAAACGAAAGAAAATTAAATTTCCTTTTCATGGCTTCTATAACATTTTTTTCTCACTCTTATAGTTTCTAAAATATTGACGATTAAATTTGAATTTTTTCGATTTTTTACGATTTTTTGAAGAAAAAATTGACTTTGTCAGGCAATATCTTTAAAACCAGTGTTTTCACCTTCGGTTTTACTCCTTTACGTGAAGCTCCATTCCATTAGCAAAAAAATAAGCTATCAACGAAGAAAATCCATGCTAAAATGGAAAAGTTATAGGCGATCAAGTAAATACAGGCACGTCGCGCAATGCCTCTGCACGGGTATATTTTATGCATGTTATACCCGTAAATGGGCTTGTATCTACTGCGCTGCCAACGTGCTGCTACTGCAGATGTGTAGGTATTGGTACAACATGTATAGAATATACCCGTCCAGAGGCATTGCGCGACTTGGCTGTATTTACTTGATCGCCTATAACTTTTCCATTTTACCATGGATTTTCTTCGTTGATAGCTAATTTTTTGCTAATGGAATGGAGCTTCACGTAAAGCAGTAAAACCGAAGGGGAAGACCTTGGTTTTAAAGACATTGCCTGACAAAGTCAATTTTTTCTTCAAAAAAATCGTAAAAAATCGAAAAAATTCAAATTTAATCGTCAATATTTTAGAAACTATTAGAGTGAGAAAAAAAGTTGTAGGAGCCATGAAAAGAAATTTAATTTTCTTTCGTTTGGTGTTACTTCAAGGAAGATAGCTCATTGCGTTAAAGAGACATTCAGGATTAAGTGGATCCATTGGCCAAATAATGGTAAGTTGCCGATATCTCAAAAACCTTCCCATAGAATTAAAAATGAACCCGATTTTCGGAATCAGCGACCGATTTTACATATATATAGGGTAGTCACGTCCAAAGTACAGACAACAAATTTCATTTTGTGATCCAGTGTAATCAAAAACGGGCGGCAGCCGAGACACTTCGCCAGCACCAAAAGCAGTCAACAACACCGCAGGGACATCAAATATGCAAGGAGCAACAGGTAGCAATAACTCCGTAGCGGTTGTGTACGCGCGATTGCCGATTCCACCAATAGCAAGTACGAACATCGAGGCGTGGTTCACATCTATGGAATTTTGGTTCACCGCCTGAGGAATCACGGCGGATAAGCAGAAGACGGCAACAGTGTTAGCAGCTCTTGATCCGAATGTGTTATGGCAAATTGGCGATGTTATGTTATGTATTTCATATTATCAAATTTTTCTGTAGTCCCCCTTGTCTTTGAAAAGAAATGTTTAACGACGCCCATGGAATCTTGCTTCCCTTTCTTACAGTATATCGTTACTATGAAGTTTGACCAAAACAAGGCAAATTCATTCTTAGGGTAATGGTACGTGAACAGCTGACTTCTTCTCGTTTTTAATTCACCGTGTACAGAAGAATACAGGAGAATTATTGGAAACCAAGGATATTATTGAAAAGTGTTAATAATTACTTGAACCTTTAGGATTCATCACGAATGAAATGCTTTAAATAATAAATATTCAAGTTGAAACTAGCACTTAAAAATATGTAAGAAAAAAATAAAAAAATTAACTTCAGATATGCTAAGTTACGACCATCTGGGGCAAGTGCAGAGTATGGGGTCGGGAAAAAAGCGACGAATTATTGTTCCCCATTCTATTTCCAATATGTGGGTATGTTTTTTTCTGTAATTGTAACAATTTTACAAAATTCAATTTTGGGCGCATAAAACTTGAAAATCTACCTATGCGCGTAGATTTCCAGAAGAGAATATGAGACTTACTTTTGAAGTATAGTTAAAGGCCCTTGGCAACTGACAATCTGGCATGTCAAGCAGTGTGTATGTGTGAGTTTTTTGTGTGTGTTAGTGCAATCGGCAGTCGTCGTGCTACACGTTCTTGTTCGGGCTCGCGTTGATGAGAATCAAATCTTTTAGATATTTGCGTCAATCACCCGACACTCACACATATGTATACACTTCTTAACATTCCAGATTTTAAGTGGCCAAAGGCCTTAAGAGTTTGATATATGTATTATAAGCGATATTTGTGTACTATAATGTTAAATTATAGTCTGAAAAAATTACATTTCGCTAGCTTAGAGTGCAAACTGTGTAAGTCCACTTTTATGAAAAAGTGTATTTTTATGTAGAACGCTAGAAAAATCAAATACGCACCGCGCTAAACAAGTCTGAGATACTTGTCATATTTCTACTCGTTGTTATTCAGTGATACGCAAATTGTGTAAGTCCAAAAAGCGAAAAAAATTGTGTAAGTCCAAAATATTTATATGAACAGAAATTTTTTTTCATTTCGAATTTTTTTTCTTTTTTCTTTTTTGTCTCCCCTACAAAGTTTTAAAAAAGGACTTACACAATTTGCATTCTAAGCTAGCGATTTTTATCATTTGGAAAAAAAATTGTAGTTTTTTTTTGGTAATTTTAATTTTGGTAAATTTTTTACATTGGCTGTGACCCCCCCCGGAAAATTCTCTAGCTACGCCACTGATATGTCAAAATTTAGCAAAATCGGTTTGACCAATCGTGAGAAAATCGGCAAAAACTGAGGAACTTCGAAAAGTGTTGATAGCTATAACTTTGAAAATAATTCGAATTTCGAAAAACTGGGCCAAACGTATTTTTTTTTTGTTGTTGTGAACTATACAAAAAAATTTCAGAAAGATAGTACAACTTCGAAAAAAAGTGGCACACTTCAGAAAATTCAACTCTTATGCTAGAGACACACATCGTAGTATAGTAGAAATATTGCGATCTATACCACATATGTTTTTTTTTTTTTTTTTTTTTTTTTTTTAAGTATGGGGAAGCATCAAAAGCCGACAAGTGCGAGACTTCAACCCGCTAAACCTAACCTACTACCGCCCCAGACAATACTCCCACGGAACCACCGGACAAGGTATTACTTCCTGGGAGTGGGGATTAGACGTTTTAGTCTCCATAATTTAATTGCGGACGGACCGACGCCTACGTTGATCTATTAAACGCAGTTGGTTCATAATTGAGGCTGAGGCCTCGCTAACTATATCCCATATAGCAGAGGACTGGCACATCAGTGCAGTCAAATTTTCCACCGTGACAGCTGTTCCTGATATACCCTGTATTCGCCTACGTTCTGCTAAGAATCGAGGACATTCAAAAAACACATGTTCTGCACTTTCTACCTTCCCTGGACATTCAGGACAAAAGGGACTCTCATCTAACTTGAACCTATAAAGGTAAGCCCTAAAGCACCCATGTCCACTAAGGACCTGGGTGAGGTGGAAATTGGGTTCGCCGTGCATTCTATCTACCCAACTGCTAATGTTCGGTATAAGCCTGTACGTCCATCGACCTTTCGATGAGGCTTCCCAGCGCTGCTGCCACATTAGGCGGCACCTTCTTCTTATATCTGCTTTTTCGATGCATGTGATTGGCTTTGTTGCGTTATATAACTCGCACACTTCTCGTACTTGGATATCGATTGGAGACATGTTTGCAAGGACTTCAGCTGCATCGCCAGAGATAGTTCGGAATGCACTTATAACTCGAAGAGCGGCGAGTCGATACACCGACTGTATTCCTTTCACGTAGGACTTACGCTCGAGGGCGTCGATCCACACCGGGGCCGCATAAAGTAACACTGAACTAATTGCTCTTGAAATAAGATGCCGACGGCTTGAGCGCACGCATCCTTTGTTCGCCATCATTCTTGAGAGTCCACCATACATTTTCATTGCTTTTTCTGACGCGTTCTTGAGATGGTCTTTAAATGTTAGCTTGCCATCTAGGATTACTCCCAAGTATTTCAGAGTTGGCTGGGAGATTATCTCGCAGTCTCCAACAGATACACAAATTTCCTCTTGCACTTTCCTTGTACTTACGAGAAGTACCTCAGTCTTATTTTCTGCCAGGCTAAGGTTTAATAGCGTAAACCAGTGACGAATTCGACAAATTGTATCGTTGCAAACGCGTCGGAGGTCTTCAAGATGTTTGGCGACTCCTACGACTATTAAATCGTCTGCGTAAGCGATCAATTTCACGTTTGATGGCTGAGGGAGCTTTAGGACATCATCATACATTACGTTCCATAGCAACGGGCCAAGGACCGAGCCTTGCGGAACTCCACTAGAAATATTGTAATTCTTAACGCCTTCGTCAGAATCATATATGAGTATTCTATCAGTGAAATAGCTCAGAATAATGTTCATGAGGTATTGCGGCACCTTGAAATTGCGTAGTGCCCTTATTATGTGGGACCATCCAGCCGAGTTAAAGGCGTTTTTTACATCTAGGGTAATAAGGGCGCAGTACTTTTTTGAGCCCCCTTTCCATCTTTTACCACCAACGGCGATTTTTGCGATATTAATTACCTCTCTTGTGGCATCAATCGTCGATTTGCCTTTTCGAAATCCGAATTGCCTTTGTGAGAGTCCGCCAGTGTTTTGGATAGCGATCTCCAATCGGTTGCATATTAATTTCTCATATATCTTACCAATTGAATCTAGCATGCAAATAGGCCGATAGGACGAAGGTTCATCTGGGGCTTTTTTAGGTTTAAGTATCAAAACTAAGCGTTGGATTTTCCATGGGGTGGGAAAGATACCCTCTGTTATACATGCATTGTACATCGATGCGAACATGCTTACGTTTGATTTTATTGCCTCTTTTAGGGCTTTGTTGGGTATTCCGTCCACCCCAGGCGCTTTTTTATCCTGTAATCTTTTAGTTACCTCCAGGAGTTCTTCTTCTGTTATTAGTGAGGGCCGTTCTATGGCATAACCTCGTGAAATTTGTAGTGGCTCGTGTTTTGGGAACAAGGTCTCGATTATCTTGAGAAGGAACATTGAACATGTAGGCGGCTGAGTTTCAGACTTGAACTTCGCCATACATACTTTGTAAGCTTTCCCCCATGGGTCGACGTTTGCCTCTTCACAGAGTTTATTAAAACAGCTCTTCTTGCTTTGAGCAATGGCTTTTTTCAATGCTTTTTTGCACGTTTTGAAGCATTCCCGTAGTTCTATTTCTTTATCCCCTCTCCTATTTCTATGGTATCTACGCCGTGCTGCAATACATGATTTTCTGAGCATTGCTATCTCATCATTCCACCAGTATACCGGTCTTCTATGTCGATGAGAAGAGCCACGGCGCATCGCTGCGTCACAATCTGCGACCAACCTTTTTCCCATATCAGATACCAGGCTTTCAGCATTTTGATGTTTTGGCGGTGATGTGTCCCATGCCAGATTAAATAATTCAGCCTCAAAATCCCGCCTCCTCCAGGTGTACTTTTGGCATCTCGTACGGACCCCTGGGTGCGGACTAGAGGGTTGTGAAACTTCGGCAACGATCGCCATATGGTCGCTATTGGTGTAGATTTCAGAAACATACCACCTTATTCTAGGACTAAGCGAGTCGTTTGCAAACATTAGGTCAATTATTGAAGATTTTTCCCCCTTTCTAAAGGTGTATTTTGATCCGCTATTTATTAGCGTAAGGTTCGCTTGGCTTAGAAATTCGAGTACGAGCTTTCCCCGATGGTTGGTGCGTGAACTTCCCCATGCTGTACACCAGGCATTAAAGTCGCCGGCTATGATTATTGGGACCTTTTCTCTAGCGTCCATTGTTAAATTCAACAGCATACTTTCAAATTCCGTTGAGGAAGCGCTGGGCGGAGCGTAGCAGCTAAATATATAAACACCGAATATTTGCACCCACGTGAAGCCGTTTCTTGCGCCTCTTGCGAAAGATTGGAAGGGGCGGCCTTTGCAAGACCATATTGCCGCTTTCCCGCTTGAGTCTGCGACCCAGGTGCAGTCAGGCCTCTGGGTGTATTGCTCGCTAAGTATGGCTATATCGATATTTTCTTCTATAACTGTTTGCTTCAGCAGGTCTTGGGCTGCGGCGCAGTGATTTAAGTTTAACTGCAGAATTCTCATTTTCTTAGTGCTTTTGTCATCTCAATATTTGTTGGGCACTTTGCGCTGAGGGTAGAGTGATCACCCGAACATAGCATACATTTATAAGCATTGGTGCACTCTTTTGCCTTATGGCCTGCGTTTCCACAACGCGTACACATAGATGACCTATCGACGTTATTTTTACATTGTCGCGCTAAGTGCCCTATATTAAAGCATTTGAAGCAACGGTTAAGTGGAGTATGTTCACGTATGCGGCAAATTGACCAACCGATCTTTACTTTATTTGCAATAATAGCTTTATTTGCGTCTTCTGATGGTAGCCTTATAAGTGCTATTTGATTGCCGTTTAAAGTTTTGCGCATCGACACAACGCTTTTTAAGTCTATATTTTGGACTCCACACTCTGCTTTTAGTGCGGCACAAACCTCATCGGGAGTTGTGATCTCATCCAAGTCTTTGCACTAGAGTTGGGAAACTATCGATGGCACTATCGATAGTATCGATATTTTATTTTTTTTCAGACTATCGAAGACCATCGATGGTTTTTTCAAAACTATCAAAAACTATCGATGGTAATGTGTTCTATCGATAGTTTTAAAACCTTTACACACCTCCATATTGCACATTGCTATTTCAGAGTACCAGCGATTGAAAGTTGTATGAATTTAGTGTGTACATATTTACAAAATGTTTTGATTTATACATTTGCAGACTGAATAAAAGGCGGTTCCAGTTTTGTAGATTTTTTGAAAGAAACAGTTTTCGAAATATTTTAAAGTTTCAGTTTTTGAGCTAAGAAAAAAAATACGCTTACAAGTCTGTCAATATCTTCGCTATTACTAGTTTTTATGTTACGTTTGCAGAGAATGAAATATCATTTCCACCAAAGCAAAATAATTAAAATCGACGTTCAAGTGACGGAGTTATGGCGAACCAAACATTTTTTTTGTAATTTTTTATTAATTATTTTTCCGGCATTCATCTTCTTTTTTTCATTATTTTAACGAAATATTAAATATCATCCTGATTTTACACTGATTTAATAGCTGTTTTCAGTAGAAAAATTACAATGTTATAAGAGATTCAGTGAACAAATCTATATTTATTTCAATACGATAGTACTATCGATAGTGCTATCGATGGTTTATTTTTTTAAGACTATCGAACACTATCAATAGTTTTTTTAAAACTATCAAAAACTATCGATGGTGGGACTATCGATAGTTTCCCACCTCTACTTTGCACGCAATCATGACTGTATGAGTTTTTGGTTGAATAACCGCCATTTCTCCGACAGTTTTTTCAAGGACCTCTTTAAAACTATTGGCTCGGTTATTCGGGTCGTTCTTGAGTTGGAGCAATAGGTCCCCTTTCACCGTTTTACGGATATAGGTGACTTTCGTACCCAATTCGTCCAAACCGTGGTCGCTTTTTATTTTGCGCAATATATCGGCGTACGATGCCCCTTCTTTTTTCGTTAGGATGATTGCATCCGGTTTGGATTTACTTTTCCTCTCGGCAGTTTTACTCTTTTTAACAACTTGGACCCACGTTTCATTATTATTAGCGTTTTCAGCTGAAACTCGTGGTCTAGTTATTTTCTCGGCTTCCCTCGTATCATCTTCGATATTATTTTTTACCTTTTTTGGCGACGGTGCGTGGGCGGCTAAATCACGGGTCCTTTTTAAAGGTTTTCTAACGATAGGGGAGGTTTGGGTTGCTTTTCCCAACGATTTATTAATTGGATTACCCTCTCTATTTTCCTCTTGATCGTATAACATCTTTATAACGCTCAACAGGTCTTTCATAGCCTGATTTATATGCCTCTGCCCAGACATCATGTTCTCCAGGTCTCTTATTTTCGCACCGAGCTGCTTGAAGGAAGAGGTTTTACCCCCTTTGGTGATTGCAGAGGCAGACACTTCCTTTTCGGAACGCATTTTTGGGATCGCACCATTATCGCTCGCTAATGCTGGTCCAGCAACGCTATGCACCGAACTTGTGGTTTTTGGCGGTGTCCTTGCCACCTTTGAATTCCTTATAAAAGGGTTCTCCGGTGTAAGCACGAGATTATTTACCGAGGCCATGCCTCGGTGAAAATTATTGGGTCACCTAACAACTAACAAATTTTATAACTCGTGCTTGGAGGGTTAAGAAATGATAGTTGTCAGTTTGTATACGAGGTTGGCAACGCAAGCTCGCTGACAGATAGTTGTCAATTTCTATGCGAGGTTGGCAACGCAGGTAAGCTCACTGACAGAACGAGTCAGCTGGTTTTATTGAAATAAGAGGAAGACTATTTGTTTATACAATTTATTTAATTAGTTTGTCCTTGTTTAACAATTTTGTTAAAAAAGGACGATGGTATGGAAAATACAAGAATTTAGCGCAAAAATTTTAATACGGATGTGAGTGTGTGTGTTGATTTCTAATTGAAAGAAATGTGAAATTAAAACTATGTTACTTATCTTTATGACGAAGACCTGAAACCGCTCTGCTGCCGGGCCAACCAAGGCGGGCACCTGTTCCAATATCAAGGCTAAGTAAGGCACAAAACTAATTTTAATCACAGAATCTATCTTGGACCACTAAAA
This sequence comes from Urophora cardui, assembly GCA_960531455.1. Taxonomy (NCBI): domain Eukaryota; kingdom Metazoa; phylum Arthropoda; class Insecta; order Diptera; family Tephritidae; genus Urophora; species Urophora cardui. The sequence continues at coordinate 72,336,413 of OY482671.1, read as the reverse complement.
ACTCAACTAACACTTCTAACTGCACGGTAGTATTACCACATATGTGTCACTCTCATATTGTAGTTTAATTGAAAATTTTCATAGTAAAGCCAAATCATAGTATTGATATCAGACCTGTTAAATTCCGATTAGATTAGTAATAAATTAAATTGTTTTGTTTTTTAATTGGTAATCATTATTTTAATGATTTTTTTTCATTTTGTTTGATTTTTTTCAATATTGTTGTAAAGAAATTTGGATATGCATGCACATAAGTATTCAGGTAGGCATGCATGTTTGGTCAGAGAGGTATAAAGTTTGTTTGTACAAATGTATGTGAACGCATATTAAAGTACGTAACCCTGCAGTAAATATGGGGACAGGTGTATATAAGTCATTGTGTATTCTACAGCGACAACTGCACTAATTAATATGTCGACAAATTTAGAAGTACAAAATTTGTATAGACCTTGGCTCGTTCGAAGTATTTCGTACTAGATACGGATACAAACCCTTCCTACACCTGGGGAAGATTCATTTCTAGGTTCAGTATAAGGACAGGGAAGAGCGAATAAAGAATTCTGATTATGACAGAGATTATCTTTACGTAAATCTATTTGCAACATAGCAAATCGTTTACTGCTTTATTATGTAGTAGGCATGCGAAGACGAATACAAATTCCCAAATAATCCTATTTGAGGAACAACGTCGGAACGTAAGTACGTAATATTTCTGCCTTTTAAAAGAATACAATAGGGCAATAACTAGGGCTGAAACGGCATGGCGTATGATGAACAATAAATACAACTTATATGAAATTAAGAATTTTTCCTTTTTTGAAAAAATTTATGAAGTGTGAAACAGACAAAGGAAATACAACTGCGCTAATGGAGGAAGAGGAATACACCGCAAAAACAGGTCAACTAATCAAAGAAATGGGCTGCCAAGTGATGAGAAAAGACCCAACGGAAGAATACCAAATGGCAATAAAGCGTGCAATAAAACAACCGAAAAATATAAGAGAGCAAAGTAGCCTACACACTCACAGCAATGAATCCATCTGCCCCATCACTGATCGCACGGCGAACTTTTTTTTGCGATACGCTCTGATGTACATACATACATACGTATATTTTAAAGTAAAACTCCAAGCACATTTGATTGACTAACATAGAGTACAATTATAACAAAGTTTTTATACCCTTCTTTTTATACTCATATGAAATGGTGTTATAACTTTGAGCGGAAATGCAGAAGGAGGCATGACAGATCCACCAAAATATAACCGTTATGATGAGGATCATGAGCTGAGTCGTTTAAGCCATGCCCATCAGTCCGTCTGTATAAACGCAAACTAATCCCTCATTTTTTGTGATATCTACTTGAAATTTGGTACTTGGGTGACTTCTTAAAAGAAATTTGACCACTATAACATATAGGTCCCATACAACGGATTGTTCAGATATAGACATTTTTGACTATAACATCTCCATAAATAACACACGTAATTCACCGTATAAATTAATGAAAATGAGACTATGTATCGCTTCTTTTCCTCATTCATGAATGTCATAAAGTCTCGATACAGTCGAAGACAGCCGCAATATTAGTTGCTTTTCATTGTATACCTAACTACGAGAACTTCTGTATTAAAGCCCAATTTATGAGTTAGTACAACAGCGAATGTCACACTAAAATGTTTGATTTGGCCACTTTAAACAATTTTTCATAAAGATAAATAATTTGATATAAACGTGCATCGTACCATGTACGGTCAATGACAAATTAACAATAATTCCAAGCTTGTAAGATATGTATAAATGTGTATGCCTCTCTGCACAAATATACGAGGAGGAAGCATATAGAGCCTTTATCCTGTTAGTGTGGGACTTTAACCGCACTACACCACCTACGCTCATCGTATCGAACCCCCCGGTACTACCATCAAGCTACCGTCGCACATTGGGGTATTTAATCAATCTGGGCGGCCAAAACTCTTTTTTGGCTTTAAATTGTTAATTATGTTACCCATGGTGATATCAATTCAATTTAACATAAAAAAATGTGGCTTTACATTTTTAAAAAGTGATGTAGTGAGACCAAACCGACCTCAGATTTGGATTCAGAACGTCGAAATACTTGTTAGTAGGTTAGGTCGATGAAATGTGCCATTTGGGGTTTTTGTTTAGCTTTTCGCAATTTACTCGAAGTTTTGGGGGTATATTGGACAAGCGGACTTTGGATTCGGAGCACGTCGATGTATATGTTGCTAGATGGGTGTTTTCGAATCCACAAACAACTAATTTTTTTTTGTGTGGTGGGGTCATTTTTCCCAACGTGAAAAATCGCCTGTTTTTCTTAAAACCGGAAAAACCCGGGACCGATCTTTCTTGAACTCAAAATAACAGGGAACAGACTATCTAGAAAAAAAAGAGTCAGTGCCGGGCAATGCCGGGCACCAAAACAAAAACCCTTTTGAAAACAAAAAATTTGGAAATTTTTTTTTAATACATCGTTTTTTAAAAATGTAATTAAGAAGACGCTAACAACTAACTAAATCTCAATAAACACGAATTTTGTACTCGATTACCTGTATTATAAGAATCCATAACAGTATTCTAAAAAACTTCACTTAAAACCGTAAAAATATTAATTGGAAATGTTGAAACTAAGAACGTTATAAAATGCCGCGAGAAATACACGAATGACCAAATTTTCATTGACTGTAAAAACTTTGTGTTTGAGTTTTGAGAATAAACTTTTATTGAAAATGATGCGTTAGGGTCCTGGCCTACTAAAAAATTTTATTTTTTGGAAATCGGGCCAGTTTTAGGAAATGAGGGTTTGGCCGCCCAGATTGATAAAATATCCCTATGTGCCTCGCGAGTCTGCCTTAAAAGGCTATATACATACCTGCATACGTACAAATGTGCATATTTCTTTAAACGATATTGATAAAAAAAAAAAAAAAAAAACAAAAAAAATCAAAAAAAATCATAAAAAATCAAAAAAAAATCAAAAAAAAAATCATAAATAATCAAAAATAATCAAAAACAATCAAAATAATTTTTTTTTGATTATTTTTGATTATTTTTGATTTTTTATGATTATTTTTATTTTTTTTTTATTTTTTATGATTTTTTTAATGGTAATTGCAAAATAATCATTAAAATTTTAAAACAATGGATAATCAATCATTAAATGGACAGTTGAAAAAATAATCAATCAAGCCGGTAATCATTACGATTAATAATCATTATTTAACAGGTTTGATTGATATTATAATATTCATACCACACTCAGAAAAAAAATCATCAACACGATTCATGTAAAATTAACACGATCGATCTTTACACATAGAACAGCAACAATTTTTTTTCAAATTACACGATGTTTGAAACATGATTTTGGCTTTGTAACTGTCATCTGAAAATTTGGTAAATTCAACCAAATTTTATTGTTCATACAACATGAAGAAATTTTAAAATATACAAGATGATTCAAATATAAAATTTTATTCCTAAATGTCATTTGGAATTTGGTTTATTTAACATGATGATAGTGTCAATATAAACTAAAAGAAATGTTAGAAAAATGACGTCCCAATTTTAGTGTTAATACAACATGAAAACAAATGTGAAAACAACAAGAACCACAATTAACAATAAAATTTGGTTGATATAACACGAAACAATGTTCAAACATAAACGTCATTTGTAATTTTGATTTATTCAACACGATCATAGTGTCAATGTAATCTAAAAAAAAGTGTTAAAAAAGAACGTCAAAACTATTTTGAAACATACATAATTTTTTTGATCATTTGAAGTCTGCTGCACGAAAATCAAATTATTTAAAAAAAAAGGAAAATTTTGTGCCGTGGCAGTGATGCGAGTTTAGCATCATTGTCAGTTCGCGATAGTGGGTTTTCGATTTATATTTTCAGTTTGCAGGTGAGTTAAAAGAGGATTACATTTTTGTTTCTAAAAGTATTTAATGTTCAATATTTTACTTTTCCTCTTCATAGGTTGCAATATCACGAGGAGGTTTTTAGCGAATGGGGGTTTGCGTACAGCATGCGGTTGTTGCATTAGCGGCCAAACATTACTCGGTGCAAGTGATAGTACTATCGCCCATGTATAAACTATCGCCGGTACATTTGTGTTCGTATGAGAAGGACGCCTTCAATTTGGTCAGTTGTGCGGGTGATGTACGAATGTGCTTAATTGAAGTGATGGTTATATATTTTATGTTTTATATGTTTTTTTATTTCAAAAAAAATAAATTGTACAATCAACAAGACTTTCTAGTTAATTTAACAATAAATTTAATGTAAAATCAAAAAGATGTTATTGTTAATTCAACAGGACCATTTCGTGTTAATTTAACCGGCTTTTATTGTAAAATTAACTAGTTAAAATTGTAAAATCAACAGGAAGACTCAATACTTTTTAGTGTTAATTCTACAGTTGTCATCCTGTTAAACTAACACTTGAGAGTAGTGTTAAATTTACACGATTACATGATGCCATACATTAAGCATCGTGTTGAAAAAAATTAACCACAAAATTTGTTGATTTTTGGTTGATTTCACACTATTTTTTTTCTGGGTGCACATGTGTGTCTGAGGCATTAGCAATCACTCTTAATCAGCTGGTTCAGAAGCATTTTCACTAGATAGGGTCGTAAAAAAAAGTTGTAAAAGTCCGTCCCTAAATTTGAAGCTTATGTTGAGAGGGTTAAGGGACACAAAAAAAAATTTTTTTGATGCCGCGAAATAGCGCCGAAATTATTTTTTTCTTGTAACTTTATTTTTATCATCCGATTTTTAAAATTGATACGTCATTAGTTTCGTATTTCGAAGCTCTACACTTCCTTTTAATGTCCTTTTGAGCTCTGAAGACGTTTTCACATAGTTGGATCAGCTAACTTATTTGTATGTCCATTATCCTCTTTGTTTTGCCAAATGAAAGTGCTTCATAATGCATGACAATGTTGCCTTGAACCGGTTTTACTAAATTAATAAACAAGGAAGTTACGAATCACAAATAAAAATTATCTTTGATTTGAAAATATTTTAAATCGAGAATCAGAAAATATTTTTGATTAGTGATTCAGTAATTTCTCATGCCCATACAACTTGTATGGGAGTAACCGAAATTGAACGGCGTGCGTAAAAAGCAAACTCGACGCTCAATTTTTGTTTTGCGTGACAGTTGAAATTAAGCATTGGGGGTGATTGTTTGCAAAAAAATTTACACTTGCTTTTGATATCGTGTGTGTTAGATACATATTCCACAAAATAACAATATTTTCTCTGATTTTTTATATTTTTATATTTCTTTATCTGTACACGCACGCAAGTCAATTTCGGTTCAACGCATATGAAAAATTTGCGTGCGTGCGTTAATTGGCGACTTGCGTCTGTGTGTTGTCGCCCTTTCCTCGGCGACTTACTAATAAAAGCAATTTGTTTTGTTGGTACTATCGCCCTTTCCTCGGCGATCATTTAATTAAAACAACTTCTTGTTGTTCTCGCTATTTGGGCAGCGAGTCAATAATTGATTTTTATTGAACAGAATCAATTCCTTTTATACACAAAATTTCTTATGTACTACTTATTTACTATAATACATATTTACACAAATTCTTACTAGCTATGTAAATATGTATGTACATATGTACGGCTTATGCATTTAATGTGTAGTCAAGTGCCCATGCACATACATACGTACATACGACTTAGCTTAAAGGCAAATGCGACAAATCAGAAATACGGCGTCAGCATAAAATTTGGCTGTTGTTTGTTTACGTTATAAATTTTAATAAATGAAATAGGTTGAATGCACTTTTAGTGCATTCCATATTTTTTGTGTTTTAAATTACGAGTTGAATGTACTCAAATATTTCTGATATGCTACACCTCCTTTCCTAAAAAGAATGCTTATACATTTGTAGGGTCAATGTATGAGCATTCTATTACATTTAATGGATTTCTTATCTTACTTGCTTGTGTTTATTTATTTATTTCGGTAAAATTAACATTTCAGTTTTTGTTTTGTGCTTACATACTTACATTTATTGGAAAAAGTGAAAAATGTTTATTCTATAGGTTTAAGTCTATTTTTATGTACTATGATTTTCTTATTCATGTAGCTTAGTGTATAATTATTGTGATTATCAATATTTGTTACTTTATAGGGAGTTAAACTATAATTATTATGCTTATCAATATCTATTACTCTATAGGGGGTTAAACTATAGTTATTATGTTTATCAATACCTATTACTCTATAGGGCCCCTTATATTTACTGTCTAATTTATGACCGGTTTCATCTTTTACTAAGACTAAATCTCCTATATTTATTTCCTTATGCTGAATTTTCTTATCATAATAAATTTTCTGTTTTTCTTTAGCTTGTCTTACTAATCTATTAGCTCTTTCCTGTGCTATTTGAAGTCTATATTTAACTTCTTTGTCATAAGCCTCGTAATTGTACAGTGGGCTGATTGTATCTTCTTGTAGAAATTCGTATGTCGGTGCTGGTTTTCCGAATATTAGTTCAAAAGTCTGTCTGTCAGTATTGTTTTCATACATCCATAAATGAGAATAAAATGTACGAATATAGCTTTGGCTACTGTTTTTGCGTGTTTACTTTCAATTGGAGTTGCTACTAGGTATTTGGTTAAGTCACATATTATGGTGACTGCATACTCATTTCCATTCAATGATTTTGGAAATGGTCCAATTGTGTCAATTTGAACTACATCGAATGCCTTAGTTGGTGTTTCGGTTATAGTCATTGGATCTTTTAAATGTATTCTTGTTTTATTTTTATTACAATGATCGCATTTTTTAATATATTGTTTTATGTCATTTTTCATATTTTTCCAGTGGAATTTTTGTTTTATTTTATTTGTTGTACGATTGATTCCTGGGTGGCCACCATTAACAGGATCATCGTGATATTTATGAAGAATAGTTTTAATTTTTTCATTATCTGTCACATGCATAACCTCCGGAGTTAATGCAATGATTAAATTTTTGAGAACTTTGGTACCTTTTTCTTTAAATTTATCTACTCGAGTATAATTATTCTTAAACAATTTGTCTCCTAAGGACAATTGTATTTTATTTATTTTCAAATTGCCCGCTTCTTTTATAAGCCTGGCAAAGAATTGATCTAAATCAATCTTCGCCTCAACAATTAAATTATCAATATTTATTTCGCTACAAATTTTCTTTCCCTTTTTGAACTGCAGTTTCGGGGGGTCGAAAACGAGCTGAGCTAGCTTTTTTACTTCACATTTATTAAGCGCTTCGTATAATATAGGGTTCTCATTGTGACATTTTTCTTCATTTTTTATATTATTACTGGATTTTTTCTTAGTTTCCGATCTAGTGGTAACTTTCAATATTTTACATGCTTCGATTGACATTTCTTTTAAATCTTGTATATCTATACGCGATAGTGCGTCTGCTACATAATTCTCTTTTCCTGCTATGTACTCCACCCCAAAGTCATATTCTTCCAAATCTAGTCGAATTCTAGTTAATTTTGATGATGGGTTTTTCATCGAAAAAAGGTAAGTTAAGGGTCGATGGTCTGTTTTGATTGTGAATTTTCTGCCGTAGACGTACGGTCTGAAATAAGTGATGGCCCAATGAATGGCTGCTAATTCTTTTTCAATCGTTGCTTTATTTATTTCGCCTTTTGTGAAAGATCTAGAGGCATAAGCAACTGGTAATTGTTTTCCTTCGTATTCTTGACTTAGCACTGCTCCGCAGGCGTATCCGCTTGCATCTGTTGTTATGTAAAATTCTTTATTGAAATCGGGATATTGTAAAATGTTTGGGCTAATTAATGCATTTTTTAGATAGTTGAATGATTTCTCACATTCTTCTGTCCAATTAAATACTACTTTCTTTCTACAAAGTCTTGTTAATATTCTAGAGTATTCCGCGAAATTTGGTATAAATCTTCTATAGTAATTGCAGAATGCAACGAATCTTTTAGCTTCGTCGGCATTCTTGGGAGTTGGATAATTTTGAACTATTTTGTATTTACTGGGATCAGGTAAAATTCCTTTACTTGTGCATTTGTGTCCAAGATAAGTAACTTCTTGGTTGAAAAATAGACATTTATCTGGATGCAATTTTAAATTGTATTTTCTGCAAGTTGTGAATACATCTTTTAAGTTTTTAATCATATGCTTTTCGGAGCATCCTAATACTACTAAGTCGTCCATATACAAAAATGCTTGTGATGGTTTTAGACCGGCGAATGCTAAAGTCATCATTCTTTGAAATGAATTTGGAGCTACTTTAAGACCATAAGGTAATCTTTTGAAATGGTAAGTACCATTGTCTGCTGTAAACGATGTTATATCTCGGGATTCTGGGCTTAATTCTATTTGATGAAAACCTGACATTAAATCGAAGCAAGAAAAATATTTTGCTCTACCTAATTGATCTAGAATATCATCGATTCTTGGTAATGGGAATTTATCTGCAGTTAACTTTTTATTTACCTGTCTATAGTCAATAACTAGTCTCCATCTTTTATCGTTATTACCTGGGAGTGACTTTTTCGGTACTAGTAGAATAGGACTATTGTACTCTGACATTGATGGTTCTATTAAGTCGTCTTGTATTAGCTTATTTACTTGTTTAGTAATTTCCTGTTTGTGAGCTTCTGGTATTCTATAGTTTTCTACGTAAACTGGATTGTCGTCTTTCATATAAAGTTTTTGTTTGTAAAAATTATTAGTAGTTATAGGTTCTGATTCTAATGCAAATATATCAATAAATTCTGAACATAAAGTATTAAGTTGTGATTTAGCGAATGATGGAAAATTTTTATTTAATCTTTCTAATTTTTCTTTATTATTTGCTTCATTTTTCTGTTGATTATTTACAATTATGTAGTCGTTTAAATTTTCTGTATTGATATTGTAATTTTGGATAGTTGCATTTTTATCTGTTGTATTAATAATTCTAACAAATGTTTGATTTGGGTTTACTATTGAATTGGCAATAAAAATTCCTTCTGCTAATTGTTGATGTGGTATGAATAATTCAGTATTGTTATTTTTTATGTAAATTTGTCGAACTACTTCTGATCTAGCTGGTACTGATATGCAATTAATAGTCGGTTCATTTGTCATTTGAATTGCTATATTTTCTGGGAAATCATATGGACGTAATATCAAAGTATCTTTATCATTTTGATAGTCCAAAATGCAATTATATTTTTTAATGAAATCAAGTCCCAAATTTCCGTCGCACGGGATTGGGAAGTCATCTTCTACTATGTGAAATTTGTGTCGATCAAAAGATCGTCACCCTTTAAATCTGTTTTAACTGTTCCAAGGGTGCTTGTTATACCCTGACCAATGCCTTTAAATCTGTTTTTTGTAATTCATTAATTTTAACATCATTTTGAATTTGTCCCTTTTTTATTAGAGAAATGTCAGCTCCTGTATCTATTAGAAGAGTTGAAGTTGAATTATTTAAAGTTGTTTTGGAGGATATGTAGCTGTTTAGGTGTAAATTAAGTACACAAATTTTTCTTTCTATGTTTGGAGTGGAGTTTGTTGGTTTTCCTGCTGGGTATAATTACGAACATTGCGAGTGTTGTTGGTATTGTTGCGATTATTTTGTCGCTGTTGATTACCAAAATTCCTATTTTGTCTTTGTGAGTAATTGTTGTTTGATCTGTTAAAATTGTTATATCTTTGGTTAGATCGATAATTTCTATAATTGTTATTGGAAAAGTTTCTACGGAAGTTGCCGCGGTAATGCTTTTGTTGTCTTATATTCAATATTGCGTTTGGGTTGCCTGTTACTTCAGTACAACTGTTTGTAAATTTTGAAATTGCCTCGTTCATTGAGGTGAACGTTCCGGCTTGCATGATTAGTTTTACTTTATCATTAGAACAATTTTTACACATAGCCTTTACAGCTGCTTGTGTAGCATATTTTCCTGCTAAATCTGAGGTTAACCCATCAGATATATATGCTCCTTCTAATGATTTTGTTAATTTTTCGATTTCAGTAGTATATTGGTTGGCTGTTTTACTGCGTTGTTGGATGTTTAGCAGTTTTGCTGTTAATACTTCTACTGATTCGCCTTTGATTGATCTTTTCAATTTTAATTTTATATCTTGTATTGTATTCTCATTCTGAATACAATTTCTTGCTGTGCCTTTTAGTTTTGTTTTTATCATAGACACTGCAAGTGCTTTATGAGCATCCTTGATTTGGTCTAGGATGTCGAGTGCATCTATGAAGCTATTTAGATTTTCTGAGTTGCCATCAAACTCTGGTAGGACAGACGATGCTGTTTTAATGAAATCTACCGCTGTCTGAGGCATTGTTGAAGTGTTTGAATTATTGGCACTTTCTGAATGAGTTTTAGGTTCTTCTTTATCGTTTGAAGAATTTTTGTTTTCGGCTTCCGTTGGATAGTCCGGTAGTAATGAATTTGTGTCAATTTTTATGTCTTTGTTGAATGACGTGGGTACTTGTTCTTCAATCTCGTATCGTGCTAGCGATGAAACAAGCTTATCCCTGACGTGTAGGTATATTTGGTATGCCTGCTTTTGATGATCAGCTGTAAGTTTACTATTTATATTTCTCAAGGCGTTTCCTATTCTATTTAATGCATCTATTATAAAACCTAAATGCTTAATAATTGTTTCTCTTCTAATAAAAACATTCTTGTTAATGCACATGTATGATTTTTCTGCAATGGATTTTTCATTTAGTAGTGATGCATATTAGACTGGCCGCAGCATGTATGGATTTTTTTTTTTTGTTGAAATTTGTATATTAACAGTTCTTAAAATATGAGGTTTAGGGTTAAAAAGACGGCCTTAATTTTTTGGCCCGATCCGTTGTTGTCTAGTTGGCCCTCATTGAGCCCAATGTATGGAAAATTTTATTTTTTAACCTTGAACATGATTTTTTTTAATATGTCTGTTTTGAGAGATAAAAATTCTCTTGCTGAGCCCTTCTTGCGTTTTCTACACCTAAAACAAAGTATCAGTACCGTTGCTTTGAGTTGCTAAGTGAATATAACGGTACTTAACGAGCAAAAACAATCAAATTCCAAGACATTGCTGCTGTTTTTCACCCTGCTCTTAACGTGCTGATACAAATGTTGAAATGAGTCTAACTATTCCAGCAGGTAAGTAAATTTCCAAACAGCTGATCGTTTGACAGTTTTACCAGAAATAGTCAGCAGTAGTCAGTAGACTGTTGCATGAGTACATTCATATGTCCAAACGAGTTAAGGCCCTGTTATACTTGCATAGCATTGCAAAGCAGGGCAGCGCAAAACATATAGCGCATAGAGCTGATTATACTTCGCATAGACGTGCAACCATGGTTAATTAATAAAAGTTTTCGCATCCCGACATTCGTACATACATACATACACACTCCATGTAAATTGTTTGTGTATTCTGTGGTGCTTCTGTCAAAATCATAGTTCGCCTTTGTAGAAATCATATTGCACCATGCTCAAAATTGATCCCAGTTTGATATAAGCACCATTATTAAAGTAAAACAGTAGAAAAAAGTGAAAAATCAGCTGTTTAGTAAGTTAACCTGTATAAATTAGCCTTGCGTGCAACCCTTCGCACACTCAGCACACACACATTCGTGTTGCCAAATGTCAAATCGCATAGCACATAACACAGAAATCAAAATTCAACAGACTTCTATGCTGTGCCCTGTGCCGCTATGCGTTGAGTAATCGATTACACGGAAATCCAATTAAACAGATTTCGTATGTGACAGTTCTTATGTTGTGCGCTGCTGTGCTATGCAAGTATAACCGGACCTTACTCGTTTGGTTTTCTTGTAGTGAAGTACAACAACTCGCTTTATTATGAGAACTATGTTACTCGTACATGAACCACAATGAATAGTGTGCGTACACTATCCGATCGTCATGATGCCAGCTACACACCTTGCAATTTTTTATACAACATGAGCATGTTGCGCTGGAAATCGCAATGTTTTTGGGGCTGTTGTATGAAGTTGTGTATCGGTTGTACGAAAAATCAAAAAGTTCAAGGTCCGATTATTAGGAGCTTCTCCAACTGTCATTGCTTTTTATTGGAGAAAATGTTCCAAACTTTACTAAAGTACGCCAACCCGGAGCAACATCGCATGCTAGGTTCATGTCGAAATGCATATATTGCTATAAAATATTTTTGTTTCGCGATCAGTTCAAATTGACTTCATCGGAATTGAAAAACCTTCGCAGTATTTGTATCTTCTTGACAAACATTTACGTTCCATATTGGTTTACATGCATTAATGCAATAGATGCACCAGCACAAGATCTCAAATTAATAAAAGATGCCATTTTATATTTTGATAAAGAAGTTTCTAATGCCTTGTTGCATAAGATTAAAAACCATTTGTGGTACTTGAGTGAGGAAATTGTGGGGTTATCATTTTTCGATGAAAGCATTTCTTTGAATATTAATACATCATTTATAAATTCGGATCCTTCTACGTGGCAAACCAAAGATGATTATCGCAAAGCGAAATCGGCATGTCAAACTTTGGCAGTGGTGAACGATGCAGCCGAAAGGGCAGTTAAGTTGATAACAGACTTTAACCGTACCTTAACGTATGACGAAGAGGATAAACAATTCCTACTGCAAGTAGTTGAACATTATCGTAAGACATTTCCGTCTCACAAAAAGTCCATTTTATTGAATTGATATTGTTTTTATTATTCTTAATTTCTTGAAATTTCATAAAATAAAAAAATAAAAAATTAATTAAAGAAAAAATTTTTTAACCTTTTAAGCTTGATGAGGGTCAACAAAGCTTGGTGCGATCTGAATAAAAAAATAGGACGTTATTTCTTATACCATACCTCACCTTTTAGGCAGTGTTTATTAATAGAATTCGAGAAAAAAAAATTTGCGGCCAGTCTAATGCATATATATTATCCCAATTATCCATTGAAAAGTATCTATTCGGTATTGATTTTTATACTTTGTCTAATCCATTTGCACGACTAATATATCGCTTTTTCAGAATTTTGTTGTGTACCGAATAAATCTTTAGAAATAAATTTATACAAGATACAATTGCAATAACAAGAAGAATTAGCTTGATTGAATCTAAAGCTTCGCTGTGATCAATTTCTATGGAGTTAACTACATTTGCGTTGGGTTTATCAATTTTTGATGTTGTTCCACCCATATTGATTGAATATTATTAAAAAAAAATTCCTAAAATCTGAAAATACCGAATTTTTCAAATGCACGTTGTGTTTCTTCTATTCTTGTCGTAGGGTTGATGACGTCTTCTAATGTTGGTTCCCTAGTCATGCCTATGATACGCCAAAGAGTCCTTAGGGATTCTAATTCCTTTATGAAGTCCCTAGTCTCTATTTCATTAGGAAGTGAGCCTACTGGATTCCTTGATTTGGACATTATAATCACAATAATTATTTTTGTAACAATTTATGTATATATTTATTTATTTAGTTAAAACATTAGCATTGCTGTGGCTTAGGCCAGAAAAATGTATATATGTATTTTATGGTGAAAATACAAAATTCATTATGACAAAAATTGTTAGTGTCCAGAATTGACACGGCAAGGATTTTTGGTCTCTTGCCCTTCAATAGGCAGCCGCAAGATTGCCATAAGGTTTGTTAGTATTTAGTTCAGAAGGCCATTAGTCAGCCTTTCGATCGCAATTTGTTTTTTTATATATTTTCTTTTATCGGTTGTATCCGCAAAAACGAGTTGTTGATACAGTGTAGCTATTCGTCGCCGCGCTTGATATTTCTTACCACCCCGTCTCCTGTGGTATGAAGGTTTCGGTGGTTGTGCAGGTTCTCGGGGAGCTGGGCGTTGTTGACGTCGCCTGTATTCCTCGATCGTAATTGCTCTAGGACCTTGAATTGGTTGTCGTTCTGGCTGCTGTTGCTGTTCTTGTTGATTTTGCTGTTCTTGATGATTTTGATGTTGCTGATCTTGTTGATTTTGATGTCGCGGTCGTAATTCTTCCCAAAGTTCCTCGAAGCCTTCCATGGATACTGATATATTATCTTTTAAGATTGCCCTCAAAGCCTCCAATGCCTTCAATGATATGTCCTGCCGTTTTGAGATTATGCTGATATATTATCGTTTAAGATTGCCCTCAATGGTTGTGCCAAATAATAGTTTCGCTGGCGATGATTGATGGCAAGGATCAATGGTAATGATGAATGGCAAGGATTAATCGCAAGGATCACTGGCATCGATCAATGGCAAGGATGAATGGCAAGGATCGCCATGTGTTGTCGCCCTTTCCTCGGCGACTTACTAATAAAAGCAATTTGTTTTGTTGGTACTATCGCCCTTTCCTCGGCGATCATTTAATTAAAACAACTTCTTGTTGTTCTCGCTATTTGGGCAGCGAGTCAATAATTGATTTTTATTGAACAGAATCAATTCCTTTTATACACAAAATTTCTTATGTACTACTTATTTACTATAATACATATTTACACTAATTCTTACTAGCTATGTAAATATGTATGTACATATGTTCGGCTTATGCATTTAATGTGTAGTCAAGTGCCCATGCACATACATACGTACATACGACTTAGCTTAAAGGCAAATGCGACAAATCAGAAATACGGCGTCAGCATAAAATTTGGCTGTTGTTTGTTTACGTTATAAATTTTAATAAATGAGTGCATTCCATATTTTTTGTGTTTTAAATTACGAGTTGAATGTACTCAAATATTTCTGATATGCTACATTTGTATTAGGTTACACAGTTATAACTTTGTTTTATTGAAGAAAAGTTTTCATGTACGCCTGCAAAACCGCTTATACGTCACTATTGAATTAAATAAAAGATGCAAGACCGCTTATAAACACACATGTAAGCCAATAACTGCACATTTAACTGTTTTTCGCCTAAATGATATTTGGATTAAGAATATAATCCAAAAATCTACTTTGGTTTGAATGTGGGTTGTAAAATTCCGAACCGTTTTGAATTAAAACAGTTTTTACTGTCTCCTGTAAAATTTGGGTGGCAGCAGATACGCGGTATCGCACTTTATGCGACGATATGGAGTCATAATAGATCAATATCCAAAACCTACCCAAACTATATACCAGAGTGATCACAATGCCTAAATTAAAAGTGATCGTAACTACTAAACTAAATTAAAAACTCACCGAGAATACCGGGAAGGGGCTACTTTGTAGTACGGCCAAACTGATATTCCTCGCAGTAAAAATCCGAAATGAATCTTTTATGGACCACTGCTGAAATTCACCTATGACTAGGAGGCATCAGTGAGTACTTTCAAATAAAGACTGCTGAATTTTTCATATAAATGGTTTGCTTTCCTCAGAAAAAAAAAACAAAAAAATAAAAATTGTACTCAGTTATGACGACAGTGATGAATTTCAACAAAGAATCATCAATGATCATTCAGCAGTGAAACAAATTTACTGCAGGCTTGTGTAATTTTTTCAAATTGAAAAAATTCGTTACTATGAATACCATGGTTACAATTTATTTTTAAAACAAAGCAGTGAAAAATTCCATTAATGGAGGATTTTTATCTTTGAGTATGGCAGCACGAAATGTCATAATCTGCTTAATTGTCAGGTGGTTAATATGGCGACGAAAACTTGACGTTTGTTTTACCTGTATATTTATACCATGGTATTACTTACATATTGTTTTTGATGTGTAAACATCTTTGCTGCAGCTACGAGTAATTTCGAAAAACAGGTAAAGTTTACGCGTAAACGCGTAAACCGTAAATTAGCTTTGTGTTAGTGCGCTGCTGTGTCCGTGTGAATCGCTTGGCATTGTCAGTGGAAGGTACACATTAGGCATGGGACTATTCAAATAAAAATTATTCGAATAAAAAATCCTTTTATTCGAAAGGTATTCGAAATTCGAATAATAATTATTCGAATAATTTATTCGTATATTCGAATAGTATTATTCGAATAGTATTATTCGAATAGTATGATACATATATATACATATGTACACACGTGCTCGCTGTTTGTGCATAGACATGTAGATACGTGTTTTTATGTTATTATAAATATGTGGATACATACATACGTGTGAAGGGAAGTGTTAGTTTTTTGTTATTGTGTGTATGTATGTATGCATGTACATATGTATGCTTTTGCTTTTGGAAGTATAAACATATGTATGTACGTACGCTGGCTAGCTACTAAGGCTTTGTTCAGAAACTCAGTTTGAAGCGCAACCTGATTTTGTAGTACAAGCATAGCGTTCATAAACGTAAATTTTGCATGAAGCGTCGCTCATCACAATCATCAAAATAATAATTACTGCCGCTGTTGCGCTTCATGCTGCGTTTCTGAACATAGCCTAAATTTGGAAGTGCCCCTGCAAAAAAATGTGCGATTAATACCGAAAGATATTTGTCCCGGATTGATCTCTTTCGAGAACAATCGGTCTACAATTAGTCCCCGATTGTTCCCGTACGGGTATAAATGTAGACTAATTGTAGACCAATTGTTCCCTAACGGGTACCAATGTAGATTAATCACTAACATACCGAACGGGTATAAATGTAGATTAATCGCTTTCATCCCGAACGTGTACAAATCTAGATTCCTTAAATGTAGAAATTTTACAAAAATATGCAATGTATTTAAAAAATTGTAGAACAACCGGTAAAACGAATTGAACACCCTTTCTTTTAATAACAATGATGAATAATAATTTTAACAAAATGTTGCCTAAAATATTCTATGAAAAAATCCTTTACATTACGCTCATATAATGCATACTCAAATCTTACAATTTTTTTTATTTATTTATTTATTGAGATTTTTTTTCAAAAGTAAAACATAATCTTTATTTATATATGTATGCATGAACATTTACAATTTTTTAAAGATTGTTATTAAAAATTGCCTTGGCTAACAACTTGGAAAAATCTACATTTGTACCCGTTCGGGATGTAAGCGATTGATCTACATTTGTACCCGTTCGGGATGAAAGCGATTGATCTACATTTGTACCCGTTCGGTATGTTAGTGATTAATCTACATTGGTACCCGTTCGGGTATACAAGTTGAACAATTAGTCTCTTCATAGGACATGCTCGAACAAATGCGATCAATTCACTCCATATAAAGGGATGTAAAATTGTATTAGTCGCATGCTCCCTTGCGATTGATCCCGGACACGTCCCGGATTAATCGCATTTTTTGCAGGGGCGGTTTATATGAGTGTAAAATGTACATACATATATGTACGTAGTCACTACGTCGTAGTGTCCCAGAAATTTGGGAATTCTCGTTAGTAGGTATGTAGATCTTCCTTTATGTTTGTAGGTACATACATACATATAAGTGAAGGAATTTCATAAAGCGTGGCAAAAAAAGCAAACACAATGTACCTACCTAATATGTATTTATCTTAATATGGATAGTTACCTACCTACATATTTAAAATTGTATTTAAATAAAGACAAAGGACAAGGGATCTCGCCATATATTGTCGAATCTGTGTACGAATGAGGAAAAAATTAAATCAAGGTGTAGGTATTTCTCAAGATATATTAGAGAAACTTGAAACTTTAGAGTATTAGTACCCATATGGACCTAAATAATGTCACCAAAATTTGTCAGGATCGGACCGCTAAAACATATAGCTGCCATACAACCGATAGTTCAGATATAGCTTTTTTGGGGTATAGCCTCTAAATTTAATCTACTAGAACTTTTCTAAATAATCTTTATCCATATAGATTTCCGAATTGACAGTGGAAATTAATAAATATTTAGCAATATAGAATTTCATTTTCCGCGATTTTACGCGTTCCCCTTAACTATTGTACTTATGTTCACTATTTGTACTAGTGTACAATTATCTTCATCGAAAAAATAGAAAATTTTGTCAATTTAAGTTATTCTAAGTTTAAATTACTTGAACTAATCGTTATGACCACGCATGCGAAATTTTGTCGCGTTCGCCATGTCACGTTACAGATTTTTTCCTAAGGTTATAAAAATCAAACTAGTGCATATATTTTCACTATAAAACCATCAGTGGAGAGCTACATTATTCTACTTTGATCTCTAATCGTTACTTCTTAAATGATGGACCAAAATTAGCAGAATTTTGAACTTTTCTGATAGCGTCTAGTTACAAATTTGATTTTCTTTTTGTCACGTTCGCCATCACTCTTTAAATGATAATATCTCAGAAGCTTGAAACCGATACTACTTCTTATTTGCATCGATTATAGTGCTGCTCAAGTGCTTTCTAAAGATGAAAATCAGAGGAAAAATATTCAACGCTATGCATACTTCGTTGAGCTTTAAATATGTGCGAACGTCACGTTCGACATTCTGGAATTGCCCATATACTGTTGTAAGCCGTTAATTTTTTTAATAATGGTTATATTAAATGCGTTTAATAGCATTAAGGTTTTTTGCATACATAGTTTACATACATACAGTGGCTCTCAGAAGTATTTTGCATAATTCCTGTCCTAAGAAAACTTTAGAAATTCCGCTTTTCTTCGAATTCTTTCCAAAATTTTTTTAATATGGTATTATAGCCCAAAACGAATGCCTCTACCCTAACCACAATAAAGATAAATAATAGGTAGGTACCTAGGTATGTAGGTAACATAAAGAAAGTTCTACCTACTAACGAGAATTCCCAAATTATGCATATAAATATGTACACTCGTACAAACCAGCGTTCACTTCCAAATTTACTAACTAGGCGCTACAAAAACCAAAAGCATACATATGTACATACAATAACAAAAAACCATCCACTTCCCTTCACACGTGCATACATAGGTCTCCACTAGAGCTGCAAAACTATCGATGGCACTATCGATAGTATCGATAGTTTTTTTTTCGTGTCACTATCGATAGTTTTTTTCCACTATCAATGGTTATCCCCATTCATTCTTGTAGTTTTGTCCCAAGAGAAGAATACTGAATGTTAGGGAGGAGTTAGATTTCGATATCAAATTGGTCATATTAATACCCGTGGTAAGGAATGTCTGTCGTAAGAGGCGACTAAAATCCACGCTTCTAACGATATACAACTTGTAGTAATTGAACCACACCTCACTAAATGACAGCTGGTCAATGTCAAAATTTTTAATTTTTTCCGATTTTTGAAAGTTTTGATTTTCAAATTAAGTTTTTTATAAAAACTTGTAAAAATTATGGACTAAAAACTCGGTTATATGACTCATCCGTGTATAGGGCGTCGTTTTACAACTTTTTTTTTGCAAAACACTATAGACTTCCTGCGCGGCCTTAAACTTCTCATATTCAATAGTACTGCCTTTAAAATAAGAAACAATTTGCTCGCACAGCTAAATTCAATAAAGGTGCAAAACACGGTAACTCGCATGGAACATGGTGCAAGGTTTCCAATATATTAGCTGAGGAATGATTTGTATCTGACAGCAGCTTTTGTGTCTACTCGCAATTTGAAATCTTCTGATATAAAATGACAAGCAATAATTAAGTAATTTTCATTATTCCTTTTTTTGCTTGGTTTTCCGACGGGGTAGGAATATGATGTATTGTGGAACGATTTTTTCCCAAGGGATGACGAAAAATCGTTCCAGAATACATAAGTATCTATATCTTTAGCTTAAGGGCCGTTTACTCAACCTCTGATTAACGCTAACCCTATGAGAGGGTGAAGTCACAAACAAATTTTATCTTTTGTCTATACACGGATGAGTCATCTAACCGAGTTTTTCGTCCATAAAATATCCTTTTTGTTTCACATGAAAGAAATCGCTAAAATATGTTTTTATCAGATATCCTTGATATTACGTTAACAATTAAACGGGCTAATTTTTAAAAAATAAAACTTTTCTGATTTTTACAAGTTTTTATAAAAAACTTAATTTGAAACTCAAAACTTTTTCAAAAAACGCAAAAAATTAAAAATTTTTACATTTGTATAAATGTATAATGCAATGTGCCTTATGTACAAGTCAGCGCCAAAGATGCTAAACAACAAATGTACTACTTTTAGTTTTATTACTATAGCGTTTTCAAGTCAAATGAAACCTTTTTCAAATCAAGTGCAAATTTTAAATTGAAAAAAGGTTTAATTTAACCAAAAAATGCTATATATATATATATAAGTGAAGTATTTAATTCCCATTTGTTGTTATTTTGTTAATTAATTAATGTTATGCGTTAAAAAAAATTAAAGACTTTGAAAAGGAAAATGTAAACAAAACCATGCCTCTTTTTAAGGTTTAATTTAACCAGAAAATGCTATATACATACACAGAGAAAAAAGTACAATGGTTTTTTCAACCAACTTCTTGGTTAATGTTTCATTGGTTGATTTATTTATGTCAAAAGGAAAAAATTTAATATGTACATTTTCATTGTACCATTAACCAATATTTTGGTAACAATCAATATCAAACAGAAAGTTGGTTTCCCCAACATGTATATTTGTTATATTAACGAAAATATTGGTTAATTCATATCTAACAAAAAGTAAAAATATTTACGAAGCTTTATGGCTTCGGCTCTGTTGTTACCATCGCCTTCAACACCGTTTGTGCTTGAGGAAGTTGAATGGCTGGACCCGAATTGCAGAGAGCGAGAGAGTGAGTATTTGGAATTTTCTTTGTTATTCAGTTAACATATTAACACTCCCTTATGGATCATACATAGCAGTGCTGCTACTGGCATAAACTGGTTGAAGATTTGAACGAACATTTTGTTATATCAACAAATATCATGGTTAATATAACCAAAAACACTGTCTAATATATCAACAATTGTAATGGTAATATTAAATAAAATTCACATTCATTCCATTTTGAAATTAGTACTATTAACCAACTTTTGGTTGTTTTTCTGTCAGTGTATGTGAAGTATCTAATTCTTATTTGATCTTTTATTTAATTATTGTTTTGCGTAAAAAATTAAAGACTTTTTGGAAAGAAAACTGTAAACAAAACCATCCCTCTTTTTATTTTAGAGAAATACTCATAAAAAACTATCGATAGTATCGATAGTTTTTTTTTCGACTATCGAAACTATCGAGTGGTCCGACTATCGATGGTTTTGCAGCTCTAGTCTCCACATACATATTTATAATAACATACAAACACATAAATATGTACATATACCTACATGTCTATGCACAAAAAGCGAGCACGTGTGTACATATACTATGTATGTATATATGTATAACACTATTCGAAAAATACTATTTGAATAATACTATTCGAATAGTACTATTCGAATTTTTTCCCACGAATAATATTATTCGTTTATTCGAATAACATTTATTCGAATATTATTCGAAAAAAGTCCCACTACTAGTACACATGTACTTAGCAGTGGTAATGACTAGGGAAGCTAAAAATATGTATGCAAATGCATATTGCATATGCAAATGCATATTTAGACCTAAAATGCATATTTACGGTCAAAATGCATTTCGTGCTTATTTGGGAACTTAATCGAGCTATATCGAAAAATATTAAGCTGGCAACATCTTATCTGCGGTTAATTAGTTGCGTGCACATAAAAACAAGGCTATTTAACTATTGATCTCGGCCCCGGAGCTGAGCATTTTCCCTTATAAAAATTCACCACGATAAACACTAAGCTCTTGTATGCTGATCAGAAGCAAACCCAGAGTAAATAAATAATAGCTTAAAAAACTAAAAAACACGCTTTAATCTTAAAAATCGTACTAAAAATTGAGAAATAATTTAATTAGAAACAAAATGATGAACGAAAATATAAGTATTTAAGGAAAAGCGTGGGGTGCTCAGTATGTCATAGAATATTTAAAATCGGTGTTTTTTTACTAATAATTTTATTTTGACTTTTTTGAGATTTCATATATCGTACTCTTTAATTTCGCAACTAGGTATATTTTTGTACTAGTTGTACGAATCGAATATTTTCATGTTCAAATATTATTGAGCAGCCCCACGCTTTTCCTTAAATACTTATATTTTCGTTCATCATTTTGTTTCTAATTAAATTATTTCTCAATTTTTAGTACGATTTTTAAGATTAAAGCGTGTTTTTTAGTTTTTTAAGCTATTATTTATTTTTGAATTTTTAGTGAAATTTTTCATTAAAGGATGTTTTATGCGGACGCAAGAATAAAAGTAAAAAGAAGTCTGATGGGATGTGGTGTTCTCCGAAATAGATCTACATACATATGTATGTATTTATAACTTCTACCAAAAGTCCCAATATGCAGTGAAGTAAACTAGCTTATTATGCAATATTTTCCAAACCCTTTTATTCAAGGTTTTCCAAACTAGTTTGGAAATACAAAATTTCCCAAACGTTTTGTTATATTTCACAATCAGAAAGTGAAGAGAAGTTGAGGTGAAGTATTTGAAAAGAACAAAAAAAAAGAAACCTGATTGAATAAATTCGAATTTAGACAATAAAGCTACGAATACGTTTGTAGCGTAATGGTGAGGTATGCTGCCTACGGACCAAGGAGCTCAGGTTCGAGTCCCGAGTGGCGGATTTTTTTTTTTTTTTTTTATTTTTATTTTTTATTTTTTTTTTTAGAGAAATTTTTTTCACCTCACGTTTACAAAACATTGTATAAAAATGTAATTAGGGTTCCTTTTCGTTGATTCAGAACTTACTATTAAATGAATTACAAACAAAACCAGTTCTTGCTTTGCATACATATGTATGTACATGCGATTGTTTTTATTGCAAACACAACAATGACAAAACAGAATGTTGTTACACAAAACACAAAACCAGTTCTTGCTCTGCATACGTATGTATGTATGTACATTGTACATGCGGCTGATTTCATTGCAAATACAACAAACCCAAAACAGAAAGCTACAAGCTTCATTTTTTTTGAGTGAATTTATGCATTGAGTTTATCGCCATCGCTATGAGCGATCGCTGGCTGTTGTGCGTTAGTTCGCTCGCTATTTGAGTGGTTATACGTTTTTCTTTGAACATTTGTTTGTGATTTGAGTAGAATGTATTTTTGAGCGTTCGTGAGTGAGTTTTTCCGTACCCTGCAAGCTTGTTACTTATTGGCCTGTATACGGGAGTGATTTGAAATTCATTGAGGCTATTTTGAAGAAAGGTAACATAAAAGCCGCAATGAAGCATAAAATATAATGTTGAATGTCCTACTATATGATGCCGTTGGGTTGTTGATGTCATGTTTCGAATCCGGAGGAGAATAGAAATAATAA
This sequence comes from Urophora cardui, assembly GCA_960531455.1. Taxonomy (NCBI): domain Eukaryota; kingdom Metazoa; phylum Arthropoda; class Insecta; order Diptera; family Tephritidae; genus Urophora; species Urophora cardui. The sequence goes on along the minus strand of OY482671.1, from coordinate 72,313,171 downwards.
AGAGAACACAAAAAAGTGAATGTTTGAAAGATATAATAATTTAGTTAATTTAGTTAAATGTTTACAACTTTTAAGATGGGATGAAGTTACATACATACATACATACATACATACATACATACATACAGGTGAAACTAATAAAAGCGTGTTAAAAAGGGTTGGCTCCGATGCCCTGTTATTGATAGAAAACAGCTGTAGTGTAAAATCTGAAGGGAACAATAATATACAATTTGTATCGACATACATAGGCATACGCTACACTGTCAATATGAATCGCGATTGTCTGATGAATCGCCGACTAGTGCTACACGTTCAATATGAATATTGCGATATTTTTCTCGCTCCGAGGTTATTTTACTTCCGTCACACTTTCACTTTCAATTCGTTTATTTTCAATATTGCGATCCGGATCACGGATTTCAAAATTTCTAAATATTTTGCGATCCAGAATCGCGATTCATCAATACTCGATGCTACACGGTCAATATTAATCGTTTTCCCATACAAGAGCTTTTTCTCGGAAAACTGCCAAAAAATTCACACAGGAAAATGTAGTAAATCATACGATAGTTCAATGCAACCCTGCGTAATATTAATGGAATGGTTTCTGCTTTGAAAAAGGTCTCATGTATTTACATAAATACAAATCTAAAATTAATTAAGTATTTTATAGTATTTACAAACAAATTTTTTAAATGGAGAAAATGTGAATTGTACGTTTCAGTTCTTATATTATTATTATTTTGCAAAATTCGTTAAATAAAAATGTAAGCTTGAAATGAATTACATACATTTTTTGAACATATTTCAGGTATTTTTTAGGCATATATGCATATAATGAGATTTTTTCGTGCATATTTACGAGCATATTTCAGTTATTTTTCGGGCATACTAGCATGTATATTTTGAAATTTTTCGTGCATATTTTTAGCTTCCCTAGTAATGACAACAAAAAATTATATAAACGATAGTTGCATTTTAATCCATAGAAAACCAGGGAAAAAAGGAATAAGGAAAAGGGAATAAAAATCCGATTTCGAAACTGTTTACACATCAATGTTGATGAGTACTCGTTACTGACGCTTTCTTTTTTTTTTGTTTTTTACAGCTTATTTATTGCAACATAGTACATCATCGAGAATCCTTAAAAGAATCAACCAAAATTTTTATTAATTCCATTTTTAATATTTTTGTCGCAAAAAAGCCGCGTGACATTCCAGAAATATGTGGCAGTACATACCATGGTGCTTTAATAAATCTACTTGAATTCACAAAAGAACTTCCTGTACGAAAACGCTTCTATTTGCAGATCGGTTGTCAATTTACCGCACTTTTTAATTGGAACTGACTTTTAGAAAACAAAATGGTAGATATGTATTAATTTAACGCTAAAATTATAAAAATGTACATTCTGGAAAATTTGGGGGGGACAACATTATAATAGAAAAAAAAACCTACATTTGTTGAACTATTCCAGATAAAGATTACAGAAACATAGAAAGCGAGTGGAGTCATCGCCAAAAAGCAAATTTTTCTTCCACTGCTCCCTTATTTTTAACGTTTTTTCTCACTTTGAATCAGGGACTTTTAACAAAACTCGTAACGAAACGAAACTCTCATTTCTGGCGTTTCTGTTCCAAGAAATATTAAAGGATAGAAACTAAATTCGAAACGAAATGATTGTAACGGTTTCAATAAGTAACAAAACCTGTAACGACAGTTTCGGAGTTTTGTTACGACTTTTGTTACAAAGTAGTTTTGTTTCTGTTTCAGTTTCTGTTACAAGGAACAAAATTAAATTATTTTCGTTACAGGTTTTGTTTCTGCTGGAACCGTTTCGGAGTTTTGTTACGACTTTTGCTACACACGAGTTTTGTTTCTGTTTCATGTAGTTTATCAAATAAAAACCGCCCTCACAAGTAAACAACCCGACTTTAAAGAGTGAAAAGTACCTTCATTAGTTGCTTAATATATGGGGCGCGCTATGCAGCTTCTTATTTCCTGGTTTTCTGACAGTAACCTAATTTAAATTAGGGGTGACAACAAAATAGTGTTTTGTTTGAGAATGACCCGTATACATATAGATGTATGTATGTACCTGCTTTTGCATTCAGAATATGTGTCCAATTTACCAGCTGCAAGGAATGAAAGGTAGGCGGTAATACAACCAAGCAAACAATAATGCAACAAATTGGAGGCAACACCTACATACCTGCCGGCAGTTGAAGCAGCCCGTAGAGCGAAATTAGGATGCTATAGGGCCCACTAACCATCCAATTTATCGTACGACTTGGGCTTGTTGTACAACAAATCGTCACGTTAGTCGGCTTGTTGTACAAGTTGGACAGACGGTTGTATGAAGATCAAGCGATTTTGATATTTTGTCGCGTTTTACCTAAAACAAATTGGAAGGTTAGTGGATATGTTTGACAAACTTCATTATTTTTTTCTTGCTGAAGTGAAAGTATCGCGTGCATCGCGTTGAAATTGACAAATAAAAGTTGAAACATTTAATAAATTGCTACAAAAATATTGCCAAAACGTGCAATATTAAGTGCGAAAAATGTAAACATTTAACTTATATATATTTATAATACAAAAATTATAATTTTTTCAATTATTACATGTAGAGCCAGCACAATGCGTATGCATTGCCTTATTAGTTATTCTACAGTGTCGGCAAACATGATGTTTGACGATAAATCGTACGTTGAAGTTGGAACGTTGGTGAAGCATGTGATTTATCGTACGACGGTGTACTACGATAAATTGAATGGTTAGTGGGCGGTGTTAGTCGAGTGCGAATGAACGAACATACATACATATGCACATATTTACATATGTACGTACATATGTACTCTGAAAAAAATACCCGTAGTTAAATCAACAACTTTCGGCTGTTGAATCTCCGTCTTTAATTCAACAGCAAAAGTATTTGTTTTTACAGCAAAGTTTGTGATCCAACAATTGATTCAAAAACGAGCGCTGTTGTTTCAAAAACTTGCTTGCTTTTAAACATTTTTTTATGAGAAAACATTTTTTTGTGAGAAAACCAACAAAAGCAATAATGATGGAGAGAAGGTGAAGAGAAAAATCCAAACAAAAGTTTATTTTTAGTAGAAAATTTTTGATTCAAGTTTCCCTTTTTTTTTTTTTTTCAAATTTTGTTTTTACAATGATTCATAAATTTGTAGATGCTCTTTTGGGAAAGCGGAAATATAAAAGGGTGCTTTAAATTCAATATAATGTTTAATGTTCCACTATGTTATGATTGGATAGAAATTCAGGTTGATATTATGGTTCGAATCCGGAGGAGAATATAAAAAAAAGTAGAATCTTATATTATAAATGTGAAATGGAAATTGTGTTTAAACTCAATTGGCGAGAAAACCGCTGAACGGATCCTCACGAAACTTTGCACACCTAGGTATTTTCACCCGGTAATTGCTATAGGCATATTTTTAATCTGATTAAAAGTCAGGGATGGGCACCTCCCATACAAAATTTTCCTTTTTTTCGTAATATCTCTTGAAATATTTGTACTAGAATAATGAAAATTTTTGTGAAGGAATAATACAAAAATATATACTCAACGGATAAACAATTTAGGTCTTGGTAAAGCAGGGATGGGCACTCTCCTCCCATATAAACTGAAATTTTCACATCGAATATCTCTGGAAACATTTGTAGTAGGGTACTGAAAATTGATGTGAGGGCATGTGAGATAACTATGTATTAAACGGGTAAAAACGCTAGGTCTTGGTAAAGCAGGGATGGGCACCTCCCATACAAACTGAAACTTTCACAGCGAATATCTCTGGAAATATTTGTAGTAGGGTACTGAAAACTGGTGTGAGGGCATGTGAGATAACTATATATTAAACGGGAAAAACACTAGGTCTTTGTAAAGCAGGGAGGGGCACCTCGCATACAAACTGAAACTTTCACAGCGAATATCTCTGGAAATATTTGTAGTAGGGTACTGAAAACTGGTGTGAGGGCATGTGAGATAACTATGTATTAAACGGGTAAAAACGCTAGGTTTTGGTAAAGCAGGGATGGGCACCTCCCATACAAACTGAAATTTTCACATCGAATATCTCTGGAAATATTCGTAGTAGGGTACTGAAAACTGGTGTGAGGGCATGTGAGATAACTATGTATTAAACGGGTAAAAACGCTAGGTCTTGGTAAAGCAGGAATGGGCACCTCCCATACAAACTGAAACTTTCACATCGATTATCTCTGGAAATATTTGTAGTAGGGTACTGAAAACTGGTGTGAGGGCATGCGAGATAACTATGTATTAAACGGGTAAAAACGCTAGGTCTTGGTAAAGCAGGGATGGGCACCTCCCATACAAACTGAAATTTTCACATCGAATATCTCTGGAAATATTCGTAGTAGGGTACTGAAAAATGGTGTGAGGGCATGTGAGATAACTATATATTAAACACTAGGGGAAAACACTAGGTCTTGGTAAGGCAGGGATGGGCACCTCGCATACAAACTGAAATTTTCACAGCGCAAATCTCTTGAAATATTTATAGTAGGGTACTGAAAATTGGTGTTGGGCATATGAGATAATTACGTACTCAACGGACAAAAAAAAAATAAGATAACTATCTTTGACGTCAAGAATGATATTTTTCTATGTAACTTTTTTGGGCTAACTCAATATGCTAATATTTTTAAAAGCACGTGGTGTGAAACCCGCGGGTAACCTCTAGTAAGAAATAAAGATAGCAGCCAGTGAAGGCTAAGAAGGAGAGAAGAAGAGAAGAACAAGCGGAGGCTACCTATTTGCAGTTGGGACCCGGGTGGAGAGAAGATGAAGAGTAAAATGCAAACAAAAATTTATTTTTAGGTGAAAATTTTTTCCGTCCCCGTTGTTACCTTAAGCCGGGTATCCACATCATAAGAAATGCTAAAACTCCATATAAAAAAACGCTCAAGAAATAGCCAAGAAATTTTCTTCTGTCAAATTTCCTTTAGGCAGTACTCAGTTCACAAGGAAAAATACTACTATTTTTTTATGATAAATACAAGTATTGCAATTCTGGTTTGCCAAGAAATAAATACGAACATATATATTTCTTGAAGAAAAGTGACAGCTGTGACAGAAGCAAGTATTCTAATGTACATTTGAAAACTTGGAGTTAATTTATGTTTAATTTATTTTACTATTTCAGCGATGAATTCGTACGAAACGCCTTCATCGTCGAAACGCCAAAAGCGGACAGTAAACTTTTCCATAGATGAAAAGCGGGCACTAGCGAATGAGGTGAAAAAGTGGCCAAGAATCTGGGACATAAGCAATGAAAAACACAGCAATAGAAATGCCATTGACCAAGCGTGGGAGGAGATTGGCCTTATCATGCAAAAGCCAGGTACATATATATGCAAATCTGAATGAAATGAAATGGAAAATAATTTTATATTTTCAGCGAGTGAATGCAAACTGGCATGGATAAGCTTGAGAGAAAGCTATCGCTATCGCGAGAAGCAAGCACAAAAAGCTAAGAGTGGAAGTGGAGGTGGGGAAATTATCAGTGAACCACTGTTCAATGATTCTGTCGACTGGGAGCTTAGTTCTGACATGGCATTTCTCCCAAACGTTTCCCAAAAGCGCAGGTAAAATTGAAAAGCTATAAAGAGCGACAACATTTAATATTCTTTGTTTTCTTTGCTTACAGAACCTTGGTTTTACCAAATTCTGGGGAGGAAACTAATATGTCCACTCAGAGCGAATCGGAAACCGCATATTCTTACGTAAGTAATGGATGTTGTGTTTTCGCAAAACTTAGAAAACTGTGTGTTGTATATGGTGTGCCTCATGAGATTAAACCACAGAAGTTTTTCAATGGGCTCAGCTTTGATACAATGAACCAATTTCATTTATTTGCAAACCACTGGGAATTCTTCGGTGAAACTTGCAGGAAATCTTCTGTCGATAATAATTCTTCTATAATTGCGTCTGTTGAGGGTTATTATTTTAAAGTGCGACCGGTAAATTACACATCTTAACAAGGAATATCTCCTAAACTATAAGCGTCCAGTTGGTGTGACTTTTTTACGATTTGTGAGACCCCTCAACCCCAAAAAAAATTCCATAATTGAGTAAATTTAGTGGAAATAATCTCCTTTTCATATCATAAGATGACCAGTTCAAATTTACTCAGTAAAACTTGTTTAATCGAAGATTGACTAAATAGCCCTTATATAAACTTGTCTCTTTATTTTTATACAGTCTGAAACTAAAAGAAATCGCTCAACGAATGAGAAGCAGAGTACGGAACTCTGGAAGAAGCTGGACGGTCTCGTTCAAACTCAGGAGAACCTTGTTAAGGCTCGCGAAGCTGCTGAATCTGGGTCATGCTTTAAAGATGCGCTAAAAGGAATAGACTATCTATTACAACAACTTCCAAAGACTGTTGCTGATGCAATGTGCGTAAAATTCACACAATCGTTGTGTGAACAAATTTCATCACACAAATAACACTGGATCACAAAATGAAATTTTGTGTCTGTACTTTGGACGTGACTATCCTACCTATATGTAAAATCGGTTGCTGATTCCGAAAATCGGGTTCATTTTTAATTCTATGGGAAGGTTTTTGAGATATCGGCAATTTACCGTTATTTGGCCAATGGCTCCACTTAATCCTGTAAATCTCTTTGTCGCAGTGAGCTATCTTCCTCGAAGTGACGAAAGAAAATTAAATTTTCTTTTCATCGCTGCTATAACATTTTTCTCTAACTCTTACAGTTTCTGAAATATTGACGATTCAATTTGAATTTTTTCGATTTTTTACGATTTTTTGAAGAAAAAATTGACTTTGTCAGACAATATTTTTTAAACCAATGTCTTCACCTTCGGTTTTACACCTTTACGTAAAGCTCCATTCTATTGGGAAAAAGATAAGCTATCAACGAAGAAAATCCATGATAAAATGGAAAAGTTATAGGCGATCAAGTAAATACATCCAAGTCGCGCAATGCCTCTGCACGGGTATATTCTATGCATATTGTACCAATACCTACACATCTGCAGTAGCAGCACATTGGCAGCGCAGTAGATAAAAGCCCATTTACGGGTATAACATGCATAGAATATACCCGGTCAGAGGCATTGCGCGACTTGGATGTATTTACTTGATCGCCTATAACTTTTCCATTTTACCATGGATTTTCTTCGTTGATAGTAGTGATGAGCGATATATCGCAAACGGTGATTTTTTCACTGTGAATAAAAAATCACAAATCGCAATTGCGATCACTTTTTCAAAATAGCAGTTCACTACTAATAGGCAACTGCTATCGATGTAGCAAGTAAGCAGTTTACCTATGTGAATGGCAATCGCAAAAGCATTATAAATTTCTTTTTGTTTACACTTTTGAGCAGACCACATACGTACATATATAGAAATATAAGAAAAAAAAAATTATTGAATTTACAATTTGTCTTTGAAAAATATTTACAAACAACGATATTACTGCGGAATACGTTGTTATTGCTATCATTTTGTTAACATAAAATAAAGACAGGTTATATCGCTCAGAAAACGCAAAATTAATCTCTACCGGTAACTGATGATTTTATACCAGTCCATGCAATCGCAATAGCAGTTTAAAATCACAGTGATTTAAAAATAGCAATCACCGAAATCACAGATATCGAAAAATCGCAGTTTCGCTCATCTCTAGTTGATAGCTTATCTTTTCCCCAATAGACTAGAGCTTCACGTAAAGAAGTAAACCCGAAGGTGAAGACATTGGTTTAAAAGATATTGCCTGGCAAAGTCAATTTTTTCTTCAAAAAATCGTAAAAAATCGAAAAAATTCAAATTGAATCGTCAATATTTCAGAAACTATAAGAGTTAGAGAAAAATGTTATAGCAGCGATGAAAAGGAAATTTAATTTTCTTTCGTTGGGTGTCACTCCAAGGAATATAGCTCACTGCGTTAAAGAGGTATACAGGATTAAGTGGAGCCATTGGCCAAATAACGGTAAATTGCCGATATCTCAAAAACCTTCCCTTAGAATTAAAAATGAGCCCGATTTTCGGAATCAGCGACCGATTTTACATATAAATAGGATGGTGGCGTTCAGAGTATTTTTTGGCTGTAGAGCAGTGTAATCACATACTTCTTTAGCCTTTGAAAAAGTGCCACAATTTTAGTGTTAACTATTTATTGAATTATTATTTATGTTACTTTTATTATTTCAACTACATGAATTTAAAAATGATTTGTTGAGCCTTTTTACTAACTGAATTAAACAATTTTCTAAGTAATACTATATAAAATCAATTTAAAAGTTTTGTTTTATTTGTTTAGATCTGTACATATGTATGTATGTATATTTATATTTACGAGATGCCTAAGCTCATATGATTGCAATTTATACAAATGCAGCACTGTCTTGCCATGGAACAGATCCCGATTCGGAGTTAAAATATTACTTTATTATATTTCTTATATATTTTCCATAGTCAAAAGCTCTTCCACGATAACGTGGCAAGTTACTTTGCATCAAAGAGTCCCCTTCCAGTAGCGATTCCCAATCCCCTCGCACCCATTGGCCGTTTGTATTCTCAAATCCGGAAAAGTTATTTCCGCTATACGATTGTGATTTTTTAATCAAAAAATTATGTAATAGGCAGCATGCCATAATGATAACCTGCGCAAGATCTGGGCTGCATAGAAGTACCTTTCGCAGACAAAGCCATCTTGCGCTCAAAATACCGAATGCGTTTTAAATACAGCGCCGTGCCCTACTCAACCGGTAGTTAAATATACGCTCATCCCGCTGTAGTGGTTTTGTATTATACGGCTTTATAATCCGTTTGCATAATGGAAATGCATCGTCTCCTACGATAAAGTAAGGCAAAATTTGATCTCCAATCGAGGCATCAGCAGGAAACGGACATGCATCGCTCAATATCCTTGTACCAAACCTGGAGTTTTTAAATATATTGGAGTCGCTCTCGCTGCCATAGGCTCCAATATCTACATATGTGAACCGATAGTATACGTCGCATGTTGCTAGGAGCACTACCGAATGAAACCCCTCAAATAGAATGGAAAAACTTTGAAAGTTTTTTACCTAAAAGTATTTATGAACACTAACAACCTACCTTATAGTTATAGAAAAGACTTCCGCATTTTGGAGGTGCTTTAATTGCAACATGTTTACCATCTATAGCACCGAGACAATTCGGAAAATTCCAAACATCCCGAAAGCCGTAGGAGAAGTCCTTCAAATTTTCCTCCGACCACTCCGGAATTTCGCCTTTCAATGCTTCCACGATTGCTGAACAAAAATGCTTTATTATTTTTCCAAAGTGCTGCTTACTTATCCTGTAACATGACGCCATATGTCGCTGCAGGTCAGCAGAAGCAAGAAATCTGTAATTATATTAAAATTGATATTACTTAAAATATGAAGGCAAACTTATGTATATGTACATGCTAAACATACTCCAAAACAATTGCAAGCTTTTCTTTTTCGGATATGCAATCTTGTGGCCTGGTATTTTTCTTTCTGTGAAAATACGGCTACAGGATGTCAAAAAGTTCATCAAACGTATAGGGGTCCATCCGGTAGTTCTCAGCAAATCTTTGCGGCGATTTCCTTAGGTTTTCGAAATCCTTTGTGAACCTTCCTTTTTCTCCTCTATCCTTGAGATATGGATGCACTCTGTACCTAGCCCTCCTGTGTGGCCTAATGGAATCTAGGACTTCTAAGCTGGCCATTAGAATACCGTAATTACAAGTTATTTCCATATCAATTCTAAGAAAATAATAAGCATGGGAAATTGCACAAACTTATGTATATTAATGTACGTAAGTATTAAACATACAAAGCGATATCCATTTTATTAATTTCACCAATTCCTCTTGTGGTTTACATTAAAAGTTTTGTTTACTTTTTACTGGTCTTCTTCTTTCCTCCTACCATTCACAATAGAAAATGAAACGCCAAAATTACTTAAGAAATAAGCGCATATTTTTTCTTGAGCGATTTCTTATGATGTGGATACCCGGCTTTGTGTACACCGACATGACAATTCGTTGACTTACATTCTTTTTGTTCAGATTCGGAGGTTTTCTGGGATTTCTTTCACTTAGTCCTACTTCTCGAGGTCTGTTGCGAATGGTTCTACTCAAAACTGAATCATTTAAACCCTCCTTGATATCATTAGATGGCGATTTAAACATGACAATGACCCCAAACATGCCTCCAGAATCGAAAACTCATGGTTTGAACATAAGAAAGCTGCTGTTTTAAAGAAGGCGATGAGGGGTCAAAAATGGAAAAATAAGCAAGAGTTATGGAAAAAAATTAAAGAAGCTTGGTACTTAATACCAGTTGCAAATTGCGCTGATTTGGTAAACCCTATGCCACGAAGATGTAAGGAAGTTATAAAAAATAAAGGAGCTTCAACTAAACATTAGTTTAAATCTAGCTGCAGCAGTAATATTGCAGTTTATTTGAAAAAACAATCGAATTTAAAGTTTGTCCCTATTATTATTTCCAACCTAAATTATACATTTCATTATTTTTGTTTATAAAAATTAAATTATTATACAAAAACCACCCCAGAGTCAATGAAGCATGCCCTCTCCGTGTAAACATCAACATATGGTAATTACACTGGATCACAAAATGAAATTTTTTGTCTGTACTTTCAACGTGACTATCCTACCTATATGTAAAATCGGTCGCTGATTCCGAAAATCGGGTTCATTTTTAATTCTATGGGAAGGTTTTTGAGATATCGGCAATTTACCGTTATTTGGCCAATTGCTCCACTTAATCCTGTATACCTCTTTAACGCAGTGAGCTATCTTCTTTGGAGTGACACCATACGAAAGAAAATTAAATTTCCTTTTCATGGCTGCTATAACATTTTTCCCTAACTCTTATAGTCTCTGAAATATTAACGATTCAATTTGATTTTTTTTTCGATTTTTTACGATTTTTTGAAGAAAAAATTGACTTTGTCAGGCAATATCTTTAAAACCAATGTTTTCACCTTCGGTTTTACTCCTTTACGTAACATGCATAGAATATACCCGTGCAGAGGCATTGCGCGACCTGGCTGTATTTACTTGATCGCCTATAACTTTTCCATTTTACCATGGATTTTCTTCGTTGATAGCTTATCTTTTTCCCAATAGAATGGAGCTTCACGTAAAGGAGTAAAACCGAAGGTGAAAACATTGGTTTTAAAGATATTGCCTGACAAAGTCAATTTTTTCTTCAAAAAATCGTAAAAAATCGAAAAAATTCAAATTGAATCGTTAATATTTCAGAAACTATAAGAGTTAGGGAAAAATGTTATAGCAGCCATGAAAAGGAAATTTAATTTTCTTTCGTTTGGTGTCACTCCAAGGAAGATAGCTTACTGCGTTAAAGAGGTATAAAGGATTAAGTGGAGCAATTAGCCAAATAACGGTAAATTGCCGATATCTCAAAAACCTTCCCATAGAATTAAAAATGAACCCGATTTTCGGAATCAGCGACCGATTTTACATATAAATAGGATGGTCGCGTTCAGAGTATTTTTTGGCTGTAGAGCAGTGTTATTATTTGGTCTTAAAATGAAATAAAGGGAGAATTGCAAAATTTTTCTCGTGTCCCTATTATTTTTTCCAACACTGTATATAATAGCTTATTTCAGTCAATCTCGAGTGTTAAAAAAAAGCCAAACACATCGCCCTAACCGTTTTTAAGTGATTTCCACCTCGGGAGTGAAAAGTGTGTCAAAATAATTAAGTGCTCGCATTTAATTGAAAAATAAAGGGCCTTATTTTGCAAAACGCAACGCGACGCAACGAGTCACCCAGAGTCACTTTTTGTCGTGTTCGTATTTTGTATCTCTTTAGGTGACTGAAAGTGACTGTAAGTGACTCGAAGTGAATGTGTTACGTTTTTTGGTATGTTACGTTTTTGGTATTTTATAAAACGCAAGGTGACGAAAACGGTCACTTTAACTGTCAAAAGAGTCACTTCCTTTTGTTCGAGTGAGCATTCAATATTGGTTAATTTGCAACGGTTAAAATTAGCCAATTTAAAAAAAAACGGGGTATCAATCGACGCGTTTCAATCTCGCGAACCCGAATATGATGCTGAACAAATTTTTTCTTTGATTTAAATTAAACAGTTATTAATAAAAACGTTTTAACTTTACACACACACGAACACACAAATGCATCTTATTTTTGAACACTGAATAACACGTACATATGTATATTTATATTAACACACACATTTTTTTAATATGTTGCATATATGTAAATATTTTATTCAAAAAAAAACAAACTAAACAAAACACGTACATATGTACATATGTATTTACACATAATGTCAACAAATAATTTTTTTATTTTTGTTGACTTCCCATTAAACACTGAAAAAGAAATTCTCAAACGTTGAGAAAATATTGTTTCTAAATTTGAGAATCAGCATATATATAAGTTGAAAATAAACATATTTCCATGTGTTCATCAAACATTGTTTATCAATTTTAGAATAACTTACAACACATTTGAAAAAAAACTTGTTTCACATTTTGTATCATTTCACGAATTTCATCATGTCAAGATTTCAAGGAACGAAGAAATTTTGTATGTTTGCAAATTTCAATCAGCGTTCGTTGTTTTACTTCAGCAGTTGCGGTTGAAATGATGATGGTTGAAAATGATTGTGTGTAATAATGATTCTGTATTTCTTACTCTTATTTTATTTGTTTGTTGCTTTTTGTGAAGTTACACAAACTTTATTAAAAACATAGTTTGTTTCTCATATGTATGTATGTATGCATATTAAAAAATATATGTATTAATATACTCATGTGACTGTGCAAAAGGCACCGGCGAAACTCACCCGCACGCGTAAAAGAAAAACATCACATCAGAGTACAAATATGTAATACATATGTACATACTAGAGCTCTCGATTTTTTTTGAACATTTTCGAGTAGCCCGAACAATTGTTGTTCAAATGCTCGAACAGTTGTTTGTTTGTTTATTACCCGTATGTTTGTACGGACATTTGAACAATTCGGGTATTTTGAAGTTTGTTTTTTTCTTTTGTTTATTATTATTTTTTTCTTTATATGTATTTTTTTTTATTTTTGTTTCTCCGATACACATTTTTTTTGTTTGTAAGCTCGAATGCTCAAATGTTTGTACGGGCATTTGAACAACAAACGGGCTTCAAACAAAAACGATTAGATCGAATTGCTCGATACCCGGGTATCTAGGGCTCTAGTACATACATCTATTTATTCCATTCCATTTCTGCGCTCATAACCAGTGTTGCCACTTTAGCTATTTTGTAGATTTAGCTATTACTTTCGACGTTTAGCTATAGAAATTTGCGTTTAGCTATTAGCTATTTTCTTTAGCTTATTTTTTAGTCAGTTTAGCTATTTTAGCTATAATATTTTTTCTGTAATTTCCTCACTTTTGCACAAAATATTATGATTTTTTGTTTATCAAAACTTTATAGAATTTACTTACTCGAAGTACATATCTACGGGCAAGATGTGAAGCGATTTTCAAAGCAATGTGGAGTTAATTTACAAGACAATATACCTATACCGGGCATTGCAATTTGTGTCAATTTCATTTTAGAAATTTCACATGATTCATTAAAAAAAATTGTTGGATTTATGCGATGCCACTGTGAGCGTTACAATAGAACGCAAAATGGCCGTCAAACAGCCGAAATGGAATTTTATTGCCTGGCAATATACCGTTTTCCATCAATTGCTCCAATGATCGCTTCAAATTGCCAAATGAATTGCCCGTATAGACACGTCGGGTTAAGATTACCAAACAAAAACTGGTAGTCCGGCATGCCTACTTATTTATTTTAACGCTTATTGGTACATATCCTGCAGTCAAAAATTAGATGGCAGTTAACTAAAATATTTAAGCAAATTGATTGACCATATTTTTCTTCACTAAATCGAAAAGTGTGGCAGTGGAAATTTTTTTCACAAAATCATTAAAAAGCATTTCCACTACTACCAATAAAATAAATGGTAATTAAATATTTTTTCATAAATAAAATTTAGTGGTAGTGGAAATTAAGTTTACGAAAAAAATTACTAGGTACACTAGATGAAATTTTTTTTTTAAATTGTAATAAAACTTTCACGTTATTCATGCTAGTGGAACTTATGTATATGTTCATGTATGTTTGATCCGCTCTGGTAGAGTGCCTATTTTACTTTTATGTCAATTCTGATATTTTTATTTAGTGGAAAATTTAGTGGGAATTAATGGTAGTGGAATTTTTAAAAGATCCACTCAAACAAAATTTATTGGAGCTAGAAAATAAGTATCGTTTTAAGTATGTAAATAAATATTTAGCTATTTTTGAGAAACATATTTTTGGCTATAATTTTAGCTTTGAAAAAAATAGTTTAGCTATTTTTAGCTATTTTTTTCTTTTAATCTAGCTATAAGCTCCAAAATATTCTGGCAACACTGCTCATAACACAAACTCTCTCACTATCCCTCAATTTTTCTGTACTCTAGAGTACAAATATGTAATACATACATACATCTATTGATTGCATTCCCTTTCGTACCGACTTTGAAATTGGAGAAAATGAAATCTATCAAATTGAGAATCAGCCCGAAATCCCATACTAAAAATGTGCCTCAAATGAACCTCAAATTGAAAATGAAAAAAAGATGTTTATTGGGTTGCAAGCTGCCAATTTTCCAGGGTTAACCAATCAATAAAACAGTTCGATTAAAAAAAAACACCAAAAATTACTAAGGAAATGAAGAAAACCAGAAAAGTGGTAAATAGGCTACGTAAAGCGTTTGACAATCGTCGTGACTACGCAACGGAGCGAACGAAAAAACGTAAAAGCTTATAAAATACCAACTTTTAGGTGAAGGTGAAAGTGATGGAATGTGAGTGACTGCGACGCAACGAGTCACGGCGTTTTGTAAAATAAGGGCGAAAATTGAGACTCCGTATCAGCGTTGCCACTTTGGTTAGTTTTACCAAAATTGGTTACAATTTTTTCGTTTGGTTACGTGGTTACTTTCGGCCGATTTTGGTTACCTTCAAGGTCCATGTATTGAGCACACAATGGTTACATTCAATTTTTAGGAATACGCTTTTAATTTTTCCAAACCATAGAATATTTGTTATCCCAATTGTTTTGTTGTATTTTTTTTTTTATCAAATTCCAAATAATTTATTGCTGGGGCTAAATGGAAAAAATTCAACAACTACACATCTTTAGTGTAAAGCTGTTTTATTAAAATGGATAAGGCAAAAGTGGAAAAATTCAACAGATTTCACAGAGTATCAGTGGTCGAGCGTGTAAAAGCATTCGCACATTGCGACTGAAGATGGAATGTATTACGGGTTCGGTCCTCGTGAGGTGCATCCACTTCCCAAAAGGGTGCTAATGATCGAAAATAGTTTTTCCTGAAATAGCTATACTCAACCTTCGCTGGAAATAGTTGTTGAAATTTTTCCATTTACCCCAACAATAAAAAATTAAATAAAATAATTTTCGTGCTAAGCACTAAAAAGCTTTTAAGTCCAAATAATTTACTTGACAGGAGCCAGCGACCACATTGGAAATAAATCTATTCTGGCGAATTTTCGTCAGGCGATTTTTGTCAGCTTTTTGGATCTGTTCATTCTCATATCTGGCTGCGTTTTTAAATCTTGATAGAACGCTACGACGAGGCGATATTTCGCTCGACGTTGGATCTGTTTAATGCTTAAAGATGTAACATAATTGATATATTTTAGTTTTTGTTAACCGTATATATTGTTTTTCTTCAAAATAAATAGCCCTAATGTGAATGGGACATATGCCTATGTTATTCATTTATTTTGGTTACTTGTTTCTAGTTTTCATTACTTTTATTTTGTATTTTGGTAAATTTGAAATATTTTAAGTGGCAACGCTGCATAGCGGGGGAAGTGAAAAAGAAAAACCATGGTGAAATTATATATGGTGGACGCGAATGAAGTTATGCTTCTTACTTATTAATCAGCTGATGTACAAATGTGCCAAATTTTCAGCCATTATTGTTTTGCTTTACGTCTTCTATACAAATTTCCGAGAAAAGTAGTGAAATCGCATGTGCAACTAGTTTTTCTGCTGCTATTATTATATTTCTGTGGTGTGAATTATATTTTCATTAAAAAAATGTGCGATATTTGTGGAAAGCCTAGAGGCATATTGGCAGAGTCTTTCTTCCATGTGCCTCAAGAGCAAGGACGCAGAGCTGCGTGGAGTCAAGCCACCGGTGTAGCGAATTGGAAAACAAATTTGGTCTGCATAGACCACTTTCGTCCCAGCGATATAATCACTGGCAAGAGAAACAGGGTTCTGCCATCAGCACTGCCTATACGTGCCAGGTAATGAATTGCGAGGCTATGTTCTTTATATTTTAAGTATACACAGAGGCGGATTATCCCTAAGGCAAACTAGGCACTTGTCTAGGGGCGCGCGAGGTCAGAATTTTTAAACAAATAAAGAAAATAACATATCGATGATTAAGAATTAAAGCTGATCTATAATAGATCGATAATAGATAAATCGATTATATTGCACAAGCATCGATATATTGTGCAATATTGCGCGTTTGTTGCGTCGTCAAGCTTGCCAGTACTGGCGATTTGTCGCCAAATTGGCGATTTTTTACAAACTTTGGCGACCAATTTATGAAAATTGGCGATGGCGACTTTTTTGGCGATTATCAAAATATTAGATTATATTCATAAAAAAGCAATTACTTTTTCAAGCCTTTTTCTCAAATTTTGAAAGTTTCTTCATACAAATTTTTGTCAAATTACAAAAAATTTGAGAAATAGCAATTGCTTATTGTTTATTAATACGACCCATTATCTCCACTTTGCCAATAAATCTTACGATATGTAGAGATCTATTGAGAAAATAAATATATACCACATACTCTGGCAACCATTTTCTGCACACTTGAGTGCAAACCAAAATTTTGGTCTGCACACTCGCCTATCCACGATACGACGGTCTGTACAACTTTGAAACCCTACGGGACAGTGTGCTTCAGCTGACACCGCACGTGCTGTTCATCGCTGACATATCGTCGCCTGAGAAAACGAATGTCGTATGTAGCAAAACATAGTTTCGAGAAAATCGACTTTGAAGTTTAAATTGGAAATTCTCAAAAACTGTACAACAGATTTTTCTGTTATTTGGACGAGCTGTAGAGAGTATTATATATTTTGACTTGCAATTTGCAAAAGTTGGATATCTTTAAAATTATGGGAGATAAACGACTTTTCATTCAGTATGCATTTGTCGTATGTGACGTCTGAGCACCAATACCTGTTTATGATAGCACATACGACAAAAATTCTTCTCTTTTTTCAAACCGGAATGGTTATGAGGCTCACTTGAAATTTGGCAGGTGAATATATTTTGATGATACTTTGATCATTTGTGGGAATCCACCAAATCGGCCTAATATAAGATATAGCTCCCATACAACTGATTGTTCAGATATAGCTGTTTTCGGGTATAACTTCTTTATTTGAGGAGATAAGGATATGAAACTTTGAAGTATTTGTACCCACATGGACATAATAATATTCACCGAAATTTGTCAAGATCGGACCACTATAACATATAGCTCCCATACAACTGATTGTTCAGATATGGACATTTTGGGATATAACTTCTCCATGTAAATAGATAAGGGCATGAAACTTTGAGGCATTTGTACCCATATGGACCTAATAAATGTCACCGAAATTTGTCAAGATCGAATACAGTTTTGCGTTGGTGCAAGCGAGCAAGCTATATTGAAAAAAAACCAAACAAAATACCATCTAGGCGATTAAAAACCAACGAGCCAGCTTGTATTTCGGTAGGTTTTTTGGCATTCGGTCATTTTTTCTGGCAATTGTTTCATTTTGACAACTAGAAAATAAATTATATTTAAAATAAAAAATATATGGAAATACAAATTTTAAATTTGCCTTTTGTAAGCTTCTGCTATGGCCGTAAGGGCAAAAAAAGAAGTCCGGAAGAAAAATTATATTGCGCACTGGCTTCCCTTTATAACATGGAATTCACAGCTATACTGCCATTTGAGTTTCATAACTTTTTTATTTCAGTAATTTAAATTCAAATTTCTAAAAAAATTAATTTTTGAAATAAATATTATTTTCATTTAGTTTGAAGTTTAATGTCAATCAAATTGTTTTTGAGGGAGTATTTGTCTCTTTTCAACCTACAGAAGAATTGTTTTTGTATTTTGACTTTCGGTGGGTTTTCAAAACCAAAAAAACCAGGGAAAAAATGTAGTGTCATATAGGCTTTATATGGAAACTAGCTGACCCGGCAAACTTCGTTCTGCCCAAAATAGATTTTTTTTTATTAATTTTATTTCAAAAATTGTTATTACACCGGTATTGTTTTTAATTAACGATTATTGACGAAAATTAACGATTTTTCACTACTTCATTGTGTATACAACTTCAAAAATATATAATTTTAGTAGTCAGTTTAAGGCTGCACGATACACAAAATTTTTAGTTTTCTGTTCCGGATATTTATTTTCACTGAGTATTGGCTATTTGAACCAAGTAAGTAAGAGTATTGATACGTATACTTAGTATACCTCCATAATGGTTTTCAGGCCCTTCCTCCAACCCTTTTAGATATATTCAGCCTCAAAAGTTTAGTACGTATGGGAGGTGCAATGCCCCATTTTTCGATAAATTTTTTCTTTTTTTGGGTGAACATGGTATTGATATCGTATATCTGCATAGTGATTTCTATGTACATGCCATGAACGCTTTTAGGGATATTTAGCCTTAAAAATTAAGTGCGCATGGGAGGTGCCACGACCCCTTTTCCCAAAACTACTGTTTTTTTCATAAGCATGCTATTGATATCTTTAATCTCCTGATAAATTTTCAGGACCCAACCTTAAACGCTTTTATAGATATTCAGCTTGAAAAATTAATTTGTATGGGAGGTGCCACGCCCCCTTTTGTTTGTTTTGATATCATATAGCTCTGTACCAATTTCTAGGTCCCTGATTTAAATCCTTTTAAAGATATTCAGCTAAAAAAATTAAGCGTTGTTGGGAGGAGCCACACCCCCTTTTCGTATAACTCCTATTATTTTGCGTTAATATGGAATTGTTATCGTTTATCTCCACACCAATTTCCAAGTCTCTAGCGTAAACAATTTTAGAGATATTCAGCATGAAAAATTAAGTTTGTATGGGAGGTGCCACGCCCCTTTTTCCGATAACCCCCACTTATATGCGTGGGAATGATTTTGATATCATTTATCTCTATACCAATTTTCAGCTCCCTGCCTTGAACTGTTTTAGAGATAATCAGCTTTCAAAATTAAGGTTGTATGGGGGGTGCCACGCCCCCTTTTCTGATAACCCCCACTTTTCTGAGTGAGAAGGATTTTGATATTACCTACCTCTATACCAATTTTCAGCCCCCTACCTTAAACTGTTTTAGAGATAATCAGCTTTAAAAATTAAGGTTGTATGGGAGGTGCCACGTCCCCTTTTCTGATAACCCCCACTTTTCTGATTGAGAAGGGGTTTGACATCACCTACCTCTATACCAATTTTCAGCTCCCTACCTTAAACAGTTTTAGAGATAATCAGCTTTAAAAAATAAGGTTGTATGGGAGGTGCCACGCCCCCTTTTTTGATAACCCCCACTTTTCTGAGTGAGAAAGGTTTTGATATCACCTACCTCTATACCAATTTTCAGCTCCCTACCTTAAACTGTTTTAGAGATAATCAGCTTTAAAAATTAAGGTTGTATGGGAGGTGCCACGCCCCCTTTTCTGATAACCCCCACTTTTCTGAGTGAGAAGGGTTTTGATATCACCTATCTCTGTACCAATTTTCAGCTCCCTACCTTAAACTGTTTTAGAGATAATCAGCATTACAAATTAAGGTTGTATGGGAGGTGCCACGCCCCCTAAAATTTTTTAATTTTTTCTTCGTCTAAACCTTCGCAGGGTAACAACAAACAAACCCCCCCAAGGAAGTATTTGATTTGGTTCAGCCGTTTTCAAGTTTTAGCGTTACAATTAAATACCAAATCATTTTTAACACGCTTTTATTAGCTTCACCTGTATGTATGTATGTAACTTCATCCCATCCTAAAAGTTGCCACCGTTTAACTCAATTATTATTTTTTTGCAACATTCACTTTACTCTTAAAGCCTCCGCACACGAGCATGGTTTAAGGGTGTTTTAGGCAAAAATCGTGTTTTCGGCGTTAATTACCCTTAAATAACGTTGTTTTGCCATACAAAAATGCCAGCTGAAATCACCCTTGAAATGCGCATTTCGGCGAAAACACTCACGAAATTACTCTAGAATCGGTCTCTTCTCTAAATTTTATCGATTATAATCGAAAACATCTTTACCCATCGCTAATATTTCACATTAGCTGAGTTTTATTTTAGCGCGTATACATCTGCGCTAAAATAAAAACGGCTATTAAATTTGTTCGCGACGGTTTCTTAGATATATTCTCATTGTATATTGCATTAGCGATTCCTTAATTATAAAAAATTTAATTTGGTGGGAGTATTTTATTAATGATATTTTCATTTAAGTTGACCATGTACAAATTTTTATTTGGCGCAGGAACAGCGTAACTGAAACCCGACTAAATGAAATTACTCAAAAACGTGTGTGAATGCGCGTGATTTCGGAAAGTGATTTCGGCTAATCAACGTAATTTCAAATGCTCGTGTGCGGAGGCTTTTATTGTGTTCTCTCCTCTAGAGGTCGGAAACTATCGATAGTCAGCACCATCGATAGTGTACGATAGTGTGGCGAATATAATCGGTTCTCCACTTACATCACTAAAATGATTGAACACATCTCTAGGGAAAGTGCCAGAACTAGAAGAAGATACCAGATAATTTCCAGTGTTGCCAGAATTTTCCAGATTGCGTTTGACAGACTATATAAGGCGGCGAGCAGGCGCTCCAGAGTCAGTCGTAATTTAACCGTAGAAGTGTTAACATCAAGTCAAGTAAAACAAGTGTAGACTTTTTAGTCGTGAAATAAAGCAGTGTGAATTAAGAAGTAAATAAAGACTTTTATTTAACAATTCAGCGATACGAACCCTATAGAAATAATCGAGCTATCGACAAATACGTAACAATTGGTGTCAGAATTGGAATTGTTAAATAAATTCCAGGACCAAGGATAACGAAGCAAGGATAACGAATCAAGGATAACGAATCAAGGATAAGGAAACAAGGATAACGAGACAAGGATAACGAAATAAGAATAATGGCAAAGTTAAATGATCTGAAAATCCAAGAACTTAAAAGGGAGTTAGAAAAGAGAAACCTGAGTACCACCGGCAATAAAATTGAACTACAGGCAAGGTTAAGAGTAGCTATGGAAGCATATAACATTAATGTAGATGAGTTTGATTTCAACGATGATGTGGAAGAGGTGCAAAAGGAAGAAACCCAGAAGGAAGATGCTCCACAGTCAGTAGCAAACGTAGACATGAACTCGATATTGGCTGTGCTGACACAAATGTCGAAAAAAATGGAAGAACAACAGGCACAGATATCGGCAAAAATGGAAGATCAACAGGCACAGATGTCGACAAAAATCGAAGAACAACAGGCACAGATATCGGCAAAAATGGAAGATCAACAGGCACAGATGTCGACAAAAATCGAAGAACAACAGGCACAGATAACGTCAAAAATGGAATTGCAACAGTCAGTACTTTCATCACAGGTGTCCGGCATTGCGGCTCAGTTGGAGGCACAAGAAGAACGCATGTCCTTACAATTCAAGGCACAGGATGCAAAAATTATACAAGTTAAGGAGGTCCTTGAAGAAAGACAAGAAAAATTAGAGGACGATGTAAAAGCATTGAAAGCCCGTCTCCAGGATATTCAACTAAGTCGTCCAGTCGCTTCAACTGCTACACAGAAGATAAAACCTCCGTCGTTTGATGGAAGTGGTCCATTTCAAGTATTCAAGCTACAATTTGAGAAAACGGCAGTTGTAAATAATTGGAGTGCGGAGGACAAAGTCGCTGCCCTGTTCGTAGCATTGAAAGGACCTGCAGCAGAAATATTACAGACTGTTAGCGAGGGCGAAAGGAACAGCTATGACGCAATTATGGGTGCCATTGAAAGACGTTATGGTAGCGAGCACAGGAAGCAGATATATCAAATGGAGTTGCAGAATCGCTTCCAGAAACCAAATGAGACATTACAAGAATTTTCTTCTGAGATTGAGAGGCTAGCTCATTTGGCAAACGCAGGAGCACCTCAAGAATTCATCGAAAGAATGAAAATTCAAAGCTTCATCAATGGAATACGAGATATTGAAACGAAGCGGGCTACCTATGCAAATCCAAAAGGGACTTTTGCCGAAACGGTCTCATATGCCTTGATGCAGGAAACAGCATCTTTCTTGAGTAAGCCCACTTACAAAGCTCATCGGGTGGAAGTGGATGCGCAAGACTTGCTAACTAAGATATTGGAGGTGTTGAATGAATTGCAGAAAAAGAGGAATAGAGCTGTGAAATGCTTCAGGTGCAGGAAAACAGGACACATAGCACGTCATTGTAGCAAGGGCTCCAGTAATTTCAGCACTGTGGACAAGCGAAAGCGCAAGGTTGACGGGCATGAGCAAATGTCCAAATTAATAGATCGCCAGAAAGGAACCATACAAGGAAATACTGATGCCGTATTGCGAAAACCATGTAACCTCGAACGAAAGAATTCCTCCAGAGCTGAGCGGAAGGGAGTCGTCGTAAATGTTCGGCGAATGACAATAACATCCACAGACGAATGGGATGCGGAACAATTAAGGAAGTGTCAGATAGAAGATCCAGATCTGGCACGTGTAATGATTGGTTTGGAGCAAAACGAACGACCATCAAAAGAAGAGATGTCAGCAGAAAGTCCTGTTGCCAAATCATATTGGGCACAGTGGAATAGTTTGCAATTGGTAAATGGTTGCCTACATCGTGTTTGGGAGAGTGAAGATGGTCAAAGTTCTAAAACATTGATAGTTGTTCCAAGGAAAAGAATACCGGATGTGTTAAATGAACTACACAATGGTCCAAGTGGAGGTCATCTTGGAGTAACAAAGACGGTAGAGAAAATCAAGAAGAGGTTTTATTGGGTCGGCTGCCGTCAGACAGTTGTTGAGTGGATTGCGAACTGCGACGTGTGCATAAAGGCTAAGGGTCCCAAATCCAGGAGTCATGGGCTGATGAAACAATACAACTCAGGAGCACCATTTGAGAGAATTGCCATGGATGTAGCTGGGCCATTTCCTACTAGCAAACTTGGAAACAAATATGTACTGGTAGTCATGGATTACTTCAGCAAATGGCCGGAGGTGTACCCGATTCCAAATCAAGAAGCAGAAACTATAGCCGAAGTATTCACCAACAATTGGGTGGCGAGATATGGTGCACCTATAGAGCTACATTCTGACCAAGGAAGGAACTTCGAATCAGTTGTGTTTCAGGAGCTGTGCAAAACACTGGGTATTAGGAAAACCCGAACAACTGCGTTGCATCCACAATCAGACGGCATGGTAGAAAGATTTAACAGAACATTAGAGGAACATTTACGAAAAGTGGTGGATAAGTTCCAGAGAGATTGGGACACTCATATTCCTCTGTTCCTGATGGCATATCGATCGGCCGTACACGATACAACAGGTCAGACTCCTGCAAAAGTAATCTTTGGTAGTGATCTTCGACTGCCAGCTGACTTGAAATTTGGGATAAGTGCTGATGCGGGAATAAATGCCAGACAATCTAACAACGTTCTGGAAGAGGAAATGAGAGAAATACATGAACTTGTAAGACAGCGAACAAAGATCATGAGTGACAAGATGAAGGCCAGATACGACAAGGCAATGAACTCAGAAGGTTTTGTTGAGGGAGATCTAGTTTTGCTATACAACCCGCAGCGAAAGAAAGGTTTGTCCCCGAAATTGCAGTGTACTTGGGAAGGGCCCTACAAAGTGATTAAACGGCTCAACGATGTTGTGTATCGCATACAAACGATTGGAAGACCAAGGAATAAAATGAAAGTGGTTCATCTGGAAAGGCTAGCAGCATTTGGGACAAGTAATGTGTCAGATCGGGACGATCAGACTTAGGTGGAGGGCAGTGTGGCGAATATAATCGGTTCTCCACTTACATCACTAAAATGATTGAACACATCTCTAGGGAAAGTGCCAGAACTAGAAGAAGATACCAGATAATTTCCAGTGTTGCCAGAATTTTCCAGATTGCGTTTGACAGACTATATAAGGCGGCGAGCAGGCGCTCCAGAGTCAGTCGTAATTTAACCGTAGAAGTGTTAACATCAAGTCAAGTAAAACAAGTGTAGACTTTTTAGTCGTGAAATAAAGCAGTGTGAATTAAGAAGTAAATAAAGACTTTTATTTAACAATTCAGCGATACGAACCCTATAGAAATAATCGAGCTATCGACAAATACGTAACAATAGTTTTTTTCAAATTATCGATAGTATATCGATAGTTGACGATAGTTTCGGGTGATTTGGGAGAGTCTACGGTTACGTTCACACTGTAACCGCATTTTGCCGTCCGGCAGCAAACACATCCATAAACACATCTGTTTTAAATGAGCTCACCCGATTTCACCCGAATGTAAACAAACTTTGCCCACCTGTCCTGGTCTTATTCTTACCACAGAGTTGTAATTATTATAAAAGAAAAAATGAAAATCAAAAAATAATTATTATTGAAAGAAACATATTTTAAAAGTCTTTCCATAATAGTTATTTCTGAGATATTTTTTTTAAGTCGTTTTGTAATTATTATAAATGAGAAATTTTGTTTTATATCTTCAAAGACTTTTATATTGAGACAAATTTGAAAAAAGTCTTTGAGTAATTATTATCCGTAATAAATTGTTTTTTAAGTCTTCAAAGACTTTTTCATTGAGACGAATTTCAAAACTATCTTTAAGTAATTATTTTGAGTAACAAATTTCCCAACAGACCAGGAAGTAAGCGAAATGTAATAAGACTTGAGAACAAGCTTATAACAACTGTCCATTGTAAGCTTATTGCAATACAGTTTTTATAAGCTTAATTGTAAGCTTATTCACAAGCATGATTGTAATAATTGAGGAGCACAAGCTTGAAAACAATATTACAATAAGCTTACTTTATACTTGCAATGAAAGCTTAAAAAATTATTAATAATAAGATTGTTTTAAGTTTGCTGTAAATTTTTTTTAAATTTTGTTTTTACAATGATTCATATAATTCATTAGTCCTGTTTCGGAAAAGGGAAGTATAAAAGCCTCAATAAAATTCAATATAATGTTGAATGTCCTACTATATGATACCGTTCAGGTTGATGTCATGGTTCGAAACAGGAGGAGAATATAAAATAAAGAACATTGAAGTAAAGGTGAAAAAGGAAAGAAAATGAAAAGAAAAATGCAAATAAAAACTTATTTTTTTCTTTTTTCTACTATTTATACATACAATTGTATTTATAAGCTTACAACAAGCTTTCACAAGTAATATTTTTCTACAATTACATTTGTAAGGTTATAAAAAGGGTGCCGTTTTGATTTTTGTACAATTATTCTTAAGTCTTTTTCAATACTTTACACAAGCATTCCTCAAGCTTAACGCTTATATTTGTAAGCTTGTTATAATATTATTCTCAAGCCTTTTGGTTTATTGGGTTATTTTTTATATCTTCGATAAAAATCTTTCATACAATTTAAAATTGGAAATTTGCTTGAATTTTGAAATACTTATATGAAAGTTATTTTTATTTTATACTTATATGAAAGTTATTGAAAATTTTCTGAGACTTTTTTGAACTTTGTCTCAATGAAAAAGTCTTTGAAGATATAAAAAACAATTTGTTACTGATAATAATTACCCAAAGACTTTTTTCAAATTTGTCTCAATATAAGTCTTTGAAGACTTAAAAAATATATATTTGAAATAACTATTATAGAAAGATTTTTAAAATATAAGTTTCTGAATAATAATTATAGAAGATTTTTATCATTTTCATCAGGAAAAAATATTATCAAAAGACTTTTATGATCCTGAAGAAAATTTGTAAGACTTTTTTATAATTTCAAAATGAAATAATAATTATTCTACATCTCTGTCTTACCAATACATGAAAGTAATAGAAGATGGTCCAATAAAACTTTTTTCAGTACATTGTTTTGTTTTATTTATTTATTAGCCATTTATTCTTGTTCAAAAAAATTAACATATTAACCAGAAGCCATAACAATTATAACAAATAAATATAAAAATCACTTGATAACAATTATTGAGCAATGGAAATATTTTTCAAATATTTCAAATATTATTCAAAGATCGATATTTTTTCGATCAGATCATAATTGTTATGAGCAATTCATATTTTTTTCGATGTTCCATAACAATTTCTGGATGATGGATATTTTTTAGATCAGCTCATAATTGTTACTAGCAATTAATATTGTTTTCGATCTTCCATAACAATTACTGAATGATGGATATTTTTTAGATCATCCCATAATTGTTATGAGCAATTTATATTTTTTCGATCTTCCATAACAATTACTGGATGATGGATATTTTTAGATCCGTTCATAATTAATTAAGACTCGACCAAATGATAGCCCTAGCCAAGCGCTTTCATTTGATACCCATTTTGCGGTGTTCGGTATTCTATATTCGTATTACGTATCCATATTTATCCGCTTTTCCACAATTATGAGCAGTTATCGATAAATTTATCGAAATATATCGTAGTCCAAATAAAACCTGGGCCATCCCCTTTCGTTTGATACCCATATTGTAGTGTAATTTTAATGTTTTTGGGCAATCACATTTTGACCGATAACTCAGTTATCGATAAATTTATCGAAATATATCGAAGTCCAAATGAAACCTGGGGTCATCCCCTTTCGTTTGATACCCATATTGTAGTGTAATTTTAATGTTTTTGGGTAATCACATTTTAAACGACCATGCGACTAGAACGCATAGTCGTATTTATGTTGCTTTGACTACTTGCTAGTCAGCAATTCAAACCCTGCATGGAATAGTTACAGTGTGTTTGGTACCTAGTGGTCACATTTCAAATTTTCAATAAACTATCGATAGTTCAAACGATAGTCGAAACCCATCGATAGTGTAAACGATGTTCAGAAACCATCGATAGTCACGATAGTGCCATCGATAGTTTCCGACCACTACTCTCCTCTATTATTTCTATTCACCTCCGGATTCGAAACGTGACATCAACATGGGATTCAACCCAACGACATCATATAGTGGGATATTCAACATTTTATTGCATGCTTCATTGAGGCTTTTAAGTTACCTCTCTTCAAAATAGCCTCTATGAATGTAGGAACGTAGGTACCCTAATTAGCAACCCTGCGTATAGATAAATCATACCAACGAGAGATTAGATAATAATCACTCAGGAGACCGACAAACGAATACTCGTTGAATTAGTTGGATTTGACGGTGGACCGCGACAGACGTGAATTATGTTAATTAATAAACTTTGATACTTAATTATTGTTAATTCATTTTGTTTAATTTGTGCGGTTCCTACAGTGGTGTCAGAAGTGGCGAAAGGAGTAAAGAAAACGCCATATACTTTATTGCGAGCAAAAACAAACTGATATTGTGAAAGGAAAAAGCAAACGCCACATACACACATATGTACGTGGTATTGCGAGCAAAAAACTGAAGGTGCGATATACAAACATACATAAGTGTGTGCTAATTTGACTCAATAAAGTCTAAGCGGAAAATCTACACATGCCATAAAAGTGAAAATTTTAAATAGATGGAAAATATTCTGACTAAAAGTTGTGTATGTTTAGTAAAAAACTGTACCGGATTACGGAATTATAAATCCGTTCACCAAGTAAAATAACGGAAAAGTCCCGTACAACGCGTCCACTAGTTTATAATCGCCGTCGACATCGGCGCAGCAGAGTGCTTTTTTTTAACATCGGCATAAATCCAACAAGTGTAAATTCGCCCAAGACAAAAAGAGCGAAGTTTTGAGTGTTACAACGGGTGGTGCATCAACACCATAGCGAAGTTCAGAAGTAAAGTTGAATTGAGAGAGAATACAGAAGCGGTAACGAGTGATTTGAGAAGTCTGCATAATAGAATTGAAATTGTCTGAGTGACGACTAACGATTGTCTGAGTGACGACGAAAACTTTGAGAGGCCGGCAAAAGGGAGGAAGCGAACGATTGTCTGAGTGACGACGAAAGAGAGGCCGGCAAAAGGGAAGAAGCGAGCAATTGTCTGAGTGACAACCAACAAGTGTCTGAGTGACGACGAAAATTCAAGTACGATCGCCGAATTAAGAGAACGACAACGACCAATTAGACGTCTGAGTGACGAAGAGGAACAGCAAGAAAATAATTTGAGCATCGCATCTGCATCAACAGAACGCATCTCATGCAAATAAGTGTTCGGGCGCAAGTCTGGGTGAAGCGCCATCGAAAGTAAATCGAAAACTTCTGAGTGAAGCGGACAGATTTTTGGCGAAACAAAACGAAAACATAGGCAAAAGAAGTAGCAGACGCACCAGCAAGGTAAAATCAGCGACGTCGGCAGAGCAGCAAGAAGAGTTACTGACAGTGCAGTTGGCGTGAAATAGTGAGTAATTTACATTTTGCATATTCACATTATAGGAGGTATGAGTACATTATTATCCATATAAACTGCTTCATATGTACGTAGATAAGAGATTAAACTAGTTTTGAGAAAAATAAAGAGTAGAAAAAAAAAAAAAAAAAAGTAAGTAATCTAGTAAGAATGTGCATAGAAAGATAAAATGTAAATGAAGTATAATTTGGAATCAAAACAGAACGAAAAATCATAAATCGAATAAGAAGTAAAAGTAAATTTATTTTCACAAACAACTAAAAATAAGCGAAAATTATAATACAAAAAGAGTAAAATACTACAACCCATCATTGTGAAGAAAATCAAGCAATTGCTTTTAATTAAACTTCAGATATGTCACTCAAAACTTGAGCTCAATTTAATACAAATTTATGTGTAATTCGTACAATTCTAAAATTATAAAGCAAGTGGTTGGTTTTTATTAATTCGACGTTTTTGTACTTTTAAAAAATTGAACTTAACTAAAGCGAAACCAATTTAAGAGTAAGCTGAATTTTGTTGTCATTTGCGAGTAACATATGTATAATTGTCATTTGTGTATTTAAATATAAGAATAATTTTGTATTGACCGACATGGACCGTGATCAAATTTTTTCATTGACTGTTGTTGAGCTTAAAGAGCAGTTAGGTGAACTAAATTTATCGACAAGTGGGCGCAAATCCACATTGCAAGATCGACTTTGTGAACATTTCGGCCTGACTCTGGCCGATGACGATGGTTCAAATAGTAGTGACTCAGATCAAGATTTTGCATCGCCCGCACCGCGTGTCGCGCGTCCATCCTTTACACTTCGCGACATCGAAGGTGCATTGAAAACATTTAGTGGTTCTGGGTTTCCTTCCATTGAGGAGTGGCTTGATGATTTTGAAAATAATGCCACTGCAGTGCAGGGGCAGCCAGGACTTTTGTTCGAAGTCAACGTGGTGTAACAAATTGGTTATCGTTAAAGCAGGCCCTAACGAAAGAATTCGGTGTGATATCTTCTACCATAGATGTGCACAGATTACTCCGAAGCCGGAGAAAACGTCCAAATGAAGGCTACCGCGAATATCTTTATAATCTGATGGAAATTAGTAAACCGATTGATCTGGACGAAAGAAGCCTTATCGAATATTTTATCGAAGGTATTCCAGATTCCAGATTAAATAAGAGCTGTTTATTTCAAGCTAAAAATATAGTCGAGTTAAAAGAGCAAATCATAATTTACGAGAAGATTCAATCCGGTCACCAAACTAGAGCGAATTTGACTCAAAACTTCAATAATAAAAATGAAAAGTATTCGGATGAGCAACCAAGTGGATCACGACGATGTTATAAATGTGGGGTTAGCGGTCATATGGCGCGAGATTGTCAAGGTAAATTGAAATGTTTCGAATGTAATGAAACAGGGCACCGATCGCGCGAATGGCCCACTAAGAAAGATAAGTTGAAGAAGGAAAATATAAGGGTTAATACACTAGAGATTAGAAATCGTACTAGGTCGTCTGGATGTGCCATTTCTAAAGAGCTGACTTGCAATAATTATATTTTCTCAGCTTTGGTTGATACAGGGTGCGACGTGTGTTTAATACGGTACGACGTCCTCAAGATGTTGGGAGATTTTGATCTGACGGATGCGAGATGTGAGCTTAAGGGCATTGGTAATAGCGTATTGCGAACACTAGGCAGCTTTAGAGTTAAGCTAGAAGTTGACGAGATACAACTAGATGTTGTCTTCCACGTCGTTGGAGAACGCGACATAAATTATGAGGCCATCATTGGCAATATTATTTTAAAACAAGTAAATCTAATCGTTAGCGAGGATGGCGTAAAGTTTTGCAAAATAGAGAGCTTAAAAGAATCTGAGGCCATTAAGCCTTCAGACAGACACGACGAAAGGATGAGGTCAATCGAGTTTATAGGAAATGAAGAAATCGGAGAATTAGATAAATCAAGAGAAGAGTGTAGTAGAGAGGCTCAGCAAAATATTCAGAAAATACAAAATGAAAATAGGAAAGGTTTCGATATTAACAGGAAAGTAGCAAGAAAGTATAAATTGAACGAATTAGTAGCCATCAAGCGAACTCAATTCGGGAGCCGATTAACACTTCGGCCAAGATTTTTTGGACCCTATAAAATTACTAAAATCTTACCACACGACCAATATGAAGTCGAAAAAATCGGCGAAGGTGAGGGACCAAAGCGCACGAGTACGGTTGCGGAGTTCATGAAACAGTGGGAGCCATCGTCTGAGGTCAGACGATAAGTCAGAATGGCCGAATGTAGGAACGTAGGTACCCTAATTAGCAACCCTGCGTATAGATAAATCATACCAACGAGAGACTAGATAATAATCACTCAGGAGACCGACAAACGAATACTCGTTGAGTTAGTTGGATTTGACGGTGGACCGCGACAGACGTGAATTATGTTAATTAATAAACTTTGATACTTAATTATTGTTAATTCATTTTGTTTAATTTGTGCGGTTCCTACATGAATTTCATTCAATTCACTCCCGTATGCAAGCCAATAACAGAGAACGTAGATGAACAGAGAAGTTGCAACTACGAATAATCGTGGAAGCCAGAGACCCAACAAAATTCTGTTAGTACATCTGGTGAATAAAAAATTTTAATTCAACACAGCTGGCCGTTAAAATAACAGATTAGAGCGAGTTCGTCTGTAGAAAGGAATGTTATATTAAATTTCTGCACATCTGCTGATATGGCTCATTATTCCTCCCATACACTAATTCCATCAATGCACTAATTTCCCAAAACCGCTGGTGTTTTAACTATTTTCTTATCGAATTTGAATTATAAGCAAATTAAAAATTAAAAAAAATCAATTAAAATTAATTTCAATTTGACTTTACTGGGACTCGAACCTGCGCATCAATGTATTTTCTGTATTAAAAACCATACAACAATGCACCAGTTTGCTACAACCGGTGAGTATTTTTACAATTTCCACATTGATTTTTTAATTATTTTAAAATTTTCGAAATTTTGAAAATGTAAAAACATTTTGTTGTCCATTTCATCTTGTTGATGGCCAACCCATAAACCTCGTTGATGAGCAACGATCAACCATCTCTATACCTATGCCAATGAAATTTAATTGTCACCCTCTCTGAACAAATAGATGATGCATCAATACATATGTACATATGTACATACATATGTACTTCTATTGAGCAATAATAAATTGGTGGCTGCATCAAAACCCTCACAATTCATCTTGGTGTATCGGGGCACAGCAGCTGCTAGACTCTGATGACTGATCAACGAAAATCCTACTGTCCCCCAAACATATCAAAAAACAACAATAACAATATTGTTGTGTACACAAAAGCATCTATTGAATTATAATTTTTTAATACAGAAAGATATGCACAAAGAGGCGCAGGTTCGAGTCCCAGAAAAGTCAAATTGAAACTAATTTAAATTGATTTTTTTTAATTCTTAAATTTATTTATAATTGAAATTCGATAAGAAAATTTTAAAATTACTTTGCTGTTTTAGGAATTTGGTGCATTGGTGAAATCGGTGTATGTGAATAAAACTAAGAATATCAGCAGATGTGCACAAATGTAAAGTAACATTCCATTCTACAGCGCGCTGCTAATTTTTTCAACTTTTCTCTCAAATCTGTAATTCACCATCACTCAACTCTGGTAACGTTAAGAGGATGCGATAAGCAAAAGCAGAAAAAATGCAAAGACACAACTAATTGCTGGAAGTAAAATGAAATCCCCCAAATCGCGTTGCTTTGCTTAACTATACAAGCAAACACGGCTCAGCTGAAATCTGAAGCGAATGAATCGTGTTCTCGTTTTTTACTCGGCTGGCCGAGTTTGCTAATTTACTTTTCGTTAGCAAAAGCAAATGCAGCAAAAGTAGCTAAGCAATTTCAAACCCTGGTTCAAATTCTATTTATAGCACTTATAGCATGGTTGCCGAACTTGGTGATTACGAAAATAGGTTATTTTTTCGCTGTTGATTTCTTGTTAACTTTCACATCTGTTTGGCAATTTTCATTTTCAAGAAGTTGTTTACTATTTTTGGTATACAAGAAAAATATGGAAGTGATTATAGGACATTGACAATATTTTGGAGCGCTGACTGTTCATTGTGAATATGCACAGGCAAATAAAGAAGATCATATCTCCGATTAAAAACTGAAATAGTTTTGCTTCGATACACATAGTATATATTAGTTGATATTTTTTTGTTTAGGCTTCATTTCTGAGCTCTCATGACCAATGTTTTTTTTTTATAAGGAAAAAATGTTTCTGAAAAATTAATATTTTTGGTAGAAGTTATAAATACATATGTATATAGATCTATTTCGGAGATCACCACATCCCTTCATCAGACTTCTTTTTACTTTTATTCTTGCGTCCGCATAAAACATCCTTTAATGAAAAATTTCATTAAAAAGTTAAAAATAAATAATAGCTTAAAAAACTAAAAAACACGCTTTAATCTTAAAAATCGTACTAAAAATTTAGAAATAATTTAATTAGAAACAAAATGATGAACGAAAATATAAGTATTTAAGGAAAAGCGTGGGGGTGCTCAATAATATTTGAACATGAAAATATTCAATTCGTACAACTAGTACAAAAATATACATACCTAGTTGCGAAATTAAAGAGTACGTTATATGAAATCTCAAAAAAGTCAAAATAAAAATATTAGTTAAAAACAGCGATCTTAAATATTTTTTTGACATACTGAGCACCACCCGACGCTTTTCCTTAAATACTTATATTTTCGTTCATTGTTTTGTTTCTAATTAAATTATTTCTCAATTTTTAGTACGATTTTTAAGATTAAAGCGTGTTTTTTAATTTTTTAAGCTATTATTTATTATATATATAGATTTGTCGTATGTATGTTACATACGACAAAAGCTTACCCAAATGGTAGTAATTTTGTAACATACGACAAATACATACTAAATAACTAAAAACTAAAAGAGATAGAAAAAAATGGATTGGAAAAATTAAAAGATTAGGTCCGATTTAGTTAATCGCATCAAAAACTAGAAATCGTCGATTTTCACATACGACATTCGTTTTCTCAGTCGACGATATGTTTTGTGCATCGTCGACAGCACTTACTTAAGGGCCTTGTGAGAAAAGTGATGCCTGGCTTTGCGTACGTGTGATCTTGCATCACCTTCTCTCTTATGTACTTTGGCTATCTATTCAAAATAGGTTTGTCTCTTTTACTCCAATCACAAGTGATCAGCTGATCGTTTGGCATGTTGTGCCAGTCACCATGTAGTGCTGTGCAAAAGTTACAAAAAAAAAATTGAAATGAATTTTGAAATAGATTAAAGATTTAAAAATTATTGGGTGAATTGAATTTGCAATGCTATATTTGTAGCAATAATAAAAAAAATTAACATATTTTTAAGTTTTAATTGATTTTATTAGGAATTTTGGCAATTTTCTTGTGAAGATTTTGCTACGTTTGAATACAACACTGTGGTCGATTCTTCTTCATATTTGGTTTATTTAGTTTCCCATTCTCCCATTGACACATAATGTGCCTGTCACTTTTTGCAACAACAATTCCCATGGTTGAAATTTGTTTTGATGGGAATACAGTGAGTCACAGTGAAAGTGAGCCATCATTTATTCAGAAATTTTTATTATTAAATATCTTTGTTAATAATTACTTGACTTTCCTAATTTTTTGCGACGGAAAACTTTCAACAACATGCCAGAAATTATGAAAAACAAAAGCAGTCAGTAATTGCAGTGGGGAGCGGAGTTTTTCCTGCCTAAAAAGAGTGAAAAACTATCTTCGCTCAACCTTGACAGATAAGAGATTAAATTCGTTAGCAATACTAAATATTGAATCTGTCTTATTGCTGTCATTAAAGTACGACGATGTTATCGACAATTCGCGAAACAAAAATGTAGACGCATAGATTTTTATTTTTTAAATTTTGTTTGCTCTGTTACTACTTACTTATATTTTTTCAATAAATAATTCAAAACTTATTTTGTTAATTTATTAAATACTAGCTGTTGCCCGCGACTTCGTATGCGTATAATTTCTCTTCTATTTTCCAACTCTGTTGGTAAATAATAAGTACCAACAAAAAAGGCTGGATTTCAACTCTAAGATGATGCCTGCTTTCAACCAGCTCTTCGCGTCCGTGTTTGAACAGCTCGGCAGGTAGTCCGTCTTTTCCAGGAGCTTTATTGTTTTGGACCCGGGGTATAGCTGTCCTCACTTTATAATAGTCGGGTCGTGGAATGTTTTTTCCATCGTCAGAGGTTGTCGTATCGGGTTCGACGACTCCCTCGCAATTTATCAATGAGGAGAATTTATCGCTCCATAACATAAGTACACTCTGTACGTCGGTTACCAGGTAGCCATTATTTTATTTCTTATAACAAAATAGCCATATTAAGTATTTTGAGATTAAGAAGGTTCACATTTTATGAGATATCTCCGAAGCCAGTTTAGGTATTGAAATTAATCAAATGGTTTATGGCAGCATTCATAAACACCTTTCGTTTGATACCCATATTGTACTAACACATTTTGGTGCACATATTGGCCGATAACTCCGAAACCGGTCGAGATATCGAAACAAATAATACCTTAAACTTTAAGTTGAGCGTCTAGCAATCGTTCAATTCCATTCAGCACTTTTTGAGTGATACGGCCACAAACATACGGACAGACAGACAGACAGACAAAAATTCTAAAAATGGTTGATTTGGATTCTACTGGCTTAATAATGCTTCCCCAATCATTTTTTTCTCGATATCTGCAATGTACAGACATCGACCTGTTACAATTTTATTATATCGACGGCTGAGAATAAGATCGCCCTATTTCAAAAATTGTTTTAATAACGCCTTATTTGAAAAAATATTTCAATAACGTCCTATTTCAGATTTTGCTTCAAGAACGCCCTATTTGAAAATTTGTTTCAATAACGTCCTATTTCAGAGAAAATTCAATATATATTTCTCTGAAATAGGGCGTTTTTGAATAATTGTCTGAAATAGGACGTTATTGAAACAAATTCTGAAATAGGGCGTTCTTGAAGCAAAATCTGAAATAGGACGTTATTCAAAAAATTTTTCAAATAGGGCGTTTTTGAAAGAATTTTTGAAATAGGGCGATCTTATTCTCAGCCGTCGATATGTAGAGATTAACAAATTATCTAAGCTTTTACATCATCTATATCTACATCTACACTAATATTATAAAGAGGAAAGATTTTGATTGTTAGGGTGTAAAACAACTAGGTAGTTAAAATTTATAGTATTATGATGGCCATTTATGGTCGGTACAGGGGCGCCGAGAAAGTGGCTGCCTAGGGCGCTCTGGACCTTTAATCCGCCACTGAGTATACACGTACTTTAATTTTAAAATCAGTGGATATTTTAATTTGAAAAATGGTGTGAATTTGCTAAAGATGCAAAATATGTGGCCATGCTTAGGTACTGTGGTCCGGTCCATATATATTAATGTAGAAATTGAAATTCGCAGGGATATTTTTTTAATTTGAGACATAACACGCAAGAGTACACCGCCGCAAACGCTTTGTTGGATATCGGCACCGCTTCAGGTGA
This sequence comes from Urophora cardui, assembly GCA_960531455.1. NCBI lineage: Eukaryota > Metazoa > Arthropoda > Insecta > Diptera > Tephritidae > Urophora > Urophora cardui. Next base: position 72,276,813 of record OY482671.1, on the reverse strand, counting down.
GTGTAATGTAACAAATCCACACCATAGTATGAAAGAGTACAACGCCGCAAATGCTTTGCTTGATATCGGCACATGGTTAAGTGAGTGTGATGCAACAAACCAATCAAACGCGATCGACAGCTTTAACGACTCCGGTTCATACCCAAATGCTGCAGACAGCTTCAAAATCTTCTTCGACAAGCAGGAATGTAGTTCGCAAACGGAGTAAGAAGTTATTCTCATATAACTTCAAGTTCGTACATATGTTTTTTACCTTAGCTGGGCGTACTTTGAATCCTGTGCGCTTGCCGAGAACTATCGACTCAAGCAAAAGTACAAAAAGTTGGAGGCCGATTACAAACAAGTAAAGGAAAATCTTGAGAAAGCTGAAAAAGCACTTGATATGATGAAGTCAATTTTCACCGAGGGACAAATCAGGAAATTGGCTAACCCTAGGAAATTTTAATCTTGTTTTAACATTTCAAGCGATTCCTATAAACTTTTCTAATTAGATAGTTTCATTAATTGGAGCTGGAAAGATATATCAAGCGCGATATGTTTGCATGCAGCTGGGCCACGTGCATACCATCATTTATATGCTAAAGGCTTCCCATTACCTCACGTCTCAACTCTCCAGCGTTGTTACAGAAAGGTTGATGTGGATGAGGGGTTAATACAGTTTTGTATTAAATCAATGGCGCAGGCGAAAGACATGCCCGAAGAAGACAAGCTATGTGTGCTAGCATTTGATGAAATGTTTCTTAAGGAGGCATTTGAATACGATGCCAGTACAGATTGCGTAAAGGAGCCTTCCAAGCGAGTGCAAGTAGTCATGGCACGTGGGCTCTTGGAAGCATGGAAACAGCCTGTATATTACGAATTTAATTCTGTTATGCAGTGGCACTCATTGTACCGCATAATACACGCACTTCATGCAATTGGCTACAAAGTTATTGCAACCGTTAGCGACATGGGTTCGGGAAATCACAGCTTGTGGAAAGCTCTTGGAGTCAGCAAAATCTAATAAATATTTTTCCTAATAGATAAATCGTACTTTTTGAATCCTGTCGACCAGAAAAATGTATTTGTTTTCGCCGATGCTCCGCATCTGTTGAAACTTGTACGGAACCACTTCATCGATACAGGTTTTATCTGGAAAGGAAAAGTGCTAACGATGCAGCCAGTCGCACAGTTATTAAACAATTTGAAAGTTTCCGATGCCTCAATTGCACACAAACTAACGGAAGAGCACATAACTGTTAGAAATTCTGGTAAGTTTAGGTGACATTTAGTTTCCAGATATGAATACTAAGTTTGTTAATGTTACAATTAATGTGATTTATTCTGCATAGGTCGACAAAAGGTGAAATTGGCGGCACAATTATTTTCCCACACTACCGCTAGTGCAATTCGACGCTGCTGCAATCTCGGCATAGTTTTGTACGAACCAACTGATACCGCTGATATGATTCAGTTGGCAAATGACTGGTTCGACCTATTAAACTCGACAATAAATACTTTTGGCAAGCCTGGAAAGGTATGTTTGATAATTGAAAATTAAGTGCTTATAATGTAATTCCACTGACGAATCAAATCTTTTTATACATTCATTTCAGGAACCATTCGGCATTTCTCTTACGAACCAAACAGCAGTATCGAAGGAAATGAGCGAATTTATGTTAAATATGCGGCTTCCAGGGAAAGATACATTGGAGTATTTTCAAAAGGGAGTTTTAATGACGAATTCGTCATTAATTCAACTTTTTGAATACCTCCAATGTGCGATGTAAGGTTTCTTCTAACATACCGGCTCAATCAGGATAGTTTGGAACATTTTTTTGGAGCTATACGCAGCAAGGGAGGACTAAACGACCATCCAACTGTGCAGGAGTTTAAGTGCAGGTTAAGATAATATATTTTGGGTGAGTTTTTATTTAATTGTTTTTAAACAACAATTTAATTTCCACAGTGTAAAGAACTTAAACGAAATAATTATTTATTATTCTTATTTTTTTATGCATAAGCAAATACTTAGCTTATTTGCTTATATTTGTATACTCATTTTATCGTCGGTCTCCTGCCAGAAACACGAATGTGAAAATTTTTTTAAGCACGATTAATTGTTGGGGTAAGTGTAAAAATTGAATTAAAAATAAAAATTTCGTGCTAAGCACTAAAAACTCTTTCAAGTAAAATTGTTAACGTTGTTTGGTATATACATAAAATAAATACCAACAACAATGTTCATTGCGAACTGCCTACAACAAAAATTCAGCACGTTTGTGGAGAATATATGCAAAAGCATATACACACTAAAAGGCTCCGCACACGAGCATGATTTAAGGGTGTTTTAGGCAAAAATCGTGTTTTCGGCGTTAATTACCCTTAAATAACGTTGTTTTGCCATACAAAAATGCCAGCTGAAATCACCCTTGAAATGCGCATTTCGGCGAAAACACTCACGAAATTACTATAGAATCGGTCTCTTCTCTAAATTTTATCGATTATAATCGAAAACATCTTTACCCATCGCTAATATTTCACATTAGCTGAATTTTATTTTAGCGCATATACATCTGCGCTAAAATAAAACGGCTATTAAATTTGTTCGCGACGGTTTCTTAGATATATTCTCATTGTATATTGCATTAGCGATTCCTTAATTATAAAAAATTTAATTTGGTGGGAGTATTTTATTAATGATATTTTCATTTAAGTTGACCATGTACAAATTTTTATTTGGCGCAGGAACAGCGTAACTGAAACCCGACTAAATGAAATTACTCAAAAACGTGTGTGAATGCGCGTGATTTCGGAAAGTGATTTCGGCTAATCAACGTAATTTCAAATGCTCGTGTGCGGAGGCTTTAACGTTAATGTTGAAAATGAAAAAGGCAAAAGTGGGGAAAATCCAACAGCTTGCACAGAGTCTCAATGGCCGAGTGTGTTTATCCGTTGGGTCATTGCGGCTGAAGTTGGAATGGACTCGGGTTCAATCCCCGGTGCATCCACTTCCGAAAAGAGTGCTGATGATCGAAAATGGTTTTTCGTGAAATAGCTATACACTCAACCTTCGCTGTAAATAGTTGTTGAATTTTTTTCCACTTACCCCAACAATTAAAAATTGAATTAAAAATAAAAATTTCGTGCTAAGCACTAAAAACTCTTTCAAGTAAAATTGTTAACGTTGTTTGGTATATACATAAAATAAATACCAACAACAATGTTCATTGCGAACTGCCTACAACAAAAATTCAGCACGTTTGTGGAGAATATATGCAAAAGCATATACACACTAACGTTAATGTTGAAAATGAAAAAGGCAAAAGTGGGGAAAATCCAACAGCTTGCACAGAGTCTCAATGGACGAGTGTGTTTATCCGTTGGGTCATTGCGGCTGAAGTTGGAATGGACTCGGGTTCAATCCCCGGTGCATCCACTTCCGAAAAGAGTGCTGATGATCGAAAATGGTTTTTCGTGAAATAGCTATACACTCAACCTTCGCTGTAAATAGTTGTTGAATTTTTTTCCACTTACCCCAACATCTACTGATTATGTTTATAAACAAGCAGTGTGGAGACATTTCCCTAAAAGTATGCTGTGGATATTAGCTGAGGTTTGTTTTAATTTAAAATAATTCACCAACGCACACTGGTCTCATTTGTATTGAGAGTGGGACAAAACTCAATTTCTTGGAAACGTATGGGCCTACCGAAACCAAATTTGGCACATTGGTGTCCCACTATACGACTCATCTTTCAGAAAAATTAAAAGCATATATATTGTCATCCACGCCCACCACTAACGCTAGTTTACAGCCAAAAAAAAAACAAGAAGACTAGGAATGGGGGAGGATAGGAATTGACCTGCTGAGCTTGGAACTATTTTTTTTAAATTTTTTGTATGGTTTTCGAGATAACGGTAATTTTGTGTTCTTTGTTATCACTTCATTCAAAAATTATTTTCGCTGGAGTTACAAATGCGATATACACAAGCAGTATCTCGTTTGAAAGGCAATTAAAATACGCTTCAAATGACATACAACTTGTAGTGGTCTAATAAAAACTCGCTAAGCAGTAGCTGTGCATTTTTTTGTGATTTTTGAAAAAATTTCGATTTTCAAAGTAAGTTTTTTACAAAAAGTTGTAAAAATCAGGAAAGTTTTATTCTTTTAAAAATTTGCCCATTTAATTGCAAATACTTTAAGCGTAATATCAGGGAGATCCGATAAATACTTTTTTTTTTGGCGATTTTTTTTCTTGTGAAACAAAAAGGATATTTTGGATGGAAAACTTGGTTAGGTGACTTAACTATGTGAAAATGACTTCATAGGTCAAAAGGACATTAGAAGGATATACAGAGCTTCCAAATACTAAACTAATGACATTTGAATTTTAAAAACCCGATGTCAAATAACAAAGTTACAATTAAAAAAAAAATATTTCCGCGATATTTCGCGGGATAAAAAGAAATTGTATGGAGAGTGGGACAAAACTCAATTACTCAGATTTTATCGAAAATAAAGATTTATCGAAAACAGTCGACGTACATTTGTACAAAAATACGTAAAAGGAGCATCTTGGGCAACAATATTTTTTATAGACTTGTTATGTACATTTAATATGATATTTTAAGAAAAAGGGAAAAATGTATAAACAGGCTTCTCAAGAGAAGAATTAAAACAACTCAAATCTGCTTATGAGACCTGGTCCAGATTGGTCCTTAGTTGTTAAAAGTTTAAATGAAAGTGCTAATGCTTGAAAATTACGCACATAGAAAAACTAAGATTTCTTCAGCTTGTATTTTGCTAAAAATAAATTGTTCTCACTGTTTTCTTAAGCTAAATCATGAAACATATATTTTTCTTGCGTTTCCATAGTTATCCGCATTTTGTTAGCACTCAAAATTGAAATCTCGCAAGAATCATAATACACTTATTTACACAAACTTTTTCCAGAAATTTTTTTTTTCAATGTGTTGATTTGAAATCAGCCAAAGTAACGTTTAATGGTGTCTATTGCGTATAGAAGGAGGTTTTCCATAAAATTCAATATATTTCCGTGGGACATGACAGAAATTTCTTTTTGAAACACCAACATTTTTTTAATTTTCCGTTGGATATTGAAAACCCCCCCCAAAATATTTTTCTGTGTGCGCCACTGATCAGTAGCAACGCAAGAAGAAAACGAAATTGTCGACGATATGTACAATTCTGACCCTTTTGACGTCGAGGACGACACACAGTGGCATTTTTACTCAATTTATACGTGAATAATTCAATTTTGTTGTTGCAAACATTTGAAAACTTGTGTATGCAGTTCGAATGGAAGATGATCACTGTGGCCAATGGTGGTTTTTGTTCCTTTCTAACCCCATTTTTCATGCTGTAATCAGCTGTTAAAGTGTACATTTTAACTGTGATATTTTTTTATACGTGAGTACACATATAATTAAGAGTCAGTTTAAAATTTAATAAAAAGGGTTCTGTCGCACAATGGGAATTCGTGTCCAAAAATAAAGTCGAAATTAAAGTAGTCGTAAATCCATTTTTTTAACAGCTGCCGACAGATATTTTATAGGACAAAAAAAGGGCCATGTAAAATTTTCTGAGTTCCGTTTCGTTTAGCCGTACAGGGTGCCCAAAGTTGAACAAAAAATGTGCCATTTGAATTATGTATTATATGACTTGATACGAAATGCTCTATCTAAGCCATTTATTGACGCATATACTTGGTTTTGACACCTAAATATAGGTAATGGCTTCTACTTTTTCAGGAAGTAATATTTTTTTATTATCTTTGAAATCTGATTTTATATGATTTTTCAAATAAGGATAAAAAAATATCGAAAACATTTTTTCTTCGCCAAATTTAAGCAATAATATAAAAAAAAAAACAAAAAAAAACGTATCCTGGATTTTTTTTTGTGTGATGAACTAATATATTCTTTATCATATCACATTAACAGAAATTAATTTCACCCGCGCTCCCGCGAGTTTTAATTATTCTCCTAATGGGCCAAAAGTGCATTTTTGAAATTACATTTATAATGACATATTCAAAATTTAAAAAAAAAAATGGTCGTACGTGATTTATCCCTCAATATTTCTCTGTAATATAGAAAGTAGTTCATATTATGAAATTCAGTAGTATATGTTGGTCCCAGGTGTGCTTAATAACCCCCCATAGTCAGTTTCATCATTCACCCGCGCTCTTCTCACTAATTCATGTTTTTCGACGAGGTGTATATGCGCGCTATCACTATGGACGTACATACATATGTATACATATGGTACACTTTGTATCTAGAGAGAAAAGCATTGATGAGCAGTTTTGACAGATGTTTATGCTTTAAAATATTAACTAATGCAATTTTATATAGAATATATACATATATACTTACGTTTAGCCTATTTACTTCAAAAGTATCATAACTCAAAAACGCGAGTTTTCAGGTATGGGTATGCATGCATGTGTGCATATGCATACGAGTATGTATGTGCATTATATGACGAAATTTCGGTCTGATAGATTTACTATTGAAATATATAGCGACTGAAAACTTAAAGGGTTTTTTTTTCGTAAAATAAGGTTACTGAGCTAGTATGATAGTATTGAAGTAAGTGAGAGATATACCCTCATTTGCTGTTTGTTATACCATTCATGAACATGAAGTAGTATTATCACTTTGTGCCAAACACGACGTATTTTTTTTTATGTACAATTTATCATTTGTCGGAATCGGCCAAATCGGACCAGTACAACATAGCTCCAATACAACTGATTGTTAAGATATAGATATTTTTGAGTACACCTTCTTCAATTAAACAGATAAAATTTAATTTCTCTCATTCATGAATGGTATAACGTATAACGATTTCATTTCCACACCATGTACTAATATTCATCAAAAAACTCGTATACGGAATTTGAGCATTCTAAATTAATTAGTTTCGAAAATAATTGAAATTTCATGTTTTTTCGCGACACCCGTTATATGGGGTGGGAGTATTTGTCTTCAGATTGATTTCATTTTCACACCATGTACTAATATTCATCAAAAAAGCTTGTATACCGAATTTGAGCGTTCTAACTTAATTAGTTTCGAAAATATTTGAAATTTCATGTTTTTTCGCGACACCCGTTATATGGGGGTGGGAGTATTTGTCATCAGATTGATTTCATTTTCACACCATGTACTAATATTCATCAAAAAAGCTTGTATACGGAATTTGAGCATTCTAACTTAATTAGTTTAGAAAATAATTGAAATTTCATGTTTTTTCGCGACACCCGTTATATGGGGGGTGGGAGTATTTGTCTTAGATTGATTTCATTTTCACACCATGTACTAATATTCATCAAAAAAGCTTGTATACCGAATTTGAACCTTCTAACTTAATTAGTTTCGAAAATATTTGAAATTGCATGTTTTTTCGCGACACCCGTTATATGGGGGGTGGGAGTATTTGTCATCAGATTGATTTCATTTTCACACCATGTACTAATATTCATCAAAAAAGCTTATGTTCCAAATTTGAGCACTCTAGGTCCATTTTTACTATTTATGACCGTTTTTTTGTATGAAACGTTCCCATTGTGTGTCGGTCAAATTTAAAAATACAGTAAAATCGCACAAAAGTTAACTCGCGAGAAAGTTAAACCTTCGGGTAAGTTAACCAAATTTGAGCGTCCACGTACGGCTCTAAAAAGTTAACTCTTGGTTAACTTTTCTGAGCTTATCGAATTTTTGCAAATCCAACCGTTTATTTCTCAGCAAAAACAAGCTCATTCCCCTTGTTTCTATGTATTCCCGGAATTTGCGTGCATTCCCGGAATTTCTGTGTAAAAAATTATTGTCGGTGTCGCGAGGTACAAATGTAGTTAGTCGTTTGAACTATTGAGTGGTGTAAACATAGTTTGTGCGTTAAAAATGGCAACAAAGCGGAATAAATCATCGCAAATTAGATTGAATTTACATCAAAAAGCTGATATTTTAAGAAGATATTAACGGAAGCCGCTTGGCATTAGATTATAGTGTATCTGAAAAATAAACAAAAAACGATATGAAATTTTGAAGGCAGTGGCAAGCACACAGGAATTGGTAACCAAGAAAACTTTGCACAAGTGGGAATATCCCGTTCTCGAGGCAAGGTTGTATAAATGGTTTTTGAACCAAAGGCAACGCCATTGTGCAATTAGTGGTCCAATTTTAAAATCAAGAGCTAAGCTTGAATTTGCCAAAATGTACCCTGGCTAGAAAATTTTATGTACTACGTAAATTAAATCTAAGTTTCTGCTTTGTAATGATTAAAACTGAGATATTCAAATAAATTTGATATGGTATATCCCAAAAATTATGTTTATTACCGTATTCTATCAAACTTAAAAACTACCTGGAAAAGTTAATATTTCGGAAAAGTTAAATGCCCTTGGGACCATTTGGTGAACTTTAGTGCGATTCTACTGTATATACTAGCTTAGGGTAGGGAAAAGTGTGGACTCTTATTTGCAATTATCTACAAGTTTTTTGTACGTTTAGTGTACAGATGTAGCGTCGTGAATACGCGTTCCTTTATTTATATATAAAAAATAAGAAACAGTGAAATTAAAACTTCGCCAAAGTTTTGAATTAAGCCTCATTAAAATAATTCCTTATTTTTAGTAAACTCCTTTTATTCCTACATATATTCCATTAGGATTCTTCTGCCCCGATCTGCCCCCGCGAGAAATAATGTCGATAACTGGGAGAGAGTTATATGAGGTGTAGGTTAGAGTATACATGGCCACCCAATGGCTCCAGTGACTCCGTTTATCTCCCAACAACATCGCTGTGGCTCCGAGTGGCTCCCAACAACAAGCAAATCAATTTCGACAGAATAACGCACATTTCTTTTTTTCACAGAAATCGTCGTCGCGGCGAGCACTCAAACCTAACGGTCCAGCTTCGACCGACATTCATTGTGTAGTTACGCCTTCATACATATATACATATGTACTATTTGGCAAAATAATATTTTTATAACTCCGAGAAGAAGGTTGTTGCAATTTTTATTGATGTTGTTGTCGTGTGGCTCGTTTATGCTTAATTTGTGGCCACCTATGGGTTAGAGCACGCAACCAAAACAAAAAATATAAAGCCGTTTTGGACTATATCTGCAACAAATAGGGTTTTGGGAATACTTAGAAAGTGAAAATTACTTCGTTGCAGCCTTCAATTGTTATGGTAGAAGAAGAAATTGATCACATTAGTCATGATATGCACTTGACAATGATTTATGGCAAGACTTTAGTGTTGTTTGTGGCCGGGAGATTAACGAATTTTTGTATAAGTTTGGATTATGCACTTTGCGTACTTATATAAGATGTAGAGAATGTATTTTTAATAGCGGGTATCGCCTCAACATTCGCGTTTGGAAAGTTATAAGCGACGAACATAAAGCCATATTCCAAATCGAAAAACAAAAATTTCAAAGTAGCATCAAGCGTTTAATGTGATTTATGGTAGACACGCCGAAACAAGGTTATGGCACATCCAATGATGGTAACACATCAAGCCATTTTTTTTGAGGAGTATATAGCTTAGCTACTAGCGCCACTGGTGTACATGAGGAACACATTCGTCATTTTGGTGTTATCCTCAACTGCATGTCGAGCGTCTTTCCTATTGCACACGAGAAGTTTTCTTAGTATTGCGAAAGTGCTATGTTACGCATTATCCATGGTATCCAATGCCATCAAGTGTCCATAAAATTTTAATTTATGGCGATGCAATTATAAAGCCTATGGGTATGCTGTTGGAAAAAGCATTGGAGGCCCGTAATAAAGACATTAGACAGCATCATGAACATAATAAGAGGAGATCAATCCGCTCGAGAAGAATGGAAGACCTGATGCATGCGTTGCTGTTTATTCAGATCCGATTATATCTTTGCTGTCTAAAATCCGCAGGCGTACGTAGATGTATCAGTGATTAAGTTATTCAGTTATTTCGAACCACAATACTTCTCCTGTTCAAATCAAAACATTTAAAAAAAGTCGCATATCGATTGTTTTAAAAACCTAAAATTTTGAGTTATGTCTCTTTTGAATATATGCACGAAAACTATAGATTTCGTCTCCAGGAGTCCTATATTTACTAATACATCCAATTTGAACGAATAATATTCACTTTTCAGCGTTTTATTAATTTTTCACATCTAAATTGAGTAAAAGTGCCACTGTGCGGCGGTGGCTAAATCTAGCCACTAAATGGCTAAAACGGCAACGCTGATGGGCACACAAACACATTCAAACAATCTCCGAAAATTAAGCCCAAATTACATCAGCGATGTGGCAGCGGGCAGCGACGGTTTTCGAAATCAGCTGATGCGTCTAATATGAGCAGTGACTGCGAGACCAAACACAATAGAGCGTTCGCAGTATTTGGCAGTGACTTCTTTATATATTAGGTCTGTTTCCTTTTACCTTGGACACGTGGTGACATAAATTTACTTACCATTTTCATGTCCATTTTTTTCAATTAAAATAATCAATCTTGTTTCATTTTTTCCTCTGCTCTTTCTTCTTCTTTGCTTTTTCATTCCGCCAGCAATATTTGATAGTGGAAATCAATTAAGTAAAAATTAAACTCTCTCCTGCTTGCTGGCATCAAAGTACGGAAACACAAAATTAGTAAAAAAAATATTGCATTGGATAGTACGGAAACAGACATAAGTTCACATCAACACTTGCAGATGGCTGCGATTCAAGGCAGCGGCAGCGAATTTAGAATTTGGGCTAAACGGAGCGGTGCTGCCAGCAGCCTCTGCTGTATTATGTGCCGCTTCATTGCAAACCGTAGTTTCTAAAAATCAGCTGATTTCGAAAAACAGTCGCTGCCACAGCCACAGCGCTATTGTAATTCCGGCTTTAGTGTGTGTTCGTGCGCCTACTGTAGCCCAAAGTGGTTATTCCATCTGCTCAACGAACGATCATATTAACGCTGCGTTAGTGTAGAGAATATTTTAAATTCCATTTTCTTTAAGCATTAAATAAACCACAAAAATATATACAAATGTGTTTTAGCTAAAAAAAAAAATGGGGCCACTTTTTTTAATTTTTTGGGCCACCTTTTGAAATTTTTGAGCGGCAACACTGCTGGCGGGATGCAAAAGCAAAGAAGAAGAAAGAGCAGAGGAAAAAATGAAACAAGATTGATTATTTTAATTGAAAAAAGTGGACATGAAAATGGTAAGTAAATTTATGTCACCACGTGTCCAAGGTAAAAGGAAACAGACCTAATATATAAAGAAGTCACTGCCAAATACTGCGAACGCTCTATTGTGTCTGGTCTCTCAGTCACTGCTCATATTAGACGCATCAGCTGATTTCGAAAACCGTCGCTGCCCGCTGCCCGCTGCCACATCGCTGATGTAATTTGGGCTTAACAATAATCAGTCTGCATGCTAGCCATGGGTAATGGCGCAATTTTTTTTGGCGCTGATACAGTAACACCAGCGCCAACCGTGCCACCGCGCACGGTTCTGGCGCAATAACACCTTCAGCGCAATTGCCATGGAATAATCGATAAATAACACTTGTTCGCTTCTTACTGTCTACTATACCCGTTTTATTTCTTTTGGCGCAATTCTGCTTACATACACGCTGGCAGAATAATTGTGCCACAATTAAATTTAATTTTAAAAATAATTTGCGTATATTTGTGAAAATATGCTGGCATCTCGTTTTGCGGCATCTTCATTATGAAATACGAGGGTCGGCTCCACCCTATTAAAAAGAAAGATTCCGGGTCCGGGCGCATTATATCGAAATTTCCCCCTACCATTTACCATGCGTAACAAAAATATACTATATGCTAATAAATATTTTTTTTAATTTATTTTGTATTATATTTTTCTCTCCTATTCACAGATAATGTCAATTTTGTCTTCTTTATTTGTGAAAGTAAAATATCAATACCCTTTCGTGTTAGCGATGGTTCCGTATTGGCGGTAGCATACATAATTGTGACGGTGTCATATACGCCGTGCTGTTATTGGCTTTGTGGTGGTGCCATTTTACACTAGCGCTATATTGGTGCTGGTATTAGAAATTGAGTCAGTGTTATATTGCAATAGCGCATCATTGAGTTGGTGCTACATTGAGTTCGCGCTACATTGAGTTGGCGCTATATTGAGTTGGCGCATTTTCCAAATCGGAGTTAGCACAATTACACAAGGCTGAGTTCCTAAAACGCAATTCCCGGTGATAGCGTAAACGCCAGCTATTCCACGAATAACATGTGCAGGAATGTAAAATCAACAACCTACAAAACAGAAAGAAGAAGAGCAACTTATATTGCATGCACGATCGTAATTGGGCAATAACTACAACTTCAAAATCAGCACAGCTGTTCGACCTGTTTTACACACATCCCAGAGTCAAGTCACTGTTCTCCATACACAATGGTCATGCTGCGCACGCTTTGCGAAATTATGAAACAACGTACGTATACAAGTACATACTAGGGATTCCAATCCCGGGATCCCGCCCTTTTGGACACCCCGAAAATCCCGGGATCGCTAGAATTTTACCCCGGGATTTTTGGGATAAGATAAAGACAGAATGTTCCCCTATTATAGCAAAGAAAAGTTGTATTTTATATAATTTTTAGTGGTCTCAGATCTATATACTAATAGCATTTCCTATTCTGCATGAAAATGTTGCATTATTACATCGCACCATTATCAACATGTGCCCTGTGCCCTATAAATGTTGCATTTTTCATGTGATGAATGAAACAAAAATAATGCAATGTGCTAAGAGCAGAAGATGTTGCCCCGTAGTCGGGCCAGTTTTATATTTTGTCAATAGAACAAGCAGCCTTAAAAAAGTGTTGAGTGTGTGTGGAAGAGAACAAAAAAATGTGACAGCCCGAAGAAAGTGCGACATTTTTGCCAGAATAAAAAAGTCCATTAGTCAAAGTAAGGATTAATATTTTTGATGTTTTTTTTAATAATCAAATTTTTTTGTCGTGAAGTACGCGTTGTAAAGAAACGTACGTTAGCCTTTAGAATTCTTGTGGTAAAATTCATATGATAATTTCTATTTCCTGATTTTTGGTCATTTATTTCCCAAATGGTTTTTGGAATTTTCCCATATGGAAAGTAAATAATGGAAGAAAATGCAAACAAAATTTTAATTAGACTTGATAGTTTTACATTACTCTACTAAAATTAAATACGCAGCTGCATCCTCGGAATTCATATCAAATTATGTGCCTCCGATTTTTAAATATTTTCGGAAGTTGCATTAATTTTCAGAATCGGCAAGCTTGGAAATATTCGCTTAAAAGAAGTGTGTCGTTAAATTTTAAAAATTTTTATTGGAAATTATCAAATGATCGCAAACCTTTTTATCCTAATATCCTAAAAGTACCAACTATAAAGGAAAATGTTTTGTTCACCAAATGTGTTTAATTTTCTTTGTTGATTGTGTTTTTTAAAGTAACTCTTAAGTGTTATTAAATAATACGCATGATTTTACGTTCCTATTTTATTTTGTTAGTAATGAAATAATAAAAAATGGCAATAAAAATCTATTTTTTCTTTGCATGTTAAAGTTGTAGCGTTTCTCGAAAATATACATATTTAATTTTTCAACCTCAAATGTGGGAAAATAATACTGGTCGACAAATTTTTTTAACAGAAATAAAATTCTACGTTTCAAAAGGATTTCGGTGCACTTTTTGAAATATTCATGTCCACCTTCATTAAAAACTGATTAAATCTATTGAAAGCGCGATCATTTCTCTTGAAGACAATGTTTTGCTTTTGGGGATATCTTGCTTGTAACTTGCAATATTGCAAATAAAAATTGTGTAGCACGCTTTTAGGCAGTTTATTATATTAACAACAAACTGTGCGTTAGAATGAAATAAGTGAATTAATTTATATTAATTTATCGAAAATACGACTATATTTTGCGTGACTGAAACAAAAATTCCAATCACTGGCCTACTATGTATATATTTTCTATACTGAAATAAAAATAGTTCGGCAGAGCAGCTACAAAACTTGATTTCGATTAAAACAGCGCTACAAATACTGCCGTTGATTTCGAAGAAAAATACCTTATTGTACAAAAACATACATTTCTAGATATATAAATAAGAAACCCGAGAAAGCAAAGCGCTGTTTTCAAGAGAATTGATCGTTCTTTCAATAGCTGTAATCATTTTTTAATGAAAGTAAGTAATTTAACAGATTGAGCAGTGAATATAGCAAAAAATCGCATAAATATCTCAAAACCTACAAGTATTACCGAAAATCCGACCTCAGATTCAGATTTAGGGCACCGAAATCCTTTAGAAAAGTAGAATTTTATTTGAGTTAGAAAATTTTTTGGAAATTTTGTCGGCCTGTATAATTAATGTCCAAATCCCGGGATAAATCCCGGAAAACCGGGATTAGAAAAAAAATCTCGAAATCCCGGGATTGTAAAAATCGGAAAAATTGGAATCCCTAGTACATACGTATGTTATATACAAACTCTTCATAGTTTTGTTTGTTGTCTGGCATATGCAAATAAAAGAAAAGAATTTCAAACGACAATCACCTAGCTACCACTTGCTTTCACGACAGTCGGTGGCAAATTATTTATTTTTGCTCAGCGACGATCGCCTGGTCCCATCGTAAGCGCTCGTTTTACGCTCTTTATTTGTCTGTAGTAGGGACAATCGGTGTGTATACGTGTGAATCGCAAACAGCTGGTCTGCCCGCGGACAAGAGGCTGCGCAACGCTGATATAAATCATAGATGGGCATACTGAAGTAATATTGTAATTCAGTAAAGCAAACAGTAAGCAGTAAAAGAATATTCCTTACTTAAAATTTTTTACAGTAATAAGTAACGTTTCACTTGTTACTTAAAAAATTTTACAGTAATAAGTAGGGCAACAGAAGATATGCAAATGCATATTTTTCTGTTGCAGTCCTATTTACATATGATAAATATATATCGGCGTTTTAGCTCAAGGCGAAGAGAATAAGCCTAACTTGTTAGGGCATATTTTCGCATATTTAGGTCAAAAGGCTTATTTTTGCATATCTTGATTTATTTGCATATTTTTGGCATATTTTGCTATAAATTCATATTTTAGGATAGTATTTCGTCGTATTTTTCCATCTCGCTCGTAAAATTGTTTTTATTTAAATTTTGTACTCTGGCAACTTTGTTTTGTATATGCGCATACTATTTGCCATTCCTCTTTGTCTGACAAGTTCAAGGCGAATTTAATCATTTTCGCAATGCTTCATTCAAATGTGCTACACGAATCAGCTGTGTATCTACATACATAGGCATACGTCAGACGGTCAATATATTTATATTGATGAAATCCGTGGATCGCGATTCATATTGATAGTGTAGCATCGAGTATTGATGGCTCGCGATTCTGGATCGCAAAATGTTTAGAAATTTTGAAATCCGCGATCCTGATCGCAATATTGGCAATAAATGAATTGAAAGTGAAAGTGCGAAAAGGACGGAAGTAAAATATCTTGAACCTCAGAGCGAGAAAAATATCGCAATATTCATATTGAACGTGTAGCACTACACGCTACACAGTGACTGCAATTCTGCTTTTAAATACGTCCCGATACCTTCAGTTGACGTGGAAAGATCTTTTTCTACGTTTAAAAACTTACCGCGACAATCGACATAGTTTTCTATTTGAAAATTTATCGCAAAATTTTGTAGTTTACAGCAATAGCAATTTGAATAAGTAAGTATGCAAATTGATTATTTTTTAGGGAAATACAATAATTTTACAAACCCCTTCTTTAGAATTTCTCCCAATTATTTTATGTTACTACAGGTATATCTTAAAAGTTTGAAATATCTAAGTGAAACACCGAAACACATCAACTTAATTTTTGCCTGTAGAATACAATGACGTATTCAGAATATCCGTAATAAATTTGGGATGGGTTCAACTCAAATAAATCTCAAAATTTAATTTGAGTATCTACAACTACATTTTTTTTAACAAATGTAAAAAAAATTTTTAGGGATGACTATCTAAAATCAAAATTGCGGAGGGTCAAACTTCATTTTAGAATTATGCTCCTTTGGACTTTTTTGTTTAGAATCGACCAGAGAATGCAGCTGTGGCCGAAACAAAGTAGGTTTTTTTTTCGTCAGTACAAATTGACCCGCCCTAATATATATAGATTTTCGTATGTTAAAATACTTGTTTTATTTTGGTAACGAAGATGTGTTTCGCAAATGTGATTTTTTTTTATTTCTTTTGTACCTATAAAATGTACCTTTAATAAAAATAATTTTTTGTTACAAAAAGTATTATAATTTAATAAAATGTGAATTTTTTATTTCGCTTTTGTACCTATAAAAACAAATATGTACCTTTAATAAAAATATTTTTTATTACAAAAAGTGTTCTAATTTTATTTAAAACTAATTTTTGATATTTGTATGGGCCAGGGTTTGAACCTGGAATCTCTTGCATGAAAGGGGAGCACACAACCTACCATGCCGTATATCTTTTTATTAAGTAAATAAAAAGAATTTTAAGGGCATATTTTCAGTGCTTAAACCAAGTTTTAAGAGCATATTTTTAGCGCTTAAACCATATTTTTAAGGACATATTTTTAGCGCTAAAAACGAATTTTTTAGGGCATTTTTTCTGTTGCCCTAGTAATAAGTATCGCTTTACTTATTACTTAAAATTGTTTACAGTAATAAGTACCGCTTTACTTATTACTGTAAAAATTTCAAATAATAAGTAAAGCGTTACTTATTACTTTAAAAATTTTACAGTAATAAGTAATCTTTACTCGTTACTCTAAAAATTTTGCAGTAATAAGTAATATTTACTTGTTACTCTAAGACTAATTAAGTATCGAGGATACAGTAGTCTAAGTATTGGCATACATACACACGTACACTGATGAGCACAAACGCATAGGTTAACGAGCATCTGAGAGATGATGCCCAATAAACATAATAAAAAAATCTCGAACGTTGAAAAAAAAATTATACAAAATTTTAAAATCAGAGCATTTTAAAATTCACAACTAAACGTATTCTCAATTTTTTCTCAAATTTACCGAGGTACGTACCTAGGTATGTATAAATTAAGAACATGCAAATAAAAACTATATTTTTAGAACAATGCTCGGTAAAACTTGGGAAGCAAAAATTTATTTAAAAATCAATTGTAAATTAAATGTAAATTTATCTTAAAAACAAAAGTACATATTTAAGTATTTTATATTAAATAAAATTGCTCTTCATCCAAATGTTATTTGAAGCAGTGGCAGGAAATATCGTTATTGTATTCTAGGTTAAGGTTTTATAAAAATTGTTATATTCTTCACGAATGGTACAAGCCTTTTAAGCTGAGAACATTTGAGATGCATTTGGGTTTTGGTATACATATGTATGTATATACAGTTGCTTACAAATACATCTCAAATCGAGAATTAAGAAAAATGTGTATTGGGTAACTTAGTAGGAGGAACAGTAGGTAAGAGAGCAGCGTTACCACTGTGATAAAATTCTGTCAGCATTGTGAAGCAATTTCTCGCTCGGTAGGTATAAGGATTTTTCTTTAGGTATGTATTTCGAGTAAGCAAATAACTGGAAGAAGAAAGTTTTCATCTGCTTTACTTAAAAATACAAGTTCATCGATTTTTCGTTGAAGTTTTTTTAATAAGATGAAAATCTTTTATCGACTGTGAGCACATAGAATATAGGTATGTATATCCTTGCAGGAAGAAAAAAAATTAAATGCTAAAAGTAGTTGACTTTTAATTGGCTATTTTGAGACAATTGAAAAAAAATCAATATGTATCACACAGCAAGAAACCCATTTTTAGTTAGTTCATTGACAAAAGCTTTCAAATTCCTGATGAAAATATTTTTATTCAAGAATATTTTAACTGATTTTGCTGTGAAAAATCCTCTTTTTTAGATTTGAAAAGCGAAGCAATGGAAATACATATGTATAGCGAAATGCTTGTGAATTCCATGATTCTAAACTTGTATGCATGTAGCAGTTACATATGCAACCATTTCCCTTGTATTTTTTGTATAATTTTATAAACATTAATAATGTTATATTTTGGGACTAACTATTTTTCACCCAAAAAAAGTTAGTTTATAATTACCTTCCAAGTAATGCAGAAGTACACATGACTGACTTTTTTATCGCCATTCCCATACAAAAGTAGTTAGCCTTTTTCAAAGAAAATATACCATTAACAGTTACAACTAGTGTCTTTGTAAACTGTTTAAAGTCAGTTTTAAGTTAGATGCCCTTCCTGCGGGGGTATAAATGTAATAAACAGTTTTGAAAATTGGTTAAATTTCGAAACCCGTATTTTTTCATTCTTCATGTTATCCCAATCGCTTTTAAACAAAGTATCTCTTATCAAAAAATGTAGGTACTTACATATGTAAGTATTTATTACTAATAAGTGTAGAAAGAGATAATGGTAATTTTTCCCCCAAAATTGGTAGATTTTTTCAAGTAGATGGATATTTTTTTGTTCTGAGTGGCAGGTAGTAAAGACCAAGTTAGATGCAAATGCGTACATATATGTATATGTACATACACATGGATTTGCGCTACATTGGTAAAAAGAGGTGTGAAATTTGTGAAGCCATGATGTAGATACCCTACATAGCCATACAGATACCCTACAAAGAAATTCACATTAATCGGGAATTATTTCGGGATCGCGCGCAATGGAACATGCGACTGATCGTATATGTAAAATCTATATGTAAAATCGGTCGCTGATTCCGAAAATCGGGCTCATTTTTAATTCTATGGGAAGGTTTTTGAAATATCGGCAATTTACCGTTATTTGGCCAATGGGTCCACTTAATCCTGTATATCTCTTTAACATGGTGAGTTATCCTCCTTGGGGTGACAGCAAACAAAAGAAAATTAAATTTCCTTTTCACGGCTCCTATAACATTTTTCTCTAGCTCTTATAGTTTCTGAAATATTGACGATTCAATTTGAATTTTTTCGATTTTTTACGATTTTTTGAAGAAAAAATTGACTTTGTCAGACAATGGGTCATATTAATAAAAGCCAAGCATTTGCTTTTGCTTAATATTTCAGACCTTTTACTCAAATTTTGAAATTTGTTTCATACAAATGAAGAAGATAACTCACTGTGTTAAAGAGATATACTGGATTAAGTGGACCCATTGGCAAAATAACGGTAAATTGGCTATATCTCAAAAACCTTCCCATACAATTAAAAATGAACCCGATTTTCGGAATCAGCGACCGATTTTACATATAGATAGGATAGTCACGTCCAAAGTACAGACAAAAAATTTCATTTTGTGATCCAGTGTAATCTCTTTAAAATGGCGAAATGCAGATATTTTATTATTCAATTAATTTTTTTTCCTATTAATCGCTGTTTTGAGAGATATTGTGCACTTCAAAACACGTAATAAATGGAATTTAATAATCTTGAGTATTACTCCTTAACAAAGTTTTATGAATAAACCCAATTTTGTTGTTGAAATTTTACTCTTCCGGAAAATTTTGGTTAAGGACTTTCAATAAAAATAGATAAATATAAATAACGCTACATCCGATTATTACACAATTAGTCTTAAAATGTTCACAATTAAATTCTCTATAGGATAGGGGGGCTAACTTTTTGTCCCCCATACAATTTTTCTGATTTTAAGACAGTCGAATCTGAAATTTCTTTAAAAAAATTCGATATTTTTCAAATTTTTTTTCATTATTTTTGCCATTGTAACCAAACTACTTGACTAATTTTGGAGTGTGAAGGCAAAACATGTTTGTTGGAGCTCCCTCTACCAGCACTTCCTAGATGTAAAATCGCCACGATGTCTAATAAAACTTTTTGATGCGCTTATGTGATGCAATGGGCCATATTAATAAAATCCAAGCAAATGCTTCTACTCAAAATTTCAGATATTTGACATTAATTTGTATGAATTAAATTTCAAAATTTGAGTAAAAGGTCTGAAATCTTGAGCAAAAGCAAATGCTTGGCTTTTATTAATATGGCCCAATTAGGGATTCCAATTTTTCCGATTTTTACGATCCCGGGATTTGGACATTAATTATACAAGCCGACAAAATTTCCAAAAAATTTTCTAACTCAAATAAAATTCTACTTTTCTAAAGGATTTCGGTGCCCTAAATCTGAATCTGAAGTCGGATTTTCGGTAATACTTGTAGGTTTTGAGATATTTATGCGATTTTTTGCTATATTCACTGCTCAATCTGTTAAATTACTTACTTTCATTAAAAAATGATTACAGCTATTGAAAGAACGATCAATTCTCTTGAAAACAGCGCTTTGCTTTCTCGGGTTTCTTATTTATATATCTAGAAATGTATGTTTTTGTACAATAAGGTATTTTTCTTCGAAATCAACGGCAGTATTTGTAGCGCTGTTTTAATCGAAATCAAGTTTTGTAGCTGCTCTGCCGAACTATTTTTATTTCAGTATAAAAAATATATACATAGTAGGACAGTGATTGGAATTTTTGTTTCAGTCACGAAAAATATAGTCGTATTTTCGATAAATTAATATAAATTAATTCACTTATTTCATTCTAACGCACAGTTTGTTGTTAATATAATAAACTGCCTAAAAGCGTGCTACACAATTTTTATTTGCATTATTGCAAGTTACAAGCAAGATATCCGAAAAAGCAAAACATTGTCTTCAAGAGAAATGATCGCGCTTTCAATAGATTTAATCAGTTTTTAATGAAAGTGGACATGAATATTTCAAAAAGTGCACCGAAATCCTTTTGAAACGTAGAATTTTATTTCTGTTAAAAAAATTTGTCGACCAGTATTATTTTCCCACATTTGAGGTTGAAAAATTAAATATGTATATTTTCGAGAAACGCTACAACTTTAACATGCAAAGAAAAAATAGATTTTTATTGCCATTTTTTATTATTTCATTACTAACAAAATAAAATAGGAACGTAAAATCATGCGTATTATTTAATAACACTTAAGAGTTACTTTAAAAAACACAATCAACAAAGAAAATTAAACACATTTGGTGAACAAAACATTTTCCTTTATAGTTGGTACTTTTAGGATATTAGGATAAAAAGGTTTGCGATCATTTGATAATTTCCAATAAAAATTTTTAAAATTTAACGACACACTTCTTTTAAGCGAATATTTCCAAGCTTGCCGAAAAATTCTGAAAATTAATGCAACTTCCGAAAATATTTAAAAATCGGAGGCACATAATTTGATATGAATTCCGAGGATGCAGCTGCGTATTTAATTTTAGTAGAGTAATGTAAAACTATCAAGTCTAATTAAAATTTTGTTTGCATTTTCTTCCATTATTTACTTTCCATATGGGAAAATTCCAAAAACCATTTGGGAAATAAATGACCAAAAATCAGGAAATAGAAATAATCATATGAATTTTACCACAAGAATTCTAAAGGCTAACGTACGTTTCTTTACAACGCGTACTTCACGACAAAAAAATTTGATTATTAAAAAAAACATCAAAAATATTAATCCTTACTTTGACTAATGGACTTTTTTATTCTGGTCGCACTTTCTTCGGGCTTTCACATTTTTTTGTTCTCTTCCACACACGCTCAACACTTTTTTAAGGCTGCTTGTTCTATTGACAAAATATAAAACTGGCCCGACTACGGGGCAACATCTTCTGCTCTTAGCACATTGCATTATTTTTGTTTCATTCATCACATGAAAAATGCAACATTTATAGGGCACAGGGCACATGTTGATAATGGTGCGATGTAATAATGCAACATTTTCATGCAGAATAGGAAATGCTATTAGTATATAGATCTGAGACCACTAAAAATTATATAAAATACAACTTTTCTTTGCTATAATAGGGGAACATTCTGTCTTTATCTTATCCCAAAAATCCCGGGATAAAATTCTAGCGATCCCGGGATTTTCGGGGTGTCCAAAAGGGCGGGATCCCGGGATTGGAATCCCTAGGCCCAATGTCTTGCATATATGGCCTTTTCCACATTTTTACCAATATCTCAAAAACTGGGTCTGCCACAAAAAAAATGGCGATGATATTCGGAATCAGCGTAAAATTTCGCTTTAGAAAAGTATTATTTTATTCTTGGTGATTTTTGGTGTCGAGTAGTGTTATCAAATGAATTTTACCACAAGAATTCTAAAGGCTTTAAAAATACCTAACGTACGTTTCTTTACAACGCGTACTTCACGACAAAAAAATTTGATTACACTGATCGACAAGTTTTTGTTACAGAAATAAAATTCTACTTTTCTAAAGGATTTCGGTGCGCTGAATCCTAATCTGAAGTCAGATTTTCTGTAATACGTGGGATAGCCACAAAATCCCCGAAAACAAAATCCCCAAACACAAAATCCCCACAAAAAAAAAATCTCCAAAACAAGATCCCCAAATACAAAATCCCCAAACATAAAATTTCCAAACACGAAATCTCCACACTTTTATGGTGATTGTGTCACAAAATCCCCAAACTATTTAATACACGATACTGGTCATTTACAGAATAAAAAAAATTAAAAAAATCAACGCACCTTTAAAACTAGTCGTACTGGAATTTTGGTATTAATGCGCGTATTTTACAACAAAAACATGTGCCAAACGTATAGGGGACACACCAGAGCTGTATTTTGTTATTGTTGTTGTTGTTGTTGTGTGCCAATATAAAAACTTAGTTGATGATATCAGGGACTAAATCCACTGTAATACAAAGGCACTGTATAATGTAATCTAAGTATGTATGAATTTTTAATCGAACGTAAGTAGGCATGTTCTGAAAAATTAATGATATATATATGCATAAGTTTGTTTCAAATGAAATATTTGTCAGTTAATTTTGATATATGTAATTATTCGTGTGTAAAAACGATTGCGTTGATTAATTAACGATTTTTGCTCATTATACATATAAAGTTTGAAACAGAATGGAACTAATTAAATCAAATAAAGGCAACGAAAAAGTATTCTTGGATGGATTTCATTACCATTTCCACTCCAAAAATAAAAAAGGAGAGTTTCGTTGGGTTTGCGCACAAAAAAAGACTTAAAATGTAAGTGTGTTAATTACAAGAATAAGTGGCTGCGGACATGAAATTAAAACGGATGCTACAGAACACAGCCACGATCCCAAGGCCCATCATCTATCTACGGCAAAAACCAATAATAAAGTGAAATCGATGAGCTGGTTAACCTCAATGGAACCGTCCCAAATAATTAGGGAAGCAATCGTAGAATGCCAACCAGATCAACGCGTGTACTTGGCATCGAAACGAGCACAAAAACTTAAAATTTGTCGCAAAAGAAAATCGATAGATTATGCCAGCGAGCCGCATAATTTGCAAGAAATACAGATACCAGAGTGTTTGAAATATTTAGAGGATGATCTCTTCGTTTTAAAAGACTGGGATTTCAATGGCGAAAAAAATGTAATTATGGGAACATCACAATCATTTTGCGAATTAGGGAGGTCAGAATGCTGGGTAATGGATGGGACATTTTATGTTGTACCTAAATTTTTCCGACAACTTTTCACGATTCAAGCTTCAATTAATGGTCAATTTGTGCCTCTGGTTTTTTGTCTCATGAGCAAGAAATCCAAGCAGGGATACAACGAATTTTTTTACCAACTATTTCACTTGTGTTTGACAAAAAAATATTAATTTAAATCCGAAACGTATAATTACGGATTTTGAGAAAACCATCTCATCCGTCGCAAGGGAATATTTTCCAGATGCCCAGTTTAAGGGGTGTTTATTGCACTTCGGGCAGATTATTTGGAGACGGGTTCAGAAAGAAAGACTGGCTCAAAAATACGGCAAAGACGAAAACTTCAGTATGACAATACGTATGCTAAAAAGCTTGGCATTTGTTCCACCCGAATATGTAAGAGACTATTATAAAGAACTAAACGCCTTTGTTAACCTTCCTATACCCGCGTTAATTTTTGTAACACATATACCCGCGCACGGTCTCACAGACCGAAAGTTCAAACTACATAAAATATTCGTTTTTTGAAACAAAACTGAAAACAAATTATTATTTTTCAATCTCGTAGATGTAATAAAAAAATAAAACTACGCATTAAGTTTGTATTCACTTATTTTATTGATTTTAGGTGATTAACAAAAAAGCCATCAAAATCGATCATTTTTTCTTAAGTACTACAAAAACAAAACAAAAACATATCTTTTTATTCAAATAAATAAAAATAAGTTGTACTAACTTAAAAACACTTCTTTGACAATACATAAATTATAAATTATATTAGTTTTTAGTCTTGAAAAAAAAAATCAGGGCAAATACACATATACCCACAAAAATATACACATATACCCGCGTCGGTCTCACAGACCAATTTTTATGAAATTCACCAACACGCCTGTCTAGTGCAAACGCCAAATCAACACTAATATAGAGCTTGCAAGAAAAGCGGAAGCTAGCAGTAAATTCAACTTTGTAAAGTTTCTGGAAAAAAAAGAATTTACGTAAAATCATTTTCTCGGTCTCACAGATCAACGCGCGGGTATAGGAAGGTTAAGGATATTCATTTTAAAAAAATAAGTACTTCGTTCAAAAAAACTTACATTGGCAATACAAACTCGAACGATCCTAAATATAACCCTGAATTTTGGTGTGTTTCGGATTCCTTTAAGAATAATTTTCCCCGTACCCAAAATTCAATTGAGGCTTGGCATCGTAGGATAAAAATAATTATAGGGAAAAAAATTATAATGTTTATGAAATTATTAACCATTTGCGCAAAGAGATGATTGAAGTGAAATCAAACATAGAGAAAATCCAATCGGGCATAAGTATACGTAAGAATATAAAAAATATCGAGGCTAAAAAGAGACTTAAAAGAGTTATTAAAAATCGTGCAGATGTTGATCAAATTACTTATTTGAAGTCTATATCCCACAATATTTCATTATGTAATTAAAATGTGTGTTTGACTGTTGGCCTTTTTATTAATATTGACATTTATTGCATTGTAACTTCTTTATTATACATATATCTTCATTATTAAATCACTGAAAAAACATTGAAGTTTGTATAAGTTATCAATTACTACGTTTATACCAGGGAATTGTAACAAAACTCGTAACGAAACGAAACTCTCGTTTCTGGCGTTTCTGTTCCAAGAAACATTAAAGGATAGAAACTAAATTCGAAACCAAAAGATTGTAACGTTTCAATAAGTAACAAAACCTGTAACGAAACTAAATTAATTTTGTTCCTTGTAACAAAATCCGTAACGAAACTAAATTAATTTTGTTTCTCAGAAACAAAATTAATTTCGTTTCTCAGTCTCAGAAACAAAATTAATTTTGTTCCTTGCAACAAAAACAAAACCAGAAACGAAATTAATTTTGTTTCTCAGTGGCAAAACTATAAAAATTATTATAATACTATTTGCCGTACATTAGGATGGACTTTTTATTTTTAGGTATATAATATATATATGTATACCTGTGGCATTTTGATGTGCAAACATCTTTGCTGTAGCTACGAGTAATTTCGAAAAACAGGTAAAGTTTACGCGGATCTACTGAAAAGTTTTGGGCAGGGCTTCTACAGGGAGCCCTATTCTTTATGATTCCTAGGTCGGGTCGCGAGATATGGGTCAAAACGAGGACCCGGATGATCTTGTGTGTTTCTGAGTAATATTGGTATCTAATGAAAGGTTTTGAGCTGGCCTTCTACAATATTGGTATCAAATGAAAGATGTTGAGCGGGGCTTTCGTATAGAGCTCTATTCTAGACCGGGTCTCCACATATGGGTCAAAATGAGGATCCGGATGATCCTTGAATATTTCTGAGCAATGTTGGTATCAAATGAAAGGTTTTGAGTAGGACTTCTACACGGAGCCCCGAGATATGGGTCAAACGTGGATCCGAATGATCTCGTATGTTTCTGAGCAAAACAAAACAAAACAAATCAAAATCAGAAATCAAAAATCAAAAACCAAACACCGAAACAAACAAAAACAACAAAATGTAGCAGTGACAATGGCAACAAAAAATTATAAAAACGATATTTGCAGTTTAATCGATAGAAAACCATTGAAAAAATGAATAAGGGAAAGGGAATAAAAGTCATATTTCGAAACTGATTACACATCAATGTTCATGAGTACTCCTTACTCACGTTTCCTTTTTTTTTAACTCAACTGGAGTTAGGAAAATATGTGAAAATTTACTAAGGCGAAATTAAAAAAAACCCTTATAATTTGCTTTATTAACTAATACCTATTAGAAACTTGTTTCGGACTATAATTGGCTGCGAGAAATGATAAATTGACAGAAATGTAATAAAGCTTGATTAATTAAGCAAATACACAAACAAAAAAAACGCAAGTCGGATATCTATCCCATTATCCATACGAAACGATATTACACCCGCCAAAGCATCCTGTACTGCTTCGACGTCTTATAAAAATCATGATGATGAAGAAATTGCACTACAAAGTAGTCTGAATGAGCTATTATTAGAAAATTAAATATTTCTTGATAACAATTAATGTATACTTTTCACAATCCGTTGTTCTATGCATATGAAGCGTTTTTATATATCATTTAAAAAAAATTAAAAAAGACAACCCTAATAGTCACCCAGTTATATTTTTCTTCAAATCGACCCCTTTGTGCGACTTTATCGTAAGGGACAAAAGCAAATTTTACAGGAGAGCATTTTTTTTTGTTGTTTTCCCTGTTTTTTTTCTGGTATATTTAAATGAAATTGAACACGCGTTTAGATGGTTAATTAATATATTGAACCTGATATCTTTTTTCTTGAAAAAATTTGCAGTTTGCGAAAAAATCATAATTTTGTCCCTTACGATAATTTCGCTCTCAATGTTTTATGAGCGTATTTGAATAAATGTCCCTTACGATAATATTTAAAAAATATAAGTGTCTTATTCCATACTTTAGTTGGTTGCCACAGACATACATATATATGTATGTATATTATATACCATCCTAATGTTCTGCAAATATAGTTTTTCTACTGAGAACAAAATTAATTTTGTTTCTGGTTTTGTTTGTGTTGCAAGGAACAAAATTAATTTAGTTTCGTTACAGCTTTTGTTTCTGCTGGAAACGTTTCGGAGTTTTGTTGCGACTTTTGTTACAAAGGAGTTTTGTTTCTGTTTCTGTTACAAGGAACAAAATTAATTTAGTTTCGTTACAGGTTTTGTTTCTGCTGGAAACGTTTCGGAGTTTTGTTACGACTTTTGTTACAAAGGAGTTTTGTTTCTGTTTCTGTTTCGTTACTTAGCTGTGTAACAGAAACCGAAACCGAAACGCGTTACAAGTCCCTGGTTTATACGGCAGAATTCGTGAACTCTTAATTTCATTAATTCCAAAATGGTCTCGTTTATGCAGCATTTATGAACTCATGAAATTCAGCTTTTTTAAAAAGTGGCATAAATGTAGTATATTTTTTCATATAAAAATATACATATGTATGTATTTTCAAACACAAAATCCCCATTTTTTATGTGAAATACATTCAAATTAGGTTTAAAATCGCCGCGATTGTGTTTGGGGATTTTGTGTTTGGAGATTTTGTGCTTGGGGATTTTGATTTGGAGATTTTGTGTTTGGAGATTTTGTGGTACACCCGTAATACGTACAGTTTTTTAGATATTCATGCCCAAAGAGGCGAAAAAAACGTTTTTTGGCTATATTCACTCCTTAATATCTTTTAAATTACTTAATTATTTTAAAAATTGATTAAAGCTATTGAAAACGCTGACATTTCTCTTGAATAAACCGTTTTAATATTTCAGATATCTTTCTTGTAACTTGCAATATTGCATATTAAGCTTCATTAGTTTTGCAATATTTTCTCCATACAAGTTTTAATTAAAAATTTAAAAGCACGCTTTTAGGCACTTTATTATATTATGGACGTATGTAAGTGGATTCGTAAAAAAAAATTTTCTGCTGAGCAACTACAAAATTTGATTGCGCCTATAAAATGCTACAAATGCTGCCGTTGTTTTCGACGAAAAATACCTTATTGTGCAAAAACATATATTACTATATACCGAAATTAGATATCCGAAAAATTAAAACGTTGTCTTCAAAAGAAATTGCCGAGCTTTCAATAGCTTTAATCAATTTTTTAAATAAGTAATTTAAAAGATATTGAAGAGTGAATATAGACAAAAAACGTGTTTTTCGCCTCTTTGGGCATGAATATCTAAAAAACTGTACGTATTACTGAAAATCTGACTTCATATTCGGATTCAGCGCACCGAAATCCTTTAGAAAAGTAGAATTTTATTTCTGTAACAAAAATTTGTTGAAATTTTTTCGACCAGTGTTATTAAAAAAAACATCAAAAATATTAATCCTTACTTTGACTAATGGACTTTTTTATTCTGGCAAAAATGTCGCACTTTCTTCGGGCTGTCACATTTTTTTGTTCTCTTCCACACACACTCAACACTTTTTTAAGGCTGCTTGTTCTATTGACAAAATATAAAACTGGCCAGACTACGGGGCAACATCTTCTGCTCTTAGCACATTGCATTATTTTTGTTTCATTCATCACATGAAAAATGCAACATTTATAGGGCACAGGGCACATGTTGATAATGGTGCAATGTAATAATGCAACATTTTCATGCAGAATAGGAAATGCTATTAGTATACAGATCTGAGACCACTAAAAATTATATAAAATACAACTTTTCTGTGCTATAATAGGGGAATATTCTGTCTTTATCTTATCCCAAAAATCCCAAGATAAAATTCTAGTGATCCCGGGATTTTCGGGGTATACTTGTTTTGAAAAAATTCATACATTAAAATAATGAAAAATTCTTTAAGCGCCATTCCATTCCCAACTTTCCTTGTTTTGAAGACTTGATTTCTTTAATTTTGAGAAATTAAATTCCCATAAAAATCCCCATGGCAACGAATTTGTTTGAATGTTTTTTTTATGTTTTTTCCACATTTTTGAGAAAATTTACACAAAACAAAGAAAATTTTGTATTGGGACGCGTGTTCAAAATAAGGAAAATTATATCTTTGATCGAGAGAAATTTTTTTTTGAGTGCAGGTGCAAGAATTTATACGAAAAGTGCATCCTAAAGCAAGCGAAGGGGTAAGGATAAAATTTTTAATTTTTCATATTTTTTTCTTTATTTAAATAAATGTTTTGATTTTACTTTGATTTTGTTTATCTTCTCCATACACACCAAAAAGTAACATACGCGATATCAATAATATTTATTTTTGCAAATAGGGGCTACATTTGATATAACGCCTAGAAGTGCCGCAGACGTTACTAATGCCGTTTTCTTTTCTCGAAAAAATGTTGCCCTGTTTGATTTTCTTAGCCATTTTGTAAGCTTGTGTGGTGATTTCAACGAATGTTGTCCTCTGACTAAGTAAGAGGGCACCATTAACTACAAATTCAGCCATTTTATAGAAAGTCATGTTACGTAATTCGATAATTGAGATATTAAAGGGCAATATTTTTTGTCAGAAAAGAAAACGCCATTATTTTAGATGGATAAGAAAACGCTCTTCCAAATGTTGGCAGAGCATATTTTTATGGAAACCCGTATCTGCACACGGTGGGCAGGAAGGGACGATAGGTTGCATGAAAATGTCGATAAAAAAGGAAAGTGGGGTTGTGTTATGTGATGTTTATAGATGAAACATCCGTTGAAATTAAAATCCGAATTGCTCCTTTTTCAAGGATATCCACATTTTTTGTTTTTTTTTGAAAGGACCAAATATTGACGAAATCGAAAATTCGCCAAAGTCCAAATTTTTCCGATTTCAGTACATTATCTGGTAGCTAAAGGATACAAAAAAGGTATTAACAAGGAAACAGGACACCTGTAGTGGAAAAATCCAATGTGAACAGGACCTAAAGGATAACCACTGAAATATAAAATAACACAAAAAGTACCCACTTTAATTTGCGTATAACTCCTAAAATGTTAACTCTACGTAAAAATCCCTTATTATATGTTTCATTGAGAATAAATAACGCAATATTCCTTTAATATACACCTAAAGTGAAAATTTCAAAAAAAAAAAGTACGTTTTTTATATACTTTTTGGTTGCTTGTTTTTCCGACAGGTTAGGAATATGATGTATTGTGGAACGATCTTCCGTCATCCCTTGTCAAGTCAAAGAGCGTATATGGATAAGAGGCTGCAGTCTGAAAAACTTCACACTAGATGTCACATTTCGCGCGAGATGGGACCCGCGAAGTATGACATCTAGTGTGAAGTTTGACTGACTGCACCTTCATCCATATACGCTCTTTGTGAAACTTCACACTAGATGTCACACTTCGCGGGTCCCATCTCGCGCGAAATGTGACATCTAGTGTGAAGTTTTTCAGACTGCAGCCTCTTATCCATATACGCTCTTTGGTCAAGTTTGGTTTGGAGACAAACCGGTTTCGGCTAATATGCGCCATCTTCAGTGTCTTTTTTCGTTCTCACGAAGACGAAAAAAGACACTGAAGATGGCGCATATTAGCCGAAACCGGTTTGTCTCCAAACCAAACTTGACAAGGGATGACGGAAGATCGTTCCACAATACATTACGTTTTTTATGGTGCTATTTTAAGTTCAAATATTTTGCTAGTTTATGTAAATATTTTAATCTAATGATCCAATTCTCATTCTTACATATTTATACGTTGATATTAAAGAGAATTAGGGCTGAAATACGAGCTAGCTGTGCACGGTGGGCGGTGAGCAACAATAGGTTGCATGAAAATATCGAAAAAACGATGGCCGGCTAAAAACTTACGTAAAATGATATTCTAATATACTTCATAAAGACACAGCAAACGTGAGTAACATCAACATTTTTTTTAAACGAAAATTAGTACCGGCGCACATAGGGGTATTTTATCAATCTGGGCGGCCAAAACCTCATTTCCTAAAACTGGCCCGATTTCCAAAAAATAAAATTTTTTAGTAGGCCAGGACCCTAACGCATAATTTCCAATAAAAGTTTATTCTCAAAACTCAAACACAAAGTTTTTACAGTCAATGAAAGTTTGGTCATTCGTGTATTTCTCGCGGCATTTTATAACGTTCTTAAAGTTTCAACATTTCCAATTAATATTTTTACGGTTTTAAGTGAAGTTTTTTAGAATACTGTTATGGATTCTTATAATACAGGTAATCGAGTACAAAATTCATGTCTATTGAGATTTAGTTAGTTGTTAGCGTCTTCTTAATTACATTTTTAAAAAACGATGTATTAAAAAAAATTTCCCAATTTTTTGTTTTCAACTGACTCTTTTTTTCTAGATAGTCTGTTCCCTGTTATTTTGAGTTCAAGAAAGATCGGTCCCGGGTTTTTCCGGTTTTAAGAAAAACAGGCGATTTTTCACGTTGGGAAAAATGACCCCACCACACACAAAAAAATTTGTTGTTTGTGGATTCGAGAACACCCATCTAGCAACATATACATCGACATGCTCCGAATCCAAAGTCCGCTTGTCCAATATACCCCCAAAACTTCGAGAAAATTGCGAAAAGCTAAAAAAAGCCCCAAATGGCACATTTCATCGACCTAACCTACTAACATGTATTTCGACGTTCTGAATCCAAATCTGAGGTCGGTTTGGTCTCACTACATCACTTTTTAAAAATGTAAAGCCACATTTTTTTTATGTTAAATTGAATTAACAATTTAAAGCCAAAAAAAAATTTTGGCCGCCCAGATTGATTAAATACCCCTATGTGCGGCGCACAGCTAGGCACATATTCGTTGGGCCATAGTTTTTTCGATATATTCACAACCTTTGTTGCTTCCCGCCCACCGTGCACAGCTAGCGCGCATCTCAGCTCTAACTTTACTTGGTTATTATAGGGGAGTACAATAAAAAACACTTTAAAGCGATAATGGACCTCCCCAAAAGCAAAATGAGAATAGTGACTGGACTTCTAACGGGATCCGTACGATAAGTCGAAAAAAAAATTTCGAATTTTAAAAGACCGAATTGAAAAGAGCCTTATTATACCGAATACATTTTTTACCGAATTAAAAAATGTCGAAATAAGGAAAATGACCGAAAAAGGCCGAAATTTGTATACATACATTTTTATCGTCGCCGCTGAAGGGTGTACTACGCAGAAGGGCATCCGGACGGATGGCGTAGCCCAGGGTTATTTTTTATAAGCGCGGCCGAAGGCCGCCAACGCAGAAAAGTGTTCTGCGCAAAAGCACTGTGGACCGGGCCATAGATATTACTCAGGAAAGAGAATTCTGCCGGCTGAGGGTTATTTTTTATTTTTTTCTTATTGATGTGTAAAATTCGAGCTTCCATAAGTTGGGCTATTTTTTAATGCTATATTAGAAATTTTTTAAAATTTTTACATGATTAAAATTCGGTATTTTTTGCTTCGACATTTTATCATTCGACATTTTTTTTTCGACATTTTCGGTTTCGACATTTTTTTTCCGGTCTTTTAAGATTCGACATTTTTTTTTCGACATATCGTACCAGACCCCTTCTAACAGGTCACTGCAGACTCAAAAGCCATATGCACAAACTTTGGATTTACTCGAGAAGTGTGTGTCGTTTTTGTGATACGAAGGACGAGACTGCTGAGCATATTCTCCTCGAATGCGTAGCCATATCTAGAAGGAGACAGAGGACACTCGGGCAGTATCAACTCGTGGGCAGAGACATACCAAACTTGAGACCGGGGGAACTACTCAAATTTGTGTATGAGATTGGCTTAGGGAAGGTATTATAATGAGCTGGAGGGCACAATAGATCTATAGGTCGTAGTGCATATAAACCTCCATACATCTATCTATATATGTATTTTGGTGGGTCTGCCATGCCTTCTTCTGGTACTTTCACTATTCGTGTTTCGGCATAAAGTTATAATACCATTTCATTCCCATGAACATGAAAGGTATAAAAATATCGCAAGTCCCTTTTCTCTTTTTTGCGTGCCCCTTCCATCGCATCGCATCTCTTCTAAAGCGGTAATGCCAGCCTTTACTTTTACGAGGACATCAACCAGTTGCACAAGCACCTTCCCTGTTAAGGATTCGGCCGTTGCAGATACATACCCTCATATAATTATCCTTAAAGCGTTTTCCGTGTTCATCAAAAACGCAATACTTACGTCGGAGTGGCCTTGCCAAGTTGTCGCCTCCTAACTTCCCCGGCAAACGCGTGTTCGTTGATTTTCCAGAGGACACTGCGGGGAAGTCGTGAAATCGCCCTCTTTACGCTATTTTCAATAACATATTTCCAAAGTTCTGGACCCCTAATGGAAAATTTCATCGAAAAATATTTATTCTTCGAACTATATTCTAAGCATATTCAAAAAGCATAGGTATAGCAACTAAAACCAGTAAGTATGTGGAAAAATAGTCTCTTAAATTTTTGTATTGATAACATCTAGTTCTTAGCACACAATTTATCCATTTGTTTATTATAAAACGAATTAAAGTTGATGCGATGCACTAGATTTATAAAACGATCCGAGGGGTTGTCTGATGCTACATCGTTAATTTGCTTCAAAAAACCAATTAATATGCCAGTGAATTCAAGGTCAAATCGTTTTACCCGCTCCGAAAATGTATCATTCGCTCCAAGTGATTCAAACTTGAAAATAGACATAAAAATAACATATTCTTATTATAATTAGTTTAAAAAAAGTAAGTGTAAAGAAAAATGCAATGGTGTAATAATTAGGGATCGGATTTTTATGAAATTTCATATTTTTGTTTTGCATCCAAGAGATCCCGGACCGAGACAGAAAGTCGCTTCGTGAAAAATGATACGCATATACTCCTTGCATATATGCATATATTTTTCATAGTTTTGCATATTTTTTTTTTGATAAATGTATTTACTCTCTTTGAAAGAAAATGGAGCAATTTTCAGAGCATACATTACATCAAATGCAGTTTGACAGTAGGTTTCAAATATCTACATACATACACAAGTGCTACCTGCATGATCCCAAATGCGTATAAGATTTATGGCAGTGGACGGCGAAATCTGAAATGAGGTTGTGTTATGGGCTAAACAGAATCAGTACAGAATCGTGTCCGACTGACAGCACGTGCATAACGTAAAGGGGTGGCACATAAAATATGTGTTCGGTGAATGCACTAAAAGTGTAGGGTAGAGCAATATCACACATTTGTCACGGAAGTTTAATATAAAGGCGTCAAAAAACGAAAACTAACGAATTGCTAAGAGCAAAATCACATGGAATTTGTATTAATAGTATTAATTTAATACTAACTAGAGTGCTGCCTACTGTCGAAACTCGACAGTTTTTCTAGAAGTTTTCTTATGACTAGGCCTGCCATAATTTTTTCACCCCAATGCCTGACTAAAGCGAAATGAAAACAGCCTAAAGTTAGAAAACCATAAAATTCATTCGAGTATATTTAGCAGTCTAAAAATTACAGGTTAGATATATATATCGCTAGCTTAGAGTGCAAACTGTGTAAGTCCATTTTTATGAAAAAGTGTTTTTAAGTGTAGAAAGCTAGAAAAATCAAATACTCACCACGCTAAACAAGTCTGTGATACTTGTCATATTTCTACTCGTTGTTATTCAGTAATACGCAAATTGTGTAAGTCCAAAAAGCGAAGAAAATTGTGTAAGTCCAACATTTTTATATGAACACAAAATTTTTTTTCATTTTGAAATTTTTTTATTTTTTGTTTTTTGTCTCTCCTACAAAGTTTGAAAAAAGGACTTACACAATTTGCACTCTAAGCTAGCGATATGTAATTTTATCACACAAAAAACAATTCGCTTATGATAAACAAAAAACAAGTTAATTAATATAATAAAAGGTACTGCTGTTTAGTTTCAAAAACACGACAAAATAATACATATCGTCGTACCATACGAAAACTAACATCAGATTTTTTGTGGCTGAGGAAAAGTAAAAAGTTCAAGTTTTGGCCGACGAAAAGTAATAAAATCGAGTTTTGGCTGACGAAAAGTAATAAAATCAACTTTTGGCTGACGAAAACTATCAATTTCGTATAAACAACAACAATTTTAATGTAAAAACAGTATATAATTACTGATACTTTTCGTCAGCCAAAAGTCGATTTTATTACTTTTCGTCAGCCAAAACTCGATTTTATTACTTTTCGTCGGCCAAAAGTCAAATGTTCTACTTTTCGTACAGAATTTTTTTATTGATAGCTTTCGCCAGAAATTTTAAATATGTTAGTTTTCGTATGGTACGACGGTATGTAGAAGGAATAAAGGCAATCATTTTTCTTGACTTTTAGTATCCCACTCATACTTTTCCGATGAAGCTGCTCTTTTTAGTAGTAGTGTTAATCTTTATTTTATCGTAGAACGTTGAACAGTCCTCGACACTGTTTATTTGAATATTCAAAAGCTCTGCCAGTACAGAAAAAGTTTTGCCAATCGCTAATAGTCGCGTTAAATTTGTTCGCAGCGACTTCTTAAGTATATACTATAATCTCATTGTATGTTGCATTAGCGATTTTTTTAAAAATAAAAAATGTAATTTGGTGGGAGTATTTTATAAATATTATTTTCATTTCGGCTGAAAATCTTTTCATCATAAAAAGCAATATTGAAAAGAAAATTTAATTCATTTCATTTAACCCAGTGTTTAACTTCTAAATATGTACATATAAATTTTCTGACAAAAACTGATATTTTTTGTCAAATATGGGCTATGAATTTGTCTTTTTATGCTTATTAATTATATTAGATTCTTCTGTTGATAACTTATATAAATTATTTTGAAGTAAATAGCACCAAAAGCACAAGTATAAATGAAAAATAATTGTGACAATTCGAACAAATGGGGTTATATATTGCACCAGAAATTTATCTGGTTTTATTGTCCTAAAATCGTAGTTATTCGCATTTAAGATTTTTTATCTGGCACAGGATCGGCGTTAAATGAAACACGGCTAAAATAAATTACTCAAAAGCGTGTGTGAACGCACGTAATTTCGGAAAGTAATTTCGGCTAATCAACGTAATTTAAAATGTAGTCTGAATGTGCTTTTATGACAAGGAATAAGAGCCCGTGCACAATTGGCTTTGTCTGCTCCAACTTTGATAGAAAAAACCTTAAAGCAAAGCGAAATTTCAGATGCTTGCTACAATTAACACTTTGACAATTTCCACTTTACTTCTTTGCTTTAATTTATAAACCTGATTTTTGGTAAAATATTTGGGGAATTTGCTTTTATCTGCTTATTCGAATGTTATTTTTTACTTTTCTCTGTTTACTTCTCACGAAATTGCGCGAATCGCTAAAATAAGTGTAGCTATACAAAAATACACACACACACACAAGGGGAGATGTTTGTCAAAGTGTAAAAAAGTTGAAACATGACTAACTTTATACCTTGCTTTACTCGCTTCACCTCAATTGTGAACATATCCCTTTGAAAAGCACATGCTGAACGAAACTGTCAAAGCAAAACTCTGAAGCAAAGCGAGGTAGAAGTCAATTGTGCACGGGCTCTAAGAGATAGAAAGAAGTTATCGATAATCGCACAAGACTTATGCCACTATCACCAACACCGTCGGCGGTACCGAAATGATGTTTTCGGCAAATCGGCATTATGACAACCGACGGGGTGCCGAATCTTTCGAAGTTCGGTAAATCGGCATTATGAACACCGAATGAACGAACATTTTGACAGTTTTTCGTGACGAAATTTGCCGCAAGTATTTGGTTGCGGCGATATTAACAAAATACCAAAAAATTACAATAAAAGTTAAAGTAAATTGTGTAAATGCATGTATGAAGTTGGAATAAGTGTTAATAAGTGTGAATATATGTAAATATATTAATCAACCGGTCGCGAGAAGCCACAAACATGGCGTGGGTCCATTGCATTTTCCACTGAGATGGAATTGCTGTTATATGCAAAGAAAAACTTCAGAGAAAAAATTGTGAAATAATAATAACAGTGATTTAAATACGTGTGTATGTAGGTTTTTGGAAATTAAAATATATTTTTACCAAAGAATAATAATGCATTGTTTGACTACTATAAAAAAGCAACTAACGAATTATGAATGTGTATTACCAACAATTTACCATTTCAGTAAAAACTTTCGTCTCAATAAAGACGCATTGAAATAAATATTGCTGGTGGTGGAAGGTCGGCTTCAGTATAATGCGCCCGCCATATTTATTTTCAAACCACTAAGAATGTTTCAATGAATCCTTCAGGAAAATTTCTGCGAATGATAATTTTACTAGTTATAACACTCCCGACTACGCAAAATTACTGTAAATCTCTCCAGATCTAACTCCAGTAAGGTAGTTCTGTCGGCTAATGGTTACTTTTCAAAGCGCGGCGCAGTGCATAAGGGTGCTCTACGCAAAAATATTGTGTTATTAATGAATTATAAGTTTCCGCAAGATTTCGTTTACATTTTAGTGATCTATCGCCAACAAAAATAAACGAAAAATTCCGGTGCCGGGTACATTGTTATTGAAATTTTCCCCTGTTTTTGTATACAATTTGCTTTTATGTAGTAAAATTAAGACTATTATTTTTATTTTCAGGCTCTAATTAAATTTACGCTTGTTTACTTAAAGTAAAAGGATTGCTATGATCCCTTAAAAACTTTCTCTCGTTTATCAGATTCCTTTGCTCTTCTTCCTCCACTAATATAGCTGCTATCACAATAGAATCCATTATTTTATTATTTAAATAAATAGTTTTTAGTAAAATAAACTAACGATGTATTTGCTTTTATCAAAAAGATAAGAAACGTCAGAAAATCCCGCTCAATTCCGCCAGCCAGATTTAGAAAGGTAGGCGCATACGTGAATTCAGAACTTTAATATTGTAATTGGTATAGTTTAATGTCAAAATAATGTTTTGCCTTGGTTAAAATCTGTATTCGCTTGGGACTCGCCCATTCCTGTTGGCCATAGTGTGAATTTGCTTTGATTTTGACATTACACTGCACCTTTCTAAATAAAAAAAGTAGTTTTTGAATTCGCCGCTGCGCCTACCTGTCTAGAATTTCGCATCAGTATTTGGCAACACTGATTCGAACACAGTTCACATATTTGGCTACACTGAACTTCGAACCGTCGGGGTTGCTGATGCCATTTTCGACGAGTTCGGCGGCGTGGCTTTCGGCATTTCGGTACCGCCGACGGCGTTGGTGAAACATACATTAAACTTACGCTGTGTTTACACTCGACAATATTACATATCTAATGTTCATACGGCTTTGAATAAAACGGAATAAAATATCAATGTACACAAAAAAAATTTTCAAAATGCCTGACAAAATTCGTTAGGCGCCTGATTGCCTGACCAAGTATGTAATGCCTGACAATCAGGCCAAATGCCTGACGTATGGCAAGCCTACTTATGACTAAGGTGCAACTATATTTTTTGTATCATTGTTTGTTGTTATTGTAACTGTTTCTATTTTGTTGTTGATCCTGTTGATGCTGCTCCTGTTGTTGTTACTTTCACTGCTACTATTTTGCTGTTGCTGTTGTTGGTGTTGTTGTCGTTAATCGTTTTCATAATTCTCCTACCTACTTCTTTCTTTCTATTTCTGCTCTTTTCTTTCCTTAATTTCTTTCCTACTTATTCTTTCTTATACATCTTATTACTTGACCTTATGTTTTTGTTGTAGTGCTTTTGCTACTTTTTCATGTTTCTACTTCTTTGAAACTACACAAGCACTTCCAGCCAAACATGTTCAGAATTGCATGGTAAGTTTGGTGAAAACGCACAAAGTCAGCTACATACATATGCTTGCGCTTTGAGACAGCTCTGTTTTGTGCAAAAGCATGCAACAACAACCACACGGCAATTTTCCAACGACGATTGTGGACACATTTTCCAACCAATTTTCATGAAAAATGGCGCAGTTCTATTTGAGAGCAATTTCTTTCTAATGGTGTGCTTAGTTTTAAAATCGGTTCAGTAGTTTCGACGGAGAAGATGGAACAAAATTTATGTTAGCGTATTAATAGAGATGGGAAACGGGTAAATACCCAAAAGGTTAATAACAGGTAAATTGGGAAAATTTGGGTAAAAAAGGTAAATACCCAAATATTCACCCAAAAGTTGGGTATAAATAATTTTATAGAAACGAGTACTTTTTGAAACCAAATGAATAAGTTTCTTTACAAATTTTATTAATAACAAGTAATGAATTAAATACAAATTTAAGTTTAACACAATATTACGTTAGAAATTAATTATTACATCTATATATATTAAGGTGGAGTGAAATCATATGGAGATTTTTTTTGTTCTTTTTTTGAACGCACCAGCAATGAAAACTTGCCTTTATACGAGTTAATGAACCCCAAAAAATTTTATGACGATAGGATGACGTTTTGAACTGCCCCCAGCCCCACAAAGTTGAAATCAATAAGCACGATCTGGTACAAATATGAAATTTTGAAAATTACAAAATCAAAAAACGAAGTATGAGGATTGATAAACATGGCTAAGCTGAGTATTAAAGTGAATTTTTTTCTTTTGGAAACAACAACAACAAAAGTTATTAAAGGTCAAAGTTTATATTGTGCATTTTTTAAATTGCAATTACTTAAAAACTACTGAACCGATTTCGATTATTATTTTACCATTCGATAGGTATTTTGATTTCCTTTAATTTGATATACATACTTTTGTTGTTGAGTACCTTGCCTTAGATGATTTATATGCATATTTTTTCAAATCCGGAAGTCGGTTCCCTAGATATACATAGGTGAAAAGGTCAATACGTGGATTCGGCTTTCCCCTGAATATTTTAGGTCGATAGTATCAAATGAAAGGTATTGAACGGGGAATTTACATAAAATAGTACTCATTGTGATTCCTACGTCGGGTCTCCAGTTATGGGTCATAACGTGGACCCGAATGACCCTCGAATATTCTGAGCGATATTGGTACCAAATGAAAGGTCTTGATGAGGACTTCGACATAGAACTATTTTATTTGTGATTCCTAGGTCGGGCCCCAGATATGGGTCACAACATGGACCCGGATGAAACCGAAACCGGAATCATGGCTTCAATACAGAGATGTTCCAGATGTAATGCTCAAACTCATTCCCTGTGTAAAGGGCAATAAAAACGAAGAGGAAAGTCGAATGGAATGGGAATGGGGGGAAAGAAACGAAAATAGAATGGGAGAGCGAAGGGGAGAGAGAGAAATTGGGAGTGAGTAAGGGGCGACGAATGAGAGGGGGAGAGAAAAGGAGTGGTAAGGGAAAGGAAAGGGTAAGGGAAAGAAAAGGAAAAGGAAACGGAGATGAAAGAGAAAGGAAAAAAGAAAGTTGAGGGAAAGGGAGTGGAAGTTTAAGAGAGGTCAGGTCTCCAGATATGGGTCAAAATGTGGACCCGAATGGCCCCGCAATATTTTTAAGAGATATTGGTATAAATTTCTATCGAAACCCGCTGAACGCAGAAGAAAGAGGAGACCTCCACTGCGTTGGGAAGATCAGGTGGACAGTGATGAGCTCAAAACTTTGACGCACTGATTTAGTTTTTCCGGTGAAATCGTATTCTTTTTACCAATCTCACTTTTCAACGCGGTGGCGCACTTAAAACAATTTATTAGATGTTTCGCTATTTTATTGACATTTGACAATTTATATATCGTATCACAGTATTTGCAAGTAACTGATTTTGTGTTACTTCTATTTGATGTAAAATGCTTCCATATATTTTGGTGTTTGGATCTTCCTATAGCCCAGCCTTCAACAATTGAATTCACGATTATGGCCCGGTTTCACCAACCGGTCTCAACTTAGTTAAGCCGATTTTTTTACGCTTTCAGTTTCACCATGCAACTAAGCTAAGTCACAAGTTAGTCAGCTTTTGCCTTGACTAAAACTAAACTAAAAATTTGAGTCGCTTTAGTAAATTTAACAACCAAAGAGCGAATATGTCAAAAAAATGAGCAAATACAGCAACCAAAAAAAACCAGTATTTGGCAAAAAAGCTGGCAGGGTTGCTGGTTGCAAAACTATTTTCTTAAGCTAAGATCACACGATTTGTACATTTGGCTAAAAATTTGCCAAATTCATAGGCAAACCGTGTGAACGGTAAATTTCATTTGAGACAAATCACAAAAGCCAAATATTTAGCCTCTTGTGGCAAATCAAAAACGGCCCTTGTAGCCAAATCGTGTGAACACAAATGCCATACAGAAGGTAAATGAAAATGATGAAAATGGACAAATTTTGATTTGCCACTTGGATACAAATGGTTGTGGCAAATATACAAATC
Organism: Urophora cardui; assembly: GCA_960531455.1. Classification (NCBI taxonomy): domain Eukaryota; kingdom Metazoa; phylum Arthropoda; class Insecta; order Diptera; family Tephritidae; genus Urophora; species Urophora cardui. Next base: position 72,235,487 of record OY482671.1, on the reverse strand, counting down.
TTTTTTGACAACTATAAAATAAATTATGTTTAAAATAAAAAATATATGGAAATACAAGTTTTAAATTGGCCTCTGTTAAGCTTCTGCTTTGGCCATAAGGGGAAAGAAGAAGTCCGGAAAAAACATTATACGGCGCACTGGCTTCTCTTTATAAAATAGAATACACAGATGTCATGCCATTTAAGATGCATAATTTTTTTATTTCAGTAATTTGAATTCCAATTTCGAAAACAATTAATTTTTAAAATAAATATTATTTTCATTTAGTTTGAAGTTTAATGTCAATCAAATTGTTTTTGATGGAGTACTTAGCTCTGTTCGTGGCCGCTGTGGTGCAGTGGGGAGAGTGCGCGCTTGCTATACCAGAGGTCTCGGGTTCAAACCCCAGTCCGAACAAACACCAAAAAAATTGTTTCTAATTAATTAAAACTCAATTGTTGGGGTTTTAGAAACAGCGGTCACCTCTCGGCAGTGAGCGGCATACCCTCCGAGTGTATTTCTGCCATGAAAAAGCTTCTCAAAAAAATGCATTCGCCGTTCGGAGCCGGCATAAAACTGTAGGTCCACCCAATTAGTAGGACAAACAAAAGGAGCACACCTCGAATTGGGAGAGAAGCCCGGCCATAAAATTCGTCAGAGTTATAATAGCGCCATTGTATTATTATTATATTATTATTTAGCTCTGTTCAATAACAAAAAATTGTTACGAATTTTTCGTAAAAAATGACAGCCCTTAATATGAAAATGACAGTTTTTATGAAAAATAAGTTAAAAATTTTTAGTAATTGAACACAGGTTTTGTCTCTTTTCAAGAACTGTTTTTGTATTTTGACTTTCGGCGGGTTTTTCAAACCAAATATACCAGAGAAAAAACGTAGTGTCATATAGGCCGAAGAAGCATTTTTTAACATTTAGCTAGAAAAAATTAGGAATAATTTTTTATTCCTTAAGGCGGATTCATCGTTCGAGTTCAGAACTAAAGTTGAATTTGAGTTAACTAATAAAAATAGTTCAGAACTTTTCGGAATTCCCCTCACACTCCGAAAACACAACAACAACCACATGGCAAAAAAGTTCTGAACTCGAACGATGAATCCGTCCTTATTGAGATAATTTTGTATAATGAATACATTTATGACGTTATTCAATTATTCTTGCTAGTCACACAAAAAGTGATTTTTCGAATACTTTCCCAAATTAGGAAAGAATATTTGCCCGAATTTGAACCGAATGTTTTCCCGAAACCTAACCGAATAATTTTCCAAATACTTTCCGGATCCTAAACCGAACCCCAATACTTTCCCGAATCGGGAAAGAATATTTGCCCGAATCTGAACCGAATGTTTTCCCAAATGCTTTCCCGACTCTGAATCGAATATTTTTCCAAATACCAGATCCGAAACCGAACCCGAATACTTAACCTATTATTTTTCTAATCCGAACCGAATATAAATAAACATGAACCCCTGGTAATAACTCAGTCAGTTTCCGGGCGAATTTAACAAAAATTTGCACGTGACTATATCCTACTATTACCCTAACCATTTCTAAAAATAATCGAAATCGATATATGCTTTCGATCCTTTACTTTCATTCAAAATGAATACATAAACAATTTCTTCATATACGATTTCGACGTATCTGTAACATTTAATTCACTTTTGTGCACCCAAAGTAAACATTTCACAATGACCATTTTTTTGGAGCTCGTTAACACACGTATTCTATTGAATGAATTAAATTAGCTTTATATCATCTTACAGAGAATTCAAACAAGTACTATCCAGTGATTTAATACCTATTTGATTAATTTGTGTTTGTTAATTTTTCATAAAATTTTCTTACAAAAAAAAATTTTCGCCCAAAAGTATGCTTCAATATTTTTCATACGACTGTTTTATCATGATTGGTTAAATCGTGTGAACGAATGTGAACAAATTTGCCACTTTACTTCTATGTACAAATGTGTGGCAAATCAAAAGCTAATAAATCGGGCAAATCGTGTGAACGCAAAGCAAATCATTTGCACATCGATATCAAAATGGGCAAATGTGGACAAATTTAAATTTGTCATTTTTTGTACAAATGCGTAAATCGTGTGATCTCGGCTTTAGACTATTTGGTGAAACCCAAAAGTAAGTTAGCCCCAGGGCTGTAAAAAGCTGCAATCAGATTGTATTGCAATCATAAAAAGTGTATATTATTGTAAGCAGCTTTGATTGTAAATCATATCGCTAGTAAATTTTTTGATTGTAAAAATAAAAATTTCAAAATTTTAGAAGTATGTTATTGCAATCGACCTACACCATGAATCATTTTGATTTCAGAAATTAGAATTGCATTAATTTATAAAAGTTTCATTGCAATCAACGTTCACCGTAAATCATTTTAATTGTAAAAATTACAATTACAATAATTTTAAAAAATTTCATTGCAATACACTTTCCTCGTAAATCATTTCATTACAATAATTTACAAAATTTTTCATTGCAATAAACTTCCAACATAAATCATTTTCATTGTAAAAATTACAATAGCAATAATTGTATTGTAATAAATTTTCATTGTAAATCAAATTGATTGAAAAATGTTTGATTGCAAGGCTTGCAATAGCAATCATTTTCCTCATAACTTTATATGCATGTATTTGGTCTGATGAAAGGCAAGCGCCTGGGTAATTCGAGTAATACCCGGCATTTATATAACACGTTTAGCCACGTAATACACCATTTCCCGGGTACATACGTATGAATGTATGTACATATTGGATGATGCTGGGCAAACATTACTGGTAATATTTGCAGTCGTCCATTTGTATAAAGTCTGGATGATAAGATAATGAGAATGAGGATGCGGATGGGGATAACGATAAGGATAATGATAAGGATATGGATAAAATTGAGCATAAGGGTGGGGATGGGGATAAGGATATATATACATATTTATTTTTGTACCATTTGCTTTTTCATTTATTATCCGGACATCTCATTACTGTCATACATATGTATGGTTGTTTAACATACCGCTAATAAGGTCTATCCATTTAAATTTTAAATATGAATGAAAATATGAACCACAGGCTCTTTTATTGATGTGTAAACATCTTTGTTGTAGCTATGAGTAAATTCGAAAAACGCGTAAACCGTAAACGATCTTTGTGTTAGTGCGCTGATCCTTGAATGTTTCTGAGCCATATTGGTATCAAATCAAAGGTGTTGAGCAGGGCTTTCACATAGAGCTCTATTCATTATGAGTCCTAGGTCAGGTACCGAGATAGTGGTCAAAATGTGACCCCGGAATAACCCGTAGGCATGGGTAACACTGCGCTGCGCCGCGCAATTGCGCTAACGCCAACCCTGGCGTTATTGCGCTAACTCCGATTTGGAAAATGCGCCAACTCAATATAGCGCCAACTCAATATTGCGCCATATCAATATTGCAATATGAAACCAACTCAATTTCGTGCGCTAACACCAGCACCGGCTATAATATAGCGCTAGTGTAAAATGGCGCAACCACAACGCCAATAACAGCACCATAGTATATGTATACGTATGACACCGTCACAATTATGTACGCTTGATAGTGATCTAAGTGACTCTAATTTCCAGCATATTTTCACAAATATACGGAATATGTTTCCAAATGATTATGAAAATTAAAATTGATTGTGTCCTCGTATATGTAAGCAGAATTGCGCCAAAAGAAATAAAATGGGGATGGTAAACAGTAACAAACCAAAATATATTATTTATCGATTATTCTATGACAATTGCGCTAAAGGTGTTATTGCGGCAGTACCGTGAGTTAGCGCCACGATTGGCGCTGGAGTTATTGTATCAGCGCCAAAAAAAATGCGCCATTACCCATGGCTAATAACCCGGAATGTTTCTGAGCAATATTGGTATCAAATAAAAGGTTTTGAGCAGCGCTTCTACACGGAACTCTATTCTTTATGATTCCTAGGTCAGGTATCGAGATATGGGTCAAACGGGGACCCGGATGACCTGAAAACAAAACAAAACAAAACAAATAAAAAATGAGAAATTAGAAATCAAAAACCAAAACAAACAAAAAGAACAAAAAGAACAAAATAGTAGCAGTAACGATGACAACAAAAAATTATAAAAACGATAGTTGCATTTTAATCCATAGAAAACCAGGGGAAAAGGGAATAAGGAAAAGGGAATAAAAATCCGATTTCGAAGCTATTTACACATCAATGTTCATGAATTAGTCACGCTTTATTTTTTTTTTATCAAAGTATGTAAATACATATCGAGCCCCAACCGTCATAAAAGTGTATCCAACAAAATTAGCTTTTTTATGGAAATCAATAACTTATTATCACACGCATCACCTCTCAAAATTTCATAGCCTTGAAATGTGCCGTTTTGAAGTTAAAGACTAAATAAATTTCAAGGGTGCATACAAACTGTATGCAAAGAAAATTACAAAAAACCTTCTCCAGTAAAATTTACTTTTTGTTGGATACACTTTTATGGCGGTTAGGGCTCGATATGTATATATGTTCATATGTATGTACATAGTATGTATAAAAGAATTTAACCTAGGAAGCTATTTGCCTTCATTAGTAAAAGTTTTTCAAAATTTGCGTCGGTTAGCGATCCTCGCCGGGAGGAATTTAATAAACCAGCGTAGGAGAATAAACGTTCCACCGCTGCTGAGGAGGGCAGAGGAGTATTGTATTTTATAAAAGTAGTCTTCACTTGAGGGTATTTATGCAACATCATAAAAGAAGAGCTGGAATCCGCTAAATATGCGCAAAACTCCGTGTCACACTTTGTTTCTGATGATGACAAATCAGCTGAAAATACGATATTTTACTTTAGTTATACATATGTAGATATATGGGTGCTACATTTTGCATGCTACCTTTGAAATAAAAAAAAAGCAGTTTCGTCTTCGGCAGCCGGTTCAATTGTGGAATCGTGGACACATTCTCGGCCTACTGCTTCTTTCGTCAATTTAATAATTTCATTCATTTTAGTTTCAGTAAATTTTGGATTTAAAGCTGACAGCCACGTCGTTTTTATTTGTGGACAGAGAACACATGCTATGATGGCATCGTTCACATCCTCAGTCAAGTTAAAAAAAATTTAAAAATCTTTGCTCTATGGAATTCATGACAGAGGCAACCAAGTCAGAACAACTTTTGTTTGTATTTTTGGCTATCATATGCATATACTTTGTGCGAGTTCTGGCTAAAGTTGGTAGTAGAAAACCATAAACCATATTTTTATCGCCTCGCAGGAAGTCAATGGCATCGGCGATCGGGCATAACAAATCAATATATTCTTGCAGGTAGTTAAAATCTGGTTCAGTAAATAATTCTTCATGAAACATGAGCATCCCTTCGTTAACTTTTAATTTGTGCTTCACCAGGTCTTTCACCGAATCATACAAGGAATTCCAACTTGTAACCACAGGGTATTTCAATTGGGATCCTGTTAAAGCCTTCAACTTTTCAGAAGTGCTAGGCTTGTTTACTTTTTTCCAAAGGCGTGAACATTTTTGCATTATCTAAAGGAAAAATAAATTTCAGACTTTATGTTAGTTTATACAGTTCAAACAGTTTGTATATCAGGAACTAGGATTATTTGTGTATGATAGATTTTCTTACCCTTTCATGTTTCTGAAATAATCCCATGTTTTGTCTTAAAATGCCCAGGACATCTGAGGTAGCCACTAAGTTTAAAGTGTGCGTGGCACATCGAATATGTTTTGGTAGCTGATAATTGAACGAGTTATCAGGAATGTCACCAAAGTTGATTTCATCTTCTACATCGTCATTATTGTCATCATGTTCAGTAGTTTTGACACTATCTATTCCGAATTCTTTAAATGACTTGACAAAATTCGAGCCATTATCAGTAATAGTCGCTCTTATGTTACGGGGATTTAATTTTTATTCAGCGTGGATTTGAATAATAATGTCTCGTATGCGGTCAAATGTGTGGGGACCTTCAAATCGCTTACATGCTAATGCCGCCGATTGGCGATTTAATTCGTCATCAATCCAGTGAATGGTGTATCCCAAAAAGCTTCCATGCTTTGTGGACCAAATATCGGCAGTCGTACAAAAAAATATGTTTGAATCTACCAAGGTTTTAATTTTTTGTATCATCGCACCATAAGATGCTGCAATTAGTGCAACGGCTGTTGGCCGACTCATTATTTTTAATTTAGGCTTAGCATATTTAATTATTTTTTTAAATGCTTCAGAGGTTACTACTGATATCGGAAGCATATCTTCAATTATGAAGTCCATTACCAACTTATTAAAACTGCTTTCCACACTTGGCTTTGTGCTCTTCTGCTCCTTACCACTTTTATATTTTTCAAATTCTTTAGGATGTCTTTCCCTCAAGTGGCGAACAAAATTTGACGTTGTTTTCGTTGAACCCTTCAACTGTATATTGCATAATCGGCAACATACCATTATTCCATCTCCATAACGGGAGTATCCATCTCCGTCTAACTATTAAATATGTATAAACGTTTTCATTGTTTTGGAGATGGCAATAAAATTAGATAATATTAACACAAACCTTTTTTACAATTTCGAACTGCTTAAACAAAGCTGGTCTCGGGCAATCATTATTGAAAAGGTTATCAGATGGCGTCTGAATCGACACATCTGGGCCACTCCTCTTTCGCGATGGTAGAGCTTCTTCGTTTAGCGAAAAGTTTGGATCATTCGTATAATCATCAGATGAAAAATCCAACGAATCCTGAGCAGACATTTTATTTTATGTTGTTGTTCCTGCGAAATTAACCAGTAAACGAAATGACCTCAGAACAAGCGGACGTGCGGCCGGCGTGAACAGTTATGCCCTTATTCTTCTCTGTCAATTCAATTTCTATTGATAGGAATTCTCAGGGTAAAATATGCACAAAAAAAATTTTTTTGGAAGAAAATTTTAAAGCAAGTGAAAATATCCAAACTTTTCGATAAACGAAGAAGCTCTACCATCGCGAAAGAGGAGTGGTCCAGATGAGTCGATTCAGACGCTGCACATTGGGGTATTTGCCTTTAAAAGCTCGATATGTATTTACTTTGATAAAAAATAAAAGAGCCCGTGGTTCATATTTTAAATGGATAGACCTTATTAGCGGTATGTTAAACAACCATACATATGTATGACAGTATGAGATGTCCGGATAATAAATGAAAAAGCAAATGGTACAAAAATAAATATGTATATATATCCTTATACCCATCCCCACCCTTATGCTCAATTTTATCCATATCCTTATCATTATCCTTATCGTTATCCCCATCCGCATCCTCATCCTCATTCTCATTATCTTATCATCCAGACTTTATACAAATGGACGACTGCAAATATTACCAGTAATGTTTGCCCAGCATCATCCAATATGTACATACATTCATACGTATGTACCCGGGAAATGGTGTATTACGTGGCTAAACGTGTTATATAAATGCCGGGTATTACTCGAATTACCCAGGCGCTTGCCTTTCATCAGACCAAATACATGCGTATAAAGTTATGAGGAAAATGATTGCTATTGCAAGCCTTGCAATCAAACATTTTTCAATCAATTTGATTTACGATGAAAATTTATTCAATACAATTATTGCTATTGTAATTTTTACATTTGATTTATGAGAAATGTTTATTGCAATGAAATTTTTGTAAATTATTGTATTGAAAATTTGCACAATCAAAAAATTTCAGTAAATTTTATTGCAATAAATGGAAGGTAAATTATTGCTGATTGTTGTTTTTTTACAATCAAACATTTTTTATAAATGTTTATTGCAATCTATGGAACACAAATTATTTCAAATTGCAATTTTAAAAAATAAAAAACTGCAATAAATTTTCATTGCAATAAAATTGGAAGAACAATCAATGATTGCTGGGACGAATGATTGCAGCTTTTTACAGCTAACTTAGCCCCAAATCTGGGCTAACTTAAGTCAAAACTTAGCTTTAGCTTTCGTCACGTTGGTGAAACCGGGCCTATTAATCAATATTAAGCCACCACTTTTATATAAGTTAATATATACATATGTATGTATCTTACAGCACAAGTTCATAAATACATAAATAATTTTAATGATTTTGCAAGGAAATGGTTATTTTTATGAAATTATTTTGGCCCTTTTGTTGTGAAAATTATTTATTTATTGTTGAGCTCAAGGCCGTTTAAAAATTCCAAAACATAAAAATTTTTGAACTTTTTTAAAAAACATTTATTGTCGATATTTCGACCTCATTCTGAGGTCATCTTCAGGACTGAAAAACAATATTAAATACGTTAATACATATACATTTACATATATACGTACATAAACTCTTATAAACATAAACACCTTAACTTACTTGTTTGCCTATGTTTTTTCGACTGAACAGATGAGCGAATACAAAAACTTAAACAAGTGAATTTGGAGACATAGAAAACATGAAAATATAAACAATTGAAAATACCGCAAGTGTAAACAAAAATACACAAGAACAACAATACATAGAACAGTAACGTTTATGTATATACATATGTTTCTGTAACCATGCAGCTATCCTTTGTGGTTGTTGTTGGAAATAATTTCAACTCAACTGAGAGGGGACTTTGCACTAACAAATAACACCTATTTTATATATTTTTGTTGTTGGAGAACTAAATTTCGATAAACATGAGCGCAATTGTCTGTATCCATTTTAAAATTCATCCTTCTATTATTAGGGGTGTTCAATATATGTAACATCTCTAGGGTGTACCGCTTGTGATAGTGTTTTTCATTCTCCAATATTGTAACCTTTTCAAATTGTGGATAATGTCCCGTATTGCTGCAATTGTCTGACAAGGCCGTCTTGCCGTCCGAATGATTATTTCGTAATTATACTCAGCTGTACTAGTACACAGAGTATTATAGTTTTAATCACATAACGGTGGATTGTAACAGAATGAAATAATCGAGATAGATATAGACTTATATATATCAAAATGATCAGGGTGAAAAGAGAAATCGATTGAGCCATGTCCGTCCGTCCGTCCGTCCGTCCGTCCGTCTGTCCGTCCGTCCGTCTGTCTGTCCGTCCGTCTGTAAACACTCTAACTCGCGCAAAAATTTAGATATTTTGATGAAATTTGAAATGCTAGTTGTTATCGAGACTGGGACGGTTGGTATTGAAAATGGGCGAAATCGGACCATGACCACGCCCACTTTTCCTATATAGAAAAAATCGGAAATCTGGTATCTCAGCCACTAATATAGCTAGAGCGATGAAATTTTACCCACGTGTTGATCTCAGGGCCCTAGGAAGAAATTTGATGAAATTTTGGAAAACGGGCGGTGCCACGCCCACTTATTAAGGGTCAAACCTTGAAAGTTTTATATGTCATAACTCAGAAACCATTGAAGATATATCGGTGAAATTTGGTACGCGTGATTTACTTACTTAGGCAAACGTTTGGAAGGAAAATAGTTAAAATCGGTTAACGGCCACGCCCACTTTTATATATGGGAACTATAAAGGGGCCTAAGAAAAACATTTTAAGCGATATCTCTGTCAAATATAAAGATATATCATTGAAATTTTATGGCACGAGTTCAGCTACGGATATAAAACAAAAATCACAAAAATTTTGGAAAATGGGCGGTGCCACGCCCACTTATTAAGGGGCCAATATTGAAAGTTTTATGAGTCATAACTCAGAAACCATTGAAGATATATCGATGAAATTTAGTACGCGTGATATACTTACTTAGGCAAATGTTTGGACGAAAAATTTCCAAAATCGGTTGACGACCACGCCCACTTTTATACATGGGAACCATAAAGTGGCCTAATAAAAACATTTTAAGCGATATCTTTCTCAAATATAGAGATAATTCATAGAAATTTTGTGGCATGAGTTCCACAATAGACCGGAAACAAAAAATATAAAAATTTTGGAAAATGGGCGTGGCTCCGCCTCTTTTTAGACAAAGGGATATACGCTTAGGAAATTTGTAACGTGACATCTTTTTAACTGGAAGTCATAAAGGAATGAAATTTTGAGCAAAGAATAATATTCATATGCTTAGTTGGATGACTGATAAAAATGTTGAAAATAGGCGTGGTTACGCCCACTTTATGCAGCACTCGCTTTATATAAAATACACCGTGATTCTATCAAACGCAAACAAACAATGAAAGCATACAGCTGAGTATCTAATGTTCGATTCCACTCGAACTTAGGCTTCCTTACTTGTTTTATATTTGATTTGTGAGCGGAAATCCTTGTCTTTAACTTTGTTTTTGTTGTCCCCACATATACCTTTTCGCATACGTGGGACCCGTCACCACTGCATGGAATTCTATATACTACGTCAGATTTCTCGTTTTTTGGAATTTTGTCTTTGGTGTTACTGTATACATAGTTGTTTCAAGGTGTTTTTATATGTAAACGCTATTTTGTACTTATCATTGTCATATATATTTGAGTTCTTCATACGTTCTGATAATCCCGCGACATAAATCGATGATTTGTAAATTTTATTTGTTCGTTCTTCGTTTTTGTTGTCAAAACTGTTGACTCGATGTTGATGAATTATTTTATTTATTAGTGAAGGTGGAAAGGCATTGCGATACAAAATGTTTTTGATTATGCCGATATTTTTCCCGTGGTATCTTTTGTCACTTATTGAAAGAACTCTTTGTACGAAATTTTTAGCGGTATTTAAAATTATTGTCTTTTCGTGCTTTGAATAAAAGTTAATTAGTCTCCCTGATGCAGTAGGCTTTCGATACCAGTCTATGGTTATTTTGTTGTTCCGTTTTATTATTAGGGTGTCCAGATATGGTAACATCCCATTATTTTCTTTTTCGGTTGTGAATTTGATTGACTTGTTGTAGTTATTGAGGGTGTTGAGAATAATATCACAATCTTCTGTTTTAATAATGGCAAATAGGTCATCAACATATTTGGTGAGTAACCGTGGTTTATTCTTAGAGTCTTTTTCGAGTCTGTGTAATAATTCTTCCATTACGATGTCCGCTATTATTGGTGACACTGGTGACCCCATTGGCATTCCCGACCGTTGCTCGTAAATCTTTCCATTATATTTGAAGTATGAATTCTCCTTTAATCAAAATTTAAGTATAGTTAAAAATAACTCTTTAGTCAAAACAGTATGCTTTTGTATTTCGTCCCCTTTCGAGGTTATAATTTCAATGGCCAAATCAACCGGTACACTGGGAAATAACGACACAACATCTAACGACACTAAAATCTCATCGTCATATATATATGAGCCTCCAATCTTCTGTTTAAACTCCAGTGCGTCTTTTACGTTATATTTGGAGGTCTTGGTCAAGATTTTAAGAATATTTGTGAGATATTTACATAAATTGTAGGACGGTGCATTAATGGACGAACAAATAGGCCTTAATGGTGTGCCGTCTTTATGAATTTTCGGCAAACCATAAATTCTTGGTGGGTTGGACGTTTTGCTGAGAAGGGAATTCTTTTCTTTGGCATCAATAAATTTATTTTTGTACAATCTTTCTACTATCTCATTGTTTTTGTTCTGTAACTTATTAGTAGGGTCGCGTTTCAAATATCTGTATGTGGTTGTGTCGTTCACCAATCTTTTCATTTTAGTTTCATATTCCACTTTGTCCATAATAACTGTTGCGTTGCCTTTATCCGCACTCATGACTAGGAGTTGTTTGTTCTTTTTTAAAAATGTTCTTGTGGAAAGTAATGTGTCTTTAATAAATTTGTCTCTCGTTGAAATTTTGGTTTTATTTAAATGATCGCGTATTAGTGTCGTCAAATTATTCCGTTCAATTTCTTGTTTTTCTTTGTCCGTAATTGTTTGTATGATATTTTCTCCGTCGGCTATAAATTTGAATAGTGGAAATTCTTTATTTTCTGTTTGCAATGCAAATTTCGGACCAAGAGACAAAAGCCACTGAATGTCTGTTGGGATATCTATGTTGGTTTTATTGCACAACCATTCTGGAACCACCCTAACGTTGAAAGTCTCTCTTTGTTTTTCCTTTAGTTCATCATACTTCTTTTGATGAGTTTTGTTGGCTGTTATTGTTGATATAGGAAGCTACTGCATTAGAGAGTTTTGTTGGTATTTGGTTATTGCTGGTGTTGTTGTTGATTGTGTATAAAATATTTTTAGTCGAGTTGCTGATGAAATTTGGTATTAAACCACTTCTTCTACACATTTCCAGATATTTCGCAGATTCTGCCAGTCTCGTGATTTGTTGCAAGGATCGTTGGTACTTTTTTATGTTTTTCTTTGTCCGGATATCATAATTATTTTTGACGTTTTTATAAATTCCAGAAACGTCTTCAAAAAAAAAAAAAAAAAAAAAAGAAAAACATAAAAAAGTACCAACGATCCTTGCAACAAATCACGAGACTGGCAGAATCTGCGAAATATCTGGAAATGTGTAGAAGAAGTGGTTTAATACCAAATTTCATCAGCAACTCGACTAAAAATATTTTATACACAATCAACAACAACACCAGCAATAACCAAATACCAACAAAACTCTCTAATGCAGTAGCTTCCTATATCAACAATGTCCAGGTAAAGATGGTAAATATGATTATTAGAATTAAACACGAACTCTGTAGACAAAAACAAAAAGAAGTAAATAGGGTTGAAACAATAATAAAACAACAACTTAACGCAAATGACTCAAACATATTTTTTGAAAGCGAGAAATCACTAAACAATAAACTTACAATAACAGCCAACAAAACTCATCAAAAGAAGTATGATGAACTAAAGGAAAAACAAAGAGAGACTTTCAACATTAGGGTGGTTCCAGAATGGTTGTGCAATAAAACCAACATAGATATCCCAACAGACATTCAGTGGCTTTTGTCTCTTGGTCCGAAATTTGCATTGCAAACAGAAAATAAAGAATTTCCACTATTCAAATTTATAGCCGACGGAGAAAATATCATACAAACAATTACGGACAAAGAAAAACAAGAAATTGAACGGAATAATTTGACGACACTAATACGCGATCATTTAAATAAAACCAAAATTTCAACGAGAGACAAATTTATTAAAGACACATTACGTTCCACAAGAACATTTTTAAAAAAGAACAAACAACTCCTAGTCATGAGTGCGGATAAAGGCAACGCAACAGTTATTATGGACAAAGTGGAATATGAAACTAAAATGAAAAGATTGGTGAACGACACAACCACATACAGATATTTGAAACGCGACCCTACTAATAAGTTACAGAACAAAAACAATGAGATAGTAGAAAGATTGTGCAAAAATAAATTTATTGATGCCAAAGAAAAGAATTCCCTTCTCAGCAAAACGTCCAACCCACCAAGAATTTATGGTTTGCCGAAAATTCATAAAGACGGCACACCATTAAGGCCTATTTGTTCGTCCATTAATGCACCGTCCTACAATTTATGTAAATATCTCACAAATATTCTTAAAAACTTGACCAAGACCTCCAAATATAACGTAAAAGACGCACTGGAGTTTAAACAGAAGATTGGAGGCTCATATATATATGACGATGAGATTTTAGTGTCGTTAGATGTTGTGTCGTTATTTCCCAGTGTACCGGTTGATTTGGCCATTGAAATTATAACCTCGAAAGGGGACGAAATACAAAAGCATACTGTTTTGACTAAAGAGTTATTTTTAACTATACTTAAATTTTGATTAAAGGAGAATTCATACTTCAAATATAATGGAAAGATTTACGAGCAACGGTCGGGAATGCCAATGGGGTCACCAGTGTCACCAATAATAGCGGACATCGTAATGGAAGAATTATTACACAGACTCGAAAAAGACTAAGAATAAACCACGGTTACTCACCAAATATGTTGATGACCTATTTGCCATTATTAAAACAGAAGATTGTGATATTATTCTCAACACCCTCAATAACTACAACAAGTCAATCAAATTCACAACCGAAAAAGAAAATAATGGGATGTTACCATATCTGGACACCCTAATAATAAAACGGAACAACAAAATAACCATAGACTGGTATCGAAAGCCTACTGCATCAGGGAGACTAATTAACTTTTATTCAAAGCACGAAAAGACAATAATTCTAAATACCGCTAAAAATTTCGTACAAAGAGTTCTTTCAATAAGTGACAAAAGATACCACGGGAAAAATATCGGCATAATCAAAAACATTTTGTATCGCAATGCCTTTCCACCTTCACTAATAAATAAAATAATTCATCAACATCGAGTCAACAGTTTTGACAACAAAAACGAAGAACGAACAAATAAAATTTACAAATCATCGATTTATGTCGCGGGATTATCAGAACGTATGAAGAACTCAAATATATATGACAATGATAAGTACAAAATAGCGTTTACATATAAAAACACCTTGAAACAACTATACAGTAACACCAAAGACAAAATTCCAAAAAACGAGAAATCTGACGTAGTATATAGAATTCCATGCAGTGGTGACGGGTCCCACGTATGCGAAAAGGTATATGTGGGGACAACAAAAACAAAGTTAAAGACAAGGATTTCCGCTCACAAATCAAATATAAAATTACGAAATAATCATTCGGACGGCAAGACGGCCTTGTCAGACCATTGCAGCAATACGGGACATTATCCACAATTTGAAAAGGTTACAATATTGGAGAATGAAAAACACTATCACAAGCGGTACACCCTAGAGATGTTACATATATTGAACACCCCTAATAATAGAAGGATGAATTTTAAAATGGATACAGACAATTGCGCTCATGTTTATCGAAATTTAGTTCTCCAACAACAAAAATATATAAAATAGGTGTTATTTGTTAGTGCAAAGTCCCCTCTCAGTTGAGTTGAAATTATTTCCAACAACAACCACAAAGGATAGCTGCATGGTTACAGAAGCATATGTATATACATAAACTTTACTGTTCTATGTATTGTTGTTCTTGTGTATTTTTGTTTACACTTGCGGTATTTTCAATTGTTTATATTTTCATGTTTTCTATGTCTCCAAATTCACTTGTTTAAGTTTTTGTATTCGCTCATCTGTTCAGTCGAAAAAACATAGGCAAACAAGTAAGTTAAGTTGTTTATGTTTATAAGAGTTTATGTACGTATATATGTAAATGTATATGTATTAACGTATTTAATATTGTTTTTCAGTCCTGAAGATGACATCAGAATGAGGTCGAAATATCGACAATAAATGTTTTTTAAAAAAGTTCAAAAATTTTTATGTTTTGGAATTTTTAAACGGCCTTGAGCTCAACAATAAATAAATAGGAAATGGTTATGATGAAATTATTATTTCAGTACAGATAAAGTAAAATTTGCTAATGTTTAAATTATTTGCGTTTTCCCAAATATACCCTCGAGTTGGGTATTTATTTGGGAAAATACCCTTTTTTACCCTAAAAAGGGTTTTTACCGGGTATTTACCGGGTAGAAATCCATCTAAACGTATTAATAATATAGATCAGGGCTGCTCACCTCATAGGCACTCAAAGCACAATTGTTTTTGTTTTGTTCCGAATCATAGGCACATATACATATTTGCACTTGAAATATGAAAATAAAATTTTCTGTGCACTCCCATAAGCACTCAGATATCAAAAAAATTGTATATGTATGTGCCTATGATTCATATTTAATGTGCAGAGCAAAAGCACTTTGTATAGGAGCTCGAGCACTGCCGTAAGAAATCGAAATTTACAATAACAAATGTGTAATGAAAAAAAAAATTCAAAAAATGAAAGCACTGTGAAAAATTTGTATTCAAAAAATTTTCATATAAAAAATAAAAATAATTTGTATGTATGTGATACTACCATTTGAAAATAAATTCTAAAATAATATTTTATTGGAATACATAAAAAAATGTAAATGAGCAAAAAAAATTTTTCAGTGCTTATACAAAATTTGTGGATGTATTGAGTTTTGTACTTTCAATACAAGAGCGTTGAGCAGCCCTGATATAGATAATAATATAATATAATATAATACAATGGCGCTATTATAACTCTGACGAGTTTTATGGCCGAGCTTCTCTCCCAATTCGAGGTGTGCTCCTTTTCGTTTTTCCTACTAATTGGGTGGACCTACAGTTTTATGCCGGCTCTGAACGGCGAATGCATTTTTTGTGAGAAGCTTTTTCATGGCAGAAATACTCTCGGAGGGTATGCCGCCCACTGCCGAGAGGTGACCGCTGCTCTTAAAAAATCCAATAATTGGATTTTTACTAATTAGAAAAATTTGTTGTTGTTTGGCTCGGACCGTGGTTTGAACCCGAGACCTCTGGCATAGCAGGCGAGCACTCTACCCACTGCACCACAGCGGCCACTCATAGATATTTAAGTTTAAGTTGGTTACAAAACACAGTTCCGCACAGTTTAGCACAAAAACGAGTTATCGAACGCATTTTTCTGCACTAGAGTACTCTAATGGGTTCATCGAACACATCGCCCGTTTTATGCAATAGGGATTTAACTCGAAATTTTCGATTTCTGGGATTTTGCCATATATTTCAATAACTGGGTAGTGCCTTTCGGTCTAGTCTTATAAAATACTCAAAAAGATAAAATTGACGGAAATAAAAATGATTTTGTAGTTAGCCGTAGAAGGAAACTATTTGAAATTATAAAACTTTATTTGCGTTTTCCCAAAAAAAAATTTTTTTGAGTTAAATACCTATTAGTCCAACCACTGACCGACGGCGTCACATCTCGCAGTTACCTCACGCAATAGTTCAAAATCGACACCATTCACGTACGTAAACGCACGCATACCCAACGCAAGAATCAGTTGTTTTCCCTTGTTTACATTCTGCATTGTTTTTCGTTTGTTTGGAATGAGTTGAATAACAGCGTTACCATTGTACAGCAAAGTATACATGCAGTTTTTGATTTCGTAGTAACTTGTGTTTGGTTTCGTAGTAATTTTTCTTGAAAATCGTATTTTTCATAGAATTTATTAATAAATAAATTTTTAAATTGAAAATGTTGTATCATGATAATTTAAAACCAAATATTAATTGCAGTTTTGTTTACTTCTGACTCCGTGCTTCTACATTTTCTACTACTAGTTCTTAAAGGCCTTTAAGAATATGTACATATGTATGTGCACTAAGAAACCTAATTTTTGCAATTAATAAAATGCAGCAATTATATACAGATACTATTTTTGTTTTAATTTTTAGTAATAATATTCACCGCGGTTATTTTTTAATTTATGTCTTGCATATGTACGTATTTCGGTCTTTTTGTTGTTTATGCTTGTTGTCAAATTCACGAGTCTTGCTGCTCACCAAATATTATTCACCTGACAGCTTTTAAAAATTTGCTATCCGGGGTAATTTTGCTAAATTGAACAGTCAAAAATATCCACAATAGTCAAAACACAGCAGAAAAAACTTCATTTTCTTCTATTTAAATTTTTATCTCCATATAAAAACAAATAAATGTAGTAAAATTTAGTAAAAAAAAACGCCAAAAAACCTTCATTTTCTCTATTTACATTTTTATTTCCGTGTAAAAAAACGATTGCGGCAATAGTCAAATTTAGTAAAAAAAAACGCAAGAAAAAACTTAAATTTTTTTATTACATTTTTATCTCCATATTTAAAAAAAAAATACACTTATGTTAACATAATTTTATAATGGGCAACATTCGGAATAGTAATTGAGGTACTTTGGGAGCATATTCGTACTAATTTACTACAAAATGATCGCTCCGGCAACCCTGTTGCAAAGTGAGCAATCATGAGAGCATCGGCTGACACGTTATTACGTGAAAAATCATGCGTTGGTGACTGGGCATTTACACCAGTGATCTGCACAAGCAGCTAGTTTGCCCTTTCAAGCGCTTGAAATTTTTTCCAATCTCTCCCTTGCTTGGTTTGCTTTTAAACAAACAAGCAATAGCTTGTTTACAATTTTTTCAATCTGCTTAAAAGCGAAACAAGCTGATTGAAAAATTTCCAAGCAAGCTCTTGCTCGTGTGAAATCTTTTCAAAAAATTAAGTATTTTCTGAAAATATTTTAAGTTTTGAGAATGCATTATGCGAGTGTAAAAGACATGTGAAGAATTTTTCAAAGTTGTTAGCCAAGGCTGTTTCTTATAAAATTTCTTTAAAAATTATAAATGTTCATGCCTATTTAAATATTTTACAATAAGTTTTACTTTATTTAATTTAACGAGCACAGGCCCAGGTTATATTTTATTTTTTTTTTATTTTTTAGAAACTAGAAAAAAACTTTTTAAGCATGGATGTAACTACAGCTGTTTCACCTTAGATCCCTCTAAGACTCATCAGGTTACTTTTGCTTCTGCCAAGACTCGAACTTGCGCACCTTGCAGTACAATAACTACAGTTCTAACCGCTGAGCTATTGCCTGCCTTCGACATCTGATAGAAAATTTGTTGCTAGTTTCTTTCCTACTATAATTCGTTTCTAACTTATGCACATACATATGTACATATTTACATATTATTGTATGATTAAACATAAGTAGCGAATAAAGTGTAGGGATGTTCAAATGAACTTAATTTTTTATTTTAATTTATTTAATTTAACGAGCACAGGCCCAGGTTATATTTTATTTTTTTTATTTTTTAGAAACTAGAAAAAAACTTTTTAAGCATGGATGTAACTACAGCTGTTTCACCTTAGATCCCTCTAAGACTCATCAGGTTACTTTTGCTTCTGCCAAGACTCGAACTTGCGCACCTTGCAGTACAATAACTACAGTTCTAACCGCTGAGCTATTGCCTGCCTTCGACATCTGATAGATAGGGATCTAAGGTGAAACAGCTGTAGTTACATCCATGCTTAAAAAGTTTTTTTCTAGTTTCTAAAAAATAAAAAAAAAATAAAATATAACCTGGGCCTGTGCTCGTTAAATTAAATAAATTAAAATAAAAAATTAAGTTCATTTGAACATCCCTACACTTTATTCGCTACTTATGTTTAATCATACAATAATATGTAAATATGTACATATGTATGTGCATAAGTTAGAAACGAATTATAGTAGGAAAGAAACTAGCAACAAATTTTCTATCAGATGTCGAAGGCAGGCAATAGCTCAGCGGTTAGAACTGTAGTTATTGTACTGCAAGGTGCGCAAGTTCGAGTCTTGGCAGAAGCAAAAGTAACCTGATGAGTCTTAGAGGGATCTAAGGTGAAACAGCTGTAGTTACATCCATGCTTAAAAAGTTTTTTTCTAGTTTCTAAAAAATAAAAAAAATAAGTTTTACTTTTGTAAAAAAATCTATTCAATAAATTAAAAATTTTTTAAATAGTCAGTATTAAGTGTATAATTGTAATTGATTTTTCCCGTTCGGTATGAAAGGGATTAATTTACATTTATACCCGTTCGGGAAAAATCGAGGCCTAATTGTGGACTGATTGGTTCCGAAAGAGAACAATCCGGGATAAATCTCTATCGGGATTCTTCGCACATTTTGTTTCCGGGATATGTATTTTGGTGTGTTACAAAAGTAGGTAGAATGCCATACATGTATATACATACATATGTATATTTTGGTTTTTTAACAAAGTAGGTATAGAATACAAAAAGGTTAGAATATTGACGCCTTTGCAAATAGAGGATAGGTAGTTACACAAGGCCATTCATATGTACATATTTACATACAAAAATATTTTCCTTTGTTGACAAAATAGTCCGAGATACGGCAGAACAAATATATCCCCTCATCTGTTATTTACCAATGGACAGTGGTAACTGACAGTTCCTAAGCATATTAACACATCGCACATGTTTTTACTTGAAATAATACAAAGGAATATGTTTTTTGCTTTCTGCGGTCTTGTGGGTTATTTATACAAAGATTTTGTCTGAGGAGACCCCTAGTTATGGCCAATAATTTTCTAGAATATTTCAACCCTCTATCGACCTTGAAAATAGTATTTTTTTCGGACTTTAAAAAAAGGGGGGTCAAAACGACCCTTTCGTAGAGGTGTTAGCGGGTTAACGTATTCCACGAAATTAAAGTTCGCGAAATTTTACTGTATGTTTCCTAACAACATATTTCTATACGATATGCATTTAACCCTTTTTTTTTTATTTAGAAATCACTCAGGCACTTTTCAAAGCTGGCAACCCTCCAGTTTGCCCCGGATTTTGATAGGCAACCCATGTTTTTTGAACTCTCCTAATTGCCCTCTTTCATCTGGTGTATCGTTTTTTTAAATAACATAAAAGGGGAGATAACCTATTTTTTTGCACTTTTCAAAGCTGGCAACCCTCCAGTTTGCCCCAGATTTTGATAGGCAACCCATGTTTTTTGGACTCTCCTCATTGCCCTCTTTCGTCCGGTGTATCGTTTTTTTAAATAACAGAAAAGGGCAGAAAACCTATTTTTTTGCACTTTTCAAAGCTGGCAACCCTCCAGTTTGCCCCAGATTTTGATAGGCAACCCATGTTTTTTGGACTCTCCTCATTGCCCTCTTTCGTCCGGTGTATCGTTTTTTTAAATAACAGAAAAGGGGAGAAACCTATTTTTTTGCACTTTTCAAAGCTGGCAACCCTCCAGTTTGCCCCATATTTTGATAGGCAACCCATGTTTCTTGGACTCTCCTCATTGCTCTCTTTCGTCTGGTGTATATTTTTTTTAAATAACAGAAAAGGGGAGTCTATCTAAAAATGTTAGTTTTTGTTTTAAATATTTAGTACCTTTCGTACGCGTTTTAGCTAGGCAACCCATGTGCGATGTGTTAATATGCTTAGGAACTGTTAGTTACCACTGTCCATTGGTAAATAACAGATGAGGGGATATATTTGTTCTGTCGTATCTTAGACTAAAAGGATAAAATAGTGATGCGTATAGAAAACAGAATGTATATACATACATGTGGTATGTGCATACATACAAACTTTCTTTTTTTGGGTCGAATGTGGAACATTTCGACGACAAGACCATTTACATATAAAAACTGCTGGTCGCAAAATTTGCTGACATACCCACTAAAATATTTTAGCCTTATTTAAGAATTAAACAGCACATTTAAAGGCTTCCGAAATAAGGCCAGAAAATTATAAAGGTAGCAAATTTGTTTGGCGTAAGGCTTGAAATAAGGCTGATTTTCTTTTGTTGATGTCATGTATTAGAAAGTTAGGAGTAGACAGAGTGAGTGCATAGCAGAAGCAGTCCTGCCAGCATACTCCTTTTTTAGACCTGAATTGTCAACAACAACAAGCATTTTTGCAGGGTATATGTATGCTTAAATATGTACAAAAGGCTTTGTCCTTTATTTTTTTACAATTATCTGCAGAAAAATACTGGTAGAATTGAGTTCATCTTCCATTTCTGTGCACCTATTCCTTCACATCCAATGATTGAAAGATCTTCTTAAAAATCTGCTTTTGAAAAAGCACGCTTGAAATCTGATTAAAAATCTCCTCCAGCCTGCTTGCTTTTGATTGAAATTTGCTTGAAAATGATTGAATTTTTTTTTTCAAGCAACCGCTAGCTTGGTTTGCTTTTAAACAAACAAGCAAGAGCTTGTTTGCTTTTAAACAAACTAAGCAGCGCTTAGATTGAAAAAATGCAAACAATCCCAAGCGCGCTTGTGATTGTTAGGTTACAAGCGGCGCTTAGACTGTTTGTTTTCGTTGCTTGCTTGTACAAAACAATCTGTTTGAAAATTTAATCTGCTTGTGCAGTTCACTGATACATACTATGTACATTACATGTTTAAAGTTAATGCTTGCATTCAGCAACGAAGCGACGTGTTCATGCACAATGTTTATCGTTCGACAGTTGGCAAACGACTGATGATAGAGAGTAAGAATACGTGCAGGGTTGCGTGATTTCGAATCAATTTTGATTTCAAATCAACTTTCAAATAAATAATCAGCTTGATTCGTGATTCAAACTATTTTCAAATAAAAGATAAATTGTATGTGTGATTCGTTTCACAAAAGAATCAGAAATACCCTTTGAGTCGTGATTCAAACTATTTTCAAATCAAAGATAAATTGATTTGCCATTTATTTCTCAAAATTAATCTTTGATTCAAATAACAAAGTTACAAGAAAAAAACCATTTCGGCGGTATATCGCGGGATCAGAAAAAATTTTTTTTTGTCCCTTAATCCTCTCAATATAAGCTTAAAATTTAGGGGCGGACTTTCACAACTTTACATATATTGCTTAAAAGAAATGAGTTAAATAATAGCTACATTAAATATTCGTAGTGACGTAACTTCTTTGTTTATTAACTTAGTAAAACAGTTTAAAGGCAATATCTTCATGAATTTTGAAGCACTTTCCTTTGGTAAAACAAAAAGAATAATTTATGGACGACAGCTTGGTTAGCTGACCCAACTATCTGAAAACGACTTCAGAGTTCAAAAGGACGTTAGAAGGAAATGTAGAGCTTCGAAATACGAAAATAATGACGTACCAATTTTAAAAATCGGATGTAAAATAACAAAGCTACAATAAAAAAACGATTTCGGCGGTATTTCGCTGGGTCAAAAAAATCTTTGTTTTGGGTCCCTCAACCCTGTCAACATAAACTTCAAATTTAGGGGCGGTCTTTTACAACTTTTTTATTTCGTATGGGGACCAACGGGGTATAAAAATAGCGATTTTGTTACGCACTAGTACCTACTCGAGTGATTTGGTATTCTGGCTCGTTTTTATTTGGGATTATGTCACTCCCGCACCATGGTGAGTGACATAATCCCAAATTTTAAAATTGGGGTTATGCCACTTGGGATTAAATCACGGCACCTAGCTGCCATACAACCGATTGTTCAGATATGGACATTTCGGAGTATAACTTCTCCATTTAAACAGCTAAGGGCATGCGGCTTTAAAGTATTTGTTCCCATATGGACCTAAATAATGTAGCCGATATTTGTCAAGATCGGACCACTATAACATATACATATGTAGCTGCCATACAACCGATTGTTCAGATATGGACATTTTGGGGTATAACTTCTCCATTTAAACAGCTAAGGGCATGCGGCTTTGAAGTATTTGTACCCATATGGACCTAAATAATGTCACCGAAATTTGTCAAGATCGGACCACTATAACATATGGTCAAGATTTTTGACTGCCACGTTACAATCGTACACTGTTTAACCTCATATCTCCGGAACCATATTTTTAAAATGATATATTGTAAACGCATATCGTGAGTCTCCCTAGAGGCATCATATTGAATATTACCATTTCTCTGTACCTTTCGTAACTAAAATGTTAAGCCAAATTTCATCGGACTGGAACGTTACATACTTTTGGAAGTGTATTCCGATATTACTGTACATTTTGCGAAAAATCTGCGAATATAACTAACAGATTTTTTGCTTTACTTATATGTCCCATATAAGAGATAAACCCATAGGGAGAGTGGTTCAGTGTACCTTAAAAATACATTTTAAGATGATTTATGAGCAATAAGGTCGGACTGCCACGTTACAAGAATTTGTCTGCCCGTTACACGTACGAGTTTTCGATACATTGTATGAACAAAGTAAATAAAAATTCATTTTATTAGAAAAGAACATTTTTAAGTATTTATTTTAAGTTTAAAAATATCCTTGTTTGGATGTAGGAAAAGTAATGATATTTTTGTTAATCGTTTGTATTTGGTGAGCACTGGATATATTTCTTATTGGCTTTGTTTTTCAGAAAAGCTCAACAACTTTCAACTCATCATTAACATAGTCAATTTGTTTTTCCGTAATTTCCTCAACAGAAATTTTGGATGCAGTCATATGAAATGCAAGTACAAAATCACATTCATTATTTACAACATTACATGCCCTAATGTGTTTTGAATTAATATTTTTTACGGTGGCACCTATTCCATCCACACATCCTTTTCCATATGATGTTGCAAAATAGTTCCACACAATTTTAATTGAGAATATTTCTTCAAAGTGAATGGTTTAACTTGCTATAAAATTGTTTCTAAATTGCGAGGATGGGTAAAATTTTTTAACAGATGATACAAATATGTTACAATAGCCTCTTTTGTATGCGATAAGTTGTTGGATACGAATACTTTTGCTTTAAAAGTTTCGTTGTGAAAAGGGAAAGTTGTCGCTGATTCCAATGGGCGTTCTGCACCTCGTCTTTGGGCGAACGTACAAGTTAAATACTTGAGACTGTTCACGTTTATTAAAGCTATGTACAGTGATGTCATTTTCACTTCGATCGAAGTATTTCACTTCACTTTTATGCCCGTCACTTCGACACTTCCTCTTTCCCCAAATCACTTCGATTTTGACCAATCAGAATTAACTTACTTTTATAATTTATTCTTACAAATCGCTATCTAAGAGTGCAAATTGTGTAACTCCTTTTTTCAAACTTTGTAGGAGAGACAAAAAACAAAAAATAAAAAAATTTCGAAACGAAAAAAAAATTTTCTGTTCATGTAAATGTTTTGGACTTAAACAATTTTCTTCGCTTTTTGGACTTACACAATTTGCGTATCACTGAATAAAAACGAGTAGAAGTATGACAAGTATCACAGACTTGTTTAGTGCGCAATTGATTTTTTTAGCGTTCTACATAAAAATACACTTTTTCATGAAAGTGGACTTACACAGTTTGCACTCTAAGCTAGCGACATTCTAATAAAAGTTGCATATGCAATTATGCAAGAGGTAAATGTTTATAGAATAATAAGATATGGCATCCCTCATTGAGATGAATAATCGATTTTCTAAAATCTCCTCTATCTCTAGGGTTTTATCGCTTTTTTTAAGAGTTTGACACAGGGCCCCGGAGCGGAGTTCGAAGCAAAAAAAAAATTGGCAAATAATAGCTCGTGCAAAATTCATTTAAAGCAAAGTGAAATTTCAGATGCTTGCTGCAATTAACACTTTGACAATTTCCACTTACTTTTTTGCTTTGATTTATAACACTGATTTTGTGCAAAATATTCTGGGAATCGACTTTTTTCTGCTTATTTCAATGGATATTTTTTACTCTTTATTGTTCATTTTACGTAGCTGCGCGAAATCGCTAATATAAATGTAGATAAACAAAGAATACACACACACATATGAATTAATGTATGTATGTATATCATTTTATTTCTTTTGAATTTTCAAAATAGAAATAATGAATATGAAATGTTTTGTTTTTTTTTTTTTTAGAAAAAAAAAATAACCCTTAACAGCCAAAAATAGCATTCAAATAACTCTTTGCTAATTTTTACCATTTTTCCGTTTCTTGATTTCCTGTTCGTTTTTCATTTTTTCTAAATGTTGTGCTAAACAAGTTTTGAAAGTTTATTTTCTTCTGCAAATTTTTTTTTTAAAGAAAGCATTAACTTTGTCATCCTCAAGCTATCCGAAAAGATATACCAATCGAAAAAATTCGAACTGTGGTGGATAATAGATTCCGCCAAAACATTTTTTTTTTTTTCTCGGATATAGTTTTTATTGTATCATTCTTAAAGAATATGACAATTTTTATAAAATCTTAACCTAGTATACAATGACGTTATTCGTTGCCACTGCTTCAAATAACATTTGGATGAAAAGCAATTTTATTTGACATAAAAGAAATACTTATGAATTCATTTATTATGTGTATCGGAATATTTTTTTTTTTTTGTTAGAATATGTTCATATGTAGTATGTATGTATGTAATTTTATTTCATATTCGTTCATTATGTTATTCATTTTCATTATTTATGTATTTTTGCCGTCGGAATGGAATGGAATTCCAAGCAGCTGATTGTATAGTATTAAAAGTTCGTACGGCCTGACAGGACAGGCTTATCGATTACACAATCGTATGTTGCATTAATAAGTGCTGTTGCAGCTTTCGGAATGGAAGGAATTCCAATAAGCTGCGTGTATGAACTTAGGATTTTTACGTCCTAATGGGATAGGCTCGTCCGGAACACAATCATACATATGTTATACATGGGTATTAGTAAATGCTGTTGTAGCTTTCTGAATGGAAGGAATTTCAGTAAGCTGCTTTTTATAATTTATTATTAATATTATTATTATTATTATTATTATTATTATTCAGCGACGTTCATCATTTTTTAAAGTTACTCTCGAGATATTGGTCTAACAGAATATGACCTTATGCACAATTGAGTTTTACATCCTTTCTCTTTAACCGCCTAGGATAGCTGAATTAGGATGGTTGGCTAATCTTTTCGCATAATTTGCTTGCATTTTCTCTATCTCTTCGGCCACCGTATTTATCTTTAGGTTACTATGTATAATTGTATTTTTTACATACCAAGGCGCTTTGCATATTGTTCTTAATATCTTGGACTGTAGCCTTTGAATTCTTTCTACGCTAGATTTCGATGCTGAGCCCCATAGTTGAATTCCATACATCCAAATTGGTTTTAAAACCATATTAAATATTAATATCTTATTATTAAGCCCAGTCTAGAACTTGGACCAATTAACCATTGCAGCTGGCTTATTTTCAACTTGGATTGCATAATCTTTTTGTCAATGTGATTTTTCCAAGTCATTCTTCTATCCAGTGTGACTCCAAGGTACGTAACGAAGTCTTTCTGAGTTATTATTTTCCCATTTATTGAGACTGGTGGGCATGTGTCTTTTTTCAGGCTAAAGGTTACTTGTACACATTTAGATTCGTTGACCTTAATTCTCCACGTAGTAAGCCATTCTTCTAAAGTTTTTATATGTCTCTGCAATTGGATAGTAGCAGTTATGGGATTTGCGTGCACACTCAGTATAGCCGTATCATCTGCGAAGGTAGACGTGACAAGGCTCCCGTTGGTTGGCAGATCGCTTGTGTAAATTAAGTATAGTACAGGCCCTAGAACGCTACCTTGTGGAACTCCAGCAGAAAGTGGATGACTTTCGGTTGTAAAACTTTTGTGCCTTACTCGAAATTTTCTACCTGTTAAAAAGCTTTCTAGGATCCCGCAGAGATTATAAGGAAGTGTTTGTTTTATTTTATGGAATAGCCCTTCTAGCCATACTTTATCGAAAGCTTGTGCCACATCTAGGAATAGGGCAGTGCAATATCGTTTGGTTTCAAAAGTTGACCTTATTTCTGAAACAATTCTATGCACTTGTTCTATCGTACCGTGCTGCTCTCTAAATCCGAACTGGTGGCTTGGTATGGTTTCGTGCAGTTCTAAGATGGGCTGAATCTTTCTCAGCAATAATTTTTCGAATAGTTTGGAAAAGATAGAGATTAAGCTTATTGGTCTGTAGGAGCTTACTATTGTCGGGCCTTTGCCTGGTTTTGGGATCATAATAATTTCAGATAGTTTCCATGGATTAGGAAAGTGACATAATCGGAGGATACTATTGAAGATGTATAGTAGTTGCTTAATAGCTACTATGGGAAGCGCTTTTAACATTTCACCCGTTATTCTGTCATACCCTGGTGCTTTCTTATTCTCTATGTCTTTGGATATAGTTTTATTCAAGTCGTCTAGTTTAAAACCAAGTGGTATTGCTGGTAATTGTGGAGTATTTTCTTGGAGAATATTTTGGCCTTCATTTGGAGTAAATACATTTGAAAGATGGGTTGCAAATGCTACTCCTTTTTCGTGGTCACTTCGAGCAAATTCACCATTTTGCATTCGTATTGGAGGATCCTGCTGAACCGCCAAAACATGAAATATATAAAATCGCCGTTTTCTCAAAAAGTTACCATTGGGCGATTTTGGGTTTGACAGATACTTGTTAGTGAAGCATTGAACTTTGATATTCTGCAATGGTCTGCCGTTCGTATTAAAATTTGTTCTACCCTACCGTGTGGTATTTTAAGTAAAAGTTTATTTTTTTACATTGAATGAATTATAACCAGTACCTGTTATACTTAAATAAAGGTGCCGTGATTTAATCCCAAGTGGCATAACCCCAATTTTAAAATTTGGGATTATGTCACTCACCATGGTGTGACATAATCCCAATTTTTTTACTTGGGATTATGTCACCTATGCGCGATTTTTTCTTCCAAATTTTCATCTTTTTACAGACATATGTACATACATATGTATACACCTATCGATCTATTAATCGCGCGATTTTTTCTTCCAAATTTTCATCTTTTTATAAACATATATACAGTGTACACAAATATTTATATACCTATCGTTTTATTGAAAAAAGTCTGTATATATGTAAATATATTTAATTTTAATGTAATTTTTTAGTTGTAAAGTAATTTTTTGAGAACATGTGTATTTAAGTACATACATATTTCATCTTATACATATACTCAATGTATTATTGTATAACAACATTAACTTTATTGTCAGCTTTAATTTTTTTGCTTAATGTAATAAAATCTTAGAAAAAATCTGAAATGTTTTTTTGAGCTTGAAAATGACATTATCCCAATTGGGATTATGTCACTACGCCTAGGGTGACATAAGCCCAAGTAAAAAAGTTGGGATTATGTTACCCTAGGGGGAGTGACATAATCCCAAATAAAAAATTTGGGATTATGCCCCTTGGGATTATGTCAGGGTACCTTAAATAAAATATAATTTTTCAAGTACATACTTAAGTATACAAAAGAATACTTAGTACATTCTCGTTATCCAATGCCCTCACTCTGTAGTTCGATTCGAAAGAAAATTCCATATTCCATATCGACGCTTCCAAACAATACTGTACTAAGTCGACTTAGTACATTTTCCCGGTTTTGGTGTTTTCAATTAAAGCGTGTCTTAATTTAGATGCTGTCTAATTTTGGTATCAATCGGACAATCCAATCAAAAGTTATAAGCAAAAGTGTACATATAATACAACTCGACATTTTTAAAGAATAAAAACTTTGAGAGCTTGCCATGAAAAACCACGTAGCAAATTTTTATTTTTTCTTACGGTTTTATATAAAGCGTACCCTGACTTTGATATTGTCGAGATTTGGTGTTGATTGTTCAATCCAAACAGAAGTTACAAGTGAAAATATACTTAACATACAACCGAAGTTTCATATCGAGTTTAAACTTTGAGAGCTTCTCCTGCAAAACACAGTTTTCATTCTTAGTACAGTTTTGTTTGGAAGCGTCCATATAAGCTATGTATATTCTACAGTTTACGAGTGTGCTTTCGAATTTAATTTCACTTTAGAATAGAACTACAGAGAGCATGCCCAGTAATAAAAAAGATCTCGTATTTATATACATGAAACAATATAAAGAATTGAATATGCTGCATTCATATATACATATGTACATGATATACGAGCGCCGCGCTTCACTTCGATTTACTTCGAATCACTTCGATTTTTTAGCCGCTTCACTTCACTTTAAAATTTGGCGGTGACAACACTGCCTATGTACCAAAAATTGCGGTGCCAACGCAGATATGTGAAAAATTAAATCCGTTAATAGTCCGTTTCGCTCTCGTCTCTCAGTTCGACTCACAGAACAATTTTTTTTCCATTTCATCCACGATACTTGCGTATCGAGACTAACGTCACCCACCAAATCAGTCACCTTCAAAACAGTTATTCCAGCGCATGTATTACACTCCCCATACCAACAGCTCATTGAAGATAGATCACATAAAACTTGCACTACAAACCCGTTTTCATAACCTGGCACTTTGGGAACAGTTTTATAATTATTTTAGTTATTTATTAAGATATAAACTTTCCCAATCAAAGTAAAATACATACGAAATTTTAACTTAATTTACCATTTTACCCGGAGTCGATTTTTTTATTATATATTTTCAGTTCTGAATCGAATTTCTTCAAATGGACAATAAATATGTCAACTGCCAACATTTGTCACCCCTTGCCATGAGAGGTGCCGGGTGCTTCGCGAAAGAATGTTGCATATTCAACAAAATTTAAATTTAGTTAATAAAATTTTAAATTTTTCCTGTAAAAAGACTGCCACGTTATACATGTTTGGTCATTTTTTATTCCATATTACCGGCCTTTTTCCAGGCTTTTTTTTCTACGGGCACCAACACGGGATGATGCCTGTTTAAGAAATATATAGTGATCGTGAAAAAATTAGCGATGATCGTAAAATACGATAGTGTAGCTGCACGGCACTAGCCTAATGATTAAATACAGTGACAAGCTTTACGCTAGTTGACTGTGTAACAAATGTACCAAGTAGTCCAATAATTTTTTCAGGGTATTAGTAGAATGTATGTGTAGTGGTTTATTGAGGCGTGTGCTTCATAAGAATTTAATATAAGGCTTTTCGTTACCTTAAAAGCCTATTCAGATTGCATTTGAAATTACGTTGATTAGCCGAAATTACTTTCCCAAATCACGTGCGTTCACAAACTTTTTGAGTAATTTCATTTAGAGCCTATACACACTTGCGACTCAATCGATTTGGTCGAATTGGACTGTTGTATTCACACTACTCCAACTATTTAGTCGAATCGGTGGCAGCTATTCACACTTGAGACTAAATAGTCGTGCGATTGACAATGACATAGTGTTGCCAATGTTCACATTTTACTCAGCAAATTTTACATTAGTGGTCTTCATATAAAGTGATGAAGTTTTAAATTGTTAAAGTTTATCTGCATTCTTACATGAAAGCACCTTCTTGTCAGCTGTCAACTTGATTAATAAATAAAAAACAATAAAATAAACAAAAAGTGCATACATTGTTTGGCTTTGTTTCTTATTAAACTAGCAACTAGCTGTCAAGTAAATGAAAAGAGAAAAACGGAAGGAATTACGCCCATAAAGGCGAAACGAACAGAAGTACAAGAAACGGAAAAATAGTAAAAATCAGCCATTAATAATTTTCATGAAATTTCATTTTCATTATTTCTATTTTAAAATGCGATTAATGACATTTGAAGAGAACAACAATATCAAGTAACATATGAAAACGGAAGTAAATATCCTTAGTTAGATAATTCTTGTCTATAACTACACCATTTCCAGATGGATTTTAGAAAGCGTCAACTGGATTTTAGAAAGGGGAAATTGGATTTTAGAAATGTCGATTTGATTTTAGAAAAGGGAAATTGGACTTTAGAAACTGTAAATTGGATTTTCGAAAATTTATATAATTATTAATTTATACTTTCATACGCAATAAAGAATTTCTATTCGAAAAATTCTGTGTAAAATTTATTATAAACGCACATTCTGAAATCCAATTCACGCTTTCAAAAATCCAATTTTGTTTTCTAAAATCCTTTTAACGCTTTCTAAAATCCAATTGACATTTCTAAAATCCAATTTCCCCTTTCTAAAATCCAATTGACATTTCTAAAATCCAATTTCCCCTTTCTAAAATCCAGTTAACGCTTTCTAAAATCCATCTGGAAATGGTGTAGTTAATAATAAACGAACCTTTTGTTTTTAAACATTTTGAAAATATTAATTGAAATATTCAATGTCTACAATTTACCAAAAGTGAAATAAAAGTAGTTCTGTCAGCATGGCAACTCTTTCCACTACGAATATCACTGTTGTTGTTGTAGTCGTTCGACTAAATTGTCTCAAGTGTGAATACGTAGAAGGGCGCCTTGCTGATCAAGCAGTTGTACAACTGTTTCAGTTGGAATGAAATTGGGCTGCAAATCCAACTGTTTCAGTTGTACAACTAATTGAATGTAGTGTGAATGCTTCCATACATTCCCATGCAAATCAACATTCGACTAAATCGATTGAGTCGCAAGTGTGTATAGGCTCTTAGACGTGTTTCAGTTACGCTGTTCCTGCGCCAAAAAAAAATTTGTGCATGGTCAACTTAAATGAAAATGTCATTAATAAAATGCTCCCACCAAATTAATTTTTTTATAATTAAAGTATCGCTTATGCAATATACAATGAGAATATATCTGTGGTGCCTTCGCATCACAAACGCATTAATTTAATTTAGTTTTGGTTTTATTTTATCGATGTGGCCACACTTATTATTAGTTTTAGTTCTCACTCATTTATCTCTCCAATTATTACAATAAATAAATGACGACGATTAAACTTGTTGTTGCACTTGTCCCGCAATTGCTTTTTTTTCTCTTGACTGGAAAGACGAAAAGAAGTAACGGCTCGCAATTAATACAACAAGAAAATAGAAATCATCCGACTATTGAAAAGACAACACGTGTATTTTTCTAAGTGGAAACCAAAGTTCAATAACTGGTGACCCGCGACTATAAAATATTCGTTGAACAATAGTTACATTTCTTTTCTAAGCTTTTTTAACATTCTAGAATGTTGGACGACGAATCAAAAAAATCGGTTGGTGGTACAACCAAGGAAGTGGTGAAAGGAAAGGAAGAAGAACCACTCATCGCCTCCAAAAATGAACCACCAGCAGCCGAAGTAAACGCTGTGTCAATCAAAATCGACATGCTCGACCGCAAAAACATTGAAGGCTGGTTCCTTAGCTTAGATTATTGGTTTGCAGCAATGGGAATTAAGAGCGATATGCAAAAGTACAATAGTGCCATGGCAGCATGTGCTGCAAGATTTTTTAGCTACCGCAGGCGAAGTACCCGACCAGGGACGATACGACTTCATAAAACGCCGCTTAATAACGTTTTGCACCGACAGCCAACAACGCCGACTAAATCAAATGCTAAACGAAACTCAGCTTGGCGACCAGCGTCCCAGCCAGCTATTTGCACATATGATGAGGTTGGTGGGCGATACTAGGAGCGAATCCGTAGTAAAAAATATATGGGCAAAACGCCTACCGATCTACGCTCAGGCCGCAGTAGAAGCATGTTCAGGCCCATCGAAGGAATACCTTAAAATTGCAGATGCCATTGTGGACACGATTAGCATTCAGGTAACCGAAGTCGAACACAGCAGTTCAACATCCGGCGCAGCAGCACCCGACCAACAATTGAGAACCGGTTACGAGGGGCTACAAAATGCTGTATGCGAATTGACCAAACGTTTTGATCGCATGAGCGTTGAACGGGGAAGGCAGCACGACCGCGGTCATTCAAGGTATCGTAGCCAATCTCGCACACGACACCGTAGTTGCACACCCGCAGACACGGACGAGTGCTGGTACCACCGCAAATTCGGCACAAATAGTAAGAACTGCCGACCACCTTGCAAACATAGCAAAACAAGTGGCAACGAAAACAGCACCAAATGACTCAGCGAATCGACAGATGACTACACCAGCAATAACAACGTAAATCGCCTCACAATCAACGACAGCAAATCAACCATTTCTTTTCTAATCGACACAGGTGCCGACATATCCGTCTTACCTCGTAGCCACGCCATCGAACGCCCGCCCTCACCCGCAAAACTCTACTCAGCGAACGGCACTACAATTTCCACGTACGGACATATACGTTTAAGCCTCAATCTCGGCCTACGCAGAACATTCGACTGGGCGTTTACCATCGCCGACGTAAGTACTCCAATAATAGGCGCCGACTTCATAGAACATTACGGATTACTAATCGACTTGAGGAACAACCGACTCATCGACAAATTAACCAATAAACACACGG
The DNA here is from genome assembly GCA_960531455.1 of Urophora cardui. Lineage (NCBI taxonomy): Eukaryota > Metazoa > Arthropoda > Insecta > Diptera > Tephritidae > Urophora > Urophora cardui. The sequence goes on along the minus strand of OY482671.1, from coordinate 72,202,043 downwards.
CATGCCATACTCAAAAGGTAACGGAACTTGTTGTACGAACTTTCAACGCGAAAGAAAAATGCGCCGATCTGCTGGCAGAGTTTAGCGAAATCACACATTTACCCGTCAACAGAGGCCAAAGCACATTTTCAACGCAGCACCGAATTGAAATAACCGGCCAACCTGTCTTCGCACGTCCGCGCCGCTTAGAACCAGCTAAACTAAAAATAGCAAAAGAAGAGTTTGAGATCCTAATGAGGCAAGGTATAATTCGGCCGTCCAAAAGCAACTACGCAAGTCCATTGCATATGGTAAAGAAGAACGACGGTGGATGGCGTCCTTGTGGGGATTGCAGGAAGCTTAATGCGCAAACAAAGCCCGACAGGTACCCAATTCCTTTTTTGCAAGACTGTACGACAATGCTGGATGGTAAACAGGATTTCAGCAAAATTGACCTGTAAAGAGCATACCACCAGCTCCCCATTCATCCAGATGATGTGCATAAAACGGCCATAACGACACCATTTGGCCTGTATGAATACATGTTCATGCCATTTGGTTTGAGAAAAGCAGCTCAGTCTTTTCAAAGGCTGATCCACGAAACATTCAGATGACTGCATTTCACCTTCGCGTATATTGACGATATTTTGATTGCTTCACAAAACTACGACGAGCATAAAACACATTTACGCCTTGCTTTTACACGCCGTAAAGAGTACCATCAATCCAGCCAAATGCGAGTTTTGTGTACACAAAGTGAAATTTTTGGGACATTTAATAACTACATCTGGCAATCAACCATTACCCGAACGAGTGGAAGCTATTTTAAAACACGAAAAACCAGTAGCAGCGTTTCAACTCAAAAAATTTTTAGCAACACTCAATTTCAACCACAAGTTTCTGCCGAAAGCAGCAGAGTATCAAAAGGCGCTTACAGAGATGATACCAGGCAACAAACACAACGATAAAACACCGCTAAGGTAGTAGTCACCGACGCATCAGATGTAGCAATAGGAGCAGTTTTAAACCAGCTTACCGAACAAGGAGCGCAACCTCTCGGCCACTTCTCCAAGAAATTAACACCAGCGGAGCAGAAATACAGTACGTATGACAGAGAGCTGCTCGCTATGTACAAAGCCGTGAAGCATTTTAAATAGGGGAAACTGGGGTACCTTTGACTTTGGGGCACATTTGACTATGGCCTTTTTGAAGTGAAGTCAGTAAAATCAATTGAATTTATAACTTAGGAATGGTGAAGTATTTTATTTCACCTAACGGGGTGAAGTTTGTCAGTTCTTGTTTACATTTTGGTGAAGCAACACGTGTTTTTCTCTTTTCTCGGTATTCTGTGTTATTTTGTGGCAGTGACATGTAAGACATTTGTGAAGTCAATTTGATTACATATTTAAATTGCTAACTAAATTTAACTAAGATTATTATTAATAAATTCGAATCGATTTGGAATTTTAAGACAATAAGACTGTAACAGGTAAGAAAATTTAAATTATTAAAGTAAAAGCATTTGGGGCGCATTTGACATTTTTGAGTGGGGCGCATTTGACAAAAGTCAAATGTACCCCACCTTTGTTTTGATTATACAATGAATGCACTTTTGTTTTTAATTAGAAAAATGGTACGCAATTACAAAAAGAAATCTAATCGGCATGCTATAAACGAAAATGTTATTAGAAAGGCAATAAGAGATATCAGAAATGGGATTGAAACGCAAACTACAGCAGCCATCAAATACGGAATAAATAGAACAACCCTAATTATGCGTCTTAAAAAGAAAGCGCCTCCAGGAAATCCTTCAGATTCTGGCAATGACAGCACCTCTGAAGGTTCTTTTAACTTTCAATCGAAATACACACCACGCCAGACATTTGATAAAAAACAAGAAAGCGATATTTGTGAATACGTAAAGAAATGTGCTTTTTATTCATACGACTTAACATATCAAGCTTTTAAAAAGTTTGCGTATGATTACGCTAAGGCGAATAACATTGTTGTTCCAACTGCTTGGGAAAAGTCAAAAGAAGCTGGAGAGGGTTGGCTATATGGGTTTCTCAAAAGAAATGATTCTATCTCTCTTCGTAAACCTGAAAAGATTAGTTTGGCAAGGTTACGAGGTTTCACTAAATCAGCAGTGGAAAATTTTTTCACAAACCTTACCACGTTATATGAAAAATACTCATTTCAAGCAAATGATATCTATAATTTGGACGAAACTGGTGTAACTACCGTGATGGAGGCTATTAAGGTAAGATAAGATTGTACATTTGAGCGTATTTATAGTCTGGTTCTAAAAACTATGATAATGTGTATAAATACGTAATATAATCTTTCTCTAGATTTGTGCTGCAAAGGGACAACGTTCGGTTACTCAAGCATCTTCCGCTGAACGTGGCAGCTTGGTTACAATCGTCGGTATAGTTAACGCTTGCGGAAATCGTTTGCCTCCGGCTTATATATTTCCCCGTATACGTTTCAATGAAAGACTCGGAAGTGGATGCATGCCCGGTTCATTGATAATGAATACAAAATCCGGATGGATGATTTCAGAAATCTTTGTAAATGTGCTGAAACACATTCAAAAATTTACGAACTGTTCAACTAAAAACCCAATTCTTATTCTACTTGATAATCATTCGTCACATTGCAGTTTGGAAAGCATTAACTATTGTGCAGAGGCTGGAATTGTATTGCTTTCTTTTCCTCCACATACCTCCCATCGTCTACAACCACTGGATGTATCAATTTTCGGTCCTTTCAAGCAACTTTGCCGCAAGGCCTTTAATGATTTTCTAACCACAAATCCTGGAAAGCAAATCAGTATATACTACATCGGAACATTAACTCAACAACCATTTCAAAGATCTTTTTCTCCCGAAAACATAATGAGCGGATTTAAAGCAACAGGAATTTATCCCCTAAATACCCAAGTTTTCCAAGATGCAACATTTGCGCTGGAGGCTGTATCAGAGGACCAAGCCGAGCTCGTTCTTCCTGAAAGATCAGATGATATGAATTCATCACAAAATGTTACAATGAACACAGAAAGCAACCTTAATAATAACTCACCATGTGCTACGCCAGAATCTGTTAGGCCTATATCGCAACTTCATGCGTCCAAGAAAAATCCAAGAAGCGGAACTTCACGAATTCTTACTTGTTCAACTGAAAAACGAAGGATTGAGCAGCTTACTATAGTGAAAAATTTAAATACTGCCAAGCGCACTCTAAAGTTTTCACAGAAAAGAACAACGCAGGCAAAAAAGAAGCAACCTAAAAGAAAGCGCCAATTGATCATGGAATCTTCAGACGAAAGTACGATCGACATTAGCTATGCTGAGTCAATTGACTCTAATGGTTTCACTGCTGATGATGAAGGTTACCTTGATCCCCAGGAAGATGATATGCAGATCCAAAAAATAACTGATGATGATAAGTTGACTGTGGGAGACTATGTTCTGGTTAAATTCAAAGAAAACCTCAAAAAGACCGTATTCTATGTTGGTCAAATAATGGAAACTTTTAGCGACTGCACTTATAACATCACCTTTTTCCGAAAGATATCTCCTTCGAGTTTGGTCTTTGTTAAACCTGAAATAGAAGATTTGGCCATAGTTATGCGCAGCGAAATAGAGTTAAAGTTGCCAGTGCCTGAGAATCCTGCGTCAACTTCACGTTGTCGGACGAAATATATTTTTAACCAGGAGTTATCGAACTATTATATAAAATAATTTTTTTTTATCGAAAATAATACTTCAATTCCTTGAAATCTTTGTATTTTTCTTTTTAATTAAAATGTAAATGAAATACTTTTTTTTGCAAAATAAAAATAAAATGAGTTCATACTCCAAATGCTAGTTTATTTAACATAGAAAACAACACAAACTTGTTTCCTTCAAAATGTAAGTTGGTGTCAAATGTTCCCCACCTAAAGTCAATTCTACCCCATGACAATGGTACATTTGACAAAATGGCTTTTTCTGAAAAATGGTAAATTTTTACATTTTAACGATTTCGCTTGATCAAAATGCCTTTAATATTATAAAGTTGAATAATGGCCTTCAAAGAAGCAAAAACGCTTTCTGTTATAATTCAAACACGTTTCGAGAAATATAGCTTCAAAAAAAAGGTGTCAAAGGTACCCCAGTTTCCCCTACATGTTGGAAGGCAGAACATTCCACATACCAACATTCCATGACCAACCACAAACCTCTAATATTCGCATACCAGCAAAGCAGCGAAAAGGCATCGCCGCGTCAACGTCGACATTTAGATTTTATCAGCGAATACACGACGGATCTGCGTTACATAGAAGGAACGAGTAATCATACGGCCGACTTGCTCTCACGTATAAACTCTGTAGCATCTCCAATCGATTTCTCCGAAATAGCAAAAGCACAAATCAACGACGCAGAGCTTAAAGAGCTTATCAATGGAAATCCCTCTTCGCTTAAATATAAGTTGCTTAAAATTCCAGACGGACGAGGTGAGATATGGTGCGATATATTTTCATATTTCATTTCATTTATTTAAAATATTACATTAGTACAATAAGAACAGACGTCTTTTTTAGCACAACAGTAATAAGAATGACTATAGTATAATTAATCAGTTACTTAAAAATAACTTCAAACTAATTAACAATTACATATGTATATACGTAGGTAGAGAAGATAGAAATGCCGAAAGCATGGAGGAGAAGAATAGGCTAAAGTAAAATGAGGAGAAAAGGAAAGAGAAAGAAAGGAGGATATGAAAAAAAGGGTAGTACTCTTACTTAATTATAGATAGCACATCTAGGAGTTATAAATACATCCGTATTTTATAAATTAATTTTTACGAAAGTACGACAACAAAACAGTCTTAATGTTGCTCTTGTTTAGGCCACTACGTATGGGAGCAGGAACGGAGTTCCATATACGAATAGCGTTGATGAAGAGCAGTCTAGCGGATTGAAGAAAGTTATATTGCGGAACTATAAGGCCATGTACACGGGCAGACTTTGCAAATGCTAGTTTCTCATAAAGGTAGCTGGGTGATCTCTCATTTATGAGGCGGAAGAGAAAATACAATTTCTAACTTTGAAATACTCTTTAAGCTCACAACCCAGTAGACTACTCCTCCAGTTGGAGATGTGGTCAAATCTCGCCAGCCCAAACACATAGCGCGTGACGTGGTTAAAAGCTACATCCATCTTATGAGCAGACTGTGAATCTAGCTTACTATATACTAGCTCAGCATAGGATATTATTGGCATAATAAGTTGTATAGCAAGCTTCCGCCTTATAGCCGTCGACGTAAAAGGGGCAGAGAGGCGAAGGCTTCTAAGAGTATAGTAAGCCTTGCCTACTGCTGCATTTATGTGGTCAGTGCATGTAAGATCAGAGTTGACAACAAATCCCAGGTTAGTAACTTTCGACACCAGTTTGAGAGCGTGCTCACCAATATACAGTGAGGGAACTTCTGAAGGTTTTAGAGGTTTCTTACAAATAGGTAACACATAACACTTATTGACATTGAGGCTGAGGCCATTTTCAGAGGCCCAGAACTTAATTGTAGATAGATCCTGATTGAAAATGAAGCCTAGGTTCACAGCTTGATCGAGAGGACTGGACATATATAGTTGGATGTCATCCGCGTATGCATGAATACGAGCATGCTGGCATACAGACAAGACGTCATTTACAAACATGCTAAATAATAATGGCCCCAAAATAGATCCCTGGGGGACACCAGACAATATTGGACGCAGTGAAGACAAATTTAAATCAACCTTGACACGTTGAGACCTGCCTGTCAAGTAACTCCTCATCAAATTCACCGCGGACGGACTGAAACCAAAATTATTGCACAATTTGAGGCAAAGCAGTTCATGCTCAACTGAGTCGAAAGCTTTAGAGAAGTCTAGTAAACATAGCAACGTTAAGTATTTCTTGTCAAAAGCAATTCTTACATCGTCCAATATTTTTATCATAGCTGTTGAACAGCTATGGTTGGCTCTAAACCCAGACTGAAACTGGGATAATAAGTTGAACGCATTAATATGGCGGTAGATTTGCTCAGACATTAACGACACAGCAACCTTCGACAAAGCGGGCAATATGCTTATAGGTCTGAAGTCACAAGGGCTGGCTGCAGACCTATTTTTGGCAATAGGAAGGACAGTGGCAACTTTCCACGCTTCAGGGAAGCAAGACGTTGTTAAAATATGATTTATTGTATACGTAAGGGTTGGCAGAATAACAGGTAGTATATTTTTTATGAATTTAATTGGAATTCCATCCTCCCCAGTTGCATTTGACCGTATTTTATAGACACTTTTTTCAACATCAAGCTCAGACACTGAACTGAACTCAAACATCTGACCAACTGGCATTAAACACGCACTTGACATAGAGATACGAGAACAGGGGGAAGGTACACTATTTACAAAAGCTTCATTCAAAGTGTCAGGACTAAGCATACATGGAGACTTATCACTAACATGAACCCGCAACGCTTTCAGATTACGCCACAGGACATTGTTGGGTAGGGTAGGGCAGAGCTTTTTCGAGAAATAGTTTCGTTTTTCACGCCTAACAATAAGGGTAGCTTCATTTCGTGCTATTTTAAATGCACTCCATTTCATATCTGTCCTGTCCCTTTTCCACGCAGAGTATGCTTTGCATCGCTTTTTAATGGCTGTTCGAACCTTGTTGTTAAACCACGGACAGGATGAGGATTTATTCAACACGGTTTTTGCTGGAACATGAGTGGTAAAGGCCTCCAGAACCGCTCTATTAAGAAAGGAGAGCTTTTCATCTACTGAGCTGAAACTCCAACAAATAGACCAGTTTACTTCTGACAAATCACTTAAGAGGCTATTGAGATTTATGTTGCGATAGTCCAGAAAAGAGTGCACTTCGGCGGGGTCATTATTGCGGTCAAGTTTTATGTCAAATGAACAAAATATCAGATCATGGTCAGATATAAACGATACTTGGTCAAACTTTAAAACGATCGCAGGGTCAGATACAATAAAATAGTCGAGGAGACTTGGACAACAGTTATTTCCAAACCTTGTGGGAACAGACACATTAACAAAAGACAAACCAACACCTGCTACATTATCAGTAAGACTAGAGCTATAGGAATCCTTATGTAACAAATTAACATTGAAGTCACCACACACAATAATATTATCATAGTCGGTAGAGACAGATGACATGTAACGAAAGAAATCATATGAACTAGAATATTTACTTGGGTTGTATACACAGCAAACAAGAGTTTTAGACGGAAGAGTAGACAATTCCACAGACATATATTCAAAAATACCTCCAGATGACTGTGCTGCCAACTTTGCTTTTAAATAGGTTTTATAATAAACAGCAACACGACCTCCTTTTTTCCCCACCCTATCACTTCTAAGCAGTTTGTAGCTATTAATATCCAAGTGGGCATCCCCTATACCAGGCGTAAACCACGTCTCAGATATACATATGATGTCCACATCTGAGAACTCAAAAACCTTCCGCACCATATCCATTTTCTGACAGGCTTCTGAGGCTTCGTGCATTAAAATGAACCACCTTCAGACCCTTTTGGCTTCTGCAAAAAATATTTATCATCGAAAGACTACATTCATCAACGCTACATGTATTATTGGTAATAACCATTACAAAATATAGCGTGATAAACAAGAGCAAATTTAAGACTACAGATAAACGCACGGATAATAGAAAAATATAGTAAAACAATGAGATGGGCTATCCTTACATAAATAAAAAATAGAAGATGAAAAAGAGATAGATGAACACAGAGACACAGAGAAAAATTAAAACTAGTTTCAGCGAAATCGCATCAAGTCTTCCTCGCATGTAATTTTGGCTAATATGTCCTTGTCCTTTTTAATGTGTACATAGCCTCTCACAGAATGTACGGATAAGAGCTTCCTATCACGCCTCAGCTTGATTGCCTCTTCTAATAAGCGCCTATTTTCTTGTGTTAGGCTTTCATATATATGGAAGTTTCCCTCAAGACCAATAGTGGAGGGAGATACCGGTTCGACGCCGATATTCCCTAAATGCATTTAAAGTTCGGTTGCGATCATGCGGTGAGTGAAACTTCACAATTATGGCACTGTTGTTGTTGTTGTTGTTTACAGAGGACTTCTTTGTTCGGAATATATCACGAATTGGAGGGGATTGAAAGTCAATATAATAACACACTTCGTTAAATATTCTCCTCAGATTTTCTCCTTCAAAGCGTGGTACGCCAAACACGACAGCATCAGCAGCAAAGTCTTGAAGGGGCTGCTGCATTGTCAAGCGCTGAATTTTCTGCTGCAAATCTTCGATCGCGACTTCTGCATTCCTCATATTTGCTTCCAACGCAGCAAGACGGGATGATGACTCGGCAACGTTAGCCACGAAGGCATCCAGTTCATCTTCGATTCGCTTTGATAATTTTTTCTCCATCTCAATCAATCTCTGTGTAGCATTCTCAACTAAGGACAATAAGTGGGCTGTTTGTTGCTGCTGTCTCTCATCTATTTGCTTAATTTTTTCAAGCACAATAGAGAGAGTAACCTTTTCATCTCCATCAATTTTAGCGGATTTGGCGGATTTAGTGGATTTATCTGTGGGCGGGTCTTTGCTATGGCGACGCTTCGAGGACATAGCAGGAGTCATTTTGGAAACAGAATACAGTCAAATACAGTCAAATTGCAATCGCGCTTATAATTTGAGCGTGTTGAGTTTGTATGTATATGGTTTGTTGGGTAACGTTATATCGATATTGTGCAATTTTGTGGTATACTTTTAGGCGCCAGACAAAGACGTGTGGATATCGATGTCCTTGTCAGATGACAGGTGCTAATATTTCTATCCCTTTCTAGCAGTACTCGTTCTTCTCGCTCACCTTAACTGGTGTACCGAAGATGTACGTATGTATGTATCAGTGATCTGCACAAGCAGCTTGTTTGCCCTTTCAAGCGCTTGAAATTTTTTCCAATCTCCCCTTGCTTGGTTTGCTTTTAAACAAACAAGCAATAGCTTGTTTACAATTTTTTCAATCTGCTTAAAAGCGAAACAAGCTGATTGAAAAATTTCCAAGCAAGCTCTTGCTTGTTTGTTTAAAAGCAAACCAAGCTAGCGGTTGCTTGAAAAAAAAAAATTCAATCATTTTCAAGCAAATTTCAATCAAAAGCAAGCAGGCTGGAGGAGATTTTCAATCAGCGTTCATTTCGCTTTTTCAAAAGCAGATTTAAGAAGATCTTTCAATCATTGGATGTGAAGGAATAGGCGCACAGAAATGGAAGATGAACTCAATTCTACCAGTATTTTTCTGCAGATAATTGTAAGAAAATGGACAAAGCGTTTTGTACATATTTAAGCATGCATATACCCTGCAAAAATTCCTGGTTGTTGACAAATCCGGTCTAAAAAAGGTGTATGCTGGCAGGACTGCTTCTGTTATGCACTCACTCTGTCTACTCCTAACTTTCTAATACATGACATCAACAAAAGAAAATCAGCCTTATTTCAAGCCTTACGCCAAACAAATTTGCTACCTTTATAATTTTTTGGCATTATTTCATAAGCCTTTAAATGTGCTGTTTAATTCTTAAATAAGGCTAAAATAGTTTGATGGGTATGTCCGCAAATTTTGCGACCAGCAGTTTTTATACAGTGTTTAAAAAACTGCAGTCGGAATTAGCAAAAGTCGTGAAATGTTTGATTTTATTTGATTTTGATATTCGTCGCTTTTTAAAATGATGGTTTTGCCTGATTTTGATTTTGCGCTGATTTCAAATTGCTCAAAATCAAAAGCGGCCTGATTTCAAAATGAACAATTTTGCCTGATTTTCATTTTGTGCTGATTTCATATTGCTCAAAATCTAAAGCGGCCTGATTTCAAAATGAACGATTTTGCCTGATTTTGATTTTGCGCTGATTTCATATTGCTCAAAATCAAAAGCGGCCTGATTTCAAAATGAACGATTTTGCCTGATTTTGATTTTGCGCTGATTTCATATTGCTCAAAATGAAAAGCAGCCAAATATCAAAATTAGCGATTTTGCCTGATTTTCATTTTGTGCTAATTTTGATTTTGTGCTAATTTCATATTGCTAAAATCAAAATCAGCCAAATATCAAAATCAATGCTTTCGCAGTTTTGCTATTTACGCTTACATGAACACATGTGTGTATGTGCGTAATTTCTTACCCTCTGTATTACGTTTGTATACATACATGTGTATGTATGCGCATGTAAGCGTAAATAGAAAAACTGTGAAAGCATTGATTTTGATATTTGGCTGCTTTTGATTTTAGCAATATGAAATTAGCACAAAATCAAAATTAGCAGAAAATGAAAATCAGGCAAAATCGCTAATTTTGATATTTGGCTGCTTTTCATTTTGAGCAATATGAAATCAACGCAAAATCAAAATCAGGCAAAATCGTTCATTTTGAAATCAGGCCGCTTTTGATTTTGAGCAATATGAAATCAGCGCAAAATGAAAATCAGGCAAATTCGCTAATTTTCATATTTGGCTGCTTTTGATTTTGAGCAATATGAAATCAGCGCAAAATCAAAATCAGGCAAAATCGTTCATTTTCATATTGATTAACTGCGACTTCTGATTTTTTAAAAGCGGAATCAAAATCAAAATCAACAGAAATGAAACTTATGCCAGTTTTTTAAACACTGTTTTTATATGTAAATAGTCTTGTCGAAATGTTCAACATTCGACCCAAAAAAAAAAGAAAATTTGTATGTATGCACATAAATGTATGTTTATGAGTACGACATTGAAATTCCCAAAGGAACTAAGAAATTATGGAAACAAATAACTAGCGGGAATGTGACAAAAATGCAAGTAGCTTAATTGTCATTAGATTCTCACCAGCTTGTAAGTGGTCAATTGAGTAATCATTCCAATGAAACTACTGCTGTATGTAGTATTATTATAAGCAAATTCACTTTTGAAACATGGAATTTAAAGAAAATCTGCCATCATTGTACCTGAAAGAGTAGGCGCACAGAAATGGAAGATTAACTCAAATCTGATCTAGTATTTTTCTGCAGATAATTGTAAGAAAATAAAGGACAAAACCTTTTGTACATATTTAAGCATACATATACCCTGCAAAAATGCTTGTTGTTGACAAATCAGGTCTAAAAAAGGAGAATGCTGGCAGCACTGCTTCTGCTATGCACTCACTCTGTCTACTCCTAACTTTCTAATACATAACATCAACAAAAGAAAATCAGCCTTATTTTAAGCCTTACGCCATACAAATTTGCTATCCTTATAATTTTCTGGCCTTATTTCGGAAGACTTTAAATGTGCTGTTTAATTCTTAAATAAGGCTAAAATATTTTAGTGGGTATGTCAGCAAATTTTGCGACCAGCAGTTTTTATATGTAAATGGTCTTGTCGTCGAAAAGGAACTAAGAAATTATGGAAACAAATAACTAGCGGGAATGTGACAAAAATGCAAGTAGCTTAATTGTCATTAGATTCTCACCAGCTTGTAAGTGGTCAATTGAGTAATCATTCCAATGAAACTACTGCTGTATGTAGTATTATTATAAGCAAATTCACTTTTGAAACATGGAATTTAAAGAAAATCTGCCATCATTGTACCTGAAAGAGTAGGCGCACAGAAATGGAAGATTAACTCAAATCTGATCTAGTATTTTTCTGCAGATAATTGTAAGAAAATAAAGGACAAAACCTTTTGTACATATTTAAGCATACATATACCCTGCAAAAATGCTTGTTGTTGACAAATCAGGTCTAAAAAAGGAGAATGCTGGCAGCACTGCTTCTGCTATGCACTCACTCTGTCTACTCCTAACTTTCTAATACATAACATCAACAAAAGAAAATCAGCCTTATTTTAAGCCTTACGCCATACAAATTTGCTATGCTTATAATTCTGTGGCCTTATTTCGTTATTGGTGGGTATATCCGCAAATTTTGCAACCAATACTTTTTATATGTAAATGGTCTTGTCGAAACATTCAACAATCCACCCTTTTGTCTCCAAATAAAAGAAAATTTGTATGTATGCACATATGTACATATGCATGAGTGTGTTTTTATGAGTTTTTATGAGCAAAGTGGAATGTCCGGCGAACGTAAATATACCTGCAAAAAATGCGATTTCTCCGGGACGTGTCCGGGATCAATCGCAAGGGAGCATGCGACTAATACAAGTTTACATCCCTTTATATGGAGCGAATTGATCGTATTTATTCGAGCATGTCCTTTGAAGAGACTAATTGTTCAAGTTGTATACCCGAACAGGTACAAATGTAGATTAATCGCTTTCATCCAAAGTAATAATTTTTATGAAAATGTCTAAAATTTATAAATTGTTATATATGTATATTAGAAGAAAGTTTATAGAATTAGCTTTTATCGTGTAGTGAAATTTTTAAAAAAAAAAATTAAGTATTTTCTGAAAATATTTTAAGTTTTGAGAATGCATTATGCGAGTGTAAAAGACATGTGAAGAATTTTTCAAAGTTGTTAGCCAAGGCTGTTTCTTATAAAATTTCTTTACAAATTATAAATGTTCATGCCTATTTAAATATTTTACAATAAGTTTTACTTTTGTAAAAAAATCTATTCAATAAATTAAAATTTTTTTAAATAGTCAGTATTGAGTGTATAATTGTAATTGATTTTTCCCGTTCGGTATGAAAGGGATTAATTTACATTTATACCCGTTCGGGAGAAATCGAGGCCTAATTGTGGACTCATTGTTCCCGAAAGAGATCAATCCGGGATAAATCTCTATCGGGATTATTCGCACATTTTTTTCCGGGATATGTATTTTGGTCTGTTACAAAAGTAGGTAGAATGCCATACATGTATATACATACATATGTATATTTTGGTTTTTTAACAAAGTAGGTATAGAATACAAAAAGGTTAGAATATTGACGCCTTTGCAAATAGAGGATAGGTAATTACACAAGGCCATTCATATGTACATATTTACATACAAAAATATTTTCCTTTGTTGACAAAAGGATAAAATACTGATGCGTATAGAAAACAGAATGTATATACATACATACATGTGGTATGTGCATACAGACAAATTTTCTTTTTTTTTGGGTCGAATGTGGAACATTTCGACGACAAGACCATTTACATATAAAAACTGCTGGTCGCAAAATTTGCTGACATACCCACTAAAATATTTTAGCCTTATTTAAGAATTAAACAGCACATTTAAAGTCTTCCGAAATAAGGCCAGAAAATTATAAGGATAGCAAATTTGTATGGCGTAAGGCTTAAAATAAGGCTGATTTTCTTTTGTTGATGTTATGTATTAGAAAGTTAGGAGTAGACAGAGTGAGTGCATAGCAGAAGCAGTGCTGCCAGCATACACCTTTTTTAGACCTGATTTGTCAACAACAAGCATTTTTGCAGGGTATATGTATGCTTAAATATGTACAAAAGGTTTTGTCCTTTATTTTCTTACAATTATCTGCAGAAAAATACTAGATCAGATTTGAGTTAATCTTCCATTTCTGTGCGCCTACTCTTTCAGGTACAATGATGGCAGATTTTCTTTAAATTCCATGTTTCAAAAGTGAATTTGCTTATAATAATACTACATACAGCAGTAGTTTCATTGGAATGATTACTCAATTGACCACTTACAAGCTGGTGAGGATCTAATGACAATTAAGCTACTTGCATTTTTGTCACATTCCCGCTAGTTATTTGTTTCCATAATTTCTTAGTTCCTTTGGGAATTTCAATGTCGTACTCATAAACATACATTTATGTGCATACATACAAATTTTCTTTTTTTTTTGGGTCGAATGTTGAACATTTCGACAAGACTATTTACATATAAAAACTGCTGGTCGCAAAATTTGCGGACATACCCATCAAACTATTTTAGCCTTATTTAAGAATTAAACAGCACATTTAAAGGCTTGAAATAAGGCCAAAAAATTATAAAGGTAGCAAATTTGTTTGGCGTAAGGCTTGAAATAAGGCTGATTTTCTTTTGTTGATGTCATGTATTAGAAAGTTAGGAGTAGACAGAGTGAGTGCATAACAGAAGCAGTCCTGCCAGCATACACCTTTTATAGACCTGATTTGTCAACAACCAGGAATTTTTGCAGGGTATATGCATGCTTAAATATGTACAAAACGCTTTGTCCTTCATTTTCTTACAATTATCTGCAGAAAAATACTGGTAGAATTGAGTTCATCTTCCATTTCTGTGCGCCTATTCCTTCACATCCAATGATTGAAAGATCTTCTTAAATCTGCTTTTGAAAAAGCGAAATGAACGCTGATTGAAAATCTCCTCCAGCCTGCTTGCTTTTGATTGAAATTTGCTTGAAAATGATTGAATTTTTTTTTCAAGCAACCGCTAGCTTGGTTTGCTTTTAAACAAACAAGCAAGAGCTTGTTTGCTTTTAAACAAACTAAGCAGTGCTTAGATTGAAAAAATGCAAACAATCCCAAGCGCGCTTGTGATTGTTAGGTTACAAGCGGCGCTTAGATTGTTTGTTTCGTTGCTTGCTTGTACAAAACAATCTGTTTGAAAATTCAATCTGATTGTGCAGTTCACTGGTATGTATATATGTGTGTGTGGTATGCGCTGTGCAAATTACACTGCTCTACAGCCAAAAAATACTCTGAACGCGACCATCCTATCTACATGTAAAATCGGTCGCTGATTCCGAAAATCGGGTTCGTTTTTAATTCTATGGGAAGGTTTTTGAGATATCGGCAATTTACCGTTATTTGGCCAATGGCTCCACTTAATCCTGAATGTCTCTTTAACGCAGTGAGCTATCTTCCTTGAGGTAACACCAAACGAAAGAAAATTAAATTTCCTTTTCATGGCTTCTATAACATTTTTCTCTAACTCTTATAGTTTCTGAAATATTGACGATTAAATTTGAATTTTTTCGATTTTTTACGATTTTTTGAAGAAAAAATTGCCTTTGTCAGACAATATCTTTAAACCAATGTTTTCACCTTCGGTTTTACTCCTTTGTGTGAAGCTCCGTTCCATTACCAAAAAAAATAAGCTATCAACGAAGAAAATCCATGGTAAAATGGAAAAGTTATAGGCGATCAAGTAAATACAGCCAAGTCGCGCAATGCCTCTGGACGGGTATATTCTATGCATGTTGTAGCAATACCTACACATCTGCAGTAGCAGCACGTTGGCAGCGCAGTAGATACAAGCCCATTTACGGGTATAACATGCATAGAATATACCCGTGCATAGGCATTGCGCGACGTGCCTGTATTTACTTGATCGCCTATAACTTTTCCATTTTAGCATGGATTTTCTTCGTTTATAGCTTATCTTTTTCCCAATAGAATGGAGCTTCACGTAAAGGAGTAAAACCGAAGGGGAAGACATTGGTTTTAAAGATATTGCCTGACAAAGTCAATTTTTTCTTCAAAAAATCGAAAAAATTCAAATTTAATCGTCAATATTTCAGAAACTATAAGATTTAGAGAAAAATGTTATAGGAGCCATGAAAAGGAAATTTAATTTTCTTTTGTTTGGTGTTACCTCAAGGAAGATAGCTCACTGCGTTAAAGAGACATTCAGGATTAAGTGGAGCCATTGGCCAAATAACGGTAAATTGCCGATATCTCAAAAACCTTCCCATAGAATTTAAAATGAACCCGATTTTCGGAATCAGCGACCGATTTTACATATATATAGGGTAGTCACGTCCAAAGTACAGACAACAAATTTCATTTTGTGATCCAGTGTTATTAATATTAATAAAATTGATTTGTTTACATTCCCTTTATGGCACAAAGGGAAAGATTCGTTCTTCAATTATAATATCACCACAGTATGATGCGTTCACACAGTCATCAGCTCACAAACAAGGCAGAAACGCTTCATAAATCCACGAAATATCACACCAAAAGGACCCGCGTACAAATAAACAACCTTCACGCTCTGTGGTAAATTAAAATTCTTCTAAAAATGTACGCCCGTATATTCCCAAGCAATTTCGCCATCAAATATTAGGTAAGGTGCATAATATATCACACCCTGGCACGAAGACCACAGTAAAGTTGGTCACAGATCGTTTTGTCTGGCCGAATATTCGCAAAGATGCTACACTCTATGCACGCTGCTGCCTTCAATTGCCTGGTTTTCACTAGGTCATATATGACGTCAAATATGGTCAAAGAAATGAAAACGGGTTGGGATATTGTGTCAAATGCGTTTGCAGTCAGTTTTGACAACTCGCTGTCATATAAAATGACAGCCATATGAAAACACTCAAATTGTAGTTTGCCAGCGCATTGGGCAATATTTGACACGCAAAATTCATTTGCCAGCGTGTTGGCAAACTTGTTTCGTTTGTCAAGCTCACAGCTGATTCGCAGGGCCACGGAGCGTGTCAAGGAGCGAAGAGCTAAGGAGCTATGGCTTTTTCACGGAGCGGAGCTGGAGCTCAAATTATAGGTAGAAGCTGGTCTTCATCTAAAGTGATAAAGTAATAAATTTTTAAAGTTTATGAGTTTATCCGCATTTTACATGAAACCACCTTGGTAAATAATTGTTTAAACTCTTGTCAGTGTCAACTTGATTAATAAATAAAAAAACCCAATAAAATAAACAAAAAAAAAATGCCGAAGGAAACCACAATTTCTTCTTTTAAATTGAAAAAGTAAAACTGACAATGTGTCAGACTTGAGTTTTACCGAAATTTATAAATTTACGCAACAAAATCGTTCGGTAAAGTGATAAACTTTGCTTAAATATATTTTCATACAAATTTTGACAGATAATTTATTATAATAATAATAATACCCAACGGTTTACCCTCCATATCCCGCCCGACCGACGCGAGGGGCGCCAATCCGCATGACGCACGGATATGTTTTTTTTTTTTTGTTTTTTTTTGTGCCGAGTCGTACAGGAAGGGGTTTGTTAGGTGTCGAGATCTAAAACTATTCAGCTACAGAACAAAATTCATCAGCTGATTGTATATCATTTATTAAGTGAGGCTAGAACTATTTTTTTTATAATAAAAAGCGAGTCTGAAGTGTCAAACGTGCTGGAGTGATTATTAAAGTCATGGCATAAGCGGCGGAATGGTTCATTTAATTCGAAATTTGTTTTGCAAGGTTTCACAAATAGTGGCTTGAAATGCCTCGATACTCTACATGGAACGTTAAAATATAACTCACTTAGAAGGCATGGGCTATTTATAAGTCCAGTGATTAATTTAACCATAAAAACTATACCAAGCATCTCTCTACGACTAGAAAGTGAAGGCAAATTAATGAGTTTTAAACGAGAAGTGTAAGGTGGAAGAATGTAATCTGAGTCCCAACGAAAGTTCCGCAAAGCAAAAAGCAGGAACTGCTTTTGGACAGATTCTATTTTATCTGAAAAACACTGGTAGTGGGGATTCCAAATAATAGATGCGTATTCCAAGATAGGTCTAACTAAGCTTGTAAATAGAGCTTTTGTGACGTAAGGATCATTGAACTCCTTAGACCATCGCTTTATAAATGCAAAGACATGCTGTGATATTTTATAAGAAGCTGGTTGTACTGTTCTACGAAAAAAACAAATAACTTTACATTTTTTTAAGTTTAGCGGCATGTAGTTTGCTTTACACCAATGAACAAGGTTGTTAAGATCTGCTTGTAAGAAAGATCTATCTTCTATAGAGGAAAATGATTTAAATAGTTTTACATCATCAGCATATAATAAGATCTTAGAATGTTTTATTACAGACGAAATATCATCAATGAATAGCAGGAACAGAATTGGCCCAAGGTGGCTTCCTTGGGGAACGCCCGAAGGAACGAAAATGACATCGGAAGAACAATTTTTGAAGATAACTTTTTGAGTTCTACCATGTAGGTATGAAGATATCCATCGAATAAAACTGGGTTGAAGACCTATTAGACCTAGTTTACGGATGAGCAATGAATGACATACTTTGTCAAAAGCTTTACTAAAATCCGTGTAAATTACATCTGTGTGAGCATTTTCTCTAAATCCATTTGAAACATAAGTTGTGAACTGCAATAAATTAGTTGTGGTAGATTTTCCAGTAGAAAACCCATGTTGAGATGGCGATATTGATGAGGAAATAGAGTACTTCAGATAATTAACAATGATTGCTTCAAATAATTTTGGAACCGCTGACAGCTTGGCTATGCCTCGATAATTTTCAATAGAAGACCTACTGTCATTTTTGTGTAGGGGTATTATAAAAGATTCCTTCCAAACTAATGGGAAAACACCTTTTTTTAGAGACAAGTTAAATAAGGATGTTAGGGGCTTGTAAATATTTACAGCACACTTTTTAAGAAAGCAAGCCGGAATGAAATCCGGTCCAGATCTAAATGAATCTTTTAAGGTTTTTAATGAATTTAAGACTACTTCCGGAGATATAACTGAGACATGAGTTAAATTGGATGGGGTAAGTCTAAACGGATAATCACTACTTTTAGGAGAGTCCATAGAATAATTCGAACTAAAAAATTTTGCGAACATGTTAGCAATAAGTTGGCTATCAGAAGACGCAGTGTTATTATAATTCATGGCGGACGGAAAACTATGAACTCTACGTTTTGAGTTGACGAAGTTATAGAATGATTTGGGATCGTGAACCAGTTTTTTCTTCATTTTGCATAAGTATGATTTGTAACATTTTTTGTTTAATGCCATGTATCTATGCCGCAAGACTGAGTACTTGACGTAATCTCTATGAAGACCAGATTTTTTGTATAGCTTAAAAAAGCGTGACTTTTTATTTTTTAATTTTTTAAGCTCTTTGGTGAACCATAACTGTGTTTGTTCTTCATTGACCCTGCGTTTAGGAACATACTTTAGAAATAGGTTATAGATGGTGTTATTGAAATGTTCAACACAAAGGTCAATATCATCTACATAGTTTGGCCAGGGAAAGCGCGACAACTCTTTATTTATTTTCTTGAAGTTCGCCTTTGCAAAAACAAATTGATCACTAGAACTGAAATAATTTTTAGTTCCATTTTCGTTAATAACTTCATAAGAGAACTCAATAGCAGGATGATAAACATCCTCCGGAAGAACTAGAGGGTCACACCGATTTAGGGAGAAGTTCGGAATATCATTAACGTATACTAGGTCTAATATCCTGCCAAATTTATTTGAATTCAAGTTTATTTGGTTGAGGCAGAGTTCAGCCATTTCTTCAAGGAAAAAAATGTGATTATCTTTAGAAGAAACAGGTACAATATCCGAGTCATTAACGTTCCAATATATGCTCGGGAGGTTAAAATCACCCAGTACTACCAGAGTATCAGAAAGTGTCATCCTAGAGTTTATAGATTTAAGTGTTAACAGAAGCTCATTGTAAATTGACGTGTTGGAATTTGGTGGGATATAGCAAAGGGTTAGATACATATATCCTTTACCAATCAACACACGTATGCATTTGAGCTCAAAGTAAGCATTGGATGAAACACTAACATCCTCAGATGGCAACGATGTGTGCACTGCAATTAGAACACCACCGCCAATTCTATTTACGCGGTCCTTTCTGTAGATTTCATATTGATTCGGAAGAACTTCTGAGTTCAAGACGTGAGGTTTGAGCCATGTTTCAGTCAAACAAATAATTTTGTAATTACAGCAAAATCCATTTAAGTACAGATCAGTTAATTTGGTATTCAAACCTCTAACGTTTTGGTAGTAAAAGCTTACAGTTGATATAATTAGTTTTTTGAAACTGACTGAGAATTAGGTAATCTCACGACGTTCATGTTGTTTTTATTTGGTCTAAATTCAAATTCGCGAACAAACGCGCCATTCGGCCAAAATGATTTGTGAAGGATCGTTACAATTAATATTTTATCACTTTACCGCATTTACCAGCAGTTTACCACTTTAGATGAACACCCTTAATATTTTATTGGAATTCATAAAAAAATCTAAATGAGCAAAAAATCAATGCATATAAAAATTTTGTAGATGTATTGAGCTTTGTACTTTCAATACGAGAGCGTTTAGCAGGCCTGCTATAGAGAATAAAGGTAGGTTTAAAACCGAAGATGGTTTTAAAGTGATCCTAGATTATGCCAAATAGTATCGAGTTTACCTTTATGACAGGTAAGCGTTGAGCGTCTCTTTTCATCATTAAAAATTGTCGTATCTGATTTAAAACAGTCTTGTCGATTTGAAGCGGAGCCAATATATAAAAAATCGGAGCGAGAACGGAGCCCTATGCAAAAAAAGGATGGGAGCTAATGCCTATATGACACTACGTTTTTTTCTTGTTTTTTTTTTTGGTGTGGAAAATCCACCGAAAGTCAAAATACAAAAACAATTCTTCTGTAGGTTGAAAAGAGACAAAAACTCCCTCAAAAACAATTTGATTGACATTAAACTTCAAACTAAATGAAAATAATATTTATTTCAAGAATTAATTTTTTTGGAAATTTGAATTTAAATTACTGAAATAAAAGTTATGAAACTCAGATGGCAGAGTAGCTGTGTATTCCATGTTATGAAGAGAAGCCAGTGCGCAGTATACTTTTTCTTCCGGACTTCTTCTTTCCCCTTACGGCCAAAGCAGAAGCTTACAAGAGGCAAATTTAAAATTTGTATTTCCATATATTTTTTATTTTATATATAATTTATTTTATAGTTGTCAAATTGAAACAATTGTCAGAAAAACCTGGCGAATGCGAAAAACCTACCGAAATACAAGGTGGCTCGTTGGTTTTTAACCGCCTAGATGGTATTTTGTTGGTATTTCGTTTGGTTTTTTCAATATAGCTTGCTCGCTTGCGCCAACGCAAAACTGTATTTGACCATCTCCTTCACTCAAAAAAACCTTGTAGAATACCGGAAAAAAAACGTAGTATCATATGGGAATAAGAGCAGCAAAAAATTGT
Organism: Urophora cardui; assembly: GCA_960531455.1. NCBI lineage: Eukaryota > Metazoa > Arthropoda > Insecta > Diptera > Tephritidae > Urophora > Urophora cardui. The sequence goes on along the minus strand of OY482671.1, from coordinate 72,181,133 downwards.
GGAAGCGGAGCAAACGCAAAAATCCTTTGCACCGGGGCCCTGGTTTGTCGAGCACACAGCTGATTGTGATTGTGCGAGTATTATTTATTTATTTATTTTGTTAATAGTATTTTAATATCAGAAAATGGAAGAGTTATTAGTAAACGATTTCCAAGTTGTTGTGCAACCTAGAAATAGCACCACCACAAGAAAACCACGGGTGTCAAAAGCTTTTACTTCACGTTTGATATGAGAGATGAAAACGGACTGTCAATCAACTGACACCAAAATTTGACGGCAATCTTTGACCCACACTGCTCTATCGACTTCATGTCAGTTTTTGAAACCTAATGAAAACACATTTGACTCAAAATGACATATTGTCATCTAGGACAGTGATTTGACGTCAGTGAATTTGACCTAATGAAAACCAGGCTAATGCCAACGTTCAAAAGTAAATCGTCACAACAAGTCAGAAATTGAGCCATACACGCCGCCCAACCGTCATTTGGATCACGTCAAGATCGATATAATAGGTCCATTGCCGCTTCACAATGGTCAGCGCTATTGTCTTACATTAATGGATCGTTTTACACGATGGCCCGAAGCCTATTCCCGACACAACCGCAGAAACAGTAGCACAAACATTGGTTTCGACATGGATATCACGATACGGCTGTCCGCAGTATATTACAACTGACCAAGGGCGACAGTTTGAATCGCACTTGTTAAAGCAGCTTTTCAAAATGTTGGGTACGACTAGTGATGGGACAGGGGTAAATACCCAAATGGTAAATTGGGTATTTACCGGTAAATACCCAAGTATTTACCAAAGTACCTGGGTATTTACCCAAAATGTGGGTATAAACCAGAATTAAGAAAGAATTTAATTTTTTAGTATGAAATAGATTTTTAGTGACAAATGAAATTTTACATGAATTTAGTCATAATTGCTTTCGCTATCAGTATCCGATAAAAACTCATATCGAGTAGAGTGCGTGATTCCCGTTGAAGTTGAAGGGATGTCATCTTGAATACCTTCTAGTGAAGAATTAATGGCATTAAGTGGAGTGCGTATTTTCTGCTGAAGGTGGTGAACAACTAATCTGCTTAATTGCGTGCTACCACAAATTCCTTTCTCACCAAAACAGCTCCAGGCAAAAGTTTTTGCCCAGAAGTCAATTTTGGCGTTGTAATTGGCAAAATTTGTCATTATATTTATGCTTAGCGCCTGTGACATTGTGTGGATGAATTCCAATGCACCTACCTCCTCAGACGGATCAAGATCACTTCCAAACTCCAATCAAGCTTACTTTTAATTTCATTGAATGCGAAATATACCCTGTGTATATTATATTCATTGGATTCGAGCTTACATATCCATTCTGGAATGTAACCAAATATGTTTGAGCTTAAATCTAATTGCTCCCAAAACATTTCACTAAGAAGCTGTGATTTTATATCGGCTTGTAGATCAATTTGTTCATGAACTGCTAAAACCTGAAGGGATGCTTTAGTTTTTATTACACTCTGTATTAAATAGAAATAACTTCCCCACCTTGTTTTCGGTGGTAGTTTTAATTGTTCACCGATTTCTTTTTCTTGCAAAATTCTAGCTAAAGTTGCTGCTAGAACTTGGCTGTTTTTAATTCTTTTGATTATATGTACTTACAACAGATGAGCAATTCTCCTGTAAGGTATCGCATTTTAAAAAGTCCTGACAATTTAAACAAAGGCTATGCGCTACAAAACCCACAGGCACAATATACGGATGGGCTTCTTTTACTATTTTGAACGCCTTTTGCATATTTGCAGCATTGTCAGCAATTAACACGAACAACTTTTGTTCACCGTATTCCTTCATGATTTCAATAATTTCCTGCGATAAATAGTTATCTGTATGCCGGTTGGCCTGTGTTGACACACTTTTCAGAAATACGGTTTCTGGCTTTGATATGAGAAAGTTTACAACACCTTGATTACGAGTGTTACTCCATCCATCACATTGAATATGAAAAAAATTTGCTGTTTTCAGTAGCAGAGTAATGTCCATACTTATCTCATTATAAATTGTATCCAAATATGTGAAGGAAATTTCTTTTCTAGTTGGATCCTTGAAATGTGGAGTAAGGTCCTTAAAAAAGTCTTCCACAATGGATGCTCACCATAGCCAAAGGAGCGCCGGTTACAAAAATAGCCTTAGCTAAGTTGTATTGTGCCGAGTTTGAAGGAATATGCATATGTAAATCAGACGAAGGCGGAGAATCACTTGTTGTCTGTATCTTGTTTATTGCCGCATTGGTTACAATCATGTCTTGAACTCGTTGCTTTATTAATAATGGACACTTGACACACCTTGTTAAATGTTTTGCCATTTTATTCACATTTGAAAATTTGTACCGCTTTTCGCAATGTTGTCATGAAACTTCTTTGCTACTTCCGCTGCTATGAAAATGTTTCCAAATAGTTTCATTTTTGTCTTCCCATCATTTAATTATTTAATATGAATATATATTATAAATTATCAACTCAAAATACGCGTACTTTATTTCATTCACTAATCGCTTGGAACAAATCTTTACGAATGAATGAACCAAATTCTTTTTATGCACCTGGTGATTTAGCATTGTTGTTGCCATCGCTCCCACTCATTACATTGAATTTCCATAAGCACGCTGATAAGCGGTTCTTATTAAGAATTATTGTTCTTGCAGAAGCCCAAACCGCCTTTTCTGTGTAAAAAGCAGCAAGAAACGTATAAACAAAATACACTTAAACAACATATGTGCAAAATAAATTCGAAAATGTCCACATTTCTCTTACGCTACGTAACAATAGTATTCCTTATTAAAATGATTTTTACGATCCCGGGATTTTCGAGATTTTTTTTCTAATCCCGGGATCCCGGGATTTGGACATTAATTATACAGGCCGATAAAATTGCCAAAAAATTTTCTAACTCAAATAAAATTCTACTTTTCTAAAGGATTTCGGTGCCCTGAATCTGAATCTGAAGTCGGATTTTCGGTAATACTTGTAGGTTTTGAGATATTTATGCGATTTTTTGCTATATTCACTGCTCAATCTGTTAAATTATTTACTTTCATTAAAAAATGATTGCAGCTATTGAAAGAACGATCAATTCTCTTGAAAACAGCGCTTTGCTTTCTCGGGTTTCTTATTTATATATCTAGAAATATATGTTTTTGTACAATAAGGTATTTGTCTTCGAAATCAACGGCGCTGTTGTAGCGCTGTTTTAATCGAAATCAAGTTTTGTAGCTGCTCTGCCGAACTATTTTTATTTCAGTAGAGAAAATATATACATAGTAGGCCAGTGATTGCAATTTTTGTTTCAGTCACGCAAAATTTATTCGTATTTTCGATAAATTAATATAAATTAATTCACTTATTTCATTCTAACGCACAGTTTGTTGTTAATATAATAAAGTGCCTAAAAGCGTGCTACAAAATTTGTATTTGCAATATTGCAAGTTACAAGCAAGATATCCGAAAAAGCAAAACATTGTCTTCAAGAAAAATGATCGTGCTTTCAATAGATTTAATCAGTTTTTAATGAAAGTGGGCAATTTTAAAGATATTGAGGAGTGAATATGGCCAAAAACCGCGTTTTTCGCCTCTTTGGACATGAATATCTCAAAAAGTGCACCGAAATCCTTTTGAAACGTAGAATTTTATTTCTGTTACAAAAATTTGTCGACCAGTATTATTTTCCCAAATTTGAGGTTGAAAAATTAAATATTTATATTTTCGAGAAACGCTACAACTTTAACATGCAAAGAAAAAATAGATTTTTATTGCTATTTTTTATTATTTCATTACTAACAAAATAAAATAGGAACGTAAAATCATGCGTATTATTTAATAACACTTAAGAGTTACTTTAAAAAACACAATCAACAAAGAAAATTAAATACATTTGGTGAACAAAACATTTTCCTTTATAGTTGGTACTTTTAAAATATTAGGATAAAAAGGTTTGCGATCATTTGATAATTTCCAATAAAATTCTTTTAGAATTTAACGAAACACTTCGTTTAAGCGAATATTTCCAAGCTTGACGAAAAATTCTGAAAATTAATGCAACTTCCGAAAATATTTAAAAATCGGAGGCACATATTTTGATATGAATTCCGAGGATGCAGCTGCGTATTTAATTTTAGTAGAGTAATGTAAAACTATCAAGTCTAATTAAAATTTTGTTTGCATTTTCTTCCATTATTTACTTTCCATATGGGAAAATTCCAAAAACCATTTGGGAAATAAATGACCAAAAATCAGGAAATAGAAATTATCAAATGAATTTTACCACAAGAATTCTAAAGGCTTTAAAAATACCTAACGTACGTTTCTTTACAACGCGTACTTCACGACAAAAAAATTTGATTATTAAAAAAAAACATCAAAAATATTAATCCTTACTTTGACTAATGCAATTTTTTTATTCTGGCAAAAATGTCGCACTTTCTTCGGGCTGTCACATTTTTTTGTTCTCTTCCACGCAGACTCAACACTTTTTTAAGGCTGTTTGTTCTATTGACAAAATATAAAACTGGCCCGACTACGGGGCAACATCTTCTGCTCTTATCACATTGCCTTATTTTTGTTTCATTCATCACATGAAAAATGCAATATTTATAGGGCACATGTTGATAATGGTGCAATGTAATAATGCAACATTTTCATGCAGAATAGGAAATGCTATTAGTATACAGATCTGAGACCACTAAAAATTATATAAAATACAACTTTTCTTTGCTATAATAGGGGAATATTCTGTCTTTATCTTATCCCAAAAATCCCGGGATAAAATTCTAGCGATCCCGGGATTTTCGGGGTGTCCAAAAGGGCGGGATCCCGGGATCCCGGGATTGGAATCCCTAGTATGTACCCATAATTGGGTAAATACCCGGGTATGAAAATGGGTATAAATGGGTAAAAACCCAGCATTGGGTAAATACCCAGGCGTAAACCCATCCCTAGGTACGACCCATATAAGAACGACACCCTATCATCCACAACCGAATGGCATTATAGAGCGATGGCATAGGACTTTAAAATCATCCATATTAGCAGCCGGTAAGGACACATGGACGCATAGTTTGCCACTAATACTCCTCAGTCTGCGAACGTCTTACAAACCGGATTTGAACGCATCTCCAGCAGAGCTTTTATACGGCCCAACCATAAAAATACCTGGCGAATTTGTAGAAACGTCTCGCTCCGAATACATACCATATGAATTTCTACAAATCTTACGAGAATCGATGGAAAAGCTTCGAGCAACGCAAACAAAATATCACACCGCGCTTACCAGCTACATCCATGCAGATTTGTATAAAAGCTCTCATGTGTTAGTACGAAACGACAGCGAACGGCCATCCCTTTCCCAACCGTATGATGGACCGTACGAGGTGAAACAACGACGAAGAAAAACTTTTACTCTCTTAATCAGAGGGCGACAGGTAAACGTCAGCGTCGACAGATTAAAGCCAGCGTACCAATGACAAGAAATATTAGAAACGCAAGAAACGAGCTTTCAGCAAACAGAGCGACAAACGAAACCGAAGAGACAGCGAATACCGAAATCGAATGTACGTTTTCACTAAAGGGGGAATACTGTGGTGCCTTCGCATCACAAACGCATTAGTTTAATTTAGTTTTATTTTATCAATGTGGCCACACTTATTATAAGTTTTAGTTCTCACTCATTTATCTCTCCAATTACAATAAATAAATGACGACGATTGAACTTGTTGTTGCACTTGTCCCGCAATTGCTTTTTTTCTCTTGACTGGAAAGACGAAAAGAAGTAACGGCTCGCAATTAATACAACAAGAAAATAGAAATCATCCAACTATTGAAAAGACAACACGTCTATTTTTCTAAGTGGAAACCAAAGTTCCAGATATCTAAGACCAGCCGCACATGATGGCAGAAAACGCGCAGAATTTGGGCAGGCAGAAAACGCCGGTTTACAAAAACCCTCGATTTCCTTGTATTTCTGCCAATGTGCACACATGAAGACGTGCGTTTTTATGGCTTTGTGCAAAAATTCTGCGCGTTTTCTGCCGTCATGGGTGGCTGGTCTAAGAAGCCGCCGCGGACACATTTAATAACCGTGTTTTTATTTTGGCGCAGATGTATATGCGCTAAAATAAAACACTGCTAATGTGAAATGTTAGCGATTGGTAAAGATGTTTTCGTTTATAATCGATAAAATATAGAGAAGAGACTGATTTCAGAGTAATTTCGTGAGTATTTTCGCCGAAATGCGCATTTCAAGGGTAATTTCGGCTGGCATTTTTGTATGGCGAAAAAACGTTAAGGGTAATCAACGCCGAAACCACGATTTTAGGCTAAATTACCCTAAAATCATGCCAATCTGAATAGGCTTTTAATTCGAAAAAAAGCATATTCTTGCATGTTTCGCATTTTTTTTGCATATTTTTGCACATTTTTTGAATATTGAAATTTCATAAAAATCCGGTTCCCAGTAATAATATTTCTACACAATATTAACTTCAAGCGACTTGAAAATTAGGTACTTACATACATACATGATTTAAAAAAAATCAGAAATATACATATTTCTTCTATACCTGCTTCTGACAAGAAGAATTTACATCCGAGTCAGAGTATTCCTGGTCATTGCTGTCGCACATCATTGACTTTAGCTCAGCATCAAGAAATAAAAGTTGGGATTTCTTCAGAAACAGTAGGTAAAGGAAATTACAAAGGAGAAACAACACGGTCGGCAAAAAATTAAAAATTTTTCCTCCTTTGAGGTTTGATTTTAATGGATTTTGGGGCGCTTTTCGAAATTAATATTAAAAAAGTCCCATCACGTCCCCTATAAAAGAGCAAAAACGAACTAAAAAGTTTTGTCGGCATGTTTTTGCGCTCCGAGTTATCGCGTTTTTTGTTTGTACGATAGCTCGTTTTTGCTCTAGCTAATAATATGTCAGTTTTACACTGGAGTGTACATATGTAACTTCAATTAGATCAGTTACCCTGCAAAAAATGCGATCACTCCGGGATACATCCGGGACAACTCGCAAGGGAGCATGCGATTACTACCCATTTGTATCTCTTTATATGGGTTGAAGTGTTCTCTTTTGTTTGAGCATGTCCTATGAAGAGACTAATTGTACCCAGTTTGTACCCGAACGGGTAGCAAAAGCGCACAATTGTACCCGTTTTGTACCCGAACAGGTAGCAAATGCGACACATCCATTTGTGCGACTAATTGTACCTGTTTGATACCCTTTCGGGTACAATTCGTCTACAATTAGTATACATATGTACCCGTTCGGGTACAATTGGGAACAATTGTAGACTAATTGTACCCGAAAGAGAGCGCTCCCAATCTTTTTAGAGACTCGTCGCACACTTTTTTACAGGGTATCGGCATTCCAATACATGCAAAGAAATTATTAGTTGCATATGTATTAGTGAGAGAGCGTTGTCGGCAGCCGCTAGCATTCGATCAGTTGATGTCAGATTGTTGTTGACAACTAGAGATGAGCGAAACTGCTATTTTTCGATATCTGTGATTTCAGTGATTGCTATTTTAAAATCACTGCGATTTTAAACTGCTATTGCGATTGCATGGACTGTTATAAAATCCTCACTTACCGGTAGAGATTCATTTTGCGTTTTCTGAGCGACATAACCTGTCAACATTTTATGTGGCAAAAATGATAGCAACAACAACGTATTCCACAGGAATTTCGCTGTTGTCAACATTTTTCAAAGACAATTTTAAATTCAATAATTTTTTTTTTTTCTTATATTTCTATATATGTATGTATGTACGTATGTGGTCTACTCAGAAGTATAAACAAAAGGAAATTTATATTGCTTTTGCGATTCAAATAGGTGAACTGCTTACTTGCTACATCGATAGCAGTTCCAATAAGTAGTGAACTGCGATTTTGAAAAAGTGATCGCAGTTGCGATTTTTTATTCACAGTGAAAAAATCACCGTTTGCGATATATCGCTAATCACTATTGACAACAGACGTTTGTCCAATGATGTGCGGGCGTACGTATGAAACACGCATATGTGTGTACATACCTACAAACAAACATATATACGTATGTAGGAAACGTACACGCTTTGCTTGATCCGCCATCGACCTGCTACAATGGCAAACCGAATGATACTAGTGATGGGCGAGTCCGAGATGTTTTATTCGATTCTCTCGATTGTTGAAACATCTCGAATGCTCTCGATGGTTTTCATTCGAGTCAAGTCGTAAATGGCCGTCAGTCGAAACAATCGCTAAAACATCTCGGACTCGCCAACGATTCCTCTCGTTTTCAAAGCAACCCTACAACATCTTGGACTCGCTGCAAAAAATACATAATAATTGTTGCCGCTTGAATATTAAAATTGCTTTACAAAACATACAGAGTGGTACAAATCTTTTGCCGTTGTTGCTACTCGTAAAATTCATTTGTTTCATAAGCGTCTCACTTCAGAAAATTTATTAATGTTTAAATAATTAATTATTATTATTATGCACGACACTGTTTAGTTGTGATTGCAATAATGCAGCGTCTATGTATAGCATATTTTTCAATTTGGTTAATTTATATATGTATTTGCCTCACTTCCATTAAAAATCCTACTTTCTTTATCAACAAACCTCATTCAGTTTATTTTATCAACTAAAACATATCATCAAAACAACAGCCGGCCCGCCGACTCGGAACAATCGCAAAAACATCTCGCTTGTGTAGTCGAGATGTCATCGAAACAACCTATGACTCGCCGACTCGGAACAATCGCAAAAACATCTCGCTTGTGTAGTCGAGATGTCATCGAAACAACCTCCGACTCGCCGACTCGGAACAATCGCAAAAACATCTCGATTGTGTAGTCGAGGAGCGAGTCAACTTTTGACTCGATTGTGATTTTGCACCGATGGCGATTCTCTCGATTGTCTAAACATCTCGGACTCGCCCATCACTAAATGATACTAAGCACTTTGTTCGGTTTTAATTATTGCGCTCGCATTAAACTCACGTATTAAATACGTGTGAGAAGCTTGTTCTCAGCACCAGCTCAGTGAGCCAGGCCGTGCCGATTGAATTATAGCCCAGTTATAGCTCAGTTAGTCGAGAACGTGTGGTCCGCTCGCTGACGCAAAGGCCCGTATGAAATTTTTAGGATTTTTTTAGCCCGTAGCAATCAGCTGTTTTACTCACACATATTTACATATATATATAGTTTGTTTTCATTTTGGCAGGGTTGCCATTTTTGAACAAACAAGATTTTTACTAATCTTCAAAGTGTTATGCGGATTACTCTTCAATACAAAACTGTGCATTATTTGCCAAATGACAATAAAATACTAATTTAATCGTTTTTAAAGTTGTCGTTGACGACTTTTTTTTATTAATTTAGTTACTTTTTTACGGCTTAGTTGGTAATTAAAACACATTTTTCTTGTAATTTTGTTGCTGCCCAATATATTTCCATCACACCTTGGTGATAGTTATCAAGGACTAAAACAAAAAAAAAATAAAAAAGACAGTCAGAACATTAAATTTACAATTGAAAATCCATAAAAAAATTATATTGGGAAGCAACAAGATTCTCACAAAAATCTGTGTTTAATTAAGAAATCTGTACTGAGTTTCTTTAACTCATATCTTTTCTAGTATAAATAGGTGGTGACATGGTGGTGTGGATCGTATTAGTGTGACATCACTTTAATTGATTTTGTTACAGAAACTCAGATTTATTGTGGCAATTTATAACTTTTTAATTTGGAAAAATTGCAGAAGAAGTCCACCAAGAGTTATCAATTAAGAAAATACCGCCACCATTGTGGATAAATACAATTTTTGCTTTGATTTTCAGGAATATCTTCATTTATTAGGAGTGTTCAATTCAAAATTTTTACATATTTTTACGAATAGTTACGAATTTATGTTCAATAACCCAAAAAATTCGCAACAGAGAGCGAAATTGAGAGAGTAAGACCTCGAGAGAGTTGATAAAAGCTGCAAGTAAAATTTTCACTTGCAACTACTAGCAGCTTTAAAAAAATAGAAGTGTCAAAAATATATGATCACAAAAATTTCAATTGGAAATATACAAACATTTTAAACGCAAATTTCTAATTGTGTACTAAATAAGTTAGCGCAAAAACGAATCTTGATGATGTTGTGGAATAGCCAAAGTAGAATTTTGTTTTCCTAATTCAGCTATTTCCATTCATTTCCAATTTCAAAAATTTCAATTACAACCTAACCTAAAAATCAAATTGTCAAAACAGCGTGTCAGCTGTTTTCTTGCGAATGTTTACGATTTTGTGTTCAATTACTTTGGTTGATAATTTTCTCGTTTTTACTCTTAATTTGACATTGACGCTCTTTTTGCAGGTACTTGCAGGTAAAGTTGTTGAACAAAGCTATTACCTTGTTATTAATTTATATAGATATATATTTACATTTTGTTTGGGATTTAAAAAAAATTTATAAATGTTTTCTTTCCTTTCTTTTTAAAAATTAAAGTAATAATAAATGGCTCGTTTAAGTAGACATACTATTTTTTCCATGTGAACACATATATGTATATTCGATAACATTTTACAATCTTGTTGAGTTAGTTGTATAATGCTGTGAAAATTACTGTTTAAATATTTAATAACTAAAAATGTTTAACTGGCAACCCTTCTACCTTGCAACCATGCGAGCGATCAGCTGCCACGTTTTTCTTTTTACTCGATTTTGCGACGATATTTGGTATCGAGTACTTCAACCACGGTATCGAACAAATGAGTACATTCAGTGATGGAAAATGAAAATTGTGTCATATTTGTCCAAAAAATTGTGCAACGCAAAATAGTGCCGAAAAATGCACAAGCTAGAGTAATTTTCACTGGTACATATTGAAAAATAGGTCTGATCCACGTGCTGAAATAATTGCAGGTTTGGGCTACTTCGTAAGGTTTTTTGTATAAAGTTGTATGAAGTTACCCAAATCTGTTTATTGATTTTCACATTAGAAATAATGGTAACTGGATATATAGGATTATAAATTTTTCATTTTCATACGATAATTTGACGTTTGCAAATAAAAAATCGTCATTTCAGCGAAAAAATCGTCAATATATTTTTTGTTTCTCATTTTACTAAAAACACGTTATAAACAACAAGTAAGGAAGCCTAAGTTCGAGTGGAATCGAACATTAAATACTCAGCTGTATGCTTTCATTGTTTGTTTGCGTTTGATGGAAACACGGTGCACTTAATATAAGGCGAGTGCTGCATAAAGTGGGCGTAGCCACGCCCATTTTCTAAATTTTTATCAGTCATCCAACTAAGCATATGAATATTATTCTTTGTGCAAAATTTCATTCCTTTATGACTTCTAGTTATAAAGATGTCACGTTACAAATTCCCAAAGAGTGTTCCAGATATATCTTTCTTAAAAAGTGGGCGTGGTCTTCAACCGATTTCGCTAAAATTTTCAAAATGTATTACCACAAGTAATAAAAGTGTACACACCAAGTTTAGTCATTATATATAAATCACTTGTCGAGTTATGGGCTCAGAAATCTCGTATATTCCTGTTTATAAAAAGAGGCGGTGCCACGCCCATTTGCCAAATTTTTCTGTTTTTCGTTTTATGTCCGCAGTTGGACTCCTGCTATAAAATTTCAATGATATGTCTTTATATTTGACAGAGATATCGCTTAAAATGTTTTTATTAGGTCACTTTATAAGACCCATATATAAAAGTGGGCGTGGCCATCAACCGATTTCGGAAATTTTTCGTCCAAATATTTGACTAACCAAGCATATCACGCATACCAAATTTCATCGATATATCTTCAACGGTTTCTGATTTATGACTCATAAAACTTTCAATGTTTGCCTCCTAATAAGTGGGCGTGGCACCGCCCATTTTCCAAAATTTTTGTGTTTTTTGTTTTATGTCCGTAGTTAGACTCCTGCCATAAAATTTCAATGATAGATCTTTATATTTGACAGAGATATGGCTTAAAATGTTTTTATTAGGTCACTTTATAATACAAATATATAAAAGTGGGCGTGGCCGTCAACCGATTTTAACTATTTTCCGTCCAAACGTTTGCCTAAGTAAGTAAATCACGCGTACCAAATTTTGTCGATATATCTTCAATGGTTTCTGAGTTATGACATATAAAACTTGCAAGGTTTGACCCTTAATAAGTGGGCGTGGCACCGCCCATTTTCCAAAATGTCATCAAATTTCTTCCTAGGGGCCTGATCTCAACACGTGGGTAAAATTTCATCGCTCCAGCTATATTAGTGACTGAGATACCAAATTTCCGATTTTTTCTATATAGGAAAAGTGGGCGTGGTCATGGTCCGATTTCGCCCATTTTCAATACCAACCGTCCCAGTCTCGATACCAACTTGCATTTCAAATTTCATCAAAATATCTCAATTTTTGCGCGAGTTAGAGTGTTTACAGACGGACGGACAGACGGACGGACGGACGGACATGGCTCAATCGATTTCTCTTTTCACCCTGATCATTTTGATATATATAAGTCTATATCTATCTCGATTATTTCACTCTGTTACAATCCACCGTTATGTGATTAAAACTATAATACTCTGTGTACTAGTACAGCTGAGTATAAAAAAAGGTATGTTTTCCATTAATGCCCCTATGACACTACGTTTTTTCCTGGTCTTCTACAAGGTCTTTTGTGTGAAATAGGTGGTCAATTACAGTTTTGTGTTGGTGCAAGGGAGTAAGCTATGTTAGAAAAAACCAACGAAATACCATCTAGGCGGTTAAAAACCAATGAGCCAGCTTGTATTTCGATAGGTTTTTTACATTCGGCACTTTTTTCTGACAATTGTTTCAACATATATATAGTACTTCTATATTGATAGTATTCTATCTGTGCAATGTGTATGAATTCATCCAAAAATTTTGTGCAACTGGCAGTTCTGCGCATGCGCCTCAATTACATTTAATGTCATCTGGGAATATGTGTGACAAATACATTCAATTGAGTTCAGAGGCGTTTGAAAAAAAAAATTGAAAGGCATCATTGTGTTCTAGGGGACTTATACCCCTTTGATTTTAGTTTTTGAATTTGTTTATAATTAATATAAGAAATTTGCCACATTTATTTTAAGATGCAAACTTTTGTGAATTTGGTTATGAAAATTAGTGGAAATGTTCTAGAAAAATCTATTTTCTATGCACTCATATTTTTATGAATCGGGTCGGAAAGCGTTTAATGTTAAAATCCTGTGGTCCAATCCTTGGGCATTATATCAAAAAGTCGAATTCTACCGTTTGAGGGTTATGTTTGTAAAGTATGTACATACGTTCGAATTCCGCCAACACGGTGAGTACTGCGAATTTCTAAACTGAATAACAGGACAATTTAGACAACGAACTTTTGGACACAGCAACATATGAGGACCAAAGTTCAGACTACGTTACTCTCCAAACCGACCTCAACAGGGGACCACAGGTAATAATATAACAAGACGGATGGAAGAAAGGACTACGAACCAATCGCTATATGTTCCACATATTTACAGGCGGATAAAAGTTGGACGGGTGGGAGCTGCAGTGTTTTGTCCGGAGCTTGGGATTAAAAAATCCTTTTTAGTCCCGGACTACTGCAGTATCTTTCAGGCATTGATACGTACAGGCGATTCCCAGTGTAATCGCTTTTTTGGAAATGGTTCCTGCAGATTCGAATGTTTTTAACAACGTCGTCAGGCATCAGACCGCACGCATGCATCCATTGTTTGCAAATGCTTTCGTCTTTTGGAAATTTATTTACATATGTATATATATATTTATATAACCAATAATGCACTCAAAACGAAATACGTATGTAAAGCTATTTTATTTATTTTATCACTTTTATTATCACAAATATAGCACCGCTTCGACATTTTTTAATTTTTTAATACGAGAATCAAATAATAAATATGTGAATTCCCTATAATTTTTTTTATGTGCGTCACTGCGGTTTATTTTGAATTCATATGTCATTTTTCAAATTTGATTGCTCGGTTTTCTCTTTCTTTTTTTATATGTCTGTACTGTAATGTTGGCTGATGGAACTCGTAGGTATTACGAATATAGGAGTACTATATATAGTTATGTGTTTAAATTTGACAACTATAAAATAAATTATTTTTAAAATATAAAATATATGGAAATACAAATTTTAAATTTGCCTCTTGTAAGCTTCTGCTTTGTCCGTAAGTGGAAAGAAGAAGTCCGGAAGAAAAATCATAATGCGCAGTGGCTTCTCTTTATAACATGGAATGCAGATATTCTGCCACTTGAGTTTCATCATTTTTTGTTTCGATAATTTAAATTAAAATTTCCAAAAAAATTCAATGATGGATACATATAATCTCAATGAAAATGAATTGTTAATGTTATTTAAGATGTTTATTTTTCAAAATACTAAGTATTTGGCAAATATATTTTTACAACTGTGATTGCATTAAATACACCTGTTGTTTTGTAATAGCTGTTGGTTTGTAAAAAATGTTTTCAAGAACTTAATAAACTTTTATTTAATCAGCTTGAACTATTCTTATGAGTTGGAAAAGGATTTACGTCAAAATTAAAACTTTGGAACCAGCCATGGCATACTATGCCATGGAATTATCACTAATACAGCGATATGCGTATGCCTCAGGATGAAGTTTTATTGCGTTTTTGTTAACTTTCTAGAAGACGGTGCAACTTTAAACCGCTTTAATAAATATCTTTTAAATGTGGAAAAATCTTTTATTTCCAGTCAAATTAAAATTGATAAAAAAATAAATTTCGTGCTAGCCACTAAAAAATTGCATTTCTTTTATTTCCGCTTTCGAATTCATAATCTAGAGGTCAGAACGTGTCGATTGGTACCTCTTTTAACTATTTTAGAGGATATTTTAAGGTTGCACCTTCTAGAAAATTACCGCTTTCGATACCGATACTTTGAGTATCGAGTAGTTTAGTTTCGATATTATCGGGTTCGCGATTCTTTTTAACCGATATTTTAAATGAGTACCAGATCGATGCTTTTGATTCGATATCGTGTCCCTACGTACGACGCAGAAGCCCGTACCGCAGAAATCAAAATCATTTTGATTTTTTACGTAAAAACGTGGCAGCTGATAGCTCGCATGGTTGCAAGGTAGAAGGGTTGCCAGTTGAACATTTTTAGTTATTAAATATTTAAACAGTAATTTTCACAGCATTATACAACTAACTCAACAAGATTGTAAAATGTTATCGAATATACATATATCGATGCCTTACTTTCTCAACCTCGTAAGGAAACTTTTCAGGAAGCAAAAAAAACTGATTATTTTTTTTACCGTCGTTTTTTATGTAAAAATTTTAATGCAATTATTAAGACATGAATTATAACTATGTGCACAATTAAAAATTATATACTTATCTATGTTCCTTTACGCATAAAACGAATTTTTTAAGATACGAGTTTGCTGCATTAACGATAATTTCATTTTTGAAACTTGATTTATAAGTTACTCGTTTGCTGCACTTATATGCATACAACGAAGATACTTCAAAACTATTAAATAAAAACAATATTTTGCTTAAATTCAATGTTTTATTTGTTAGAGGATATTATAAAAAAAACAAGTAAGGAAGCCTAAGTTCGAGTGGAATCGAGCATTAGATACTCAGCTGTATGCTTTCATTGTTTGTTTGCGTTTGAGGGAAATACGATGTGATTTATATAAAGCGAGTGCCGCAAAAAATAGGCGTAGCCACGCCCATTTTCAAAATTTGTATCAGTCATCCAACTAAGCATATGAATATTATTCTTTGTGCAAAATTTCATTCCTTTATGACTTCTAGTTACAAAGATATCACGTTACAAATTCCTAAAGGGTTTTCCAGAAATATCTTTGTTGAAAAGTAGGCGTGGTCATAAACCGATTTCGCTAAATTTTTGAGCATGTATTACCACAAGTTATTAAAGTGTACAAACTGATTTTCGTCATAACATCTCAATTATTTGTAGGGTTATAGGCTCAGAAATATCGTATATTCCTGCTTCTAAAAGTAGGCGGTGCCACGCCCATTTTCCAAAATTTTTGTGTTTTTTATTTTATGTCCATAGTTGGACTCCTTCCATAAAATTTCAATGATATATCTTTATATTTGACAGCGATATCGCTTAAAATGTTTCTATTAGGTCACTTTATAATACACATATATAAAAGTGGGTGTGGTCGTCAACCGATTTTGGCAATTTTTCGTCCAAACATTTGCCTAAGTAAGTATATCACGCGTAATAAATTTCATCGATATATCTTCAACGGTTTCTGAGTTATGACTCATACAACTTTCAATGTTTTCCCCTTAATAAGTGGGCGTGGCACCGCCCGTTTTCTAAAATTTTTGTGTTGTTTGTTTTTTGTCCGTAGTTGGACTCCTGCCGCAAAATTTCAGTGATATATCTTTATAATTGACAGAGATATCGCTTAAAATGCTTTATTAGGTCACTTTACAATACACATATATAAAAGTGGGCGTGGGCGTCAACCGATTTTGACAATTTTTCCTCCAAACGTTACCTAAGTAAGTAAATCACGCATACCAAATTTCATCGATATATCTGCTACGGTTTCCGAGTTAGGGCTTGGAAAAGTATTACAGTAAAACTTTCAATGTTGGACCCTTAATAAGTGGGCGTGGCACAGCCCATTTTCCAAAATTTCATCAAATTTTTTCATAAGGGCCAGAGCTCAATACGTGGGTAAAATTTTATCACTCTAGCTATATTAGTGGCTGAGATATCAAATTTCCGACTTTCTATATAGGAAAAGTGGGCGTGGTCATGGTCCAATTTCGCCCATTTTCAATACCAACTTGCATTCCAAATTTCATCAAAATATCTCAATTTTTGCGCGAGTTAGAGTGTTTACAGACGAACGGACGGGGGATGACAAAACGATTAATACGCCTTTAAATATACATGTATATTAAGATAAGAGTTTGACGCAGTTATGAAAAAAGCATTGATTGAGATACCAAGATATTTATTCCTATTTTTTTTGCTATAGACACAATCTATTGAGATAGGAATTTGTTGCAGTTATAGAATAGAAAAATAGGAATCGTTTGATATGAAAATCTCAAAATCGCATTTTTTTAAGATACGAGGTTGAGAAAGTAAGGCATCGATATGTGTTCACATGAAAAAAAAATAGTATGTCTGATACGCTGTTTTGACAATTTGATTTTTAGGTTAGGTTGTAATTGAAATTTTTGAAATTGGAAATGAATGGAAATAACTGAATTAGGAAAACAAAATTCTACTTTGGCTATTCCACAACATCATCAAGATTCGTTTTTGCACTAACTTATTTAGTACACAATTAGAAATTTGCGTTTAAAATGTTTGTATATTTCCAATTGAAATTTTTGTGATCATATATTTTTGACACTTCTATTTTTTTTAAAGCTGCTAGTAGTTGCAAGTGAAAATTTTACTTGCAGCGTTTATCAACTCTCTCGAGGTCTTACTCTCTCAATTTGGCACCCTTTTGCGAATTTTTTGGGTTATTGAACATAAATTCGTAACTATTCGTAAAAATATGTAAAAATTTTGAGATATTGAACACTCCTAATAAATGAAGATATTACTGAAAATTAAAGCAAAATTGTATTTATCCACAATGGTGGCGGTATTTTCTTAATTGATAACTCTTGGTGGTCTTCTTCTGCAATTTTTCTACATTAAAAAGCTATAAATCTGAGTTTCTGTAACAAAATCAATTAAAGTGATGTCACACTAATACGATCCACACTTTGTCACCACCTATTTATACTAGAAAAGATATGAGTTACAGAAACTCAGTACAGATTTCTTAATTAAACACAGATTTTTGTGAGAATCTTGTTGCTTCCCAATATAATTTTTTTATGGATTTTCAATTGTAAATTTAATGTTCTGACTGTGTTTTTTGTTATTTTATGTTTTAGTCCTTGATAACTATCACCAAGGTGTGATGGAAATATATTGGGCAGCTACAAAATTACAAGAAAAATGGGTTTTAATTACCAACTAAGCCGTAAGAAAGTAACTAAATCAATAAAAAAAAAGGCGTCAACGACAACTTTAAAAACGATTAAATTAGTATTTTCTTGTCATTTAGCAAATAATGCACAGTTGTGTATTGAAGAATAATCCGCATAACACTTTGAAGATTAGTAAAAATCTTGTTTGTTCAAAAATGACTAAATGGCAACCCTGCCAAAATGTAAATAAACTATATATATATGTAAATATGTGTGAGTAAAACAGCTGATTGTTACGGGCTCAAAAAATCCTAAAAATTGCATACGGGCGTTTGCGTCAACGAGCGGACCACACGTTCTCGACTAACTGGGCTATTAGATCGTTTGTGTGCACATGCTTTGCATATTTTTTTAGACAGTTCGCAATGAACGGAGTTGTTTTAGAGTCAAGTTTTCTCAAGTGGGCCACCTAAAATCGATTTTTCGATATTGTATGGATTATGGATCGTGGCCGCGATGGTGCAGTGGGTAGAGTGCTTGCCTGGTATGCCAGAGGTCTCGGGTTCAAACCCCAGTCCGAGCAAATACCGAAAAAAAAATTTCTAATTAGTAAAAACCCAATTATTGGGTTTTTTAAGAGCAGCGCTCACCTCTCGGCAGTGGGCGGCATAGCCTCCGAGTATATTTCTGCCATGAAAAGCTTCTCACAAAAAAAGCATTCGCCGTTCGGAGCCGGCATAAAACTGTAAGTCCCCCCAATTGGTAGGAAAAACAAAAGGAGCACACCTCGAATTGGGAGAGAAGCTCGGCCATAAAACTCGCCAGAGTTATAAAAGCGCAATTGTATTATATATTATTATTATTATGCTTTATGGATCAATTTTGAAAGCTAATAAACATTTTAGTATGATCGCAAAAGCGTTTTTGCTAGTTTTGATTTTTCAGCGAGTTATTCTTAACGGTTTTTAATTTTTTTGAATAACTCGGTAACCAAAGCATCGATTCTATTGATTTTTTCGACATTATTTAGGAAACTTATTTAGCAACAAGATGTAGTGGACAGTTTTTGAAAATAATCGCGCTTTTTCGCCGTTTCTTTCCACGTTCTCATATGTTTAGGAAAAACACATCAGCAGTCTATGCACTTAATATCAGGCTTCATTTTCAAGAAAGGAAAGTAACAACGTTTTTAGTGAAGGCCGGTGGGGGGTTAAAATCAATTTTTTTATAGTTTTATTTTTTTTCTACTTTACAGCTCAAAAGCACGTTAGGGGGAAATATAGAGCATCACAAGACTAAAATAATGACATATCAATTTTAAAAATCGGATGTAAAATAAAAAAGTTATAATGAAAAAGCTATTTGCGCGGAATTTGGCGTGATAAAACAAAACCAAAATTCGTCCCTTAATCCGCTCAACCATAAGCTTCAAATTTAGGGGCTGACATGCAAATTTTTTCGATTTAACATGGTTGGGTCATCTAATCGAGTTAAAAGAGGGTTAATGAAAGTTAGAAGAGGTTTAATGAAATTAGATTCTTCATACATTTTTTGACCAGACTTTCCGCCAACCCGTGGGTTGAAGTCAAACCTGTACCTTGAAAGTCACGTAGCCATCTTGTTTTGTTCTCTTAGGCAGATCCTGTTCACCGTTTTTCACTTTAGTATTGTATACAGCGTTGCCACTTTTGGTACTTTCGTACCAAAACTGGTACTTTGAAAACGATTTGGTACGTTGGTACTTTGCTTTTGATTTTGGTACTTTTTCTTTAAGCATAGTACTGAGTTCGAGTTTCACATGAAACTGCTGTCAAAATCCATACAAACTGCCTGTGAAATATTTGTGAAATTTCACAGATATTTCACGACAAAGTTGTACTGAGTTCCTGCCGTGAAAACGTTGCGCAACATGCTAGCAACATCATGCCAGCAAAATTTTTTCACGCCAATTTAAATAGACAATGCCATTTATTTTCGAGCGAAAAGTGACATTGAAATTGGAATTTTTATTTTGTATAAAATTTTTTTACTGGCCAAAATTAGAAAGATGGTTCTGAGGCGATGCTGCGATTTTTTTCTTTTACATTTGCTCAATTTTCATTTTGGCGTTTATTCTCATTTGACAAAAAAAATTTCTTGAAACATTTCACGGCAAAATAAATGCATGTTGCTGGCGAAATTTCACGGCTGTGAACTCAGTACTAGGCTTTAAAAGCAAAGGTTTGGGAAAACAATGTTTATTTATTTCCATTTATTTTTTTATTTTTCTATATATTATTTTTGTTCATCCACTAAAAGAACAATAATTATGTTGATTAATTACATCGGCAACACGCGATAGGTATCCCAAAGAAGTAGATTTTATGAAATCGATACAATTCTTGATCACCAGCATGACCAAACTATACTGGTCGTAGCATTATGCCACCAACAATTACCGTGTATTTTGTTAGAGATTTTTGGCAAGTAGTTGGCAAAATTAGCAAACGAATTGTATGGAGGGAATAACCGGTTGCAAAAAAAAACTTTTGTCCTTTTGACTGAAAATAGCAATTATACTTAGCCTTTTCAACATCATTGCTTGTAAAGCAAAAAAGGTTTTTAGCTCCTGAAAATTTTTTTAATTTTGAGTTGTGTCAATTTATGATTTAGGTAGCGATATATTGAAGTTAGTTTTCCACTAAAATACAATAAATGAAAAAAAAAAAAAACATTTGTCTACTGCGACTGTTGCCACGGAAAATCTGTTTGGTACTCTCAAAAGCAATTTGGTACGTTTTTTGGTACGAAGAAAAATATGTTAGTGGCATCACTGATTGTATATCAGATAACAGGTAGTGATGGGGTGAGTGTTATTTAATTGGGTAGTTGCTCTGTATGGCTTTGATTTAAAGCTGGCCGGTGAGTAGTCGAATTTTTTTCCGAAAATAAAGGTATGCCATTGAGGCAATTAAGTTATATTTAACTTAATATTTATGAAACCTTATTCATTATTATCTAATGTCATTCACTATGTTTTTTTGTTTAATAAGAGGCGATTAAAAAATAATATAATTTAAAAACTAGGAAGAGCGAGCCTAATTTGGCCAAAACTAATTTTGCTAAATAGCTTAAAAACCTGATGTGATGCTTTTTCAACATGATTTTTGTAATCAGCACGCCAAAATCTATTAAAATCAATCATCAAACCTAAACGGCGAATTTAATTGCCGAATTATTTTTTTTAGCATACATATATTTACTTTTATAGTAGATACAATTTTGCAAATTTCTTTTACAAACACTGGCGGACAAAAGTCATCGTCATTCGAGCTCATAATAATGATAATACACTGGCTCTATTATAACTCTGACGAGTTTTATAGCCGAGCTTCTCTCCCAATTCGGGATGTGCTCCTTTTTTTGTACTAGTAATTGGGTGGACCTACAGTTTTATGCCGGCTCCGGACGGCGAATGCATTTTTTGTGAAAAGCTTTTTAATAGCAGAAATACAATCGGAGGGTATGGCACCCTTTGCCGAGATGTGGCCGCTATTTATAAAAACTAAGGCTGCAAAATAACGTTATTTATCCATATCGAAATAGCTGATATATATTTCGTGATAGCTATTTCGTTTCAATTGTTATCAAAGAAAATTATCAAAATTTTTTTTGTTGTGATAATTATCAAAACAATTATTTCAAAAAAATATTGTTTCAACTTTCAACGAAAAAATTAACTTTTCAATCATTTCGTTTTCGTACGTACATGAATAAATGAGCATATTTCAGGGCTGCTCACCTCATAGGCACTCAAAGCACAATTGTTTTTGTTTTGTTCCGAATCATAGGCACAGATACATATTTTCACTTCAACTATGAAAATAAAATTTTCTTTGCACTCCCATAAGCACTTAGATATAAAAAATTTTTAGGGCCGATTTCATAATCAAATTAAAAGATCCTTTAAATTCTAAAGGAGCCTTTAATTTGCTGATCGATTTCATAAAGTCTTTTTGAAGATAAAAGTTCCTTTAAAGCTAAATAGCCAAAACGGGCATTTAAGTTATTTAAAGTTTCCTTTTGCCAGAAGAAAATTCATTTCTGCAGTCTGTCAAAATAAAAATTTATTAAAATTTTTGAACCGATTTTTTTGTTGTTTTGTCTGTTGAGTCCTATAAAGCAATATTCATCTTCTTCCTCTTTTGTTAGGTCGGATGACCGCTTCCTTCCTTTTTTCCCTGCACTGCTTCTTTGTTCTTTTTATTGTTTCAAAAAAAAAAAAAAAAATAAAGCCACAATCAAAAAATTTCTTTATTTTCAGAAAAAAAAAACAAATGTCAAATTTCAATATTTTTAAATTTATGACGTTAAAGGAGCCTTTTAATATTATATTATTATGATATCACTCCTAATTTAAAGAACATTTAAATGGCTTTTTAACTAAAAGGAACCTTTAACAAAAAGAGCTTTAAGAATTTCATTATGAAATCGGCCCTTATATGTACATATGTGCCTATGATTCCTATTGAATGTGCAGAGCAAAGGCACTTTGTATAGGAGCTCGAGCACTGCCGTAAGAAATCGAAATTTACAATAACAAATGTGTAATGAAAAAAAATTCAAAAAATTAAAGCACTGTAAAGAATTTGTATTCAAAAAATGTTCATATAAAAAATAAAAAAAAATTTTATGTATGTGATACTAGGTACCATTTGAAAATAAATTCTTAAATAATATTTTATTGGAATTCATAAAAAAATTTAAATGAGCAAAAAAAATTTTCAGAACATATATAAAATTTGTAGATGTATTGAGTTTTGTACTTTCAATACGAGAGCGTTGAGCAGGCCTGGCATATTTCTTTTAAAAACAAAAACAATTTTTTCTAAATTTTTTTGATATCAACGAAACAAAATTTTTATTGGTAAAAGTTTATTGATAATTTTTGAAACGAAAAAAATTTGTTCTTGATAAGCAGCAAAAAAAATTATTTTTGCATATTTTTTATTGCTATTTTTTGAAACAAAATTATTTTGTTCATTTCGTTGAGCAGCTTTGATAAAAACCCAATAGATAGTAGATTTTCAAGTTTTATGCGGCCCAAAATATTTTATTGTCTACATCTATTCAAAATTGCTTGTTTAATGCAAAATTTTAGTAATTTGTGTTGTAAATTTTATTGAAACATTTTAACTTCTTATTTTCGTTTAAAAATGTAGAAAATTTATCAATAAAAGTCGTTTTAAGTAGGATTTCTAAGCATATGAAAAAAAATCCGAAAAATGGTAGAAATTTCTAAAAATGGATAAAAAATTTCAAAGCGAGGCCAGAATTTATAGAAGATTTTGAGGAGATTTCTAATACTGATTTCAGACAGAAAATTAATGTAGTACATTACATTTATAATTTAACAATAAATTTTTGTGTTTCACACATACTCAATTAACAAGGAGATGTAAATTTTTATAAAATAATTTGTTGTTATTGACAACAATTTTTGAATAAATAATCCCAGTAAACATTCGGGTCATAAAAATTCTTTTGTTTTTGCATTTTCCTTCCCCTGACTCAATTCTCTTCATCCTATCTCTCCCTTCATCCCAGATTATTCTCCTCTTCTCTCATTGGTTTCGTTCAGAAGTCGCAACTGTTGAGCAAAACGCCGAGCGGAATGTTATATAATTTGCGCCTTCTGAACGAGCTGATACAGACAAAAAACGAATTATTATTATAATTACCTATCCCCAACATAATCGGCAATAGCTTCGCTGCTTTGAAACATTTTATTACATTCAAAAATTCGTAAATTTATGTAGGTTTTTATATTTTTGTACATATGTCAAAATCGTAAGCACAACATGTTGTCCGAAGTGAGCATAAAAAATTTATGATGGAAAAAAGTGTCCAAACTCACATCATGTTGTGTTGATCAGAAATACTCAACTACTCAACTTTGCGTTCAGAAGATAAAACCACAACCTTCATTGCTTGCTTTATAGTGGAAAAAATTTAAAATGTGTACAGAAGAGAAGAGTCAATTGAAGAAGTAAGGACACATCATAATAATAAAAATATGTATATGGCAATTTCGCATTGATTCTGTTTTACTGGGCGATATTTGCAAACAAATGTCATCGCCGCACCACGCGAAAACAAGTCCGGCGATCGGTTCTGTTTAAAGCTTAAGCTCACACATATTTCACACATGTTTGATTCATATCCGACTCCAAATTATGAGTGCTATGAGAATGTTTGCTGGGATAATAAATTCATGCCAAAACTAATTGACGGTTGACACTGAAAATTTCAAAATTAAAAAAAAACGAACTTACCTCCCAGAGTTGCATTGGATTTTTATTCGATTAAAAATTCAATTAATTAGTAATGGATCCATTAAGAATTGAACTTCTGTATGGAAAATCGAGCTTCATTATTGACTTAATGAAGAAAATGTGGATAATTACTCTATTAACCGCCTGTGTGAAATCAGTATAAGTGTACTGTTATGTAGCCAACCAATTTTAGTGTAAAAAGTGCAATTCTGAATGCTCTGAAAAATTTCCTCGATTTTAGAAATTTTTTCTGTAGGATGCTTGCCATATATCGACTACTGAGAATAAGATCGCCCTATTTCAAAAATTGTTTCAAAAACGCCCTATTCCAAAAATTATTTGAATAACGTCCTATATCAGATTTTGCTTCAATAACGCCCTATTTCAGAATTTGTTTCAATAACGTCCATTTCAGACAATTGTGCAAAAACGCCCTATTTCAGAGAAATATGTACATATATATGAAATTTTCTCTGAAATAGGGCTTTTTGAATCTGAAATAGGACGTTATTGAAACAATTTTTCAAATAGGGCGTTTTTGAAACAATTTTTGAAATAGGGCGATTTTACTTGAGACCGTTCCAATTAAAATTTTCGAATCATGTCCGAGGGTTAATTTGAGAGATACTGACAGAGCAACATAACAAAATTAATTTTGAACACGAAAAAGAGTGATAATTTTTTTTTTAATATCCAAACTTTAAAAGCTTAAAACTATAAACTTAGAATTATTTGAAATCAAGGATATTATTGAAAAGTGTTAATAACAAAGCTCTACAAAAAAAATGTTTGTTGCCCTGGGTATTTTTGCAAATTCTTATGCCTTGGGGTACCCAAATAAAGACTGCATTCAAGAAATTCCTGGAAGTCCTCTAGTTTTTAAAATAGGGGTCAAAAACCCGTTTTCCATAGGTTGGGGCATATATTGGTCCATAACCCTTTTTCTTTGTCCTATTAACTTGATGTTGGTGTCGTTGAAAGGATTTCACCGCTTCAACTACTTATACAAGCTGTTAATGCATCTTTATAAATATCTGAGATATTGTTAAAATAATGTCAAAAAAAATTTTTTTTATAAAAAAATATAACTTTCAGTTACGTTTTTCTCTAATAATTTGTTAAGTAGTGTATATATAAACTATTTTGAAACGATCTCTATTTATTTCTCTTTTCAACGAAACATAATTTGTCCATATCCAAGAACGTGTTCCTAAAATATTCCAGTTTAATCAAAAAACGGGAAAATATGCATACCAAAATTAGTTATGTAATGTTCATATGACACTAAATTTTTTCTTTGTATATTTCCTTCATTTTTTTGTGTTTGTTATTGAAAAACTAAAGTCACAAAACTGATTTCCAAAAAAAGACAAGGAAAAGATTAGATAAATACGGACATACTAAGGATTCCAATTTTTTCGATTTTTATGATTCCGGGATTTTCGAGATTTTTGAAGTTAAGTTCTTAGGCGGCGATACATAGTTTTTATGGAGAGTGAAATTTGAAATTTGATGCAACGGTAGTTGGCCCCGGAAATAGCAGCCATTTTAGTTGATTCGACCTTGATATCGCGTGGTTCGAACTTACGACCCCTCGCTTCCATACCACACGCACTACCACTCGGCCACCACACCACCTGCGTTGAATATGTCAAATGCTGCACTTAAATTGAACTAACAATTACAACTCACTCACGTATTCAAACCAACAAGTAACAAGTTTGATATTTGGAAATACATATGTACATATTACATTGAAAGCAACCACCCTTTCTGTTAGTTCAGTTTAAGTGCAGCATTTGACATATCGCACGCAAGTGGTGTGGTAGCGCAGAGGTAGTGTGTCTGGTCTGGGAGCTAGGGGAGGTAGGTTCGAATCAAGTCAAGGTGAGCAACTCTGAGTGTGTATAAAGATAATGAAACATAGCACTTACGCCATGCGCGTCACAAGTCACGAACCTCTGCCGAATTGCAAAATTCGTTTTACTTCCATCGCCATTTTAAGTTGTACTAGCAAAGTGAGCGGACGAGACGAACAAGTTGGGTAAGTACTTAAAACATATGGCGGCATGCCAATCCATTTTTATTTCTTCAATTAATTTAAATTCGTTGAAAATTCCAGACCTGCTGAACGAATTCAGTGGAGAACAAATAACACAGAGCCATAACATCAAAAAAGCCGCGTGTAGCAGAGTACGTGATAGAAGTTAACTTCTTACATTAAGCATAATTATAAAGAACACATCTGAAATGATGCATAAGCTTGTTACTTTCTGTCATTTTTATGAAATTGTTTAAACCATGTTTATTTAATTCAAATTGAAGTGGCGTATGCTATACAAATATAAATCTTACGGTTTCAGAAAAATTTCATAAAAGGGTATACCTTAGTAATAAGTTCGCGAATACACAAGTCTTGTGCCGGCGCTTCCAGTAGATCAGTGTCGCCAGAGGAAGAAGGAAAAACCCAACAAAGTTGAGACGAACACGTAGCACAGAGGTTCAGCCGCGGAAAAAATTCATTTTTTTCAATTCCTAATTTTCAGATTCTAATGATGTAGTTTTATAACAAAATGTCCAAATATGAGCAACTCATGACTACTTTGCAAAAAGTAGATTTTTTTTTTACAAAATAATGGTATCAGAAGTCAGAAAAATTTTATTCAACAAAAACTGCTTGAAATTTTTGCTAACTTTAGCTATAAATTTTCCTTATAACTTATATCTCTATTATCCCTGTTGTGAGTTTAAAAGAAAATATAGCACTTCCTTGACAAATTAAAGAAAAAATCAGTGCAATCGGCCAAATATTAAAAAAAATATAGGCCAGCAAAAATGGTACTTCAGAAATGCCAACTTTTCTAACTTCGATGGACAAAAAGTTTGTGTGCTACAGCGTGCTACACTCGCTAACTGTAATAAAATGAAAGTTTGGAATGTCTTGGCTTTGTTCAGAAACTCAGTTTGAAGCGCAACCCGCTTTTGTAGTACAAGCAGTGAGTTCATAAACGTAAATTTTGTATGAAGCGTCGCTCATCACAATCATCAAAAAAATAATTACTGCCGCTGTTGCGTTTCATGCTGCGTTTCTGAACATACCCCTTCTATCGATTTCTGTTAAAAAAATTTTCCCATATTTTCCCCAATCGATGTAAACTTGATTTTAATGTCGAAAGTCCCATCAAATTGTGATAAAATCAGGGTTCGGATCCCTGCAAAAAATGCGATCACTCCGGGATACATCCGGGACAACTCGCAAGGGAGCATGCGATTACTACCCATTTGTATCTCTTTATATGGGTTGAAGTGTTCTCTTTTGTTTGAGCATGTCCTATGAAGAGACTAATTGTACCCAGTTTGTACCCGAACGGGTAGCAAAGCGCACAATTGTACCCGTTTTGTACCCGAACAGGTAGCAAATGCGACACATCCATTTCTGCGACTAATTGTACCCGTTTGATACCCTTTCGGGTACAATTCGTCTACAATTAGTATACATATGTACCCGTTCGGGTACAATTGGGAACAATTGTAGACTAATTGTACCCGAAAGAGAGCGCTCCCGGACAAATCTTTTTAGAGACTCGTCGCACACTTTTTTACAGGGATTTGCCTCATTTTGGCTCCTCACTCGCACATGCTTCACTCATGAGGGTGCAGCTGCATGAGTGGCCTCATGAGCGTATAAACAACAGAGGCCACACATTAGCGTGAGCGCTCTGCGTGAGTGGCAGCAGAGTGTGCAGCCAAGATGAGGCACGCTAGTAGCGTTGCCTCTCCTCAGCTGCGCCCTCATGAGTTACTCTGAGTGAGTGAGGAATATGAGCGACGCCTCACGGCTTGGCGATGACGCATCCAACCGTCTGTAGTAAGTATGTAGTATGTAGCTGCATGAATGCTACAAATTTGTTTATTCTCTACAGTGTGCACACTGCACGCGTATGTGGTAAATCTACAGCATATTTTTTTAAATATGAAGATCTACTGCACGGGGCTTAAAATCTATCGCATTTTAAAATTAAATATTTGTTTTATCTTGACTTTTGTTCAACATAATGTACTTTATGGCAAATATGGTGGTAGAAAACTCTTTGGCAGCGCTTTTATGTTCGAAATCGAATAACGAAAGCCCGTATGACACCACTTTATTTCTCTGAATTTTTCTTATATTTATTGTTTGAAAAATCTACCGAAAGTAAAACTACAAAAACAATTCTCCTGTAGGTTGAAAAATGATAAACTATCCCTCAAAGAACAATTTGATTGTCATTTAATTTTAAACTCAACGAGAACCATTTTTTTTTTAATTTGAATAATAAATTACTAAAATAAAATAATAATGAAAATTAAAATAGAAGGATGGTTATGTACTGAGTATGTATATTTGGAACAATACGCTACGCAAATAGGACTTCTTCCTTCCCTTGATTGAAAAGCGGAAGCTAGATAGAGCTTGCTAAATTTACAACTTGTACCTATTTCCATTTCTTTTTTATTTCGAAATTATTTTATTGTTGTCAAGATAAAAAATTGTGAGAAATAGACTGTCAATATCAAATGCCAAAAAAAAAAACCTATCGAAATATAAGCTGGCTGCATCATTTTAACGGCCTAGATTGTATTTTGTTTAAATACATATGTATGTATGTAGTTTCGAAATCCGTGTTATTTCATTCTTCAGGTTATCCCAATCCCATTTTAACAAAGTGTCTGTTATCAAAACATGTGCAAAAGTATTTATTACTAAAAGAGATAATGGTAATTTTTCCCCAAATTTGGTAGATTTTTTCAAGTGGTTAGATGATTATTTCTTTTGTTCTGAGTGGCAGGTAGTAATCGGGAGCATGCGACTACTCGTAATTTTATCTGGACAACTTTGGTCAAAATGAATAATTTTTATTAAATTGTATGTATGTATGTACAAGCATTTATACATTATTATATGTACATATGCAGGTAAGTATTGGCGGCCTAAAACTTGACATGACCGCAAATTATTGCTTTCGTTCAAGCAATCCTTTTTGGTACGCTTGCTTAGGTAACCGACTGTGTAGTTTTGTTGTCAGAGTGAGATAACATTGGATTCCTTGACGGATTCTGAAGACATTAGCCTAAAAATGGGGTTTTCCGCTCGTTAATGTAAATCTGTCATGAAATTCTATTTAATTTCTCTCTGAAAAATAAAAACTTAGCAACTACCTATGCATACAAAATCGATTGTATGAGTTGCAAAATAATACGATCATTTACATTAACGAGCGTTAACTAGCGGAAATCCCCAGTTTTAGGCTAACGTCTTCAGAATCCATCACGAAATTCAATGTAATTTCTCTCTCACAACAAAAGGATTGTTTGAGGTTGAAAAGAAAGCAATAATTTACTGTCATGTTATATTTAAAGGCGATTGTGATAACATGAAGGATGAAATAATTAGTGTAGAGGCTTTTAAAATTTTTCAAACGAGTTAAGAAACTAAACCAAGCAACACGCGTTTAGAGAGTGAAAAAATGGAAAAGCTAGTAGATTTTGACAGCGAAAAAAAAATTTCAAAGTGTCTTAAATGTGGCAAGGAACTAAAGGGAAAAAGTGTGTTCAATATAAAGAGGCACTATATGCTTATCCATAAAGAAATATCTTTAGATGAAATACTGACTTCCCGCCCTATTGGTGTTCAGAAAAAAATGTGTACAGAATTAAAAATGAACAAAAATGAATTTTTAAATGCTTGTGTTGGAATGGTGACAGAAAAAAGTGTCCCATTCCGTATTTTCGACGATGAAAAATATTTTAAAAAAATTTTAGAACCGTATGAAAACGCCTTCAATATTACCATTAATTCTAAAAATATTGTGGATAAGGTCGCATTTTCGGCCGAGCAAGTCAAATCTATTATTGCTCAGAGAATAAAAAACAAACTAATTTGCATTAAAATGGATGTGGCTACAAGACAAAGTCGCCATGTACTAGGCATCAATGTGCAGTATATCCATAATTACAAAATAGTGATTCATACTTTGGGTATAATCGAGCTTAAGAGTAGACACACTGGGGAATATCTAAAACAGGAGGTTGTTAAATGCTTAGAGCAATTTGGCGTCGACATCAGGCAAGTATATTCTTCCACCACTGACAATGGAGCAAATGTGATCAAGACTTCAAAGTTATTGCAAGCATCTCAGGAGAACTTCCAGGTAGGTGTGAAACTTCAAAAAAAAAATCATTTACGCAAAGTTTAGAAATTTACGAGCATATATCAGTGTATGAACGCTGTAAAGGCACGTTTATAACTCTGACGAGTTTTATGGCAGGGGAGCACCCTACCCATGTACATAAAAAAAAATGAATTTTTTTTCTACTTCCAGAACAATTATACTGAAGACTCCGATAGCAGTGATGATGATGAAGATAATTTTGATGATGTGCAAAATAGCTTAGTAGCAACTATGTCAGTGGTTAGATGTGCAGCGCATACTTTGCAGCTAGCAGCATATGATGTTTTAAAAACAATGAAGGATAAAATTGAAAGCTGCAGAGAAGCCGTCAAACACCTTAGAGGTTCTCTTCGTGGGGCGCATAATATACCTACTTTAGACAACACAACACGTTGGAATTCAACGTATATGATGATAAAATCGTTACTTAACGTAAGGAGCTACGTTGAAGAAAATGAGGCGAATGCACCATATGTTGACTGGAATTTTGTTAATGTATTCACACATATTTTTAAGCCTCTTGTGGTATGCACAACTAAAATGCAAGCAGAGCAGTACATTATTGGGGACTTTTATAGGGATTGGCTCTGCTGCGAACTTGAGCTTGATGAGTTAGTTGCAGCTAACAACGAGTACGCTGCTATATTACTCAACGCGGTAAAATGCAGAAAAGAAACCCTTTTAGAGAACGATGCATTTTTAGCAGCGATTTATGTTGATCCCAGATTCAACTTTCTGCACACACCGTTTTTAAGTGAGCAGCAAAAACGCAAAGCAGTGGTAAAGACATTAAAATTTCATTTAAATTGTTTAGTCAAATTAAATATATATTTATGTACATACATATGTGTAAATATATGAAAAGATGATAACATGTTACTTTCTCTTCTCTGATGATAGCATATTCTTCTCCGAACATTTGAAGCTATTCAAGAAAGGGCTGATACTCTTCCACATGTACTTGATACCACAGATCCGGACACGCCCACTACAAGCCACAACACAATCATCGTCGCTCATCACAATCATCAAAAAAATAATTACTGCCGCTGTTGCGTTTCATGCTGCGTTTCTGAACATACCCCTTCTATCGATTTCTGTTTAAAAAAATTATTATAAATTAATTGTGATAAAATCAGGGTTCGGATCCCTGCAAAAAATGCGATCACTCCGGGATACATCCGGGACAACTCGCAAGGGAGCATGCGATTACTACCCATTTGTATCTCTTTATATGGGTTGAAGTGTTCTCTTTTGTTTGAGCATGTCCTATGAAGAGACTAATTGTACCCAGTTTGTACCCGAACGGGTAGCAAAGCGCACAATTGTACCCGTTTTGTACCCGAACAGGTAGCAAATGCGACACATCCATTTCTGCGACTAATTGTACCCGTTTGATACCCTTTCGGGTACAATTCGTCTACAATTAGTATACATATGTACCCGTTCGGGTACAATTGGGAACAATTGTAGACTAATTGTACCCGAAAGAGAGCGCTCCCGGACAAATCTTTTTAGAGACTCGTCGCACACTTTTTTACAGGGATTTGCCTCATTTTGGCTCCTCACTCGCACATGCTTCACTCATGAGGGTGCAGCTGCATGAGTGGCCTCATGAGCGTATAAACAACAGAGGCCACACATTAGCGTGAGCGCTCTGCGTGAGTGGCAGCAGAGTATGCAGCCAAGATGAGGCACGCTAGTAGCGTTGCCTCTCCTCAGCTGCGCCCTCATGAGTTACTCTGAGTGAGTGAGGAATATGAGCGACGCCTCACGGCTTGGCGATGACGCATCCAACCGTCTGTAGTAAGTATGTAGTATGTAGCTGCATGAATGCTACAAATTTGTTTATTCTCTACAGTGTGCACACTGCACGCGTATGTGGTAAATCTACAGCATATTTTTTTAAATATGAAGATCTACTGCACGGGGCTTAAAATCTATCGCATTTTAAGATTAAATATTTGTTTTATCTTGACTTTTGTTCAACATAATGTACTTTATGGCAAATATGGTGGTAGAAAACTCTTTGGCAGCGAATTTATGTTCGAAATCGAATAACGAAAGCCCGTATGACACCACTTTATTTCTCTGAATTTTTCTTATATTTATTGTTTGAAAAATCTACCGAAAGTAAAACTACAAAAACAATTCTCCTGTAGGTTGAAAAATGATAAACTATCCCTCAAAGAACAATTTGATTGTCATTTAATTTTAAACTCAACGAGAACCATTTTTTTTTTAATTTGAATAATAAATTACTAAAATAAAATAATAATGAAAATTAAAATAGAAGGATGGTTATGTACTGAGTATGTATATTTGGAACAATACGCTACGCAAATAGGACTTCTTCCTTCCCTTGATTGAAAAGCGGAAGCTAGATAGAGCTTGCTAAATTTACAACTTGTACCTATTTCCATTTCTTTTTTATTTCGAAATTATTTTATTGTTGTCAAGATAAAAAATTGTGAGAAATAGACTGTCAATGTCAAATGCCAAAAAAAAAACCTATCGAAATATAAGCTGGCTGGATCATTTTAACGGCCTAGATTGTATTTTGTTTAAATACATATGTATGTATGTAGTTTCGAAATCCGTGTTATTTCATTCTTCAGGTTATCCCAATCCCATTTTAACAAAGTGTCTGTTATCAAAACATGTGCAAAAGTATTTATTACTAAAAGAGATAATGGTAATTTTTCCCCAAATTTGGTAGATTTTTTCAAGTGGTTAGATGATTATTTCTTTTGTTCTGAGTGGCAGGTAGTAATCGGGAGCATGCGACTACTCGTAATTTTATCTGGACAACTTTGGTCAAAATGAATAATTTTTATTAAATTGTATGTATGTATGTACAAGCATTTATACATTATTATATGTACATATGCAGGTAAGTATTGGCAGGCCTAAAACTTGACATGACCGCAAATTATTGCTTTCGTTCAAGCAATCCTTTTTGGTACGCTTGCTTAGGTAACCGACTGTGTAGTTTTGTTGTCAGAGTGAGATAACATTGGATTCCTTGACGGATTCTGAAGACATTAGCCTAAAAATGGGGTTTTCCGCTCGTTAATGTAAATCTGTCATGAAATTCTATTTAATTTCTCTCTGAAAAATAAAAACTTAGCAACTACCTATGCATACAAAATCGATTGTATGAGTTGCAAAATAATACGATCATTTACATTAACGAGCGTTAACTAGCGGAAATCCCCAGTTTTAGGCTAATGTCTTCAGAATCCATCACGAAATTCAATGTAATTTCTCTCTCACAACAAAAGGATTGTTTGAGGTTGAAAAGAAAGCAATAATTTACTGTCATGTTATATTTAAAGGCGATTGTGATAACATGAAGGATGAAATAATTAGTGTAGAGGCTTTTAAAATTTTTCAAACGAGTTAAGAAACTAAACCAAGCAACACGCGTTTAGAGAGTGAAAAAAATGGAAAAGCTAGTAGATTTTGACAGCGAAAAAAAAAATTTCAAAGTGTCTTAAATGTGGCAAGGAACTAAAGGGAAAAAGTGTGTTCAATATAAAGAGGCACTATATGCTTATCCATAAAGAAATATCTTTAGATGAAATACTGACTTCCCGCCCTATTGGTGTTCAGAAAAAAATGTGTACAGAATTAAAAATGAACAAAAATGAATTTTTAAATGCTTGTGTTGGAATGGTGACAGAAAAAAGTGTCCCATTCCGTATTTTCGACGATGAAAAATATTTTAAAAAAATTTTAGAACCGTATGAAAACGCCTTCAATATTACCATTAATTCTAAAAATATTGTGGATAAGGTCGCATTTTCGGCCGAGCAAGTCAAATCTATTATTGCTCAGAGAATAAAAAACAAACTAATTTGCATTAAAATGGATGTGGCTACAAGACAAAGTCGCCATGTACTAGGCATCAATGTGCAGTATATCCATAATTACAAAATAGTGATTCATACTTTGGGTATATCGAGCTTAAGAGTAGACACACTGGGGAATATCTAAAACAGGAGGTTGTTAAATGCTTAGAGCAATTTGGCGTCGACATCAGGCAAGTATATTCTTCCACCACTGACAATGGAGCAAATGTGATCAAGACTTCAAAGTTATTGCAAGCATCTCAGGAGAACTTCCAGGTAGGTGTGAAACTTCAAAAAAAAAATCATTTACGCAAAGTTTAGAAATTTACGAGCATATATCAGTGTATGAACGCTGTAAAGGCACGTTTATAACTCTGACGAGTTTTATGGCAGGGGAGCACCCTACCCATGTACATAAAAAAAAATGAATTTTTTTTCTACTTCCAGAACAATTATACTGAAGACTCCGATAGCAGTGATGATTATGAAGATAATTTTGATGATGTGCAAAATAGCTTAGTAGCAACTATGTCAGTGGTTAGATGTGCAGCGCATACTTTGCAGCTAGCAGCATATGATGTTTTAAAAACAATGAAGGATAAAATTGAAAGCTGCAGAGAAGCCGTCAAACACCTTAGAGGTTCTCTTCGTGGGGCGCATAATATACCTACTTTAGACAACACAACACGTTGGAATTCAACGTATATGATGATAAAATCGTTACTTAACGTAAGGAGCTACGTTGAAGAAAATGAGGCGAATGCACCATATGTTGACTGGAATTTTGTTAATGTATTCACACATATTTTTAAGCCTCTTGTGGTATGCACAACTAAAATGCAAGCAGAGCAGTACATTATTGGGGACTTTTACAGGGATTGGCTCTGCTGCGAACTTGAGCTTGATGAGTTAGTTGCAGCTAACAACGAGTACGCTGCTATATTACTCAACGCGGTAAAATGCAGAAAAGAAACCCTTTTAGAGAACGATGCATTTTTAGCAGCGATTTATGTTGATCCCAGATTCAACTTTCTGCACACACCGTTTTTAAGTGAGCAGCAAAAACGCAAAGCAGTGGTAAAGACATTAAAATTTAATTTAAATTGTTTAGTCAAATTAAATATATATTTATGTACATACATATGTGTAAATATATGAAAAGATGATAACATGTTACTTTCTCTTCTCTGATGATAGCATATTCTTCTCCGAACATTTGAAGCTATTCAAGAAAGGGCTGATACTCTTCCACATGTACTTGATACCACAGATCCGGACACGCCCACTACAAGCCACAACAGCTCATTCTGCAAGCTAAACAACAAGCTGGATACCTTACTAAGCAGTCATTGTGCAACAGAAACTATTCAAGTAAACTTGAAGCAAAAGTTGGAGAATCTGGCATATGATCAAAGAGTTCCTTGTGAAGTGGATATTCTAAATTACTGGAAATCTCGTTTAGCAAATGATCAGGACTTAGGAAACTTGGTTCAAGCGGTATTAGCGGTTCCATCGACGCAAGTGTCTGTTGAGAGGGCGTTTAGTGCTCTGGCCACAATTTTAACAAAACTTCGCACGAGGCTTTCAAAGGAAGCATTAAATAATATATTAATTGTTAAGCTAAATAATGATATTCTCACCAAAGTTTATTATTGTGATTAAGTACCTAAGATTTAAGAAGAATTAAGAAATTTGTGTGTTCATACATACATACATATCTGTGTTCATACCGAACAGTAGCTTATGTATAAAAGAAATGTAAGTACTCTCTGGGATTCATTATTTCAGCTTTTTCCAAACTGACACATTTTTTCCTTAAGTACACTTAAGCTACTGTTCCATATGAACACAGATATATATATGTACATTTACTATGAGTTATGTTTTTTATTATGAAGTAATAAATATTTCGTTTATGCAAAAAAAAAATGATTCTAATGACGAATAAATAGTTTTTTGCGTTAGTCACATTATAAATAAAAACTAAACAAGTAGGTAAGTACCTGCATAGGTACAAAAACATTATATCAAGCAAAGAATAGAACGAATGCACATTCTTAAAAATAATGTCCCTTTTAACTACACAGTAAAAATTTTAGTTTAATTTTAATACCATTTTGGTATTTATATATAACAATGCCAAAAAGCATAAAATTAAAACCATTCTGGTTTAAAAAAAACAAGAGAATATTGAGAGACAGAAATTATTCTTGGTGTCAAATTAATACTTTCTTGGAATTAAGTCAAAACCAAATTTTCATTATTTTTAGAATATTTCTGGTATTAAAAATAATTGAAATGGTATAAGATCAATCCAAAATTGGAATTAATTCTATACTTTTATGGAATTAAATCAAAACCAAATTTTGATTATTATACTCAG
Source organism: Urophora cardui (assembly GCA_960531455.1). Lineage (NCBI taxonomy): Eukaryota > Metazoa > Arthropoda > Insecta > Diptera > Tephritidae > Urophora > Urophora cardui. Next base: position 72,144,327 of record OY482671.1, on the reverse strand, counting down.
CTGTACTAGTACACAGAGTATTATAGTTTTAATCACATAACGGTGGATTGTAACAGAATGAAATAATCGAGATAGATATAGACTTATATATATCAAAATGATCAGGGTGAAAAGAGAAATCGATTGAGCCATGTCCGTCCGTCCGTCCGTCCGTCCGTCCGTCCGTCTGTCCGTCCGTCCGTCCGTCCGTCCGTCTGTAAACACTCTAACTCGCGCAAAAATTGAGATATTTTGATGAAATTTGGAACGCAAGTTGGTATCGAGACTGGGACGGTTGGTATTGAAAATGGGCGAAATCGGACCATGACCACGCCCACTTTTCCTATATAGAAAAAATCGGAAATTTGGTATCTCAGCCACTAATATAGCTAGAGTTTTAAAATTTTACCCACGTATTGAGCTCGGGCCCTTATGAAGAAATTTGATGAAGTTTTGGAAAATGGGCGGTGCCACGCCCACTTATTAAGGGTCAAACATTGAAAGTTTTATATGTCATAACTCAGAAACCGTTGAAGATATATCGATGAAATTTGGTACGCGTAATTTGCTTACATAGACAAATGTTTTGACGAAAAATTATCAAAATCGGTTTACGGCCACGCCCACTTTTATATATGTGTATTATAAAGTGACCTAATAAAACCATTTTAAGCGATATCTCTGTCAAATATAAAGATCTATCATTGAAATTTTGTCGCATGAGTCCAACTATGGACATAAAACAAAAAACACAAAAATTTTGGAATATGGGCGGTGCCACGCCCACTTATTAAGGGGCAGACATTGAAAGTTTTATGAGTCATAACTCAGAAACCGTTGAAGATATATCGATGAAATTCGGTACGCGTAATATAATTACTTAGTCAAATGTTTTGGCGAAAAATTATCAAAATCGGTTGACGGCCACGCCCACTTTTATATATAGGAAATATAAGGGGGCCTAATAAAAACATTTTAAGCGATATCTCTGTCAAATATAAAGATCAATCACTGAGATTTTGTGGCAGGAGTCCAACTATGGACATAAAACAAAAACTACAAAAATTTTGGAAAATGGGCGGTGCCACGCCCACTTATTAAGGAGCGAATATTGAAAGTTTAATAAGCCATAACTCAGAAACCGTTAAAGATATATCGATGAAATCTGGTACGCGTGATATATTTACTTAGCCAAATGTGTGGACGAAAAATTACCAAAATCGGTTGACGACCGCGCCCACTTTTATATATGTGTATTATAAAGTGACCTAATAAAACCATTTTAAGCGATATCTATGTGAAATATAAAGATAATTCATTGAAATTTTGTGACATGAGTTTTACAATAGACCGGAAACAAAAAATAAAAAAGTTTGGAAAATGGGCGTGGCACCGCCTCTTTTTAGACAAAGGGATATATGAGATTTCTTAGCCTTTAACTCGACAAATAATTGAGATATTATGACGAAACTTGGTTTATACACTTTTATAACATGTGTTAATAGACACGCAAAAATGTATTGAAATCGGTTTATGACCACGCCTACTTTTTAACAAAGATATTTCTGGAACACCCTTTTGGAATTTGTAACGTGAAGTCTTTGTAACTAAAAGTCATAGAGGGATGAAATTTTGCACTAACAATAATATTTGTATGCTTATTTGGATGATTGATATAAATTTTGAAAATGGGCGTGGCTGCGCCCTGTTTATGCAGCACTCGTTTCATATAAAATACACCCTATATCGAACAAACGCAAACAAACAATGAAAGCATACAGCTGAGTATCTAATGTTCGATTGCACTCGAACTTAGGCTTCCTTACTTGTTTTTATAATATTTTTAGTAATAAAAATATTTTAAATGGTATTAAATCTATCCGAAAATTGGAATAAATTGTATACTTTTTTGGATTTAAAAATAAACCCCCATAAAATTTCCAGTGGATATACTGCAAATAACCCATTATCCCAAAAATTAATGAGAAATTGAATAACGTTAACATAGTTTATTTACATAAAAATCCAAAACAGTAGTAGCAAACACTAAAGTACCTTATATATCGAGCCCTAATCCTCATAAAAGTGTATCCAACAAAAAGTAAATTTTACCGGACACAGTTTTTTTAATTTGTTTTGCATACAGTTTGTATGCAGCCTTGAAACTTATTTAGTCTCTAACTTCGAAACTACACATTACACAGCCATGATATTTTGGGAGTTGACGCATGGTATATTAAATTGTTGATTTCCATTATGGCGGTTAGGGCTCGATATATATACATATTGTCACTTTTATACTAATATTTTGGAGATTTCCGGGAAAATTTCGGCACCGTCGCGGTTCTTGCAGTGATACTGTCTTATGACTCAAACTGCTTATGACTGAAAAAATAAAGCAAAATTTACCCTCATGATATTTAATTAATCTCCTGCATTACTTACTTGATACAATTATTAGATTCGGTCCATTTATTTGAGTATATTTGATTACTCCTCCGGATTGCAGTTTCGAAAACATTTTGTTTGATTTTATTTTTACTTTTTTCTGATAATTTTTTTTTAATATATTTTTTGGTTTTGATTTTAAACCAAAAATATTTTGTTGGTAATATAATTGAGAAAGAGAAAGTTTTTTATACTTTTCAGGATTTGTTTTTAAACCATAAATGATTAAACTTCTTTAGAGAGGATTTTAATACTTTTCAAGACTTTATTTTGAAACTATTTTGGAATAAATAAAATTGTAAAACTTCTCATAGTTTAAAAATAAGACTTTTTGGCATTAAAATTCAAATTTAATGCCGAGAAAGATTAAATTAAGTACCAAATGGTATTAGAACTAAACTATAATTTTTTACTGTGTACCTAACTACATACATACGTATGTAAATATGTATTCGTAATTGCATCTGGTGAATTAAATACATATTTACATACATATATACACATATTCATAGATGAAAAACAACAAAAACCAAGTTTAGGTACATACCTACTCAATCGCCTAAAACGGGCATAAATATGAAAAAAAGTACAAAAACAACCATAAATGCTTTGTATTAGAAAAACATGTCACTAAATTGCACACTGCGACATAAATATATGTATGTATACATTCTAATATATGTATGTAATATTTACTGAGTTTCTGCGCACTCACTCACACGCTCACACGCATTACACAAAGACCCAGTTGGAAAGGTGGTCATGCATGCCCTTGCGGACGCATGAAAAGATGTACGAAAAATTTACATTATAGTATGTATTCCAAAAAAAACTATGATTTCATCTAAACTCTATGTTGTGTGGCTGCCAACTTATAGGAAATCGGATACACTCTAGAATGCAACCCAAGGTAAGCGAAGAGGTCAGTCATCGGCTCTCAGCTATACCTTCCAACTTATAGAATATCGGATACTTTCCAGAATGCAACCCTAGGTAAGCGAAGAGGTCAGTCATCGGCTCTCAGCTTTACCTTCCAACTTATAGGAAATCGGATACATTCCAGAATGCAACCCAAGGTAAGCGAAGAGGTCAGTCATCGGCTCTCAGCTATAACATTGAATCTAGCAAAAAAAAAAAAAAAAAACAATTAGCAGAATCAGGTTTTCTCTAGTTTTGCTTTTCTACAATGACGACAACAATTCACAGAGTCTATTTTAACAAACGGACGCATAAAAGCGGCACTAAAGATCAATATAATGTTGAATGTCCCACATGGGTGAAGCAGTGAAAGGGAAGATGGTGCGACAATGAGAGAAGCAGAGAACAAGCTGGAGTGAAGTTACATATTTCTAGTTGGAAATCGGATGGAGAGAGAATGAAGAGAAAAATGCAAAATAAAGTATTTTTTTATTTTTAAGTGAGAAAATAAACCGACACTGAGATCACGGCAAGAGCGACTCATCCAAACATTCCTTTTTGCCTTACCTTGGCAGGGAAAAGTGGATGCATGACTTCCCTAGGACACCACAATGAAAAAAATCATGCATTCTGGAATGTATAGATCCTATGGCCTTTATATCCATTTATAGATGACCATACATTACCTTTTCCAACTGGGGAGAAGAGGAACCCTACGACGGCTCACCTCACACGCAGCGTGAGCGCCTCATTTCTTCATCGCTCATTCGAAATGAGTTGAGAAACAAAAAAAATCCTCACTCTGCTTTATAGATGAGCGAGAAACGCAAACGGCCGCTCATCATCATGCCGTGAGGCTGAAATTCCTCACTCACTCACTCATACTCTGAGTTTTTTCCTACCCTGGATAAAATTGACAAAATGTAGCATGCTTTTAGGCTCATGCGCATATACTAACGTTTAGATCTTATGTGAAATTTTTTTGTTTACGAATATGAAGGCACAGAGAGGATTAGATAAAATTGCAGAATGGTAAATTATACACCTAATTTGTTAGAATCAATGGTAATGCAAACAAAAATAACGATAAACACATTCGTCATAACATTGCGGTTTGCAAACAACAATAGCAACAAACATATTTGTTTAAACATTTTACCAGCTTATTTTAAGGTATTAGATGAAAAAAAAAATGTTATCCAGACGAAATTGTAGTAACAGAAACATACATATGCTGCTGTTAATTTGCAAAGTTTACTTGATCACACAACAAGAAGACTTATTGATACTTTCTCAGCAGAAAAGTTGAACTCCTTATCATGTTCTGAGTTAACCTTTACTAAAAAAAAGGGGCTTATGATTTCTAGGCTTATGTTTTCTAGGAAAAGTGATAGAATTTCTACCAATACAGATGTTATTAATCGATTACTGGCAAGTTCTGGTCATTATCATCAAAAAGTGTGTGGAATTGGATCCTGTTGTCAAGGATATGCTAAATCATTAAACGTTTTTCTTATATTTGTTTTTTTTTTCTTTCCATATATACATACATACATAGTTATATTTTCGATTATATGTATTATAAATATAATCATTAAGTACATCAAATTTTTACAAGGCCTCTTTTCAGTTACTGAAAATGTATATCTTCATTTGTTTTTGAATAAAAGGTGTAGGAAAAGTGGGAGTGGTTGTTTGCCAATCACGCCTATATTTGGTAGTTATTGTCGTTATCTTTCATGACAGTAACTTATGCGCCAAGTTTCGTGAAGATATCTTAATTTTTTTGAGCTGAAATTAAAATTTTTCTTTAAAATTTTTTACTATAGGTCCAGGGGAGGTACCCCTAGGGAGTGGCCGATTTCAACAATTTTTGGTGCTGTCAATGCCTTTAATGAGGGTAACTCATGTACCAAGCTTCGTGAAGATATCTTAATTTTTTTTAGCTGAAACTAAAATTTGTATTTAAATCATTTTTTTATAGGTCCAAGGCAGGTACCCCTAGGGGTTGACCGATTTCAACCATTTTTTGAAAACTTCTTATATAACCTCTGTGCAAAATTTCAATGGCCTAGCACCACTCCTATTTTTTTCCGCAAAATGTATGGAGCCGAACCACTGTGCGTCGTGCGGTTGGCCGGCAGCAGCACGAAATAGAGCAGCTAGCAGCCATACTGAAGTTACCATCGTTGGCGCTATTTGCACCGAGATGCCGCACAGTGGTTCGGCTCCATACATTTTGCGGAAGAAAATAGAAGGAGTGGTCTTAGGCCATTGAAATGTTGCACAGAGGTTATATTTGAGCTAATTAAGAAATTTTCAAAAAAAAGGTTGAAATCGGTCAACCCCTAAGGGGTACCTCCCTTGGACCTATAAAAAAATGATTTAAATACAAATTTTAGTTTCTGCTAAAAAAAAATTAAGATATCTTCACGAAACTTGGTACATGAGTTACCCTCATTACAGGCATTGACAGCACCAAAAATTGTTGAAATCGGCCACTCCCTAGGGGTACCTCCCCTGCACCTATAGTAAAAATTTTTTAAGAAAAATTTTAATTTCACCTTAAAAAATTAAGATATCTTCATGAAACTTGGCGCATAAGTTACTGTCATGAAAGATATCGACAGTACCAAATATAGGCGTGATTGGCAAAAAACCACGCCCACTTTTCCTACATCTTTTATTCAAAAACAAATGAAGATATAAGTACATTTTCAGTAACTGAAAAGAGCCCTTGTAAAAATTTGATGTACTTAATGATTATATTTTTAATACATATAATGGAAAGAAAAAAATAGCAAATATAAAAAAAATGTTTAATGATTTAGCATATCCTTGGCAACAAAATCCAATTCCACACACTTTTTGTTGGGTTGTCGTCTTATGGACTTTATATAATGACCAGAACTTGCCAGTAATCGATTAATAACATCTGTATTGGTAGAAATTCTATCACTTTTCCTAGAAAACATAAGCCTAGAAATCATAAGCCCCATTTTTTTAGTAAGGGTTAACTCAGAACATGACAACGAGTTCAACTTTTCTGCTGAGAAAGTATCAATAAGTCTTCTTGTTGTGTGATCAAGTAAATTTTGCAAATTAACAGCAGCATATGTATGTTTCTGTTACTACAATTTCGTCTGGATAACATTTTTTTTTCATCTAATACCTTAAAATAAGCTGGTAAAATGTTTAAACAAATGTGTTTGTTGCTATTGTTGTTTGCAAACCGCAATGTTATGACGAATGTGTTTATCGGTATTTTTGTTTGCATTACCATTGATTTAACAAATTAGGTGTATAATTTACCAATCTGCATATTTATCTAATCCTCTCTGTGCCTTCATATTCGTAAACAAAAATATGTCAAATAAGATGTAAACGTTAATATATACGGATGAGCCTAAAAGCATGCTACATTTTGTCAAAATTTGATGGGACTTTCGACATTTAAATCAAGTTTACATCGATTGGGGAAAATATGGGAAACAATTTTTAACAGAAATCGATAGAAGACATTCCAAACTTTCATTTTATTACAGTTAGCGAGTGTAGCACGCTGTAGCACACAAACTTTTTGTCCATCGAAGTTAGAAAAGGTAGCATTTTTGAAGTACCATTTTTGCTGGCCTATATTTTTTTTAATATTTGGCCGATTGCACTGATTTTTCCTTTAATTTGTCAAGGAAGTGCTATATTTCAAGCAGTTTTTGTTGAATAAAATTTTTCTGACTTCTGATACTATTATTTAGTAAAAAAAAAATCAACTTTTTTCAAAGTAGTCATATGAACAACTATATTTGGACATTTTTTTTATAAGACTACATCATTAGACTCTGAAAATTAGGTATTGAAAAAAATGAATTTTTTCCGCGGCTGAACCACTGTGTGCCGCCAAAAGCAGTAGTCGCGAAACAAACACACAAACATGTTTAGGTAATTGGTAAACGGAAACGTCGACGAAGAGGAAGCAAAAGCGCAGCAGCGGCCCGTACACGCGCCACAGAAGAAACAGAAATCACCAGCACGTACTTGAGACCGTCGTTCGTCCAGTATGTAAGCTGGGCCCGAATCGTCACATACGTGATCGTATAACTTGCCACGTAAAAACTTGCATTTCGCATTATGACATACGTGATCGTATAACTCGTCAGGTAAAAATGCAATTTTTGGATTATCACATACGTGAAGTTGAGTTCGAATCGAGGTCGATTCGACATCGTTTTGGGGAACTCGCCGGGGTGAACTCGAATCGAAGACTTTATTTAATAAAAAAATCAAAGTCGTTCCGACTTCGTTTTATAACATCGGATTAATTTCGCCACGATGTCGGATTGTCGAATTCGTGGAGTGTATTTTGTAACAAAGCGGGAATGAATTCATATGTACATCTCAGAGCTGGTCGATAAGGATTACGATTACAAGATGATTACGATTACAGTAATCGTAATCTTAGAAATTTTGAAATTACGATTACTGTAATCGTAATCGTCGTTACAAAAATTACGATTACTGTAATCGTAATCGTAAAAAACTTGAAATTACAATTACTGTAATCGTAATCGTCGTTACAAAAATTACGATTACTGTAATCGTAATCGTAAGAAACTTGAAATTACGATTACTGGAATCGTAATCGTCGTTACAAAAATTACGATTACTGTAATCGTAATCGTAAGAAACTTGAAATTACGATTACTGTTCTCGTTTTCTGGGATTACAATGTGTAAAAAACAGTGATATACTTACCCAACATCATTTTCCAAGAAATAATAATAATTTTTACATACATGCATATGTATATATGTGTTTATTTCTCACACATTAAGTAAACAATTAAAACTGGGATGTGTATTAAGAAGAGAGAAAATTAGCGGAAATAATAAAGATACAAAATTAAGACTGCTGTTTGGATAATTTACATTCAATAATATTCAATATTAGCCTTAAGCAGAACTAATTTTTCAAAAGAAACATCGGAAAGTGCATGGCGTCGAGGACTGTTTATAATGCCCGCCAACGAAAATAGCCTTTCCACAGGTGCTGACGATGTAAGCGGGGTGCTGAATCTTAAAGATGCTTTCTTTATTAGAGGATATCTTTTAAAACAGCCATGGCTACTATCAGCATCGTTCAAATATTTAAAAAATTCTTCTCCTATAATGTTTGAGCCACTACCAGGAAGCACTTCAGGTAAATCAGTGTTTTCTAAAGGTATATTGAGTTTTAAATAAAATATATATTAAGTTGTTATATAGATATGTAGTTAGGTATTTACCGCCGAAGTCAAAAAAATCTATGTACTACATCTCAACTTATTTTATACCCGCACCTCTTAGTCACAATTTAGGCTACTAACTGCAGGATGAGCCTGAAGAGCTGTCGTCCGAAGTGGAAACAGACTGAAACCCACTGTGCGGCGCACAATGGGATTTTTTGGCCAAAAATAAATTCGAAATTAAAGTAGTGATAAATAAATATTTTTTAACTGCAATCGACAGATATCTTATGGGGGAAAAAGCCCATGTATAATTTTTTGAGTTCCGTTTCGTTTAGCCATACAGGGTGCTCAAAGTTGAACAAAAAATATGTCATATGAATTATGAATTTTATGACCTGATACGAAAAGCTCTATCTAAGCCATTTATCGACGTATATATTTGGTTTTGACATCTAAATATAGAAAATGACCTCTACTTTTCTAGGAAGTAATCTCGTTTCTTCTAACTTTGAAATCTGATTTTATATGATTTTTCAAATACTGATAAAAAATATAGAAAAAATTTTTTCTTCGTCAACTTTAAGGAATAAAATAAAAAAACCAAAAAAAAGGTATCTTGGTTTTTTTTGTGTTATGAACTAACATATTCTTTATCAGATCACATTAACAGATATTAATTTCACGCGCGCCTTCGCGTGTTTTAATTATTCTCCTAACTGGCTAAAAGTGCATTTTTCAAATTACATTTATAATGACATATTCAAAATTAAAAAAAATAAAGTGTATAGAAGATCTATCATCCAATTGACATCTGTAATATAGAAAATGGTTCACAATGTGAAATACAGCAGCTCATTTTTGAATTAGCTATATAGGTTCTATTATATATTGTTTTTTTTGCAGGGTAAAAAAGAAATTCAAAAAATTTCCAAAAGTTTGAAATCAAATAAAAAATAAAAAAAGTCTCCTCAATTTTTTAATATATGTTCACCCCAAGTGTGCTTTATAACCCCCCATAGTCAGTTTCATCATTCATGCGCGCTCTTCTCAATAATTCATTTTTTTCGACGAGGTGTATATGCGCGCTATCACTATGGATGTACATACATATGTACACTAGACCGTCTCGCTTTATATGGACCAAAAAAAAAAAAGTCCACCGTACGCCCCCCATATGATTTCTCTTTCGAAAACATTTCTGGAAAATTTTTTTATTTTTTTTGGATGCCGCTAGAATTCATTTTTTTCATATCTTCGGTATTTATGGTCCGATCGCTAAGATTGATACACCAATCTCTTTAGGTTGCGAGGAGGGTTTCTACTTTATAATTGTATTAACCAAATATGCGCCATTGGGGTCACTTCCACCCAGTCCTTAGTTTATACCACCTTAATGTAATTTTCTTACTTCTTTTGCAAAAGACTAATGTTTTTTGACGACGTTTAACATTCCGGCAAAAAAATTAAATTAAGTATAAACTAAGTACTGGGTGGAAGTGACCCCATTGGCGCATATAGGGTTAATACAATTATAAAGTAGAAACCCTCCTCTCAACCCAAAGAGATTGGTGTATCAATCTTAGCGATCGGAACATAAATACCGAAGATCTCGAAAAAATGAATTTTAGCGGCGTCCAAAAAAAATATAAAAATTTTTTCCAGAAGTGTTTTCGAAAAAGAAAACATATGGGGTGGCGTACAGCGAACTTTTTTTTTCGCGATACGCTCTAATGTACACATGTGTAGCTAGAGAGAAAAGCATTGATGAGCAGTTTTGACATATGTTTATGCTTTAAAATCGCTAATATATTAACTAATGCAATTTTATATAGAATATTTACATATATACTTTCTTTTAGCCTATTTACTTCAAAAGTATCATAACTCAAAAAGGCGAGTGTTCAGGTAAGGATGGGTATGCATGCATGTGTGTGTATGTACATACATATGTATATGTATGTGCATTATATGACGAAATTTCGGTCTGATATATTGAAAATTTAGAGTTTGAGATCAAAAAATTATCTGTGCAATATGTACTATTGATGTACATACATATATAGCCATCGAAAACTTAAAGGGCTTTTTCGTAAAATCAGCTTACTAAGGTATGATAGTATAGAAGTAAATGAGCGATATATGTACTATCATTTGCTGCTTTTTATACCAGCCATGAACATGAAATAGTGTTATAACTTTGTGCCGAAATACTATGTATTTTTATGTAAAGTTTATCATTTGTCGGAATCGCCCAAATCCAGTATAAAATATAGCTCCCATACAACGGATTGTTCATATGTACAAGATAAATTTGAGTATTTGTAACTTATTCAATTAAACAGATAAAATTTAATTTCTATCATTCATAAATGGTATAAAGTCTTTGGTACGCATAAACTTTTTGATATTTGCATTTATCTATTTCGTCTCCCACCTGTGCAGTTACCTTATAAATGGGAGTTTACGTGATTAGATAGGGTTGGTCCCCATACGAAAAAAAAGTTGTAAAAGTCCGCCCCTAAATTTGAAGCTTATGTTGAGAGGGGTAAGGGACACAAAAAAAAATTTTTTTGATCTCGCGAAATACCTCCGAAATCGTTTTTTTATTGTAACTTTGTTATTTTTCATCCGAATTTTAAAATTGATACGTCATTATTTTAGTATTTTACAGCTCTACACTTCCTTCTACTGTCCTTTTGAGCTCTGAAGTCGTTTTCGCATAGTTGGGTCAGCTAACTTATTTGTATGTCCATGAATTATCCCCTTTGTTTTGCCAAATGAAAGTGCTTCAAAATTCATGACAATGTTGCCTTTAAAGGGTTTTACTAAATTAATAAACAAAGAAGTTACGTCACTACGAATATTTAACGTAGCTATTATTTAATTTATTTTTTTAAGCAATTCAATATATGTAAAGTTGTAAAAGTCCGACTTTAAATTTGAAGCTTTGAGGATTAAGGGACAAAAATTTTTTTTTTCTGATTCCGCGAAATTCCGCCGAAATGGTTTTTTTTTTGTAACTTTGTTATTTAACATCCGATTTTTAAAATTCAAAGTCATTATTTTTGTATTTCGAAGCTCTATATTTTCTTCTAATGTCCCTTTGCCCTCTGAAGTCAAATAACAAAGTTACAATAAAAAAACTATTTCGGCGGTATTTCGCGGGATCAGAAAAAAAATAAAATTTTTTTCTTTAATCCTCTCAATATAAGCTTCAAATTCAGGGTCGGACTTTTACAACTTTACATATACTGAATTGCTTAAAAAAAATAGTTAAATAATATCTACGTTAAATAACTTCTTTTTGACGTAACTTCTTTGTTTATTAATTTAGTAAAACCGTTTCAAGGCAACATTGTCATGAATTTTGAAGCACTTTCATTTGGCAATACAAAGAGGATAATTCATGGACATACAAATAATTTAGCTGACCCAACTATGTGAAAACGACTTCAGAGCTCAAAGGACATTAGAAGGAAGTATAGAACTTCAAAATACGTAACTAATGACGTATCAATTTTAAAAATCGGATGATAAATAACAAAGTTACAAGAAAAAAACAATTTCGGCGGTATTTCGCAAGGTCAAAAACAATTTTTTTTTTGTGTCCCTTAACCCTCTCAACATAAGCTTCAAATTTAGGGACGGGCTTTTACAACATTTTTTTTCGACCCTATCTAGTGGGGATCCAAGCCCTAAGAGTACAGATTATAAATAAGTATACATAAACGTCACATAGATAACACAGTGCTACAAAAAAAAAAAGTAAATACACTCATCAAGCGACCTAGCTAAGATTGTTTATCTAGTCAAGTGTAACACGAAACGGTATTTGAAAAATCCGCTGTACCCTCAAATTTTTTTTTATTGCTAAAAAACCGTTATTCCATGCTTGTCGGCACACAAAAATTCCTAGAGGGGCTCTTTTTTAACCGATTTCAATTTTTCCAACGGTTTCGGAAAGTTAAATAATGGTATTCTTAATATATAAACAGCAGTTTGTTAGTTTATAAGGTATAAGAAGAAATTTTTGCACTTAAATCTGAAATTTTCGTAAAATTTTTTCGTTTTTTCGAGTTTGACGTCATTTTTTTGGTACAATTCGAAAAACATGCTTTAATTACAATAAATTGACGAAGTTATAACGCTTTTTCGAAAACAAGAATTTCAACGTTTTTACCACCTATCGCATAGCATAGCATATAAGATGAATTTCATATCAAAGGCTGAAAAAAAACGAACATTTTGAACCCGACCCCCTCAGAATTTGATGAAATTTTGCATAGAGGTACATCTTACCTACCCAAACACAACCTCATTTTTACAAATTGCATTTTCGAAAAATTGTGGGCGTGGCAAGGTATCGAAATATTCGAAAATATTCGAAAAATGGCGATAATAGGTACTTTTAAAGTGTGATTACTAGGGAATGGCTTTACCGATTTCAAAAATTTTTATACCGTTAGAAAGGTATTAAAATCGCCTTTTGAAAACATACACTGTAAAAATTCTATTACACTGAAAAAAAATTTTCATATTTTTTATTTAATAAGTAACTTTTACTTATGTATAAATGGAAAATCATAGTTTTCATAGTTTTTCTGTTCATAAATTTTCATAATAATAATAATACAATGGCGCTATAAAACTCCGGGTTTTATGGCCGAGAAATACTCTCGGAGGGTATGCCGCCCACTGCCGAGAGGTGACCGCTGCTCTTAAAAACCCAATAATTGAATTTTTACTAATAAGAAAATTTAAATTTTTTTTTTTGTGTTTGCTCGGACTGGGGTTTGAACCTAAGACATCTGGCATAGCAGGCGAGCACTCTACCCACTGCACTACAGCGGCCACTAAAATAAATTTTCATTATAAATATAAAATAAATATAAATAATATTTGGAAAATAAAGATTATTATTTTATTTTCAGTGTACTAAAACAAAAAAAAAATTTACAGTGTATTTTTTTGAAAGCTAATTTCAATACCTTTCTAGTGGTATGAAGATCTTTGAAATCGGTACAGCCATTCCCTAGTAATCACACTTTAAAAGTACCTATTATCGTCATTTTTCGAATATTTTCGAATATTTCGATACCTTGCCACGCCCACAATTTTTCGAAAATGCAATATGGGTGTTTCCATGGTTATGCACGCGACATTTGTACACGTTTAATTGTGTTTGAATGTTGTAAAAATAGAAATACAATGGGAAGAAGTCACATCTTTTAGGATCGCTGCATTGTATGTGATGAGTTTTTTAAAAAAGGATTAAGTATAGGAAAATTGAGCACTGGATACTCAAGTTCCAGTCAATCAAAGTTGACTTACGCACGTGACAAAAATGGAAGTTGCTTTTAGAACCGAGAGAAAAAATGCGAAAGTAAGCGAATTGTAGGAGATTTTTATTCCGGTAATTTTTTTTTTATAAAGGTTAATAATGGAGCTTCATAATCATGTTTGCTTCGAAAACCACTGATCATGGGTTGGCTAAAGAAAAAAAAAATTATTGATTACTCACGTGACATTACGCACGTGACATTACGCACGTGACACTTTTTACCTTCATACATATTTTAGTAATTTTACATATATTTTCAGAAGTTTTTGACAAAAAATTAAACTTTTATTCAAAAATGGAAAATAAAAAATAAAAATTAATTCTGATACAGATACAATCATAAAGCGCTTTGCAACTACTGTCTTATTGCAGATTAAAGTATCCTTCCGGCCGGGAGCTTCAACACTTATGTCATCTCGGATATAAAATTCGTGGACTGCTTTAATGTTTTCCAACATATTATCGTTTGAACATACTGGTGTCTCAGATTCATTATTCGAAAGTTTGGGATACTTTTTATACAAAGCTTGTAGCTGCATCTCTCTTTATTGCGTTCTTTGGTAATGCCCTCTCTACCGTCTTCATAGCTTTGCATAGTGTTTGTTTACACATGTAACCACTTTTTAATTGGGTATTTGAATTTTTCTTGGTTGCTCTACATTTTTTTGTCGAATGCAATCTCTATTCCTTTTTTCTTTCAATATATTTGAATTATTTTTGGCCTCACATGCCTTTCTCTTGCGATATTCACGCATTCTTTCAGCTTGTTTTTTTCTATGTTCTTTAAGCTTATTTTCATCTTGCTTAAGCCTCTCCCTCCACCGATTTTGATTTTTCGCATTACTTGACATCTATAATATTTATTGTAAAAGTAAAGTAAACAATAAATTTGCTTAACAAACAAAACAATAAGACACTTAAACTGATACTGCGCTAATTATGGCACTATGTAGTGCTTTTGCATTACGCACGTGACATACGAATGTTGCCAAAATAGAAATGAAAAAATACCGTTATTGATGCACAGTTTGATCTCTTCTTTCATTTTTATATTCATTTGTAGTTGTATCAATTACTTATATACCAAACTGCGATATTACATATATATTTATTTCGTCAGCAGCAATTAAAAGTAATACATTATACTGCTTTTAAATTGAATAAAAGAGTTATAAGTTTTGCATACAATTTTTTGGAATTTTAAATTATAAAGGGCTGAAATTTTTTTGCATAGTAAAATATCAACATTTTTCTTTTATTTTCTGTGTCTATAAAAATTCTGCGAGAGTTTTGATTTTTTAAGTCACGGTGGACCATTTCATGGAAACACCCATATGTAAAAATGGGGTTGTGTTTGGGTAGGTAAGATGTACCTCTTTGCAAAATTTCATCAATTTCTGAGGGGGCCGGGTTCAAAATGTTCGTTTTTTCAGCCTTTGATATGAAATTCATCTTATATGCTATGCTATGCAGTGGGTGGTAAAAACGTTGAAATTCTTGTTTTCGGAAAAGCGTTGTAACTTCGACAATTTTTTAAATTTTTCAAAAAATAAGGTCTAGTTTTACTAAGAATTAATAGTAGAACAATAATATTTGTTGTAATTAAAGCATGTTTTTCGAATTGTACCAAAAAAATGACGTCAAACTCGAAAAAACGAAAAAATTTTACCAAAATTTCAGATTTAAGTGCAAAAATTTCTTCTTATACCTTATAAACTAACAAACTTCTGTTTATATATTAAGAATACCATTATTTAACTTTCCGAAACCGTTGGAAAAATTGAAATCGGTTAAAAAATAGCCCCTCTAGGAATTTTTATGTGCCGACAAGCATGGAATAACGGTTTTTTAGCAATAAAAAAAAATTTTGAGGGTACACCAGATTTTTCAAATACCGTTTCGTGTTACACTTGACTAGATAAACTATCTTAGCTAGGTCGCTTCATGAGTGTATTTTCACTGTAGCACTGTGTAATTAAATAAATATTTTTGAAGTAGTTACAAATATATGCTTATGCCTATATATATAATTGCCCTTCAGCATTCCAACTCAATTAGTTTCGAAAATAAATGCATTTAATGGTTTTTCGCGGCACCCGATTAAGTTCATTTTTACACCATGTATTAATATTCATAAAAAAAAGCCTATTTTCAAAATTTGAGCACTCTAGGTCCATTTTTACTATATATGGCCGTATTTTATATGAAACGTTCCCATTGTGCGGCGCAGCGTTACAAAGGCCTACTTGATTTAATTTGTACTAGTATCGCCGGTGCTCGAAATTCGACCATGCAATTTATTTTTTCAACTTTGTATTGGTACAAAAATTATTCCTTTTGCGGAGATAAGCCACACTTTCCAAATTCCAGTTGTACCGCAACACTGATTTGCCCTTTTGATCACGGTCCGACGCGAAATCATGATCAAAATCAAGGCAGATCTAGAAAGGTAGGCCCGGTGGCGAATTCAGAAATGTCCCATGTATTTTGTTATTGTAATTGGTAGAGTGTAATGTCAAAATTATATTTCGCCGTGGTTAAAATCTGAATTCGCTTGGGGCTCGTCCATTCCTATTGGCCATGATGTGAATTCGCTTTGATTTTGACATTACACTCTACCTTTGTAAATAAAAAAAGAAGTTTTTCAATTCGCCGCGAGCCTACTTGTTAGATATGCCTTGGTCAAAATTAAAATTACTCAGTGTGCTCTCCCACCCTCTCTGTCATTTTTGCTTTAACGGAAAATCAATAGGAGATATTTGGCCGCGTTGATTTTGATCTGAGCGTAAACTGGGCCAATGCATATAAAATAGAGAGAGTGCTTTGAAATTAAAGCAACTCTTAAACTGTGTTTACGATAGCTATTTCTCTTAACTAAAAATTTTATTTATTAATTATAAAGAAATTAAATAATTTATAGAAAAAATTATATGCCTATGCACTGCTCCTCACTCATACGAACACATCCATATCAATTTTATGTGGATATGAGTATGTTAAATATGCAAAACAGCCTGGCAATTGTTTGTATGGGAAAAATGTTAGCCTATTAATATATTAATATAATAATAATATATAGATACATATATGTATACATATTAACTTCAAACACTTGCAAAAAAAGTAACGTTGATGTACACGGCATGAAGTGCATTACCTACTTTCCAGAAAAATTTAAAGAAATCTAAGCAACATTAGACTTAGAAAATATATTGAACAAAAATATTTCATTTGTTTACAAATAATAAAAAAAATATTATGAAAAGATTACGCATTGTGAGCAGCGATTTTTGCGATTCAGGCGATGTACATATGTGCTTCATCAGTCAGTAAGTAAACATAATTCAAGTATCCTGGCTTTAATTACGTCTGTCTCCTGCTTTCTATTATTCTTTACAGAAAGAAGTACAGATCAAACGCTAGATGTTGTTTTGGAAAAACTGGAAATCATGCAAGAAAACCAAAAGAGGATGGTGAATTGTATTTATGGCTTTAAAATAAACCTGCCTTCGTCCAATAAAACCATTGTCGTAAGAGTGCCATGTTCTTTTTAACTAAATTTCTTGTGTTGAAGAAGTGTTTTCTATGCTCACTAGTGCTGGAAAAACATCGATGTTTACGAGTATCGATATTTTCGATATTTTTGAGAAAAAAACATCGATATTATCGATATATCGACCTCTATATTAGAGCTCTAGATACCCGGGTATCGAAAAGATCGAATTTGTGTGAGGCTCGTTTGTTGTTCAAATGCCCGTACAAACATTCGAGCATTCGAGCTTACAGACAAAAAAATTTTTACCAGGAAAAAAAAATAAAAAAATACATATGAAGACAACAAAAAAAAAAATAAACAAACGAAAAATACAAACTTCAAATGCCCGCATTGTTCAAACATACGGGTAATAAACAAACAAACAAGTGTTCGAGAATTTGAACAGCATTTGTTCGGGCTACTCGAAAATGTTCAAAAAAAATCGAGAGCTCTACTTTATATAAACCTTAATTTAACACATCTATATATAACAGCTTTATTTTTCGAAATGTCTGCATTCATGCCTGCATTCTCGTGCCCTGAATTGAACGAGAGTGACAGTCATTTATATTACTCTAAAAATTAACTAAATAAACATTTAAACTAAATATTTCAATTTATTATAAAAAGAAATCTTTTTTGAAAAGGGAATTCAATAATCAAAAAAAAACAAAAAAGGTAAATTCTGTTCCAGCCAGAAAGAGTAGGTATCAATTACAGTGGTTCACTGAAATATTTCGCATTTAAGTTATTTAAAAAACCATGTTAAAGACTAAAAGATTTGAAATAGACAAATTAATAACGCATTCTAAATACCTTTTACACTCAGAGAAAATAAATCAAAAATAAAATTTTTATTTTTATAATGCACGTTTTCAACCAAGTCATTTTATTTTAAAAATTAAATTTTTTAAATTAAAAATTAAATTTTTGGAATTAAAATGTATTTGGGATTTAAAAAGAAAATGTTTAAATTAAAAATAAAAATGAATGGAAACAAGTAAGGAAGCCTAAGTTCGAGTGGAATCGAACATTAGATACTCAGCTGTATGCTTTCATTGTTTGTTTGCGTTTGATAGAATCCCGGTTTATTTTATATAAAGCGAGTGCTGCATAAAGTGGGCGTAGCCACGTCCATTTTCAACATTTTTATCAGTCATCCAACTAAGCATATGAATATTATTCTTTGTGCAAAATTTCATTCCTTTATGACTTCTAGTTACAAAGAAGTCACGTTACAAATTCCAAAAGGGTGTTCCAGAAATATCTTTGTTAAAAAGTAGGCGTGGTCATAAACCGATTTCAATAAATTTCTGCGTGTCTACTAACACAAGTAATAGAAGTGTATAAACCAAGTTTCGTCATAATATCGCAATTATTTGTCGAGTTATAGGCTAAGAAATCTCGTATATCCCTTTGTCTACAACGAGGCGGTGCCACGCCCATTTTCCAAAATTTTTCTACTTATTGTTTCTGGTCTATTGTGGAACTCATGCCACAAAATTTCAATGAATTATCTTTATATTTGACAAAGATATCGCTTAAAATGTTTTTATTAGGTCACTTTATAATACCCATATATAAAAGTGGGCGTGGTCGTCAACCGATTTCGATAAAATTTTGAAAGTTTATTACGACAAGTAATAAAAGTGTACACACCAAGTTTCGTCATTATATATAAATTACTTGTCGAGTTATGGGCTCAGAAATCTCGTATATTCCTGCTTCTAAAAAGAGGCGGTGCCACGCCCATTTTCCAAAATTTTTGTGTTTTTCGTTTTATGTCCGTAGTTGGACTCCTGCCATAAAATTTCAATGATATATCTTTATATTTGACAAAGATATCGCTTAAAATGTTTTTGTTAGGTCACTTTATAATACCCATATATAAAAGTGGGCGTGGCCATCAACCGATTTTAACAGTTTTCCGTCCAAACGTTTGCCTAAGTAAGTAAGTCACGCGATATATCTTCAACGGTTTCTGAGTTATGACATATAAATCTTTCAATGTTTGCCCCCTAATAAGTGGGCGTGGCACCGCCCATTTTCCAAAATTTCATCAAATTTCTTCATAGGGCCCTGAGCTCAACACGTGGGTAAAATTTCATCGCCCCAGCTATATTAGTGGCTGAGATACCAAATTTTCGATTTTTTGTATATAGGAAAAGTGGACGTGGTCATGGTCCGATTTCGCCCATTTTCAATACCAACCGTCCCAGTCTCGATACCAACTTGCATTCCAAATTTCATCAAAATATCTCAATTTTTGCGCGAGTTAGAGTGTTTACAGACGGACGGACGGACATGGCTCAATCGATTGCTCTTTTCACCCTGATCATTTTGATATATATAAGTCTATATCTATCTCGATTATTTCATTCTGTTACAATCCACCGTTATGTGATTAAAACTATAATACTCTGTGTACAAGTACAGCTGAGTATAAAAAACATAAGTTTTTGGTTCAAAATCTCATAGTGCTTAGAAAGAAATAAAAATTTTTAACTACTTCATTAGTGAGCTCTCATACCATTTTTTTTGTTTTTGTTTTTTTTTTTTTTGCCGATCACGTCGGCAAGGTCACTGGATGGTAGGTTGTAAAAAGGAAAAAATGAAAAGAAAAATTAATACAAGCAAAATGCAAGGCGGCGCACACTGGTCTCATTTGTATGGAGAGTGGGACAAAACTCAATTTCTTGGAAACGGATGGACCTACCGAAACCAAATTTGGCACATTGGTGTCCCACTATACGACTCATCTTTCAGAAAAATTAAAAGCATATATGTTGTAATCCACGCCCACCACTAACGCTAGTTTACAGCCAAAAAAAAATAAGAAAACCAGGAATGGGGGAGGATAGGAATTGACCTGCTGAGTTTGGAACTATTTTTTTTAATTTTTTGTATAGCAAGGTTTTTGAGATAACGGTAATTTTGTGTTTTTTTGTTATCACTTCATTCAAAAATTATTTTCTCTGGAGTTACAAATGCGATAAATGCAAGCAGTTTCTCGTTCGAAAGGCAATTAAAATACGCTTCAAACGACATACAACCTGTAGTGGTCTATTAAAAACTCGCTGAGCGAAAGCTGGTCAAAGTCAAAATTTTGTGGATTTTTTGCGATTTTTGAAAAAATTTTGATTTTCAAATTAAGTTTTTATAAAAAGTTGTAAAAATCTGGAAAGTTTTATTACTTTAAAAATTTCCGCGTTTAATTGCAAAGACTTTAAGCGTAATATCACAGAGATCCGATAAATATTTTATTTTTGGCGATTTTTTTCTTGTGAAACAAAAAGGATATTTTGGGCGAAAAACTTGGTTAGGTGACTTAATTATGTGAAAACGACTTCATAGGTCAAAAGGACATTAGAAGAAAATATAGAGCTTCCAAAGACTAAACTAATGACATTTCGATTTTAAAAATCCGATGTCAAATAACAAAGTTACAATAAAAAAATATTATTCCGCGATATTTCGCGGGATCAAAAAAAAAAATTGTATGGAGAGTGGGACCGAACTCAATTATTAAGATTTTATCGAAAATAAAGTTTTATCGAAAACAGTCGATATAAATATGTACAAAAATCGTAAAAGGGAAACAATATTTTGTATAGACTAGTTACATTTAATATGATATTTTAAGAAAAAGGAAAAAAAGGGAAAAATGTATAAACAGACTTCTTAAGAGAAGACTTGAACGAACTCAAATCTGCTTATAAGACCTGGTCCAGAGTGGTCCTTAATTGTTAAAAGTTTAAATGAAAATGCTAATGCTTGAAAATTACGCTCATAGAAAAGCCAAGATTTCTTCATCTTGTATTTTGCTAAAAATAAATTGTTTTCATTGTTTCCTTTCGCTAAATCATGAAACATACGTTTTTCTTGCGTTTCCATAGTTATCCGCATTTTTTTTAACACTCAAACTTGAAATATCGCAAAAATCATAATACACTTAGTTACATAAACTTTTACCAGAAAAAATTTTTTTCAAATGTGTTGACTTTAAATGAGCCAAAGTAACATTTAATGATGGCTATTGCGTATAGAAGGAGGTTTTCCATAAAATTCAATATATTTCCCACGGAAATGCATGACAGAAGTTTCTTTTTCAAGCACCAACGTTTTTGACTTTTGTGTATGGGGGCTGACCAGTGTGCGGCGGTAGCCTAGTGGTGATGCCATTAGACTTCCAACCGGAAAATCCGAGGTTCGATCTCGGCGGACGCCAAAAAATAAAAATGTTAAAAAGAAGTCTGATGAAGAGATGTGGTGGTCTCCGAAATGGATCTATAACTTCTACCAAACAAGTATTAATCTTTCATACCAATTTTTCCTTAAAAAAAAAATGGTCTTGAGAGCTCAATAATGAAGTAGTTATCAAAATAAAAACGACCAAAAACCAAAAGTAAAAATTTTTAAATTTAAAATGTTTTTTCTTGATTTTGCAATTCTACAATGAACATTAAAAAAAAAATGTTCGTATTTACATTACTTTTAAACACAGGAATTTCTACATAGGAATCAAATTTTAAAAAAATCTCCAAATTTGGGGAATTACCCACAAAACGGCAATGCCGCCTTTTACCAGCTTCTTTCCGCGTTTATCAGTGATATCATGACCGTCGATATATCGAATATCGGAAAAAATATCGATATATCGAAAAAGTTCAAAAACATCGATGAATCGATATTATATCGATATCGCTTCCAGCACTAATGCTCACTGCATTAGCGACTACTCGACGTTCCAATACTCCAAGCATTCATTATGAAGCGTTATCAAGTCGTATTGTACGTCGTCTACGAGTCGTTTTGACACGTCGTCAATGGGTGAGTTTCTAAGAAAAAGCTGCTCCGCAACTGTTGAGCTGAACAGTTGCCAACAGTCGTGTAGCAGTTGAGTTAAACAGCTACGTCTTAGAAACGGTTTGATGAATTTATCAGCTGTTTGGCTTTACACAACATGTTGAGCTCAAGTAGCGAAGAAAATTTGTGATGCAAAAAATGGCGAAAAGTTGCCAACTGTTGAGCTGAGCGGAATTACTCAACAGTGCGTTTCTAAGACAAACACTCAACAGTTGCACAACAGCTCAGTCTTAGAAACTCACCCAATGACTCGTTTATGTGGCTCGCTAGAGAACTGTTCTTTTCATCCACTTACGACTTCGCCGGCAGGTCGCACGACTTACGTTTTGGTTGCCGAACGTTCTCACTCAGAGAAGAAAAATGTTATTTATTTCCTTATTTTTGGTTTAAATAAAGGTCCTTCGGAAAATTCGTTCAAACTTTGATAACACCACACAATTATTCACATTAACATTTATTTAGAATTTGGTTTACAAGTCTCTACGGACTGAACGGTGACGATGGCTTTTGTTCACTGACTTCTTGAAGCTTTTTTACAAAAGACATCACCTCGGTTCAGCTTATACATTTATTTGGTATTTACAAGAAAAACACATACATATATATATGGGAACTTGATTCCCTCTTTAATCAACATCTGACTCAGCACTCCATACAAAGTATAGGCACATTAGTGCCAGCATAAATTTATGATGTAAGAACAAACATACATATTTACATGTATGCATAGCATAAAAACAGCTATGTACGGAGGATGAAATAAGATCCGCCGTTCCTAAGAAAACAAAAGCTAAGAAGTAGCTTTTACAAAATTTTGAAGCAAATCTGGAATGCTGAGTAAGATATTAATTCAGCAAGCATATTATTTTATTTTCAAAATATGCTTACTTTATTTTCCTTATTTTCTTTATTTGCCTTAATGGCCTCTAATGTAACTCCCCCCACGGTTAGAGTAAGAACTCTCCTGAGTTCTTTCATTAACAATTTTAATTTTCATATTCCTCCTTTTTAAGTACAATACAATAAAAACGACAAAAACCACAAAACATACAATTATGGTAATATTTAAGCCGTATGATACATTTTTATGATATTTTAATTCTTCAATCTCTTCAATATTCTTGAAATCTTCTACTTTTATTTCGTTAAATTGTATATTAGCTTTATAGCTTTGATTCAGCATTTTAGCTGGGTAGTTAAATTTTTCTGTGAATTCAATTTTTTTATTCTCAAAAACTTGATTGTTTATTTGTATTTTACAGTTTGTATGATGGATTAAGTAATTCTTATTTATTGACAATTCTCTATTGTCACAGTTTTGAATTATCTCTTCTTGATATGAATTGGTAATTAACAATGTATCATCTTCTACAATCATTAATTTTGTTTTATTATTAAATCTAAAAATACAATCGTTTCTAAATATACAATTTTGACTTAGCTTTAAATCTTTTAGTGCAGTATTTTTTTCATAATGAAAATTTTTTTCATTAACAGTAATTATTAATTCATTTTCTGTTTCAATTTCTAAATTTTTGGTATTTGGCAATGGTGCTATAAGCTTCAAATCCGTCAATATATAATTTCTAGGGATTTTAATTGCAATGACAATAGACTGATCCTTGTATGACAATATCCCCATTCTTGATAATTTTAATTTATAGAAATCTATTCTGAAATAATCAATTTCTTCCTTTGTCAAAATTACAGGATGAATTAAATTATATTTAGCAGCGGCTATGTTATTCTGAATGTCCTCAATTTTATCTTTAATATACCCTATTTTATATATCATGTCATTAAAAAATAATTGATTAAAAATTTCCACATTTTGTTCATCCTTTTTTATAAAAAGTTCATTAACTTTCTTCCTGTCTTCCATTATCGTTTTTCATGGTATCCTCAAATTGTGTATTTATCGATATCTGCTGATTCAGAGTTTTAATTATGTTATGATCGTTTTTCTGTTGAACCTCTAGGTAACCTAAACACCCTTATTGCGGTTGTCGTCGTCGACGCTCAGTCGACACTCACTCGACAGTGTCCGCGACGACTTATTGAAATCGGTATTACGTATTGTAAAGTCGATAACTTGTGACAACTATCGATACATTTTTGGTATCAGCTAAGTCGACGTCGACGCTCACTCGACGCCATTTTCGTCGACGCTGTGTTTGATGACGACTAGAACAAAATTTTGTAAGTATTTATTTTTTTTAATTTAGTAATATAGAACTAATCTACGTATTTTTATTGTATTTATTTAGATATCTATAATGAAGATTACGAGCGCAGAACAATTTGAAGCTTTAATTGCCGAATTAGAAAAAAAACCTTCCCTTGCACAAGGTTTTCAAAAAGGGAGCTCACCAGCCGATTTTAAGCACCTTTGGGAAGCAATTTCCAATAAATTGAATACCCTGGGACCTCCCTTAAGAGACAGTGCTGGTTGGCAGAAAGTAATTAACATAACTAATAAACATTTGTATATATATATTAATGAATATTAAAATTACAGGTCTGGCGGGACTACAAAATGAAGGTAAAGAAGAAGCTGACAACAAACAAGGATGAATGCAGGGCAACAGGTGGTGGTATGTACAAACAAATGCCGCTTTACCCACTGGAGGAAGCTGTAGCCAACTTTTTGCAATTCAATAAGCAACTAAATCCGGATGGCAACGTGCAAGGTATTAGGCCTCCAGATGCCGAACCACAAAATTTGGAACAATGTTCGGCTAACTATGACTATGATCCAGTCAATAGCGGTGCTATCATCATTGAGAACATCCAGTTGCACCCACCAGTTTCAGTTCCTGAAGATGAGCCATGCACTTCAGCGGTCGCAAGAAGCAGACAACAATCGACCACCCCTTCATTGTGCCCAGCAGGTATGCAGTCTGAAAATGTACCCACAAATTCAACCAGTGGAAGAAACACTCCTGTCAGAGCACGCAAAAAAAATTCAAATCAAAGGCACGATCTCTTGGAACAACATACCAATATGCAAAAGAGTGTACTTACGGATGTGTCAAACAAAATTGCATCCATGAAGCGTGCTCTACGAGATACAGCTGGGTATCAACAGAAAATTCTCGATATTGAGCAAAAGAAGCTGGCACTGATGGAGAAAAGGGATCGCAGGGAGGTGGAGCTACACAAGGCTAATTTAAAATTAAAAGAAATTGAAGTCCAAATAGCCACAACAAAATTAAAAATGTTGAAAAAGAAAGACTGACCTCGTGATGTATATAATTAAGTGTACATATTCTAAGTGATAAGTATCTGAATTTCCTTTAATTTTTTTTTTTTTTTTTTTTAGTTTAATGTAAGTAAATGTTTTTTTCTCATTGTTGAGTGAATTTGTTTTTCCTTATTTAAATGTAAATATTTTTGTGATGTAAATAGTTAAATGTACATATTTTTAAGTATAAGTACCTGAACTGTTTTTTTTTTATTAAATGTACATATTTACTTTTCTTAATTTTGAAAAACTCAACTGTTTTCGTGTACTTTTAATGTAATTTTTTTTATTTTTAAGTGAATTGCTTTTTTTTATTTAAATGTATATAATTTGTTATGAACATATATAACTGAACTGCTTTTGTTTTGTGATATTAATATTGTTTTTTTTTTTATTTAAATGTAAATAATTTGTTATGAACATATACATATGTATAACTGAACTGCTTTTGTTTTGTGATATTAACATGAGATACTGAATTAAACTTATTTCATGCGAAGGTATGAACTCATACTATAAAAAACTGTTTTTTATTTGTTCTCTAATTTGCGATGCTTCAACACTTATGTTATTTTCTACATCATCAGTATTTCCGCTATTATCGTGGTTGTGTCCAATTTCTGTATCCTCGTTTGTTATACTCGAACCAAAATCAATACATACGTTGTGAAGAGCTGCACACACATTCGCAATTTGCGTGGCTTTAGATGGCGTATAATGAAGTTGACGCGCCCCGAGCAAACAACGAAATCGATTTTTCAGGACGCCAATAGTGCGTTCAACTATGTTCCTAGCTTTGGCGTGTTTGGTATTAAAAATTGCTTCTGGACTTCCTTCTGTTGCGGATCGATATGGTGTCATGATATATGGTTCAAGAGGATAACCCGCATCACCTATACATAAACCATTTTATATATTTTGTGCTTATACAATTTTTTAAAAACAATTGATTTTTACCTAATAGCCACGAGTTACGCTCTCCAGTATCGTATCGTTCCCTTAAAAGTCTTCTCGCATGGCTCATATTCCAAATTAAGGAATCATGGCCGAGCCAGCAAAGCGAGCATCCAAATACCGAATCCGCATATTATGGTCGCAGATCTGTTAAGTTTATTTTTTTTTTTAATAATTATTTACAAAATAATTTTATATATACTTACTATCATCGCATTTAAACTGAAAAACCCCTTTCGATTAAAGTAAAGATGTTGGTCTTCTTTGTTTGGAGCCAAAATTTTAATGTGCGTCCCATCCACACATCCAATGACTCCAGGAAATCCGGTTTTTTGGAAAAAATGCTGCTTCGCTTCTGTTTTTTCAGCATCTGTCATATGGAAATTGATCCATAGAGGACATATCACTTCCTCCAACACATCTAGTGTTTCGCACAATACTGCGCTTACTGCTGGTTGGGAAAGGCCAAGATTAAAATCGTTTCCAACACTTTCTTGGTACGATCCTTGCGCCAAAAACCGCAAAGTTGCTGCCAATTTTATTTCCTTTGAGATGGCTGTTGTTCTAACCGCTTGCTTCATCCTGGGACTAATTTTGTCCATTATGGACCTGAATGCGGATTTCTTTAGTCTAAAATAATCTTCAAATCTGAAATTAAAAACAATTTTAGCACTGAAAATCCACTGAATAAAATAAAATACGTAAAACTTACTTGTTATCTGGCAAATTATATATAACGGAGTTTTGCCGGATTATTTTTCTTTTTAATTTTAGCTCTTCCCTGCTCTGTTCATCGCTGGAACTTGATGAATCATATGCAAAATACATTTTTTTTAAATATCAAAACAAGCCAAATAAAAATCACGGAAAAATCGCATACAAAATGTAAATAAAACCGAACAGCTGATGCAGGGATGGTATTTTCGACATTGTTTTATCGATAACCAGTCGACGTCGTCTCGACACGCTTAGCTGATACCGATTTTGCGTCGATGTGACAACGACGTCGAGACGACGTGATGTCGACTGAAAAGTTACGTCGACGTCGACGACGACAACCGTAATAGGGGTGAAAATTTCTTGTCTGTCGTTGTCGTCCATTACTCCAAACAACCAATTATATGCAGTTCCTACCATATTTATTAACCCTCTCTTAAACCTACTTGCTTTTTCTGGCTGAATTGTTTTTATTTTTGCTTCCAAAATTTTTATTTCATTTAAGAGGAATTGCCTTCTTTTAACGGTGCTATTTTCTATATCCTCCCTTAACTGATTTATTATCTCTAATATTTCTGCTGGTTGAACAATATGCAATATTGTTGTAGTTTCATTCACCACTTCTACCTGCCCCATGTGAATAACGGTATACCCTGCTTCGTCCAGTATTGGCGTCACTTGCAGGTGTCCCTTCACCAGCCCTGTAGCCGACTTCATTCGGCCTACCATAACCATCAATATTACGAAAAATATCATCTGAAATGTAGTAAATTGTATGTAAATATCTATTTTAGTAATAATAATTTTTTTTTTTTTTTTTTTTTTTTTACGTATCACCATTATGGGCTGTGATACTAAACCTATCATCGTTTATCTTCATTATCATCAGGAGCTAAATCCTGTATCCTAGCAAATTTTTGTGGTATTTTTATATTACTACTGTGAACCTTCTGCAATGGATTAATTCTGAAGTATGGTTGATCCTTATGCCTTACTCTCTGTAATTTTTGATGGGTCCTGTTTCTCTAGTTTCTATGTATTCTTCTCTATTTATATTATGCTTGGCTATTGTTTTTTCTTTTGCTATTTTTATTCTGTCTTGTAAAATGGATGGACAAATATTTTCCTTGGCGAACCTTGGAGAACATTTGATAGTTGAATGATGCCGATCATTATAGTTGGCTATAACGATCTGCATTCTCATTTCTGTTGAAAGACTTGTATCCTCAATTCCTGTTAGTTTCTCCAACAAGGTTGAGTGGAGTCTCTCAATATCTGCATTTCCAGTGTGTTTGTTAGGCTTGGTAAGGTGGACCTCTACATTTTCATCATTCAAATATTTATCAACTGTTCTGCTCTAAATTCATTATCCATCACAATTTTTTTCGGTTTTCCGAATTTTGCAAAATGTTCCATTATTATTGTTTTCTTTGCTCTCCAGTTCCTATCAGTTATTGTATACGCTGCCGCAAACTTTGTTAATTTGTCAATCGTTGTAACAAACGAATGTTTGTTGAAGTGAAATATGTCAATATGTATGATTTCGTTTTTGTCAGTGGGTGTTTCAGTTAAGTTAAATTTCGGTTTAATAGGTTTTCGGTCGTATTTAATTTGTTGACATTTTTGGCAATTGTTAATTATTAGCTGTATATGTTCTCTGAGTTTTGGATAATATATTTTTTCTTTCAGGGAATTATAAGTTTCGTTTATGCCACTATGCATGGATTCATTATTATGATAAAGCGAAATCTGCTTATGGAGTTCTTCTTCTTCTATTATTTCCGATGCCCTTTTCGTGCATTTTATAAATTTAACTTGGTTATCGAAATTAAACAATGATATCAGCATTATTTGAATTTTGTTGTAGTCTGCTTCGGAAACTTCCGAATAAATCCCTACTTTTCCATTATATATGTATCGTTTAAAAATGTTTTTAATTGTATTTTCATCGTCCATTGGATTTATTTCCAAAATCTTCCTATTGTGAATTATTCTCATTTCTTCTACTGTACTGTAGGTCAAAATTATTTGGGTTTTATATTTATTCACAATATCTTCTTTTATTGTAAAATGTTCTGCTAACTCTTCATCTGCAGAATGGATTGTATCAGAAATTTCAAGATTTGACTCATTGTCATTGTTAGGGTTTATTTTTGGTGAACTATCTATTCTACTCAAAAAATCTGCTACCACGTTATCTTACCGTTTAGGTATTCGATTTCATAATTATATTCTTGGAGCTTTAACAACCACCTCTGATGGCGTTGGGAAAATTCCTTTCCCTTGTAATATAATATAATACAATGGCGCTATTATAACTCTGACGAGTTTTATGGCCGAGCTTCTCTCCCAATTCGAGGTGTGCTCCTTTTTGTTTTTCCTACTAATTGGGTGGACCTACAGTTTTATGCCGGCTCCGAACGGCGAATGCATTTTTTGTGAGAAGCTTTTTCATGGCAGAAATACTCTCGGAGGGTATGCCGCCCACTGCCGAGAGGTGACCGCTGCTCTTAAAAAACCCAATAATTGGATTTTTACTAATTAGAAAAATTTGTTTGGCTCGTTCCCTTGTACTTATTATTTAAATACTTAATTGGGCAATGGTCAGTTATAATTTTAAATTTTGATCCATAAATGTATGGTCTGAAATAAGTTACTGAATATATAATTGCCAGAAATTCTTTATCCGTTGTGGCATATTTTTGTTCGTGGTTGTTCAATGTTCTTGATATATAACATACTGGGTGACCCTGCTGGGAAAGTACAGCTCCTATTGCATAGTCACTTGCATCCGTTGTAATGGTGAATTCCCTATCATATTCGGGAAATTTCAAAATTGGATGAGATGAAATCAATGCCTTCAAACTTTCGAAGCTAGCTATATACTGTGGATCTCTTGGGTTCACTTTATTACCTTTCTTTAAATATTTTATCATTGGGTACGCTATTCTAGAGTAGTCCTTAATAAATTTTCTATAATAACCTGTAGCTCCCAGAAATCCTCTAAGCTGTCTTTCTGTTTTCGGAATTTTCAATTCTTGTATAGATAAAATTTTATCCGGATTTGGTTTGATACCCTCTTTTGTTAATATATGCCCTAAGAACTGAGTTTCCTTTCTCAGAAAACTGCACTTGTCCGCTTGAATCTTTAAATTATGTTTTGATAATATAGAAAAAATTGTTTCCAATGACCTCATATGCTCCTCCAAAGAAGTTGAGAAAACTAAAACATCATCCAGGTACACAACACAAATTTTGTTGATATACTCTCTCAAAATTTCATTCATCATTCTCTGAAAAGTGGCTGGGGCATTTTTCAACCCAAAAGGCATACGGACATATTCATATAGTCCTGCCGGAGTAACAAATGCTGTCTTTTCGATGTCCCTTTCTGCCATTAGTATTTGATGATATCCTTTGGCCAAGTCAATGGTGCTAAAGTACTTCGCTTTGCCCAGCTTGTCCAGAATTCCGTCAATATTTGGTAGAGGATACTTATCATCGACAGTCAATTGATTTAGTCTCCTATAATCAACCACCAATCTGTATTTCTGAACTCTTGATTCGCCCAACTTCTTCGGTACAATTAAAATCGGTGAACTATATTTACTTTTACTTTTTCTTATTATTCCCTGTCCTTCCAATTCACAAATTTGTCTTCTTACTTCTTCCTCATGTTTTGGGGGTAACCTATAAATTCTTGAATTAATTTGTTGGTCTGTAGTGGTTTTTATTTCGTGAACCACCGACCTTGTGTTTGTTAAAATATCTCCCTCCCTGTAAAATAATTTGTGAAATCTCCGCAATAGCATTTCGATTTTATTTTTCTCATCTGATTTTAGATGATCTAATGGGATATTTCTCTCTTCACACACATCCAATGAATAAATTTGTTCCTGTACCGTTTTCATATAAAACGGGAGGGTTACACCATTCTTCAATACTATTTGCATATTTTCAATATCGATAATTTAAAAATTTTTAAAAATAAAATCATTCCCCAATAACAAGTCATACGGCTTATCAAAATCCATTAAAAGCCACTTCATCTTTGCATTAGCTGGATAGTTAAACTCTGAAGGGCAAGGACTCTTTACTTTAATATTTGGCCTTTCAATGTTGCCATTTAATGTATTGATAATAGTACTTCTACTCTCCAAAATCGGTAAATCAAATCTCTCAAAACTTTCTTTTTTCATTATACTTATAGTAGAACCGGGATCTACCAAAGTACACCATTTTTTTCCGAAAAGTGTTATTATTATTATAATTTTTCTGTCGTAGTTTTCCGAGGCTAGTTTATAAAAAATTCGTTAGTATCGTTCGTTTCCTCGCTTCTACCACTCCTGCTTATGGCATCCACTTCCATAGGTTCAGGCCTATTTGTCCTTCTTGTCTGTTGTGATCTATTTTGATCGTTTTGCCCAGCTATTCCTGAGCTATTATTAAATTGTCTACTACCTGTCCGAGCCGATGGATTTAAGTATCGGTTTTGTCCCGAATTATTCGAAAACCTATTCTGAAATGACTCATTCGAGTATCGATGTTGATTTGAATAGTTTGAACGGTTCTGGTTTGGAAAACTCGAACGGTTCTGATTTGAGTAACTCGAGTGATTTTGGTTTAAATAACTCGAGTGGTTTTGGTTTGAACGATTATAATAATTTGATCTGTTTTGATTCGGAACGTTCATATTTCTTTGCCGATAATTATTTTGACCTCGAGTCAAGTACACTGGATTCAAGTTTCCATCATCCAGTCCAATAAAATTGTAAAGTACGTTAGTCATCTCAGTTAAACCTACAATATTTCTAACCGCGACCGCAAATGATCCTGCCGCCAATTGTTTAACTCTTTGTATTAGCATTCCTGTAAGGTGCACTTTAATATATTTCCCATTTTCATCCAACGCACTGAATTCTGTTATACCATCTATTATTTGCCCCGTTTTTCTACACAGTTCAGCAATACTTCCAACTCTAAGGTTACTAATGTCGTTTGTCAAGGCCATTTGGTCCTTTGTCGGCCTAAAATGTTGCTTTAATTTTTCTTTACATGCCTCCCAATTCTGGGGTTTACTTAATGCTAAAAAATTTTTCGCTGCCCCTACTATTTTCATATCATATATGATTTCATATACTATTCCTTCCTGACCTACATAATCTGCAAGGATTCTATCAATGGAATCTATGAAAGAAGGTAACTTTGTAACATTGCCTTCAAATGGCTTTAAATATTTTAGGTCTTTTTCTACCCTTTGCCTAGCATTGGTCGTATTACGCTCTGCATTTTGTTGCAAGAGCTGCGTTATTGCCACCAAACATTCTTCTATATTTCGAGCCATTTTTTTTTTTTTTTTACGTTTTATATCTATATAATGTATATTTATACGTATAATTTGTGCTCACTAGTTCCGTTCCGTATTGTTTTCTTGATGTTGATGCAGTTTCCACCTTTTGTGTATTTATGTATCAGTTCTGTTGGATGTCTTTATGATGTTTTTCCTCCTTTTGTGTACTTTATTTGATGCTGCCGTTTCCACCTTTTGTGTATTTGTGTATCAGTTCTGTTGGATGTCTTTATGATGTTTTTCCCTCTTTGGGTACTTTATTTGATGCTGCAGTTTCCACCTTTATAGTAGGTATGTATTTTCATTTCTTTAAAAACTTTTCGAATAAACCAACACAGCATTGAGATGACTCAATTTTGAATTTTTGTCCAATTGAATCAATTTTCATTACTTTTGGTGATTTTGATTATTTTTGTTGAATAAATTTTGATTTAGCTTGTGTTTTTTTTTTTCCTTTTTTTTTTTTGTAAAATTCCGTTTCACCGACTGCGCCACTTACGTTTTGGTTGCCGAACGTTCTCACTCAGAGAAGAAAAATGTTATTTATTTCCTTATTTTTGGTTTAAATAAAGGTCCTTCGGAAAATTCGTTCAAACTTTGACAACACCACACAATTATTCACATTAACATTTATTTAGAATTTGGTTTACAAGTCTCTACGGACTGAACGGTGACGATGGCTTTTGTTCACTGACTTCTTGAAGCTTTTTTACAAAAGACATCACCTCGGTTCAGCTTATACATTTATTTGGTATTTACAAGAAAAACACATACATATATATATGGGAACTTGATGCCCTCTTTAATCAACATCTGACTCAGCACTCCATACAAAGTATAGGCACATTAGTGCCAGCATAAATTTATGATGTAAGAACAAACATACATATTTACATGTATGCATAGCATAAAAACAGCTATGTACGGAGGATGAAATAAGATCCGCCGTTCCTAAGAAAACAAAAGCTAAGAAGTAGCTTTTACAAAATTTTGAAGCAAATCTGGAATGCTGAGTAAGATATTAATTCAGCAAGCATATTATTTTATTTTCAAAATATGCTTACTTTATTTTCCTTATTTTCTTTATTTGCCTTAATGGCCTCTAATGTAACTCACGTGATAGTCGCCGGCAAACGAATCTTTCACTAGACCGAGCAGGAATCGAATTCGATTCGAAGTCGTTTGGCAAATTGGGTAGAATTTGTACAAACAAAAACACACAACCACATGTATGTACATTAGGCATATAACTTTTTACAATTTTTACAAATACGAAAAACGGCATACCATAGTCGAATAAAGCATAAAAAAGTATGAACCCCATTATTGTTTTTTTTTTTTTGCGAAATTGCAAAAAAGTTTCCGCGCAAAACGAAATTACTTCCGGATTGATTTCTTTCGGGAACAATCGGTCCACAATTAGTCCCCGATTGTTCCCGAACGGGTATAAATGTAGGCTAATTGTAGACCAATATTCAATGTATGTATTAAAAAAAAAAAATAGGTAAAGCTAATTGAACACGCTTTCTTTTAATAACAGTGATGAATAATAATTTTGACAAAATTTTACCAAAAATATCCATTGAAAAATCAATTACAATTATACACTCAAAACTGACTATTTAAAAATTTTAATTTATTGAATAGATTTCTTTACAAAAGTAAAACTTATTGTATAATCTTTATTTAAATAGGCATGAACATTTATAATTTTTAAGGATTGTTATAAAAAATAGCCTTGGCTAACAACTTTGAAAAATTCCTCACATATCTTTTACACTCGCATAATGCATTCTCAAAACTTTAAATATTTGGAGAAAATATTTATTATTTCTTTTAAAGATTTCACTACAAAATTAAATCTAATGGAACAAGCTCTTCTAATATATAAAAAAAATTTATAATTTTTAGACATTTTCAGAAAAAATAGCCTTGGTTGCAACTTTGGGTGAAAGCGATTGATCTACATTTGTACCCGTTCGGGTATACAAATTGAACAATTAGCCTCTTCATAGGACATGCGATCAATTCGCTACATATAAAGAGAAGTAAAATTGTATTAGTCGCATTCTCCCTTGCGATTGTTCCCGGACACGTCCCGGATTAATCGCATTTTTTATTTATTTAGTTATATATGATATAGGAAACTTGTTACTTGTTGCTTTCGAGCGAATACATATAAATTGATGTAAGAAGTTAGCTTCTATCACATGTACTGTGCTACACGCGGGTTTTTTTATAATCCCGGGAACCCGGGATTTGGACATTACTAATTATTTTCCCACATTTTGGGGTTGAAAAAACTAAATATATATTTCTAGGAACGCTACAACTATAAAGTGCAAAGAAAAAATTGATTTTTATTCCTATTTTTATTATTTCATTAGTAGCAAAATAAAATAAGAACGTAAAATCATGCGTATTATTTAATAATAAGAGTTACTTTAAAAAACGCAACCAACTAAAAAAATTACATACATTTGGTGAACAAAACATTTGCCCTTACAGTTGGTACTTTTAAGATATTAATAATAATAAATAAGATTGATAATTTCCAATAAAATTTTTTAGAATTTAACGACGTACTTCGTTTAAGCGAATATTTCCATGCTTGCCGAAAAATACTGAAAGTTAATGCAACATTCGAAAGAAATTAAAAATCGGATGCACAAATTTTGAGATGAATTCCGAGTATACAGTTGCGTATTTTATTTTAGTACGTAATGTGAAATTCTCAAATAAAGTTAAACATTTTCCTGGTTTTTTCTAATTTTATTTTTTGAATATTGTTTGCATTTTCTTCGATTATTTACTTTGCATGGGAGGAAATTGCAAAAACCTTTGAGAAATAAATGGCCAAAAATCAGTAAATAGAAATTATCAACTGAATTTTACCACAAGAATTCTAAAGATTTTAAAAATACCTAACATACGTTTCCTTACAACGCGTACTTCAAAACAAAAAAATTTAATTGCGCTAGGTTACAGCCAAAAAATATTTAAAAATTCAGGTATGGGGGAGGATAGGTATGGGACTGCTGAGCTCGGAACTATTTTTTTTTTAATGTGTTGTATTGTTAGGTTTCTGAGATAACGGTAATTTGGTGTTTTTTTTGGTTATCACTCCACTCAAAAATTATTTTCGGAAATCAAAAATGCGATACCACAATTAAGCAGGCTAATTTTTAAAAGAATAAAACTTTCCTGAATTTTACAACTTCCTACAAAAAACTTAATTTTAAAATCAAATAACAAAATTTTGTTTTCGACCAGTTGTCACTCAGCGAGGTTATGTCAAATTACTAGGCATGGGTAACACTGCGCTGTGCCGCGCAATTGCGCTAACGCCAACCCTGGCGTTATTGCGCTAACTCAGATTTGGAAAATGCGCCAACTCAATAAAGCGCCAACTCAACATAGCGCCAACTCAATATTGCAATATGAAACCA
This sequence comes from Urophora cardui, assembly GCA_960531455.1. NCBI lineage: Eukaryota > Metazoa > Arthropoda > Insecta > Diptera > Tephritidae > Urophora > Urophora cardui. The sequence goes on along the minus strand of OY482671.1, from coordinate 72,108,302 downwards.
ACTCAATTTCGTGCGCTAACACCAGCACCGGCTCCAATATAGCGCTAGTGTAAAATGGCGCAACCACAACGCCAATAACAGCACCATAGTATATGTATACGTATGACACCGTCACAATTATGTATGCTTGATAGTGATCTAAGTAACTCTAATTTCCAGCATATTTTCACAAATATACGGAATATGTTTCCAAATGACTATGTAAATTAAAATTAATTGTTTAATTACACATAATAAATTTTACTCGGTAGGGAGTAATAATAAAAATATGCAAATTATAATCATATGTACCCAGTAAGGGGCATTTGGGCCAGAAAGGACCCAGACAAAATTTAAATATACTAATTAAATATACCCAGTAAGGGGCGAGTGTGCCATGAAGGGCACTTGGGCCTGAAAGGACCCAGATTAAGAACTTACAGACTACAAAGATACAATATTAACTAGAGCTAGAACTTAAGAAAATACATCATTTAACATAGCCTTAAATTGAACCTTAGATAGAGAAAAGTCTATGTCTAAAGAATTTGAAAGAACATTGAATTCCTTCAAAGCTCGGTATATGGGAGCATTAGCACCATAGAGCGTACGGGAACATTCCGTGTAGAAGATGTCAACAGTGCGAAGAGATCTTGGTGGAATATGGAAGTCAATACTTTCAAGGAGAAGAGGGGAATCAATCAAACCTTTGATTACGTCGAAAGCAAAGGTCAGCGCAAGCATAGTTCTTCTACTTTGAAGAGGTTTCAGATTGATCAAAGCACACCGGGCAGTATACGGGGGAATTGGATCACTGAAATTCAATGAGCGAAGGGCAAAACGTAAAAAACTTTTTTGAACCCACTCTAACCTATGTATATGACATTCATGATATGGCCTCTATATAAAAGAGGCATATTCAAGTTTTAATCGAACAAGCGATGTAAACAAGACTTTTAGCGTGTACGGATCGGTAAAATCAGTGCTAAATCGGCGAATGAAAGCATTGAGTATGATTTAGCAACAATAAAAGTGATGTGACTATTGAATGAAAATTTCGTGTCAAAGACTACCCCTAGGTCCGAAATCTCAGTCAGAGTGGACAACTGCGTACTGTTAATAGAATATAACGTGGGGATTACAAAACGCGATTTCGAGAATGATACATGAAAGCATTTACTTATGTTTAATTGCAAGCCATTAATACGACACCATGTTGAGACATTATTTAGGTCGGATTGAATCTTCACAGAGTCGGCTGCACAAGATATAGTGGAAAAAATCTTCAGATCATCAGCATACAGAAGAAATTTAGAATGCTTGAAACAGGCCGAAATGTCATTAATAAAAATCACGAACAGCAAAGGACCTAGGATACTGCCTTGTGGAACCCCGGAAGAAGCTATGAAGGGGTTAGAGTGCGTGTTGTCGATAACGACAACGCAATTGCGGTTATCCAGATAGGATTTAATCCACGATAAAAATATTGAGTGAAAACCCAGACTTGCTAATTTAGCGATCAAAAGTGAGTGACTGACTTTATCAAACGCTTTCGAAAAGTCGGTATAAACACAATCAACTTGGAGACGAGCATTGAAAGCAGATAAACAGTACTCAGAAAACGTTGCTAGGTTAGTGACAGTAGACCTGCCAGACATGAAACCATCGGAAATGAGACATTTTACTGTGAAATACAACTTTTGTTTCACTACGTATTCAAATAGTTTTGAGACTGTCGATAGTTTAGCAATGGGCCTGTAGTTTGCAAAATTTTTTTTGTTCCCACTTTTGCAAATAGGGGTTATGAAAGTGACCTTCCAGTCATCGATGAACACTCCAGATTCAAGTGATTTATTGAAGATGAGAAATAAAGGGAAAGCAAGACCCAAACAATGCTTTAGAAGATGAGATGATAAGCCATCAACATCTGATTGCATGGATGATTTTATATGCAAGATGCCATCAATAATATCATCATACGTTAAAGATAGCGCTGGGAAGTTGATAGGTGAATCAGCTGCTGTATAGCTAAGCTGAGAACTACCAGTATGTCTCGTGAAGTTTGAGCAGAAGAAATCAGCAAAAAGATTGGCCGAATCTACAGAAGATGCAGCAGAATCTCCATTATAAAAAACCTCTGATGGAATGTCAGAGCAAGATTTTTTGGATTTCACATAGTTCCAGAACGACTTTGGGTTAGTTTTGATTTCAGTTTCAAATGACCTTACATATCTCCTATGAAGATTTCTTCCCAACCGTTTGAACTCTCTTGAGAACTTAAGATATCTCTTTTTATCGACGTCACTTTTAGATGCTTTAAATTTTTTATAAGATTTATTCCGTAAATTCTTTAGTTTATTTAATTTCTTAGTAAACCAAGGAATTCTATAATTTCTCTTTTTTTTTAAGTAAGTTACGCATACAAATTGCTTTTACTTTATCTTTGAAAAGAGTAAAGCAGTTAGAAACATTAATTCCAGCAAATATTGATTGCCAATCAATGGAAGAAATTTCATTATTCACTATTTAGATTGCAATTTCTGAAAGAAAAATTAGTGGGCAGGTCATTGATAAGAGTATTTTTAAAATTATAGAATTCAATATTAAGAACAAGAGGAATATGATGTATACCAGGACATGAAAGCGGATGAAGACATTCGTTCAAGGTGTAGTTCATATTATCGCTAATAAAAATTAGATCTAAGATTCTGGATAACTTATTTGAGAATCTATTGATTTGAGATAAGTTGGCATCTAAAAAATTATCAACAAGATAAGTTTCAGGAAAACTGATTACTTGTCTAGGTAGTAGAGTTGAACTATTATCAATGGTTGTCCATACCAAATTACGTAGATTGAAGTCGCCAAGAATACAGAAGTTAGCATTATCATGACGCCGGACAAGATCGAGTATGTTGTCTACATGTGCTCTATAGAGTGTGTCCGCACTGGATGGAGGAATATATGATGCAGATATATGTAAGCAGAATTGCGCCAAAAGAAATAAAACGGGGATGGTGAACAGTAACAAACGAAAATATGTTATTTGTCGATTATTCCATGACAATTGCGCTAAAGGTGTTATTGCGCCAGTACCGGAGTTGGCGCCACGATTGGCGCTGGAGTTATTGTATCAGCGCCAAAAAATTGCGCCATTACCCATGGCTACAAATTACTACAAGTTGTACATCGACAATTTTAATTGTCTTTCGAACGAGGTACTGCTTGTGATTATCGCATTTGTGACTCCCGCGCAAATAATTTTTCAATGAAGTGATAACCAAAAAACCTAACCATAAAAAAATAAAAAATAAAAATAGTTCCGAGCTAGCCAGGCCCATATTTATTCTCCCCGAAACCTGAATTTCTTGGTATTTTTTTTTTAATTATTTGTAGCCTAGTGTTATTAAATCATAAATATTAATCCTTATAGCTTAAACAGAATCAGCGTCGGACGAATTTTCGTCGGACGCGGCGTTCTGTCAAACGATTAAAATACACGGTAGTATTTGAGAATGAACAGAACGAAAACGGTGGCGAAAATCGGCCCTCGAAAATTCGTCAGAATAGACTTATTTCTAATTTGGACGCTATCGCCTGTCAAATAAATTGTTTGGAACTTGATAAAAGCATGTAATAAATCAAAAATATACGTTTTTTCATGTGGACAAGGCAAATTCATTCTTATGGTAATGGTACGTGAACAGCTGACTTCTTCTTCTTCTCGTTTTTAGTTCACCGTGTATAGAAGAATACAGGAGAATGTCAAACAAAGAAAAATTTTACTTTGAGTTTGAGATTTTGCTGGACGAAAATTTAAAGCGAATATTGCCGAATTCGCCGTGCCATTACCATAATGAATTTGCCTTGGATGTGGAAAAAATTGAAAATGGACAGAAGAGTCAATGGAAGAAGTAAGGAAACATGGTAATTATAAAAATATGTATATGGCAATTTCGCCTTGATTCTGTTTTACTGGGCGATATTCGCAAACAAATGTAATCGCCGCACCATGCGAAAACACGCCCGGCGAGTGGTTCTGTTTAAGCTATTACTTTGCCTTTTTTATCCTGGCAAAAATGTCAAACTTATTCTGCATTTTCTTCAATTTTTTTTCTCTTCCACAAAGATTCCACACATTTTTATACTCAGCTCTACTAGTACACAGAGTATTATAGTTTTAATCACATAACGGTGGATTGTAACAGAATGAAATAATCGAGATAGATATAGACTTATATATATCAAAATGATCAGGGTGAAAAGAGAAATCGTTTGAGCCATGTCCGTCCGTCCGTCTGTCCGTCCGTCTGTAAACACTCTAACTCGCTCAAAAAGTTAGATATTTTGATGAAATTTGAAATGCAAGTTGGTATCGAGACTGGGACGGTTGGTATTGAAAATGGGCGAAATCGGACCATGACCACGCCCACTTTTCCTATATAGAAAGAATCGGAAATTTTGTATCTCAGTCACTAATATAGCCGGAGCGATGAAATATTACCCACGTGTTGAGCTCAGGCCCCTATGAAGAAATTTGATGAAATTTTGGAAAATGGGCGGTGCCACGCCCACTTATTAAGGGTCAAACATGGAAAGTTTTATATGTCATAACTCAGAAACCATTGAAGATATATCGATGAAATTTGGTACGCGTGATTTACTTACTTAGGCAAATGTTTGGACGGAAAATAGTTAAAATCGGTTGACTGCCACGCCTACTTTTATATGTGGGTATTATAAAGTGACGCCCACTTATTAAGGGGCAAACATTGAAAGTTTTATATGTCATAACTTAGAAACCATTGAAGATATATCGATGAAATTTGGTATGCGTTATATACTTACTTAGGCAAATGTTTGGACTAAAAATTGCCAAAATCGGTGGACGACCACGCCCACTTTTATATATGGGTATTATAAAGTGACCTAATAAAAACATTTTAAGCGATATCTCTGTCAAATATAAAGATAATTCATTGAAATTTTGTGGCATGAGTTCCACAATAGACCGGAAACAAAAAATAGAAAAATTTTGGAAAATGGGCGTGGCACCGCCTCTTTTTAGAGATTTCTTAGCCCATAACTCGACAAATAATTGAGATATTATGACGAAACCTGGTTTATACACTTTTATAACTTGTGTTAATAGACACGCAAAAATTTATTCAAATCGGTTTATGACCACGCCTACTTTTTAACAAAGATATATCTGGAACATTTGTAACGTGACATCTTTGTAACTAGAAGTCATAAAGGAATGAAATGTTGCACAAAGAATAATATTCATATACTTATTTGGATGACTGATAAAAATTTGGAAAATGGGCGTGGCTACGCCCACTTTATGCAGCACTCGCTTTATTTAAAATACACCGTGTTTCCATCAAACGCAAAAAAACAATGAACGCATACAGCTGAGTATCTAATGTTCGATTCCACTCGAACTTAGGCTTCCTTACTTGTTTTTTATGTAATTGTAACAATTTCTTTTTTGTTGTGCTTTTCCGACAGGGTAGGAGTGCGATGTATTGTGGAACGAATTTCCGTCATCCTTTGTCAAGTTTGATTTCGTTATAAACCGGTTGCGGTTATGTGCCATCTTCAGTATCTGGTTTCGTTCTCGTTCCACAATACATCGTAATTGTAACAACTTCACAAAATTCAATTTTGGCCGCATAAAACTTGAAAATCTACCTATGTGCCTTGTTAATGGGTGGCCTTTTGTGGCACTTTCATTTTTCAGCACTCAAACGCCAGTGCGCGGGTGAAAAACTATACCGATGACATTCTTCCACAAAAGGCCACCCATTAAAAATGTCAACCAAGAGATGCACTTTGCCAAGACACCATCCAACTTTTATAAGAAAAATTGCTGTCATCATAGAAGATAACAACTTAACAAAAATTTACTTGCCGGTTTAAGTGTTGTTTTGTAAACGGGAGGCGTATTTTGACTTGGTTAGGCATTTATTTTGGGATGGGTGACTTTTTTCGGCTTTTTTAGAACCGACAACCCCGGAGGTCGGCCGATTCTGAACTAATTAAAAAAATCCGGACCATTATTGGTACGTTCAGTTGTAGTATTAACAGTTGTTCGTGGCCTAAAAACTAGTGTACAAACCTCTGTTACAGATTTATTTAGTTTAAAAGCGTTTTAAAAAATTTTTTCGCTGTTCGTCGCAGATTTTTTCCCTTTTCCACAAAATAATTACGCAAATAAAATTTAATGAAAGTTTTGTTACCAAACTGGCGCTAATTAATCGCAGATTTCATAATCATAAAATATGGTAAAAAAAAAAAATTGATGTTTTTAATTATGTTTATGCTGGAAAATAAGAACCTGTGAATAAGAACGGTGATTTTTGTCCACCCGAAATGCATACGTTAAGTATTGTATTGTTGTTTTTGTAGGAAAATGTTTATATTGTAAGGAAAATGTTTATATTGTAATAAATAGTAATAAAGCTGTTGTTATTGATGCATATAATGAATTTGGATTTTCAACTATTTACTGGGATTTGCCGCCTTTCCTATAAACATGAGCTCAAATTAAGATGACTTTTGTCCACCGAGTATAGGTTTTGGCCCAATGTACGCTTGCTTTGCTTGCTTGGCTTTGAGAAATGTCAACATTTTTTTAAGCTCTACTAATGGCTCACACACATGTGGTAGAAATATTATAATATCAATACCATGATTCGGATTTAGTATGAAAATTTTCAAATAAACTACAATATGAGAGTGACACATTTGTATGTGGTATAGATCGCAATATTTCTACTATACTACGATGTGCGTCTCTAGCATAAAATGTATAAAAGTTGGCCAAATGACAGCTTTACTTCAAACGCTTGAAGCGCTTCAAAGTTTCGAATAGCCGAAATCTCTATTTCACTACGCTTTGAAAGCTTTGACAATTCAATTTATAAAATGGGTGTTGATATTAGGCATCAGGTGTGTTCCCTAACAGAAAATTAGTACAAATTATTGAAAAATTGTAAGAAATATCAACTTTTTCCATTTTATTACGCAAAAAATTGGCAGAAGAGGAAAAAACTCTCAAAACTTGTTCAGCACTTCGAGACAACATTTTAGGTTTCTTTCTTAGTAAAACTAGCAGCTAGCCATCAGGTAAAATGAAGAGAAAAATTGAAAGAATTACACTCACAAAGAGCAAAACGGACAGGAAATCAGGAAACGGAAAAATACTAAAAATTAGCAAAAAATTATTTTAATGCTTTTTTTTTGGCTGTTAATTATTATCCTTTTTTTTTTTAAATCACATTATTTCTATTTTGTTAGTGAAAATTTTACTTCCTGAAATTTGGAGCTCTCTGTGATTGTTACTCTAATGCTTTGGGTCTCATTCTGCTAATTTTTTGATTCAAGAAACGATTTGCATGCACAAACTTGGATAAAAATTCATAGCCAGCTAATAAGAAAAAAACCTTTTGTTTCATTTTTTTGCATTGCCGCTTCAGCTGATTAATATGACAGCGTTCAAAGCTATCATTGGGCTATAGAAGTTTTCAAAGAAAAGCAAAGCAATCTGAAGCAAACAAAGCAAGAAAAGCAAGCGTACATTGGGCCAAAACCTTATGTAGATCTAGCCCTATTGTACTACATGTAGGAAATATTTTCAATAGAGAGGAGACATATGTCAATATCTGCACAATCGGTTGTATGTGATATCTTATAATAGTCCCATACGTAAAACCCAGGACCGGTTTTTGAATCGAACCACAGCGGTTTTTTAGTCTTTGAACCCAATCACGAACAGAACCCGTTTTATGTTGAAATTCAAAAACAAACAGAAAACCATTCAAAAATAATGGTTGGGTTCAAAGAATTTTCAAGCCTCATAACTTATAATACACATACTAAAACGTGCCCATCGTGTCTCCTTTCTATTCACCCCGATTCTAAATATCCGCCAGGATCTCAACCCTTGAGGATTTTTTTGTTCACCAGGAAAATTTCCTCCTATTCTCTTTCACTAGCGAGAAGAAAAACTGGCGAACAGAATTTCGAACATGTGAGCAGATTTTCGAAGTCAGCTGTTTTGTTGCAAGGCAGATCTAGGAAGGTAGGCGCATAAGCGGATTCAGAAATTTCCCATGCATTTTGTTATTGTAATTGGTAGTGTAGTGTCAAAATGATATTTCGCCTTGGTTAAAACCTGAATTCACTTGGGACTGGTCCATTTCTATTGGGCCATGATGTGAATTCGCTTTGATTTTTACATTACACTCTACCTTTGTAAATAAAAAAGTAGCTTAGGAATTTGCCTATGCGCCTACCTGTGTCGGCTTCGATATTATGCGAATGCCGTATTTATTTTCAAACCACTAAGAATTTTTCAATAAAATTTTCAGGAAATGTTATGTGAATGTTAATTTTATTAATTTTAAAACCCTACTATGCAAAAATACTGTGGACTGCTCCAGAAATATAAATCCACAAAGGGAATTCCGCCGGCCGAGGGTAATTTTTTTTTGAAGCGAAGCCAACAACGCAAAATGTTTTTTCTACTCAAAACAACTATGGATCGGTTCGTAGATTTTACTCCAGAATTTATTAAATACTATAGAATTAATAAACATGCGTTCAAATATTTATTGGACATTTTAATATCACATACACAGAAGCCAAAGAAACTATTTGCAGTCTCTCCTATTATAAAACTATGTGCATTCTTCCGTTTTTTTGCTTGAAGCCGGATATCAAACGGGCGTTGGAAAAAGTTCTCACGTTTGATTGGCTCAATCCACCTTCAGCAAAGTTCTAAAAGGTGTTGAAATTTTTGAAAATGAGTTGTATCCGATTTGGATTAATAAAGCTATGAACAGCGAAGAAAGAAAAATTTTTCAAGTGCGTTTTTTAAAACTACGACATCCCTAGTGTCCTTGAATGTATTGATGGAACACATGTCCCTATCATCGCTTCATATCAAAACAAGCACCTTTACTACAACCGGAAGGGATACTAAAGCCTACAAGCCGCGCAATATCCGGCTGCCCTTCCAATAAACTTACTAAAATATCTACTTGCTTTTCGTCATAAAAATAAGCAAATCAGTACATAATTAATTCAATTATGTATTTTTTATTAACAAAAGTTATATTCACTCACATTTAGTTCAGCATTCACTTAAAATTGTCTTGTGAAAAATCTCACAAAATAATTGCATAAATTATCGCTTTTGTTTTCATTCGTGATACCTACTTTTCTCCCTTATTCGCTTTTCACTTTTTCGAACATCATTTAGAATAGCCGGAAAGGGAGAAGCGAAAAAATCCACAAGGAATTTGTGTTCAGAATAAGGGAACAGGGAGAAGCGGAAAAATCATTGTGGATTTTTCGTTTAGAATCGGGGTGATTGACTTTTTGAACTTGCACACTGTTGCATTGATTTTTATAGATATAAAATAATGTAGTAGATGAATACAGTAACAGTAAACTACAAAATGCGCTTATTTACCTGTATGAATTCACAAAATTTCAAGCAAATATTGCACATTTTGAAAATTGAGCGATTTAATAATGTTGTGTCAGTCAGCATGCAATTCTTCAAGCAAGAATCAAGAAAGTCCTGATGGAAGGAAAGCACTTCATCAACATTTTCAACCTGGAACGATAATTTATATTTTATAAGACATGTGTATTTTAAGCCTTCGAAAGCAACCTAGGATAAACCAAAAAAAAAAAAACAGTTAAACCATTTCTTTATTGTTGTTTGATTTTCCGACACGGCAGAATCAATCCAATCCAATTGACGAAAATTCATTCCACAATACATCGAAGTTGAATCACCTCTAAATATGTAATAGTATTTATCAAACCAATTGAGTTATTTACATTTTACTTGCTTTATTTCTCTTTGTTTAAATCCAGAGAAAATCTGTTTCAATAAATATAAAAAAATGGCCTTTTTTAATTTCAAAACTAATTACACTGTGTGACAAAATAAAAAAAAAAACTTTAAAGTACTTTTTTCGAGGTTAATATATGTTATAGGCCTTACCAAGCATACGAAGACTGCATACTTAGAATTTCCAATAATATAATATAATACAATAGCGCTATTATAACTCTGACAAGTTTTATGGCCGAGCTTCTCTCCCAATTCGAGGTGTGATCCTTTTTGTTTTTCCTACTAATTGGGTGGGCCTACAGTTTTATGCCGGCTCCGAACGGCGAATGCATTTTTGTGAGAAGCTTTTTCATGACAGAAATACACTCGGAGGGTATGCCGCCCACTGCCGAGAGGTGACCGCTGCTCTTAAAAAACCCAATAATTGGATTTTTACTAATTAGAAAATTTTTTTTTGTGTTTGCTCGGACCTTGGTTTGAACCCGAGACCTTTGGTATAGCAGGCGAGCACTCTAACCACTGCACCACGGCTTAGCTGCATACCTTTATTTTCAAAAAAAAAAAAAATGGATTTTCGAGCCATTTGCTTAAGACCTAATTTCTGGTGGACTTAATGCTTTTTATACTGAAATTAATTTAAATCGTTAGAAGAGGGTTAATAAAAGTGTATTCTTCATAAACCCTTTTGGCCAGACTTTCCGTCAGCTCGTAGTTAACCGGTACGGTACGCAGTGGCGTAGTAAGTGAATTTTTTTTTTGGGGGGGGAGGGTATGTAAATGTAAAAAATTTACCAAAATTAAAATGAAAATTACCAAAAAACTACAACTTTTTTACAAATGATAAAAATGTAATTTTTTCACAAATATCGCTTATTATATATATATATCAAACTCTTAAGGCCCTTGGCCACTTAAAATCTGGAATGTTAAGCAGTGTCGGGTGATTGACGCAAATGTCTAAAAGTTTTGATTCTCATCAACGCGAGACCGACAACAAGAACGTGTAGCACAACGACTGCCGATTGCACTACCACACACAAAAAAAAGTCACACATACAAACTGCTTGACATGCCAGATTGTCAGTTGCCAAGGGCCCTTAGGTTAGGTAGGTTAGGTAATAGTGGCTGTTGGTACACACCAACACACTTAGGCCCATAAGGACCCATTGTGATACCACAAGGATCTAAACCCCTACTCGAACCAGAAAGTGGATTCAGCGAATCTCAGGATTTTTACAGGCTCTAAATCGGCCGAATCGCCGAGGCCAGAAAAGTGGGGTGCCCCCAGAAATTTTAGCCGCTTAGTCCACAGCGCGGGACATTCACACATCAAATGCTCTACAATTTCAGGCTCCTCCTCATCCCTACAGCTCCTACAGAAGTCATGAAAAGGAGCGCCCAATCTCTCAGCGTGTCTGCCGATAATGATGTGGCCCGTAATCAGGCCAACAGTGAGCGCCAGGTCTTTCCTCTTTAGAAGAAGTAGCCCTTTAGTACGTCTCGCATCCCAATCAGGCCATACGAGTCTGGAATGAATGCAGGTGCTAAGGCGTTTCCATCTAGCACCCGCTTCTGCACGGAAAAATTCCTTAATGTTGAGCTTGCATGTAGCGAGCGGCATTCTTAAACCCTTCCAAGATGGCGAAAGCGGAGCAGATGTGCCCCCTCTTGCAAGTTCGTCTGCCATCTCATTGCCTGGTATATTGCAGTGTCCAGGCACCCATACCAGCGTTAGAGAAGCCTGCGTAGCCATCTCGTCAAGAGATTTGCGACAACCCTCCACAGTCCTGGATTTGCAAGTAGCAGACCCAATCGCCTTCAGCGCAGCCTGACTATCTGAACAAATGTAAATATTGTCGTGCATGAGGACTCCTTTACGAAGATAGTCAACCGCCTCTTGAATGGCAGCAACCTCTGCCTGGAATACGCTGCAATGATCCGGAAGGTTAAAGGAGAGTTTCGTACCCGTCTGGGCTACGAAAACTCCACCACCCACCTTACCATTCAGCTTCGAACCATCAGTATAAATATGGAGGGCGCCCGGCAAACCCGGAGGTCCATTGGACCAAAACTCCCTATCCGGAATAACAACATCGAAGTTCCTCCCGCGAGTGGTGGTCGGTGCACAGTAGTCCGTTGCACTCGTCAAAGAAATGCTAAGGATCTCAGCGTGACCACCTACATTTACCTTCCACCCCGGAAGTTCCCTTAAGCGCAGTGCCGAAAACAGTGCGCATTGCCTACCCATCAGGTCAATCGGCAGGACATTAAATAATGTGTCCAGAGCCTCCTTGGGTGTGGTGCGCAGCGCGCCACCAACACAAATCAGCGCGCTTCTTTGCACCTTTTGAAATCTAAGAAGGGTTGAACTCTTTTCAAGACATTTCCACCACACCAGAACCCCGTATAACAGGATTGGTCTATTCACAGCGGTGTAAAGCCACAGCGACACTCTAGGTGACAAACCCCAATTACGCGCAACGGCTCCTCTACAACTGAAGAGGGCAACCATTGCCTTTTTAACACGTTCCACAGAGTTAGGGGCCCAAGACAATTTTTTGTCCAAAATTACCCCCAAGAACTTTGCCGTAGTCCCTAATTTTAGGGTAGTATTAGCAAGAACTGGCAGTTGCAAAGCAGGAAGTTTATACCTCCTGGTAAACAGTACCAGTTCAGTTTTGGCTGGGTTGATCCCCAAGCCTTTGTTTCTAGACCAGTGATCCACCAGTCTAAGTTTACTTTGCATAATATCGCATAGCGTCTGTGGAAACTTGCCACTAACTATAAGTGCAAGATCATCCGCATATGCTACAACTTTAACGCTGCCATCCTCCTCCAAGACGGACAACAGCTCGTTAATCGTGGCCACCCATAAAAGTGGGGAGAGAACCCCACCCTGTGGCGTACCTCTATTTGCGTATCTAGAAACTGACACCCCGGCCCATTCAGCACGAACCTCCCTATGTACCAGCAACTGTTTTATCAACGCAACCATCCTCAGATCAACACCTAGCCTCGTCAGAGCTCCAGTTATTGCCGATGGTGTAACGTTGTTGAATGCACCCTCTATATCCAGGAATGCAACCAGTGAGAACTCCTTGAGCGCAAGAGACCTCTCAATTTGAGTAACAACAGCATGTAGGGCTGTTTCAGTGGATCTCCCTTTCATATAGGCATGTTGGGATCTTGTGATTTTACCATCTAAATCTTCTCTAAGATGAGAATCAATAAGTCTTTCAAACACCTTAAGCTGAAAAGACGTCAAACTGATCGGTCTGAGGTCACCCGGACTGGTATGAGATGTCCTACCAGCCTTAGGTATAAAAACGACCGTCGATTTCTTCCACAAATGAGGAATATAATTTAGAGCACATACTCCCTTAAAAATGGCTAGCAACCACGGACTGCACAGCTCAATAGACTGCTGCAGTTGTATTGGCGCCATCCTATCAGGACCCGGAGTTTTGAAGGGCTTAAAGGTCCCTACTGCCCAACACACACCGTCAGTGTTGATGAAATCATCATTGACAGGCCGATTATCGCGCCCTTCTCGTATGTTTAATACTTCGTCAGCAGAGCTTGGGAAATGTGTGCTCAGAAGAAGGTCCAGGGTACTCTCACCAGTGTCCGTCCACGACCCATCAGGCCTTAGCAAGCACCCAGGGGCGCTTCGTGGAGAACTGGAGAGAATTTTCCTAAGCCTTGAGACATCCGACACCGATTCCAAGCCACTGCAAAATTCCCTACACGAGGATCGTTTAGAAGACCTTAATATCTTCTTGTATTCTCTAAGATGCGTTTTATATTCAACCCATTTCTCGACATCGTCTGAGGATTTAGCTTGGTTGAACGACCGACGACACCTTGCGAGCCGAGTCTAAATCCAGATTCCACCATGGTGGTTTCGTTTTGCCTCTCGGCTTTTTCAAGGGACAGGCCTTACCCAGCGCCTGCCCACAAACCTTCGTAAACGTATGAACCATATCATCCAGCTCCTTAGAGCTGGTCGGAGTATGGCAACTAAAACCCGAGAGTCTCTTATGAAGCTCCTCTCTATACAAGTGCCAATTGGCAGTTTTAATGTTTCTATAGGCGACAATCCTGACCGGCACCCTATCCAGGTCGAAGCGAATAAACCGATGATCAGAAAAAGAGTGCTCATCAAGCACCCTCCAGTTCTTTACCATGGTTTCCCCGCCTCTCAAGGCCAAGGTGACGTCCAAGACTTCCCTACGATTTTTAGTGACAAACGTAGGTACAGAACCATTATTACATATACTAATATTATGGTATAGGATAAATTCTAAAAGTAACTCACCCCTTTCGTTGGTGTCTCCACTCCCCCAGGCGGAATTGTGTGCATTAACGTCGCCACCAAAAACGACCGCTCCAAGCGTATCCCCCACTATCTTGCAGACTAGTGGGGTAGGTACTGGCCTATCGTGTCCGCAATAGACCGAGGTCAAGGTCAACACCAAGCCGTTGACCAACATTGAGATGGACGTGGTGTCCTCATCACTGAACAGTGTAAGCCCAGCTGCCTTCAGCCCGCAGATTTTCCGCCCTACCACCCATGGCTCTTGGATGAGGGCTATGTCAGCTGCTCCCTTCGATGTTAGTTGGAGCAGCAACGCAGCCGACGCTGCCTTACTATGGTGGAGATTTATTTGGAGGACCCGCACCATTATCAACGTTGTCCACCCCAACCACCGTAACATTGCTGTCATCCTCGTCCGACAACAGCTCATCGCCAGTGTAACCACACGAAAAATGGCCGGATAGGCGTGAAGAGGTTGATGCCGCATCGCCTGCTTCCATATCATCCATCGGACTGACATCAACAGGTTCCGCGTCGTCTTCCTCCCCGCTCTCCGCCTCCTCAGGCTCAACCTCCAAATCAAGGTCCGTAGCCGCCTTCAGGTCACTTGAGTAAACCTTAATTACCGCGGTGTCGAAACCGTATTTAATGACGCCTTCCGTCCGCTCAAGAAAGGGAAGTGACTCCTTATTCAATATGAGGACGGCCTGTAGCGACGCCTTGGAGGTGTGCTCCAACCTCATCACTCGCCAGTTGTGAGCCGGGAGTTCGGGGTTGAAGGTCCTGATGATCCCCAGGACACCCTCCGGATCGCCAGGTTTAGACGGAATCCACACTCTCGCCCTCGGCCTAGACGGGATATCCTTGAAATCAACGGCTTTCAGCCTCGCACCCGGGTAGACCTCGCCTACCCTTATGAGAGCCTTCTTGTAGAGGTCTGCCGAACGTTGGTCGTCGCACGCCACCAACTTGACTGTACCCTGGTACCACCCCACCTCTCTGCAAGACGGTGGAGGACCAGGGTTTTCCCTCACCAGCGCAACTGAGAAGCTAGTCATCTCAAGCTTGACCCACTTCCAGTTATCCTTGAGTTTTTGCTCCATATCTGGATTAGTTTCAAGGACCCCCAGGAGTATACTGCCTCGCGCGACCTCCGCAAAGGAGGGGCCCTGCGTCCTAACCCGTTTTGGGGCATTCACCGCAACCTCCATCGATCTGTTGCGTTTACCTTCGGCCTGCACCTTAGCCGGAGCCGGCACCGGAACGGACCTATAGAAATTAGGGTAGATGGTTCTCGCCCAATCAATTTCAGCCCTGATCTGCATAACATCACCAGGCAGCGCCTTGGTGCACACATCAGGGACATCGTGGAATCTCTTCAAGATCCTTATGGCCACCCTCTTATGCCAGCCTCGAGCATGGGATAAGGGTAACCTATCCTTAAAAAGGGTAAACGCCGTGGGTGTGGCGGGAGTCGTCCGAGAGGTCTTCTCCCCAGCTTTGGCGTTCGCCCCGGTAGCGAGCTGCATACCAGGAACACCTCCACTGACAGAAGAAGATCCCCCCGTAGACCCCACCCCATCCTGGGCGACTCTAGATGAAGTGGTAGGCATCGGCATCACCAGAAGCCTACGAGCTTCATCTTCCCTAGCAATAGCCGCGGCGCGGCTGGTAGAGGGGCCCTGCATCGCACAAGCCCCCGAATGAACGGGTGTTGACCCTTCCGGCTGTTTACGAGTGCCGGTCTCGGGCCCTTAACTATACTTCAAAAGTAAGTCACATATTATCTTCTGGAAATCTACGGTTATACGGTTTAGTTTTCTAATATTCCATTTTGACAGATATTAAGTAAAATCTCAAGTACAGATACATTGCATATTTCTGTGTCAATTTGCTTGCAATAATCGCTTAAGTCTTAAAAAATGATTTCGAGATAAATTTACTTTTATTTTCGAAAGCGTTTCTTAACAAATCATAAAAGTCGATTAAAAACTATGGACGCAAAATCAGTGAGCCATTCACAATGTTACGACCAAATTTTGTAAATAAAACAAAATGTCATGAAATTTAATATACCTCTATTGTAAGTTAAGCCTAAATGTTTTTATTTATATCTTTTGATTGAATTACGTTATAAGCATGGGGGTTTTACAGAAATATTGGGCCGTAGTCATAGTCGTTCACTAAAATCGGTTTTAGTTAAAATCGGTATTAAATTTAGAATGATGTTTAAAAGAGTGGTGTGTCATAGACCAGTTAGAACAACGTTTTTGCTAAAATGAAACGGAACAGGGTCACCCATATAAAATAATAAGAATCGCTCTGTAATTTTGAGAAATTTCAAGTGCTTTAAAAGTTCATCCTGTGTCAACTTTTAAATTGAAAAGTTCACCCTGTGTCAACTTGTAAATCGAAAAGAAAAAAGTAAGCGCATCTATCTATTCGACTTTTGATGTTTGCATATTTTAACTTAATCGTATATTTAAAATACGCTAAAAAACAACTAAAAGTGAGTTAAATTTTGAGATAAGACTACACACTTCATATAAATCAAAATGAACTTGTAATTTTAGGGAACAACAAGGTCTCGTGCACCGAACTGGAGCGCAGTAGAAAAAGCTTGTCTGCGAGAAAGCATTGAGTGCCACCTGCATATTTATTAAAATGTCTTCTTTATACGTTTTATTTATTTATTTTTTTATTGTATTCACGTACTCTCTTTCTATTTTTATAGTTTTCATGATGAATTCCCAGCTTAGAACAATATTTTAAGATTTTAAAATGACATTCACCTCATTTTAAAGTTAGAACGCTGTTTTAGTGATAAAACCGATTTTAAGTCGACTATGACAGAGATAAAATGACGTTTATGCTAGCATCATTCTAAGTGTGTTAAAACACTGTTTGACTGTGACTACGGCCCATAGTGTTTTAAAATTAGAATAACGTGGTATATATAACTCTAAATCTTCCTAAGTCGACTTAAGCGATTATTGCTTGTGACCACAGATTTATTCCCATTGTAGTTTATACTAACGTTATTATTTGATTAAGATGATAAGTAATTGAAAAAAACTTGAAATTTGAATAATTGTATGTTGGAAAAAATAATTATATTATTATATTAATTAATTAATATAATTCAATTTATTGAAATCGCAGATTGATTTTCCTATGTTTTGTGCGAATCTGTGAATAATTTCTTCCATTGTGATATCGATATTTCTGTTAATACTCATTAGGGCAAGTCCGTCTATCTTCACCAGTCCGTCTATCTTCATCTTAGCATGTTAATAACAGCAATACCGTATAATAATTGTAGCGTTTGTTGAGGCGTAGGAAAGTGCAGGAACCGTAGGAATTTTACCGAATTTTAGCGAATATGAGTACAAAGAATGTACATTAGAGCGTATCACGGTGTAAGGAGGAAAAAAAAGTTGAAAATGTTCCCCCCCAGTTTGAACACTTACCTTATGAGGTTTTCAAAAAAAAAATTTTTAATTTTTTTGTCACCCTGTAAAAACAGCGAAATTGGTTTTTTGTCTATAATTTCTATATTTTACGTTCGATTTCACCAAGGCAATATTTCATCCATAGAAACTTTTAGCCCATCATGCCAAGTTCAGCTTTTATTCTATTTTTACTAAAACCAACACCCTGTATTTGAAAAAAAAAAAATTGTTTCCTGAAAGCTAAGAAAAACAAGTAAGAGCGCGGCTGTCTTCGGACGTACCAAACACTTCATACTTTTCATGAATGGGGAAATGAAAAGTTACATAGGTTGATATTGTTTAATTTATACTTTCAATTCTGTGGGTAATTTATACAAAGATTCCTTAGAAAAAGAAGTGTCATGATTTAGATGGAGAAGTTATACCCCAAAATGTCCATATCTGAACAATCGGTTGTATGGCAACTATATGTTATAGTGGTCCGATTTGGCCGATTCCGACAAATGATAAGCTTCTCCTAAAATACACTCACATTCCGAATTTCATGCAGATATCTCAAAAACTGAGGGACTAGTTTGCGATTAAACAGACAGTCAGACAGACGGACATGGCTTAATCGACTCAGCTCATGATCCTGATCATATTGGTATATATTTTGGTAGGTCTGCAACGACTGCTTCTGGTACTTTCACCATTCGTGTTTCGGTACAAAGTTATAATACCATTTCATTCCCATGACAGGTATAAAAAGAATATTTACCTGCATATAATGAGGAAATAAATGTAGTGCATTTATGCTAAATCTTTCCTTGACTTTAATTTGCTGTAACGTTCTCGGCTACTTAGTTTAGCGAATATATAACCTAGGCGTTCCTCGTCGGCAACTTCTGTACAAGAATCACTTACTACCTGAACAAATCGCTCAGTATTTTGAGAATGGCATAGAAAATCTAAGTAAATTAGGTTATAATTAGTATAATTAGTATCAATCACTGCTGTTTGGAAATATTAACCAGGTATTTTTATAACATCATTAGAATTTTGTAGTTCCTGCAAGTCCGTATCACAATAAAATTGCAAGCATGGTGGCTCTGTAATTCTAAATGAGCTCCAATCGATCATTTGAGTGTACGATGTACTTCTGTAGACGAAATATAACATGGATTAACTCCTGTTCAACAATATATTGCTCTTTGAAATCAAAGGTCAAATATAAAATCTATAAGGCAATTACTTCCGTGTTTATGTCATTAATAAGTAATAATCTTTTTTACTCATATAATGATGTCAAAACTATATTCAAGACTATATTTACTTTACTCAAAAAAATTTTTAATTTTTAATACAGGGTGTTGGTTTTAAATTAATTTTAATAAAAGCTAAAGTTGGTGTCGCAGGTTAATGGCTTATATGGACGAAATATGACACGGGTTAACCCCTTTACAACAATATATTGCTCGTTGAAATCAAAGACCAAATAGAAAAGTTATAAGCAAAAAACGAATTTCGCTGTTTTTACAGGGTGCCGAAAAAATTTTTTTTTCCATTTTTGAAACCTCCAACAAGTAAACATTCGAACCAGGGGGGGAACATTTTAAAATTTTTTTGGTGATACGCTCTAATGTACATTGTAGTAAAATTTCTGCGGCTCTTGCACTTTCCTACGGCTCAACAAACGCTACAATTATTTTTTTCTGAAAAAGAAATGTATGCTAAGAAAGCATCTCTTATGCTGTTTTCTTTTCTCGAAAAAATGTTGCCCTTTTTGATTTTCTTAGCTATTTTGTATGCTTGTCTGGTAATTTTACCGAATATTGACCTCTAACTAAGCCAGAGGGCACCATTATATAAAAAGTTTGCTATTTTTTAGAAAGTTAGGTTACGCTTCGATAATTGGGATATAGAAGGGCAGCATTTTTTTGCTGAAAAGAAAACGCCATTGGTTAAAGATGGTTTTATGGTCAGGTCAATTTTATACAAAACGAGTCTTTACTATTACTTACTACGCCACTGCCGGTACGCATACCTTGAACGTCACGTAGCCGTCTTATTTTGATCATTGAGGTAGGTCCTGTTGACCATTTATCGCTTTAGTATTGTCTATCAGGAAATGATGGGATGAGTGTTATTCAATTGGGTAGTTGGTTTAACTCTATGCGACTGGACGCTGAGTAGTCGTATTTGCACTACTTACCAGATAAACTTAAATTTAAATATTTTTTTTTGATGACGGAGAATCGTGGTTAAAAAATGTATGAAAAATGTACTTGCTTTAACCCTCTTGTAACGATTTAAATTTATTTCAGTATAGCATTAGGTTTACCAGTAATTAGATTGAAGTAAATGACTCAAAAATCCACATGTTTTTCTAAAATTAAGGTATGCCATTAAGGGCCATTTTCACAGTGACGAGTTAACTGGAATTCGACAGTTAACTATCAAAATTTTTATTTTATCTCTCTATAAAAAAAATAAAAAATTGATAGTTAACTATCGAATGCCAGTTAACTCGTCACTGTGAAAACGGCACTCGGTCAATTAAGTTATATTTAACTTAACATTCATGAAAACTTATTCATTGAGATCTTATACAACCATTCAATTCACTAAGCTTTTTTATTTAATAAAAAATGATTAATAAATAATATAAATTAAAAACTAGGAAGACATAGCCTAATTTTGCCAAAAGTAACTTTGCTAAATAACTTAAAACCCTCACGTTATCAGACTTTTTCAATATGATTTTCGTAATCAGCTCCCCAAAACCCATTAAAATCAAACCAAAAAGGAATAATACTAATAATAATAATAATAATAATGATAATAATAATAATAATAATAATAATAATAATAATAATAATAATAATAATAATAATAATAATAATAATAATAATAATAATAATAATAATAATAATAATAATAATAATAATAATAATAACTGTGGGTAAAACGGCCGGTTGCTACTTCTTTTTATTGTGATGAAAGGTAATTCAATTCTAAGTTTAAACAAAAAATAAAAGTTCTTGTTCTCTTATAAAAGTTGTTGGATATACCAATTTTTCGAAAAGCCTAGGCATTTTTCCAAACTTTGATGGAAAATAAAAAAGGTGTAAAAGGTATTCGTGCAATTAACAGTAGTTATTTGATGAATATTCATTTACCAAAATTCATAGTCTACCTGCGTCCACCTGCGATTTTAATTTTTACATCAAATAAAGTGAAACAATCTTGGGTACAAATACGCATCTGGGCAGGTACAGATATATCTCAGTCACTAATATAGCCCGAATGATGAAATTTCATCCACGTAATGAGATCGGGCCGTTATAAACAAATATTCAAAAAATTTCGAAAAGGCCGGCACCACGCCCACTTATTAAATTTAAAAAATTTTAAAGTATTATTAGCCATACATAACTCAGAAACTACAACATATATGTACACCCCAGTGCAAAAATGCGTTATATTATTTTCTAGCGTAAAAACGAACTTTCGTACAAACAAAAGACGCGAAAACTCGAAGCGCAAAAACATCCCGACAAAATTTTTAGTTCGTTTTTTCCCCTAAGATAAAAGGACAAAAACGAACTAAAAAGCTTTGTCGGCATGTTTTCGCGCTTCGAGTTTTCGCGGCTTTTGTTTGTACGAAAGTTCGTTTTTGCGCTAGAAAATAATATAACGCATTTTTGCACTGGGGTGTACATATATCGATGACATTTGGCAAGAGTGATGTACTTTTAAGGCGAATGTTTAAACGAAAAATCGCCAAAAACGGTTAACGACTACGCCCAATTTTATACATGGGTATTATAAAGGGGTGTAACTGAAACATTTTAAGCGATATCTTTGTCAAATATAAAGATAATTCACTAAAATTTTGTACCATGAGTCCAACTATAGACATAAAACTAAAAACACAAAAAAGGGCGTGGCACCTCCTCCTTTTAGAAGCAGGAATATACGAGGTTTCGGAGCCCATAACTCGAAAAATAATTGATATATTATGACGAAACTTGGCGTTTACACTTTTTATCACTTGTGCCAATATACGCTCAAAAATTTAGCGAAATCAGTTTTTACAACTCCTACTTTTTTACAAAAAACCGACCATGTGAAATTTGTGACGTGACAACTTTGTAACTAACGGCCTTATTCCGGTGTGGTAACATAATTTACTTTACTGGTGAAATAAAGAATCTGGTACTTTAAACACTCTTTTCGTATTCTGGCAGCAGAAAATTAAGTTACCAACTCAATACGTGGTAACATTTTGTTACCATTTTCATCCCGATTCCATTCCGTTCGTATGGAAATTCTTTGACAGCGTTACCATTTGTGCGAGAATACCAATTGAAAAGATGGTAACAATTTTCAGCAACATAAAATACCAGTAAAGTAATTTTCCGGTAACGCTCGGAATAGCAGTGTAAAAGTCATAAAGGAATTAAATTTTGCATTAACAATAATATTTATAGGTATAGGTATGGCTACGCCCAGTTTAAGCGGTATTCGCATTATATAAAATTGACCGTGTTTCCGTAAAACGTAAACCAACAATGAGAGCCTCCCTGTGCCAAAATAATTGACTTATCTGGTCTAACGCTCAAATGAAAATTTATAAACCAAATTTCATTATTTTTTAATTAAGTTTTTACTTACAAATTCTCGTTTTTGCATTTAAAAAAATTTTAATTTTGACTAATTATTTTGAGGCACCCTGTTATTGTGGGCCTATGAATTTTCTTTCAAATAATTAGCTTTCAGATGCAGCTTAAATCTTCGAGATATCTCTATCGGTTCAAAAGTTATGATTTTTGCAAAGAAAAAATCCAAAAGGCGCCATAGTGCGACGCAGGTTCGATCCTCGGTGTAGGCCGCCTAAAGAAGTCTGATGAGGGAGGTCTCCGAAATGAATCCATAACTTCTTCCAAAGAAATTTTTTAAATTTTTCTTAAATAAAACTGGCCAATAGCTCATACAAAATTGACATAAAAGTAATTATTAGAATTAAACGGACATGTAAAAACAAATCGTTACTTATTACTTCAAAAAAAATTAAGTAAGTAGTAAAGGAGGTTAAAATAATGCATTACGACTGGTACTGAAAAGAGTCCACCTACATATCATCTTACCATACGAAAAATTTCTGTCGAAAGCTGGCAATTAAAAAATTCTGTACGAAAAGTATCATATTTGACTTTTGGCTGACGAAAAGGAGCGATAATTATATACTGTTTTTGCAATAATTATATAGTTTTCGTCAGCCACAAAAAATCGTATGCTAGTTTACGTATGGTAAGCCGATTACTTATAGGGCTGAATATGGTGTATTGTGGAACGATTTTCCGTCATCCCTTGTCAAGTTTGGTTTGGAGACAAACCGGTTTCGGCTAATATGCGCCATCTTCAGTGTCTTCTTTCGTTCTGAGTTATTTTGTGTAAGTTCGATAGTATTTATAGTTTTGGTCAGGTACTTCGTGTTCATGTGATGTGTTCGTGCATTCGTGCGTTCGGGTGACGTGTGTGTGTGTGAGTCTGTGTTGTGTGTTTAGGTATGCAACTCTATTTTTTGTCATATTTTCATTATTGTACCCTCATTAACCAGGTAGGTAAAAGTCCGTTATTGTCCGTTTGTGTGTTGTTTTGTTTATGTCGGTTTTAGGTCTTTTGTCCTCTTTCGGGTATAGTAGCTTAAGCGGTTCAAATGATGTATCCGATGCGGTGTTTATTTGTTCATTTATTATTTTACCTACGAATGTTTTTTGTTTGTATATCTCCATATTCTCTAATATGTTAAGTCGTTTTCCTTTATGCTGTATGTGGAGCGGTTTGTCTCCAAACCAAACTTGACAAGGGATGACGGAAAATCGTTCCACAATACATCATATTCCTACCCTGTCGGAAAAACAAGCAACCAAAAAGTTACTTTTGATATGGTGTTTTCATGCTAACAAAATTTTAAACATGTATATAAATATTCATGTGTACCTTACTCATATTTTCTATGAAAATGTGCCAGTTAGGTTCAATAACTTCTATCATCATATAATATTCCAGATTTTGGACGGCATTCATCATTCGCTGACGCAAAGTAAAGGCGAAGCGATACAGTTCTGCAGCATGTGGTGAAAACTTCTTAGCTGCGGAGTTCTCTTTCCATATTCTACAAATATAAATTGAAATATGCTTGTTAAGTGAAACGTGTATACATCTATATATTAATAGGCTAACATTTTTTCCATACAAACAATTGCCAGGCTGTTTTGCACATTTAACATACTCATATCCACATAAAATGGATATGGATGTGTTCGTATGAGTTAGGAGCAGTGCATAGGCATATAATTTTTTCTATAAATTATTTAATTTATTTATAATTAATAAATAAAATTTTTGGTTAAGATAAATAGATATCGTAAACGTGTTTACAAATATCGTAAACACAGTTGAAGAGTCGCTTTAATTTAAAAGCGCTCACCACCGGGCCTACCTTCCTAGATCTGCCTTGATTTTGACCATGATTTCGCGTCGGACCGTGATCAAAAGGGCAAATCAGTGTTGCGGTACAACTGGAATTTGGAAAGTATTGCTTATCTCCGCGAAAAGGAATAATTTTTGTACCAATACAAAGTTGAAAAAATAAATTGCATGGTCGAATTTCGACCACCGGCGATACTAGTATGTATTAAAGTAGAGCGAGTGGGTTGTCCGGAAAATTTTTGCTGGCAAAAGGTTGTGTAAGTTTTTCATGTCTTTGGCTTCAATTACACTAAGAAAAATGTGTTTCATTTTTACCTGTTTATTTAAGTTATTTGTTTCCTACTTTATTTATTAATTATTTTATTTATTTAATTAAGTCATATGCACCAAATCGATACTTACAGACTAAGAGCAAAAAAGTATTTTATTTAATTAAATACGAAAAACAAGCTTAAACTTAAAACTAGAATATTGGGCCTAATGAATAAAAAAAAGTAATTGCTAGTAAGCATTTGCTTATTAGTAAAAGCAATTGCTTAAAAATCTTTTACTGGAAAGAATAATTACACAGGTCGACAAAATTTCAACAAATTTTAATCAATTTTTAAAATAAGTAAGAAATTTAAAAGATATTGAGGAGTGAATATAGCCAAAAATCGCGTTTTTGGCCTCTTTACACATGAATATCTCAAAAACTGTACGTATTAGCGAAAATCTGACTTCAGATTCGGATTCAGCGCACCGAAACCCTTTAGAAAAGTAGAATTTTATTTCTGTAACAAAAACTTGTCGACCAGTGTTATTATATGAATAATATTTCAGTCATTTCTGCTTTTGCTACAAATTTTAAGCTTTTACTAGAAAGAGACCAAATGTTAAAACATAACAAAATGTGACTAACGGAGCTATACAAAAACAAAGTCAATAAAAATTACAAAAACTTCCTTCCCGGTATTACAAAAATAAGAATTTCATCTCGAAAATGTTTGGACAGGGTTGCGTGATTTCGTATCAATTTTGATTTCAAATCAAAAAAGATAATTTTTATTTGTGATTCATTTCACAAAAGAATTGAAAAAACCCTTTGATTCGTGATTCAAACGATTTTCAAATCAAAGGTAAATTTTATTTCTGATTCTTGATTCAAAATATATGTATATTTGATTCGAATCAAAAATTTGATCAAGGTTCAAAAAATATTTTTGATTCAAAATAATTTTGATTTGAAATCAAGTTTGAATCAAGAATAAAAAAATTTATCATTTATTTGAAAATAGTTTGAATCAAGAATCAAAGGGTATTTTTGATTTTTTTTTTAACGAATCACAAATAAAAATCATCTTTTATTTGAATATATTTTAAATCAGGAATCAGAAAATATTTTTGATTCGCGATTCAGCCAAATCAAAATCACGCAATCCTGGTTTGGCACAAACAACAACAACGACATAAACTTTACAACAACATCCTTGTGCAAATAGGTAAGAGAAATGCCATTTCTGGACTTTTCTTACCAAAACTAGTAGGTGTTTTTCCTGTTGGTAGGACGATATGAATTCTATTAAGTTTTTACCCTCGTTCATTTTGTCAAATTGCCATAACAGTTGAAAAAACGTTTGAAAGTTCCATAATTGCATGTACTTAGAAGATAAATCGAGCATGCTTAAAAAATCATTACCTTTTGCTTATAAAAAATAGCAAATGCTAATTTTATTCATACGGAATTCAGCAATTGCTTACAGATTTCAGCAAATGCTGAAATAAAAAAGCGAATGCTTGTAGCAAAAGGAATTGCTTCAATTTTTATTCATAGAAATTTAAGCAAAAGGTCCAGAAAAGCATTTGCTTGATGTTTATTCATTAGGCCCATTGAATTCAGATAATTGGTAAACATATTTTTCGAGGAAGAAAAGTCAAGAAGGATAGAACCCGAGATTTCATTGAAATCAGCTAACGCTCTTTCAATAGGGGCGTTACTTGCGTATTCTGTTTTGCAGAATTGACCATAAAAGGGCATGGCATTGTGTAAAGTCCTTTGCGGTACATTAAAACTTACACCCAGAAAAAAAATAGTGTGAAATCAACCAAAAATCAACAAATTTTGTGGTTAATTTTTTTCAACACGATGCTTAATGTATGCCATCATGTAATCGTGTAAACTTAACACTACTGTCAAGTGTTAGTTTAACAGGATAACAACTGTAGAATTAACACTAAAAAGTATTGAGTCTTCCTGTTGATTTTACAATTTTTAATAGTTAATGTTACAATTTAATCTGGTTAAATTAACACGAAATGGTCCTGTTGAATTAACAATAACATCTTTTTGATTTTACCTTAAATTTGTTGTTAAATTAACTAGAGTCTTGTTGATTTTACAATTTATTTTTTTTTTAATAAAAAAAAACATATAAAACATAAAATATATAATCATCAGGTCAATAAAGCATATCCGAGTAGATACATAACCCGCAAAACCGACCAAATTGAAAGCGTCCTTCTCATACGAATAGTTTATATGTACATGGGCGATAGTACTTACTATCCACGGTATATATATTGAGATTGGATCATGCTTACTATCACTGGCACCGAGTATTGTTTGGCCGCTAATGCAACGGTATATGCACCACATGCTGCGTGAAAGACTCCATTCGCTAAACATCTCTTCGTGGTAAAAATTGCAATCTATGAAGAGGAAAAAGAAAATATTAAACATTAAAAACTTTTAGAAACAAAAATGCAATCCACTTTTAACTTACCTGCGAACTAAAAATATAAATGGAAAAACCATTACCACGCACTGCCAATGATGCTAAACTCCTATCATTGCCACGGCACAAAATTTTCTTTTTTGTTAAAAAAAAATATTAGTTTGTGTTTTGCACGAACAGCAGAACTTCAAAAATTAAAAATAGTTTTGACGTTCTTTTTAACACTTTTTTAGATTATATTGACACTATCATCGTGTTGAATAAACCAAAATTCCAAATGACATTTATGTTTCAAAATGGTTTCGTGTTATATTAACCAATTTTTATTGTTAATTGTGGTTCTTGTTGTTTTAACCAGGGTTGTGCGTGTAAAATATTTACATTATTTACACCAATTCTTTACATGTAAATAATGTAATTATTTACAGGGCCAAATTTTAGATGTAAATATTGCATACTTGCAAAGAATTGTAAACAATTCCAAGTAAGTGTAAATAATTGTAAATAATTGTAAACAATCGAAATATTGGTAAATAATTATACACTCACAACATCATATTCATGTTATTTTTTATTTTTAATATTTTATTTTATATATTGTAATATATTGTCCTTAAATTTATTCGCGGTTCTTAGGATCAGTCTTCCTCAGGATCAGAATCTTCCTCAGTTACCTCGGTATTGTTTATTTTAATTTTATAGTATATAGCAACTAGTTTTTTTGACCTTTCAAAAGAAAGTCTATTGCGAATATCTGAATGTATATAGGACCAATTTGAAAAGTCTTTCGATTTGAGCTGAAGAAGCCGGTATACTTAGCAACTTTTTAGCTACTTTGGCCAGGTTTGGATATTTAAAACGAAGCCATTCTCCAAAACAAAT
Source organism: Urophora cardui (assembly GCA_960531455.1). Lineage (NCBI taxonomy): Eukaryota > Metazoa > Arthropoda > Insecta > Diptera > Tephritidae > Urophora > Urophora cardui. The sequence goes on along the minus strand of OY482671.1, from coordinate 72,080,600 downwards.
GGGCATCATTATTCAAATTTTTTGACAGCAGCACTCCAAAGTAAAGTCTTTTATTCAAATATAAATCCAATTCCTTCAAAGCGTCTCCGTCTATGTTGTTAAAGAGGAAATCGGTAACATCTGAAAGATTTTCCGGACTTAAACGCGAGCGGTCGTAATAAGGATGTAGATAATATGCAGTCAGGACATATATATTCAAAGCTTGTGAAACACGATTTCGGAAAATTTCGCTTAGTGTTAAATCTTCTGGAATTTTAAGAGTAAGCCATAAATTAGCCGCAGCAGCGATTGAGGTAGACGTTGCCTGCACTTTGTTTAACAATTGACAAACTGGATTAAGCATAGAAATCATTTGGTATAAATTTTCTTCGAAGTCGTCATCAAATAACAATTGTTTTACATCTTGCTTTACTTTTTTTTCACTGGTATCAGTTTCGGCAACTATACTTCGCATTATAGGCAATTTTTTTTTTACGCAAGCAAAGCTGTCTCGATACGAACACCAACGAGTCTCAGCAGCTATTTTAATTTTCGTGCCTCCTTTTAACAAAATACGTTTCTCCAAATCAGTGTGCCGGAACTCTTTTGAAATTATATTAACTTGTTTAGCGAGCTCTTTATTTACGATATTTTTTGCTAGCAACATGTGCACTACAATTGCTATGCCAAATATCTACACATCTACCCATATACATCATGTTACTAGCATTATCCGACACGACAGCAAAAACATTTGTATCAAAGAGATCTTTAGCCTTTTTTATAGACAGATCTACAATCTCACATTATTTGTCTCCAGTTTCCTGCTCACCTGATAAGTCAAACGCTTCCATCCATCAATTAAAATTACAGAATCCGAATCTACATCTTCTTTTGCAGACCTTATGTATTTTTCGTATTCCTTGTCGAGCAATGTTGTGGACAGCGCTTTTCTACCTGGCATCTTGGGCTCATATGCTGGTCTTAGTTTTCTTATTAACTCCCTGAAGGGTGGTGCATCTATTACGCTCAAAGGTATGTTACAGCCATAAAAAAATCTTGCTACACAAGAGTTAAGATCATCTTCTTCTTTGGAGCTTATTCTATCGAAAAAGTTCTCAATACCACCTTGCTTTTTTTTATAAGTTGCTTTTGGTAATTTAAAGCATTGAAGATTGTTCCGTCGGCGTCATTGATTGGGATGATGATGTTGCGCCATCGAGAAATAATTCCGTTGTTGCCAAAACATTGTCGATAGAAATATCCATTGCAGAATTTCGGAGGTGTCAAGCTCCGCGATTTCGCTGCTCCCATCTTTCTCTGGGTCATATATTATTATATCATATGTGCCCTCAGTGTTAAAGTTACAACGTTTCCTAGAAAAAATTGGTCATAGAAATAAAATTGCTTGTACATGTTTGCAGTTACACATTGCACATACCGATGCTGTTGAAGCCTCTGAGTTGCTATATTTGTAAGGGTTTTTTTGCAAACCAGACACATAGCCGTATATTTTTTTCCATCCTTTTTGGATTCGAAGTTTAATTCTTTGAAAATATTCCTTTGTGGAGCACCAGCAGAACTCATTTTTGTTTAAGCGCGAAGAACAAGAAGAGAAAACTCTGAAATAAAATCAGCTGTTTTGCTTAAATTAAAGTAGCATTAGAAAGTTTACAATTTTTTACAATTGTTAACAATTTTTTACAATTGTTTACATTCTTTACAATTATTTACAATTATTTACAATGTAAGTTTAAACAATTATAAAATACGTGTAAACGCACAACCCTGGTTTTAACATTAGTTTTCATGTTGTATTAACACTAAAATTGGGACGTCATTTTTCTAACATTTTGTTTAGTTTATATTGACACTATCATAATGTTAAATAAACCAAATTCCAAATGACATTTAGGAATAAAATTTTATATTTGAATCATCTTGTATATTTTAAAATTTCTTCATGTTGTATCAACAACAAAATTTGGTTGAATTTAGCAAATTTTCAGATGACAGTTACAAAGCCAAAATCATGTTTCAAACATCGTGTAATTTGAAAAAAATGTTGCTGTTCTATGTGTAAAGATCGATCGTGTTTGGGTAATCCATACAATCTCTGTACTGTGGCCGCGTGACAAGTTAGTTGCTTTTTATACTCAGCTGTACTAGTACACAGAGTATTATAGTTTTAATCACATAACGGTGGATTGTAACAGAGTGAAATAATCGAGATAGATATAGAATTATATATATCAAAATGATCAGGGTGAAAAGAGAAATCGATTGAGCCATGTCCGTCCGTCCGTCTGTAAACACTCTAACTCGCGCAAAAATTGAGATATTTTGATGAAATTTGAAATGCAAGTTGGTATCGAGACTGGAACGGTTGCTATTGAAAATGGGCGAAATGACCGCGCCCACTTTTCCTATATAGAAAAAATCGGAGATTTGGTATCTCAGTCACTAATACAGCTGGAGCGATGAAATTTTACACACGTATTGAGCTCAGGCCCCTATGAAGAAATTTGATGAAATTTTGGAAAATGGGCGGTGCCACGCCCATTTATTAAGGGGCAAACATTGAAAGTTTTATATGTCATAACTCAGAAACCATTGAAGATATATCGATGAAGTTTGGTACGCGTGATTTACTTACTTAGGCAAACGTTTGGACGGAAAATAGTTAAAATCGGTTAACGGCCACGCCCACTTTTATATATGTGATTATAAAGTGACCTAATAAAAACATTTTAGCGATATCTCTGTCAAATATTAAGATATATCAATTAAATTTTATGACAAGAGTCCAACTATGGACACAAAACAAAAAAACATAAAAATTTTGGAAAATGGGCGGTGCCACGCCCACCTATTAAGGGGCAAACATTGAAAGTTTTATGAGTCATAACTGAGACACCATTGGAGATATGTCGATGAAATTTGGTACGCGTGATATATTTACTTACGCAAATGTTTGGACGAAAAATTGCCAAAATCGGTTGACGACCACGCCCACTTGTATATATGTGTATTATAAAGTGACCTAATAAAAACATTTTAAGCCATATCTGTGTCAAATATAAAGATATATCATTGAAATTTTATAGCAGGAGTCCAACTGTGGACATAAAACGAAAAACACAAAAACTTTGGAAAATGGGCGTGGCGCCGCCTCTTTTTAGAAGCAGGAATATACGAGATTTCTCATCCTATAACTCGACAAATAATTTATATATAATGACTAAACTTGGTGTGTACACTTTTATTACTTGTGGTAATACATGTTGAAAATTTTAGCGAAATCGGTTGACGACCACGCCCACTTTTATATATGGATATTATAAAGTGGCCTAATAAAAACATTTTAAGCGATATCTTTGTTAAATATAAAGATAATTCATTGAAATTTTGTGGCATGAGTTCCAAAATAGACCGGAAACAAGAAATAGAAAAATTTGGAAAATGGGCGTGGCACCGCCTCTTTTTACACAAAGGGATATACGAGATTTCTTAGCCTATAACTCGACAAATAATTGAGATATTATGACGAAACTTGGTTTATACACTTTTATAACTTGTGTTAATAGACACGAATAAATTTATTGAAATCTGTTTATGACCACGCCTACTTTTTAACAGAGATATTTCTGGAACACCCTTTGGGAATTTGTAACGTGACATCTTTCTAACTAGAAGTCATAAAGGAATGAAATTTTGCACAAAGAATAATATTGATATGCTTAGTTGGATGACTGATAAAAATTTAGAAAATGGGCGTGGCTACGCCCACTTTATGCAGCACTCACTTTATATTAAGTGCACCGTGTTTCCATCAAACGCAAACAAACAATGAAAGCATACAGCTGAGTATCTAATGTTCGATTCCACTCGAACTTAGGCTTATTTACTTGTTTAGAATAAGGTTAATGTTTTTTTGTTTATATATGTCATTTATAATATTGTTGTTTTTTTCTTAAAAGTTGTTGGGTAGGATCGGACCTCATTGTTTTATATGTGTTTGTCATTTAATAATTGTTCCATTCGTTGTATATAATCCTCTTTGTACATCATCACCGTCTTATTTCCCTTATCTGCGTTTGTCACAATTATCGTGTCCTCGTGTTTTTTGATGAACCTTCTTGTATCTTCATAAATTTTTAGTATTAATTTTTCTTTAGGGTTATTCCGAATTTTGTTTTTAAACGAGTGAATCTTTGTCGCAACATTGCATCGTAGAGTGTCCTTTTTCTTTTCATCTTCTAGTGGATGTATGCTTGTTCAATGTCTGCAATAAGATGTAGCGGCGAAAAGGTATTCCTGGAAACGGGTAGGGCAAATTTCTTTCCCATCGACAATAACCACCGACTTTCTGCTGGTACTGTTGTATCAGTTTTATGTATAAACCAATCTCTATTTTCTTTGAGGCCATATGATTCCATATTATTTTTAATTTGGGTTTGTATTTTGCATTTTAATTGATTTTCTGTCGCTATGGCTATTTTGCTTGTGAATTGTTTTTGGTTTGTTAATACTAAATTTAAGTCTTCTTTTTTTAATTTCTGTTTAAGGTCATCCCTAATGTTTTGTATATTGTTGTTGATTATTCGGATTTGTATATTTGTTTCTTTTATTTCCAGATTAAGTATTTCTCCTATAAAATGCTTTTGTATTCTTTCTATTCTTTCCATTTCTTTTCTTGTTTTTTCCAGTTTAAAGCTGTGCAACATTTTATTGGTTTTTACCTTCAAATGTGGGGGAGTGATGCCAAAATTTTGCATTGTAGTAGGAACTTTAATCGTTGTTTCTGTTTTTGTAGCTTTTTGTTGTTTTTGTTATATTTTTTAATGATGAAAGTGGTGGTGTTATCATATTTGTACCTAATGTGCTGAAAGAAACGTTTCATTTTCGTTTTATGTTTTGTTGGTACTTCGGTTTAGCTCTCCGATAATTTAATTGTTGTTTGAATTTGGGCCAATTTGTTTATACGTTACTAGTTAGTTGGAGATTTACTGTTATTGATTATGTCCCTACCAATTTCCAGGGTCCTACCATGAACACTTCCAGAGATATTCAGCATGAAAGATTAAGTTTGTATGGGAGGTGCCAAACCCACTTTTCCAATAGCTCCAATTTTCTTTCGTAAGTTTATATTGTTTATCTCTGTACCAACCCCCAGTATCCCACCATGAAGACTTCCACAGATATTGAGTATAAAAAATTTGTACAATATTTGAATTTAATTTAATGTTCTTTGAAGTACATTTTATACTTTATGAATTTAATGTATCTGTATGGAAGTACATATTTATTACTACTTTTGAAATAAAACTGAATATTTTGAAGTACATATTATGTGTTTTGAATTAAAAGTACTATTTTGAATTACATGTAACGATTTACGAAATATGTATACATTCTGATTTTGGAAGTACCGTTGGAAAAGGTGTAGTACTATATTCGGAAAATTTGGTGTGGGAGACGTCCTCTTTCATAATTACTAGTGTTTGTTTGTGTTGAGTAAAATTTTTGTAAATTTGTTGGACTGTGTAATTATATATATGAAATTCTTTTATGAATAACAAAAAGAGGCAATATTAGAAGAATCAACTGAGACTTGTAATATGTATTTCATTGTGGATAGGTATACATACATACATATATGTATATGAAGTATATGTTCTACAATGATGTAAGACATTAAATCATGTAAAAAATTCAAAATTAACAGTTATTATTTACTTTTATTTTAAAATTCTATAAATAACTGTTATTGATGATGTAATGTGGGACGATTTCCCGTCATCCCTTGTCAAGTGTTTGGAGACAAACCGGTTTCGGCTAATATACGCCATCTTCAGTGTATTTTTTCGTTCTGCACAATGAAAAGCAAACTTGACAAGAGATGACGGAAAATAGTTCCACAATATATAATATTCCTACCCTGTCGGAAAAGCAAGGACCCAAAGGTATTAAGTTGTTGATGACTTTTATAATAAAAGCCCATAAATGACTGTTATAATTGAGTTTTATCTCATCACTTCTGAATAAAACTCAATCACCCCTATTACGGTTGTCGTCGTCGACGTCGACGTCACTTTTCAGTCGACATCACGTCGTCTCGACGTCGTTGTCACATCGACGCAAAATCGGTATCAGCTAAGCGTGTCGAGACGACGTCGACTGGTTATCGATAAAACAATGTCGAAAATACCATCCCTGGATCAGCTGTTCGGTTTTATTTACATTTTGTATGCGATTTTTCCGTGATTTTTATTTGGCTTGGTTTGGTATTTAAAAAAAAATGTATTTTGCATATGATTCATCAAGTTCCAGCGATGAACAGAGCAGGGAAGAGCTAAAATTAAAAAGAAAAATAATCCGGCAAAACTCCGATATATTTAATTTGCCAGATAACAAGTAAGTTTTACGTTTTTTATTTTTTCTGTGGATTTTCACTGCTAAAATTGTTTTTAATTTCAGATTTGAAGATTATTTTAGACTAAAGAAACCCGCATTCAGGTCCATAATGGACAAAATTAGTCCCAGGATGAAGCAAGCGGTTAGAACAACAGCCATCTCAAAGGAAATAAAATTGGCAGCAACTTTGCGGTTTTTGGCGCAAGGATCGTACCAAGAAAGTGTTGGAAATGATTTTAATCTTGGCCTTTCCCAACAAGCAGTAAGCGCAGTATTGTCCGAAACACTAGATGTGTTGGAGGAAGTGATATGTCCTCTATGGATCAATTTCCATATCACAGATGCTGAAAAAACCGAAGCGAAGCAGCATTTTTTCCAAAAAACCGGATTTCCTGGAGTCATTGGATGTGTGGATGGGACGCACATTAAAATTTTGGCTCCAAACAAAGAAGACCAACATCTTTACTTTAATCGAAAGGGGTTTTTCAGTTTAAATGCGATGATAGTAAGTATATATAAAATTATTTTGTAAATAATTATTTAAAAAAAAATAAACTTAACAGATCTGCGACCATAATATGCGGATTCGGTATTTGGATGCTCGCTTTGCTGGCTCGGGCCATGATTCCTTAATTTGGAATATGAGCCATGCCAGAAGACTTCTAAGGGAACGATACGATACTGGAGAGCGTAACTCGTGGCTATTAGGTAAAAATCAATTATTTTTAAAAAATTGTATAAGCACAAAATATATAAAATTATTTATGTATAGGTGATGCGGGTTATCCTCTTGAACCATATATCATGACACCATATCGATCCGCTGTGGTGCAGTGGGTAGAGTGCTCGCCTGCTATGCCAGAGGTCTCGGGTTCAAACCACGGTCCGAGCAAAACACCAAAACAATTTTTCTAATTAGTAAAAATCCAATTATTGGGTTTTTTAAGAGCAGCGGTCACCTCTCGGCAGTGGGCGGCATACCCTCCGAGTGTATTTCTGCCATGAAAAAGCTTCTCACAAAAAATGCATTCGCCGTTCGGAGCCGGCATAAAACTGTAGGTCCACCCAATTAGTAGGAAAAAACAAAAGGAGCACACCTCGAATTGGGAGAGAAGCTCGGCCATAAAACTCGTAAGAGTTATAATAGCGCCATTGTATTATTATTATTATATCGATCCGCAACAGAAGGAAGTCCAGAAGCAATTTTTAATACCAAACACGCCAAAGCCAGGAACATAGTTGAACGCACTATTGGCGTCCTGAAAAATCGATTTCGTTGTTTGCTCGGGGCGCGTCAACTTCATTATACGCCATCTAAAGCCACGCAAATTGCGAACGTGTGTTCAGCTCTTCACAACGTGTGTATTAATTTTGGTTCGAGTATAACAAACGAGGATACAGACATTGGACACAACCACGATAATAGCGGAAATACTGATGATGTAGAAAATAACATAAGTGTTGAAACATCGCAAATTAGAGAACAAATAAAAAACAGTTTTTTATAGTATGAGTTCATACCTTCGCATAAAATAAGTTTAATTCAGTATCTAATACACTGATGGGCGTTTTGACTCATATGAGCAGTTTTGACTCATATCAGCACACGTATTCTTACGCTCTTATTTCAGTTGCTGTTGAGAGCGAAAAATCAATTGAGTCACAGTGGTGTTAGAACAGAATTTTCATGGCAGTTGTGTTTCAGCAAGCAAAGGGATGACACGTATCGTCGCTTTGCTTTTATTTTTTATGCAATAGTAAATTATGCGCTATTTAATGAATGAAAGCATTTAGGGCAATTCTAAATAATTTTTCACTGCGAACAGTGCGAGTGAGAAACACATATAGGTACGCGCATAAATAGTATCATAAAACAATCAAGCGGCGCACGATGTTGCTTCGCTGTTGTTTGTTAATCAACTGACTGCAAATGTTCTTTGTCCCATGGTAGCCACTTTACGCTCGCGGTTACCAATACATGCTTACATTTCATTTGCCCACCAATGATCTAATGTTAATATCACACAATAAAAGCAGTTCAGTTATATATGTTCATAACAAATTATTTACATTTAAATAAAAAAAAAAAAAACAATTCATCTAAAAATAAAAAAATTACATTAAAAGTAAACAAAAACAATTCAGTTGTTAAAAATTAAGAAAAGTAAATATGTACATTTAATAAAAAAAAAAACAGTTCAGGTACTTATAATTAAAAATATGTACATTTAACTATTTACATCACAAAAATATTTACATTTAAATAAGGAAAAACAAATTCACTCAACAATGAAAAAAAAAACAATTATTTACATTAAACTAAACAAAAAAATGGAAGGAAATTCAGATACTTATAATTAAAAATATGTACATTTAACTATTTACATCACAGAAATATTTACATTTAAATAAGGAAAAACAAATTCACTCAACAAAAAAAAAAAAACAATTATTTACATTAAACTAAACAAAAAAAATTAAAGAAAATTCAGATACTTATTACTTAAAATATGTACACTTAATTATATACATCACGAGGTCAGTCTTTCTTTTTCAGGATTTTTAATTTTGTTGTGGCTATTTGGAGTTTAATTTCTTTTAATTTTAAATTAGCCTTGTGGAGCTCCACCTCCCTGCGATCCCTTTTCTTCATCAGTGCCAGCTTCTTTTGCTCAATATCGAGAATTTTCTGTTGATACCCAGCTGTATCTCGTAGAGCACGCTTCATGGATGCAATTTTGTTCGACACATCCCTAAGTACACTCTTTTGCATATGGGTATGTTGCTCCAAGAGATCGTGCCTTTGCTTTGATTTTTTTTGCGTGCTCTGACAGCTACAGCTTCCTCCAGTGGGTAAAGGGGCATTTGTTTGTACATACCACCACCTCTTGCCCTGCACTCATCCTTGCTTGTTATCAGCTTCTTCTTTATTCCCGCCAGACCTGTAATTTTAATATTCATTAATATATATATACAAATGTTTATTAGTTATGTTAATTACTTTCTGCCAACCAGCACTGTCTCTTAACGGAGGTCCCAGGGCATTCAATTTAATGGAAATTGCTTCCCAAAGGTGCTTAAAATCGGCTGGTGAGCTCCCCTTTTGAAAACCTTTTGCAAGGGAAGGTTTTTTTCCAATTCGGCAATTAAAACTTCAAATTGTTCTGTGCTTGTAATCTTCATTCTTCTTCTTCTTGATTGGCGCTTAACCGTCTAGACGATTCTGGCCGAGTCCAACAGAGCGCGCCAATTGCTTCTGTTTCGTGCAGCATGGCGCCACTTGGGAACACCTAGGGAGGCAGCATCGCTGTCCACCTGATTTTCCCAACGCAGTGGAGGTCTCCCTTTTCTTTTGCGTTCAGCGGGTTTCGATAGAAATGCTTTCTTAGCCGGAGCGCCTTCGTCCATTCTCACGACATGACCTGCCCAACGCAGCCGCTGGATCTTTATTCGCTGAACAATGTCGATGTCTGTGTAAAGCTCGTACAGCTCATCGTTAAATCTCCGTCGATACTCGCCCACGCCAACGCGCAAAGGTCCATAAATCTTACGAAGAACTTTTCTCTCGAATACTCCAAGTGCCATCTCATCTGATTTTGAAATTGTCCATGCTTCTGCGCCGTACATGAGGACTGGAACGATGAGCGTCCTGTAGAGTGTGATTTTTGTTTGTCGAGAGAGGACTTTACTTTTCAGTTGCCTACTTAGTCCGAAGTAGCATTTATTGGCAAGCGTGATTCTTCGTTGGATCTCCGTGCTGACATCATTCTTGGTGTTAATGCTGGTTCCCAGATAGACGAAGTCCTTAACAGTTTCGAATTTGTAGCTATCAACATTGACGTGGCTGCCAAGGCGTGCTGTTTCTTTGTGTGATGACAGGAGGTACTTCGTCTTGTCCTCGTTGACCGCCAAACCCATTTTCTTAGCCTCTTTATCCAGCTTGGAGAAGGCAGAACATACGGCGCGCGTGTTAGTGCCAATGATGTCGATGTCATCGGCGTACGCCAGCAGTTGCACACTCTTGTGATATAAGATGCTTCCTGTATGGTTAAGTTCTGCAGCTCGTATTATCTTTTCCAGCATCTAATTGAAGAAGTCGCACGAAAGAGAGTCACCTTGTCTGAAACCTCGTTTGGTCTCGAACGGCTCGGAGAGGTCCTTCCCAATTCTGACGGAGCTGGTGGTGTTAGTCAACGTCATTTGGCATAGCCGTATAAGTTTAGCAGGGAAACCAAATTCAGACATTGCGGCATACAGGCAATTCCTATTCGTGCTATCAAAAGCGGCTTTAAAATCGACAAAGAGATGGTGTGTGTCGGTTCCTTTTTCATGGGTTTTTTTCCAGTATCTGTCGTATTGTGAAGATCTGGTCGATGGTAGATTTGCCAGGTCTGAAGCCACACTGATAATGCAATCTTCATTATAAATATCTAAATAAATACAATAAAAATACGCAGATTAGTTCTATATTACTAAATTAAAAAAAAATAAATACTTACAAAATTTTGTTCTAGTCGTCATCAAACACAGCGTCGAGGAAAATGGCGTCGAGTGAGCGTCGACGTCGACTTAGCTGATACCAAAAATGTATCGATATTTGTCACAAGTTATCGACTTTACCATACGTAATACCGATTTCAATAAGTCGTCGCCGACACTGTCGAGTGTCGAGTGAGCGTCGACGACGACAACCGTAATAAGGGTGTATATGTAGTGCAGTTTTATTTTTAAAGCCCATCAATAACTGCTATGAAAGATTTTATTCCTAGAACTCATTTATAAAACTTAAAGAGATTTATTTTTTACCTACCAGAGCAAAACTTTTATTTTAAAAGTCGTAACGGTTACAATATATTATTTGTACTTATAATTTCTTATAGTAACGAAAATAATTATTTTTGGCTCATGTTATTGAATTGAATTATTCCTTTGTAAAAAATTAATTTTAAGAATATTTACCAGAGATGTAGAATAATTACACAGGCCGACAAGAAATTTGACCATAAACCAGACCATACTTTCCTAAAGGTTTTCGATGCGCTGAATTCAAATCTGGACGCAGAATTGCTCTATCACGTCAGGATTTTGAGATATCCTAACCTAAATGTGCAAAAAACACTATTTTTGCCTATTTTTGAGGCTATATATAAACGACAGCTTTTTTTGCTTAAAAAAGCACACATAGTACTTTAAATAAGAAGTCTTTCTTTTACGAATGGCGTTGAGTTTGCTCAAATATATTTTTTTTTCGCTAAGATAGAGCAATTTAAAGTTTATGTGTTCAAAGTTTGTGGGATTGTGTATTGGGGGCTTGTGGTGTTTAAGCATTTATAAATTTTAAATTGCTCTATCTTAGCGAAAAAAAAGATATTTGAGCAAACTCAACGCCATTCGTAAGAGAAAGACTTCTTCTTTAAGATGATGTGTGCTTTTTAAAAAAAAAAAATCTGTAGTTTATATATATCGTCAAAAATAGGCAAAAACGGTGTTTTTTGCACATTTAGGTTAGGATATCTCAAAATCCTGACGTGATAGAGCAATTCTGCGTCCAGATTTGAATTCAGCGCATCGAAAACCTTTAGGAAAGTATGGTCTGGTTTATGGTCAAAAAAATCGGTCTCATTTTGTTGGCCTGTGTTATTATTTCATTTTGAAATTATAAAAAAGTCTTACAAATTTTCTTCAGAATCGTAAAAGTCTTTTGATTATATTTTTTTCCTGATGAAAATGATAAAAATCTTCTATAATTATTATTCAGAAATTTATATTTTAAAAATCTTTCCATAATTGTTATTTCAAATATATATTTTTTTAAGTCTTCAAAGACTTTTATATTGAGACAAATTTGAAAAAAGTCTTTGCGTAATTATTATCAGTAACAAATTGTTCTTTATATCTTCAAAGACTTTTTCATTGAGACAAAGTTCAAAAACGTCTCAGAAAATTTTCAATAACTTTCATATAAGTATAAAATAAGAATAACTTTCATATAAGTACTTCAAAATTCAAGCAAATTTCCAATTTGAAATTGTATCAAAGATTTTTATCGAAGATATAAAAAATAAATTTGTTACTCAAAATAATTACATAAAGATATTTTTGAAATTCGTCTCAATGAAAAAGTCTTTGAAGACTCAAAAAACAATTTGTTACGGATAATAATTACTCAAAGACTTTTTTCAAATTTCTCTCAATATAAAAGTTTATGAAGATATAAAACAAAATTTCTCATTCATAATAATTACAAAAAGACTTAAAAAAATATCTCAGAAACAACTATTATGGAAAGACTTTTAAAATATGTTTCTTTCAATAATAGTTATTTTTTTGATTTTTATTTTTTCTCTTATAATAATTACAACTCTGATATTTACCAAAAACTGCTTCGAAAAATATTGGATACTGTCTTTTCTTTGCAAATTCAGGAAAAACTTTAAACAATAATGAATCCCTTCATTGAAGACTATGAAAAGATTCATTAAAACCTACAAATAATTTCATGAAATCTATGAAAAAATTAATTAAAACCTACAAATAATTTCATAAAATCTATGAAAAAACTCATTAAAACCTACAAATAATTTCATAAAATCTATGAAAAATTTCATATTTCATAAAATTTGTATGACAACGTTTATTATTTCGTTCATATTCATAAACCTCGTTCATTAAAATCTCGAGCTTATAAAAGCCGTTCATTAATTTTAATGAATACGTTGGTTGGTTCAAAATCAACTATTTTTCATTAATATTAATTGGATACTGTCTTTTCTTTGCAAATTCAGGAAAAACTAAACAATAATGAATCCCTTCATTGAAGACTATGAAAGAATTCATTATAACCTACAAATAAATCCATAAAATCTATGAAATAATTCATTAAAAGCTACAAATAATTTCATAAAATCTATGAAAAAATTCATTATAACCTACAAATAAATTCATAAAATCTATGAAAAAATTCATTAAAACCTACAAATAATTCCATAAAATCTATGAAAAATTTCATAATATTTCATAAAATTTTTATGACAACGTTCATTATTTCGTTCATATTCATAAACCTCGTTCATTAAAATCTCGAGCTTATGAAAGCCGTTCATTGATTTTAATGAACACGTTGATTGGTTCAAAATCAACTATTTTTTCATTAATATTAATTGGATACTGTCTTTTCTTTGCAAATTCAGGAAAAACTAAACAATAATGAACCCCTATTTGAGGACTAAGTAAGTATTCATTATAACCTACAAATAAATCCATAAAATCTATGAAAAATTTCATAATATTTCATAAAATTTTTATAACAACGTTCATTATTTCGTTCATATTCATAAACCTCGTTCATTAAGATCTCGGACCTCATTGTTTTATATGTGTTTGTCATTTAATAATTGTTCCATTCGTTGTATATAATCCTCTTTGTACATCATCACCGTCTTATTTCCTTTACCTGCGTTTGTCACAATTATCGTGTCCTCGTGTTTTTTGATGAACCTTCTTGTATCTTCATAAATTTTTAGTATTAATTTTTCTTTAGGGTTATTCCGAATTTTGTTTTTAAACGAGTTAATCTTTGTCGCAACATTGCATCGTAGAGTGTCCTTTTTCTTTTCATCTTCTAGTGGTTGTATGCCTTGTTCAATGTCTGCAACAAGATGTAGCGGCGAAAAGGTATTCCTGGAAACGGGTAGGACAAATTTCTTTCCCATCGACAATAACCACCGACTTTCTGCTGGTACTGTTATATCAGTTTTATTTATAAACCAATCTTTATTTTCTTTGAGGCCATATGAATCCCTTCATTGAGGACTAAGAAAGAATTCATTATAACCTACAAATAAATTCATAAAATCTATGAAAAAATTCATTAAAATCTACAAATAATTTCAAGAAATCTATGAAAAAATTCATTAAAACCTACAAAAAATTTCATAAAATCTATGAAAAAATTAATTAAAACCTACAAATAATTCCATAAAATCTATGAAAAATTTCATGATATTTCATAAAGTTGTTATGACAACGTTCATTATTTCGTTCATATTCATAAACCTCGTTCATTAAAATCTCGAGCTTATGAAAGCCGTTGATTAATTTTAATGAACACGTTGGTTGGTTCAAAATCAACTATTTTTTCATTAATATTAATGTCCAAATATATTAGTTTTATATACATTTTTCGTTCCGTGTAGAATTATACATAAGAAAAATTTTTATTTTTTGATATTTGTTAACTCTAAAAAATCAACTTCATTGCTATGACATTACAAAAAAATTCCCTTTATACTCGCTCCACCTTAGCGTGTATCTGAAATATTAACTTTGACTTACCTGCATAGCTGCCTTTCAACATGTTTACAATAGAATAATTGCCTAAAAAGCATTTGATATTTTGATATCGCTATGTGATTTAAAACTAACGAAACAGGCCACTTAACGTCGTATCTAAAGGCAAAGCACTCTAAACCGTTTAAGTCTAGCCGATCATGCGACTGCCAATATTCTGTAATAGAAGATTCATATGTAAGTCAAAAATATACATGACACAATTATTAGTATACATTAGATTCACTGCAATTTTTTTTAAGAAACCGGAAATTTTTTGATATGGAAATTTATATATTTTAAATAGTCGTTACCACATTGTTTGCAATGAAATGTAGTTATTTAGTAACTAATAATATAGGGGGATTCGCTTTCCCTTGCTCGATTGTGATTGCACGGATTGCATACTCTAGACCAAAATATGCAACACATCGAGAGCACCCTATTGCACAGTCGCACATAGGGATATTTGCCTTTAAAAGCTGGCCAAAATTATTTATGTGTGGTTTTGTAACTATCTAGTGTTAATTGTAAGTAAATAAACAAATATCATTATTTTTTAAGTGGTAACACGATACCTATCATGGTTCAGATCTGGAAGTTCAATGCAAAAATAAACAGGTTTGTTAATTAAATCTCTTATAATGTTATTATTTTTCTACTGATTATAATCCGAAAAGTGCTAAAATGCTCACTAAGATATACATAGGCTATTAACTCAAAGTCTGTAACCAGGAGGTTATTTAATATTTCGAAAAAAAAAATTACAAAAAGATGAATGTTGAAAAATTCAAATTTGCATAAAAAAGTATTTTGTTAGCCACAGCTCCGTCACTTTAACGTCGATTTTAATTATTTTAACTTTGTAGAAAAGGATATTTCATCCTCTCAAAACGAAATGAAATAACATAAAAATCGAGGCGGTACACAATGGGAATTCGTGGCCAAAAAATAAAATCGAAATTAAAGTAGTCGTAAATCCATTTTTTTAACAGCTATCGACAGATATTTTATAGGACAAAATAAAGCTCATATAAAATTTTCTGAGTTCCGTTTCGTTTAGCAGTACAGGGTGCCCAAAATTGAACAAAAAATGTGCGATTTGAATTATGAATTATATGACCTGATACGAAATGTTCCATCTAAGCCATTTATTGACGCATATGCTTGGTTTTTATATGTAAATATAGATAATGCCTTCCACTTTTTCCAGAAGTAATCCTTTTTTTACTATCTTTGAAACCTGATTTTATATGATTTTTCAAATAAGGATAAAAAAAATATCGAAAACATTTATTCTTCGCCAACTTTAAGCAATAAAATTAAAAAAAATAAAACGTATCCTGGATTTTTTTTTGTGTGATGAACTAACATATTCCTTATAAGAATACACTAACAGAAATTAATTTCATCCACGCTCTCGCGTTTTTTTATTATTCTCCTAATGGGCTAAAAGTGCATTTTTGAAATTACATTTATCATTCATATTATCAAATACAGTAGCTCACTTTGGAATTAGCTGCCCAGGTTTTATTATATATTGTTTTTTTATGCAGAGAAAAAAAAAATATTTAAAAAAATTGGGAAACGTTAGAACCAAATAAAAAAAACGTATCAATTTTTTAATATATGTATGTTGGTCCCAGGTGTGCTTAATTTGTGTAAAAGTTATAAGCGCGTTTACTTCACGTTATATAGCAAGTATGTCACAAGGTCATGGCATACCACTTTACCAAAATCTTTAGGATTTTTTAACGTAATTTAACATAAAATAAGGCACTGCCTACGTTACACAAAGCACTGCTAACGTTACACGTGCGAAAACTGAGTATCTCTACATATAATAAAATTGTAACCGTTGATCTCTGTACATTGCAGATATACGGAAAATAAAAAAAGGAGCCAGAGGAATCCAAATGAACTGTTTTTAAGATTTCTGTCGGTCTGTCTGTCTGTCCTTATGTTTGTACGCGGGTCACTAAAAATTGGAATGATGGAATTGAATGAAACTAGTCAGAGTTATAATAGCGCCATTATTATTATTATTATTATTATTATTATTATTATTATTATTATTATTATTATTATTATTATTATTATTATTATTATTATTATTATTATTATTATTATTATTATTATTATTATTATTATTATTATTATTATTATTATTATTATTATTATTATTATTATTATTATTATTAGTATTATTATTATTATTATTATTATTATTATTATTATTATTATTATTATTATTATTATTATTATTATTATTATTATTAGTATTATTATTATTATTATTATTATTATTATTATTATTATTATTATTATTATTATTATTATTATTATTATTATTATTATTATTATTATTATTATTATTATTATTATTATTATTATAGATGTCTACTTTAGGATTTAAGATATCCTTTATTTCTATAGCTCAACCAGTTTTAGAGTTATCGACCAATATGTGGACCAAGGGTGATCCAAAATGTGTTAGTATGTGTATCAAATAAAAGGTGCTGATGAGTGCTGCAATAAGTAATTCTGTTAAATTCAATATCTCGATTGGTTTCGGAGATATCTCCCTATCCCTATCCCTCCAAGTTTTGATATCCTACGGAAACACTTCCAGAGATATTCAGCATGAAAGATTAAGTTTGTATGGGTTGTGCCACGCCCCTTTTCCAATAGCTCTCATTTTTTATCCAGAAAATGATTATTGAAAATTTCATTCATTTCTATGCAGTCGTTTTTGTGTGACGCGGGCGTTATGGTAAAAAAACACATTTTTGGTCAAATTTTTCCTACATTTTGGTCAATAACTCGGGAACTGGATGAGATATCCAAATGAAAGTTGTCCTGAATTTTAAGTTAGGCGTTAAGTGATAGAATGGTGAAATTTTCATGCAATTCTATTCAGTAGTTTTTGCGTGATGCACGCACAATCATACAGACGGACAGACAGACAGACAGACAGAATTCTAAAAATTGTAGATTTGGGTTCCGCTGGTCCAATAACGACCTCTCCAATCAGTTTTTCTTGAATATCTTAAATGTACAGACATCGACCTGTTACAATTTTATTATATGTATTATATAGATAAAAATCACTGCTAACGTTACATATTATTTAAGCTAACAATGTCTTCAAATCTTTGGAAGTTTAACTTTTTTTAATTGGAACGTGAGATATACGTATAGTATTAAGAAAATATATAAACAAATTAAATTAAAACGTATTTTAACATGTCTTAAAAAAACTTTTTTGGTTTTGCACTGCTAACGTTACATAAGATTTTTGCGGCACATTTACTTTTCACATAACTGCTAGTTGGAACATAACTTTTTTTAAAACTTTACGTGTTATGATATTATAGCTAATTTTCTAATAGATAAAACTTGAACGGCTAAATTTAGTCGCAACAAACATGTTATATTTACCTTTTTGTTTACTGAACTACTTCCGACCATATTTTTTTTAATCACAACGTTTTATAAAAAGAGCGAAAAGTTTAATTTAAAACGACTAAAATTGAATGCCACTGTTTTCAACAGCTACTATAATATGTCATGAACCCCGCAAGACCCCAGTGCTTGCAATATTTGACCAAAAAAAAACTACTTGGCTTACTTTCCCAGAAAATGTATACATATGGTACACTGTGTAGCTAGATAGAAAAGCATTGATGAGCAGCTTTGACAGATGTTTATGCTTTAAAATTGCTAATATATTAACTAATACAATCTTATATAGAATATATACATATGCACTTACTTTTAGCCTATTTACTTCAAAAGAATCACAACTCAAAAACACGAGTTTTCATGTAAGTATGGGTATAAGTAAATAAATATGAATTTTTGTGTATATATATGTGCATTATATGACGAAATTTCGGTCTGATATATTGAAAACTGAGAGTTCGAGATCAAAAATTATCTTTGATTTACTATTGAAGTATATAACGACTGAAAACTTAAAGGGCTTTTTCGTAAAATCAGCTTACTGATCTATGATAGTACTGAAATAAATGAGAGATATACTCTCATTTCCTCTTTGTTATACCATTCATGAACATGAAGTAGTATTATCACTTTGTGCCAAAACACGACGTATTTTTATGTACAATTTATCATTGTTAATTGAAGCACTAGCAATACATATCTGGCTAGCGTAGAACTAAACTGGTCTATCTAACAAAATACAAAATTGGAGAAAACAGATGAAACGCGTTTTAATGCGGTGTGCGATTGTTGATGTATGTTAAGTGAATATTGTAAATTATTATGTTAGCTTAATAGTTAACTTAACATTCTGCCTTAAAAAAAAATTATTATAGAAACGTTTTTTATATAATATTTATATGTAACAAGAAAACTTGGTACATATACCAATTTAGAATTTTTAATTTTTAAGGAAGTTTGAACTACAAATTGAAAATTATATGAATAAAACAAAACATATGTGAAAGGAAGTACTTTAATTACAAAAAAAAAAACATACACATGTTTGTAAATGATCACCTCTCCATTAAAAGTAACAGTAACATAGTTTTCTCCAGGGCGGGCTGGTAGAAAATCTTCTGGATTGTTTTTTGTTTCATCTCTGCGGTTTACATGTGGAGAGACAGGTAAAAGAGGTGATGAATCGGCGGTACAAATTTCAGCATTTTTTTTATGTCCTGTATTTTTTTTGAATTTCCAAACGCGTATGTCGCTACCCTGATCTGGTGTAAAATCCTGCAAGAACTCTATGAAATCATGTAGGTTCACGCTAGATTTCTTTATATCGACGGATTTATATCTTTCGCAATAATCATCATTAAACTGCATCACAGATTCACCCTTGACAAATTTTCCCTTTCGCATTTGGGAAACTTTTGCGCCGTCGTCTACTATACTCTGGTAGTCCCTGAACATTGGCCGTAGTTCGTCAAATGACATAAATTTCCCCACCATATTATTAACATCAAAAAGAGCATGCTTTCTACAATTTTTAACCACTTCCATCCACTCATCTGGTGTAAGATCATACTGGTGTATGGTAGTCTATGCTAGTTGGACTACTTTAGAATTTCTTGAAATGACAAAAGGACGTGAATTCTAAAGTGACATTTTTATCGTTTGGACACTTTGGTGCAGAAATAAGACCTAGATCAATTTTGCACGGATAAATTTATGATTTTCATGTTCAAAAATGTGCATAACTCGATTTCTGAAAAAATGTTAGATAGACCAGTTTAGTTCTACGCTAGCCATCTATATTAGGTTAAGATTTTATAAAAATTGTGATATTTCAAGAAAAAAACATGCATCCATAATATGGATTTCATATATCTAGTTTGAGAATTATAACTTAATTAGTTGCGAAAATAATTGCAATTTCATGGTTTTTCGCGACACCCGTTATATGGAGGGTGGGAGTATTTGTCATCAGTAGGGCAACAGAAGATATCGTCGCCTGAGAAAACGAATGTCGTATGTGAAAATCGACGATTTCTAGTTTTTGATGCAGATTAATTAAATCGGACCTAATCTTTTAATTTTTCCAATCCATTTTTTTCTATCTCTTTTAGTTTTTGAGTTTTTTAGTATGCATTTGTCGTATGTTACAAAATTACTACCATTTGGGTAAGCTTTTGTCGTATGTAACATACATACGACAAATTTCCATATAAATTCGTTTTTGTTTATTTTAAACATATGTCGTATGTGCCGCTGAGCTACTGAGAATAAACCAAAATATTGTATCGGAGCTATAGGTTATAGTGATCCGATCTGAATGATTTTCACTGACATATTTTATTGTAGTATAATACCAATTACTGCAAAGTTTAGTATAATTTGATCCTTAAATATGGAAGTTATACCCGAAAACAGCTATATCTGAACAATCGGTTGTATGGGAGCTATATTCTATAGTGGTCCGATCTTGACAAATTTCGGTGACATTTATTAGGTCCATATGGGTACAAATACCTCAAAGTTTCATGCCCTTAGCTATTTACATGGAGAAGTTATATCCCAAAATGTCCATATCTGAACAATCAGTTGTATGGGAGCTATATGTTATAGTGGTCCGATCTTGACAAATTTCGGTGACTATTATTATGTCCATGTGGGTACAAATACTTCAAAGTTTCATGCCCTTATTTCTTTACATGGAGAAGTTATATCCCAAAATGTCCATATCTGAACAATCAGTTGTATGGGAGCTATATGCTATAGTGGTCCGATCTTAACAAATTTTAGTGACATTTATTAGGTCCATATGGGTATAACTACTTCAAAGTTTCATATCCTTATCTCCTCAAATAAAGAAGTTATACCCGAAAACAGCTATATCTGAACAATCAGTTGTATAGGAGCTATATCTTATATTAGCCCGATTTGGTGGATTCCGACAAATGATCAAAGTATCATCAAAATATATTCACCTGCCGAATTTCAAGTCGATATCTCAAAAAATGTGAGCCTCATAACCATTCCGGTTTGAAAAAAGAGAAGAATTTTTGTCGTATGTGCTATCATAAACAGGTATTGGTGCTCAGACGTCACATACGACAAATGCATACTGAATGAAAAGTCGTTTATCTCCCATGATTTTAAAGATATCCAACTTTTGCAAATAGCAAGTCAAAATATATAATACTCTCTACAGCTCGTCCAAATAACAGAAAAATCTGTTGTACAGTTTTTGAGAATTTCCAATTTAAACTTCAAAGTCGATTTTCTCGAAACTATGTTTTGCTACATACGACATTCGTTTTCTCAGGCGACGATATGCAAATGCATATTTTTCTGTTGCAGTCATATTTACATATGATAAATATATGTTGGCGTTTTAGCTCAAGACGAAGAGAATAAGCCTAACTTGTTACGGTATATTCTCGCATATTTAGGTCAAACGGCTTATTTTTGCATATCTTGACTTATTTGCATATTTTTGGCATATTTTGCTATAAATTCATATTTTAGCATAGTATTTCCTCATATTTTTCTATCTCGCTCTTAAAATTGTTTTTATTTACATTTTTACTCTGGAAACTTTTTTGTATATGCGCATACTATTTGCCATTCCTCTTTGTCTGACAAGTCCAAGGCGAATTTAATAATTTTCGCAATGCTTCATTCAAATGTGCTACACGGATCAGCTGTGTATCTACATATGTGCATAGGCATACGTCAGACGGTCAATATATATTGATGAAATCCGTGGATCGCGATTCATATTGACAGTGTAGCATCGAGTATTAATTGATCGCGATTCTGGATCGCAAAATGTTTAGAAATTTTGAAATCCGCGATTCGGATAGCAATATTGGCAATAAACGAATTGAAAGTGAAAGTTCGAAAAGCGAGAAAAATATCGCAATATTCATATTGAACGTGTAGCACTACACGCTACACAGTGACTTAAATTCTTGCTTTTAAATACGCCCTGATAACTTCACTTGACGTGGAAAGATCTTTTTATACGTTTAAAAACTTACCGCGACAATCGAGATAGTTTTCTATTTGAAAATTTATCGCAAAATTTTGTAGTTTACAGCAATAGCAATTTGAATAAATAAGTATGCAAGTTTTGCACTGGAATTATGATGGTCATCAACACATAAAATTTTAAATTCATGCACATAAATATATGTATGTATATATTTTCCTATGCAGGGGCGGATTTACCTCTAGAATCGCCCTGGGCAAACAAATCAAGCCGCGCCCCAATATTTCCAAAAAAAAAAACCGTACTTGCGTTTGTGTGGTGAAATTTCATTACTGATATATTTTACGGATTGAAAAAATTTGATTCGATTCTTATATAGGTACCACATTTTTTTCCATTTTCTAACCTTCAAAATGGTCTGATCTTAAACCCTCATTATTAGGTGGCACATATTTCGCAATATCATTAAATTGCAGTCCATCATACGAATCTGAAAGACAATTTTATAGTGAAAATGTTTCGTCCTGGAACTAAACTCACAATTTTTGACAGTAAGGTGCCTCCCAGGTAGCGAAATCTGGCTTTCTGGCCCAGAATCTACCTGGGATAACCTAGCTGTCGATCAATTGACTTATGCATTTTTACCTTTTTGGTTATGATCAACAACGGAGTCATTTTGTTTTCGGGGAGTGTGAAAAAAAAATCAATCAAGTTTAGGGATTTTCGACAGTAAATCTTTGTCTTTCTGCACTTTCTCGGCTGCACGTTTTTTGTTTGCTGGGCCGCTTAACTTTTTCATATTTGCACTCATTCTCCTATTTTTCACAAAAACATTAATTCACTGACACTTTTTTGATGTTTTTAACTCGGAACGAATTTTAAGATTACATAAAATGTACGCAGCGCATTGTATAGAGGAGCGAACTATTCAAATTAACCAGAAACAGAAAATATTCAGATCTTAGTTTCCTTTGAAAAAGTGATCTCGCGCATTTCCCCGGAAAAATTCTTCAATGCCTACTTGATTTTTAAATTTCAATTAAATTTGAATCTTTCACGTCATTTACTGCATACAAGCTGCTAAAACTTAGTGCTTACATATAGCTCATTTGCTGCAAGACCGGCATAAATAAAAAAAAACGTGATTTTTGAGTTAATGCTGCAGAATAGCTAGTTACAGGGATTGCAAATAATCGTAATTTCTTAAATTTTGACTAAAAAAATCATACTGAAGGAGAAATGCTAAGCGCAAAAGAAGTACACAGATGTAATCACCGTAACAAACATTAACTGCATTAACTTTTATTTTTTCGATTTTTATAAAAAAAAATTGATTTTTAATCATTATTTTCTGAGTTTTATTTTCTGTTCACAAAATAAAAGTTATTTCTTGAGTTTTATTTTTCCCTCAGAAAATAAGTTTTTTCTTGTTTTATTTTTCGATCAGAAAATAAAAGTTATTTTTTGAGTTTTATTTTTCGATCAGAAAATAAGTTATTTTCTGTTTTATTTTTCGCTTAAAAAAAATTTATTTTTTTAGTTTTATTTTTCGATCAGAATATAAAAGTTATTTTCTGTTTTATTTTTCCCTCAGAAAATAAGTTATTTTTTTAGTTTTATTTTTCGATCAGAAAATACAAGTTATTTTCTGAGTTTTATCTTTTTGCTCAGAGAACAAAAGTTTCTTCAGTTTAATTTTAGCTGCAGCTGTCGATTTTGCCACACTAACACGTAGGTAAAGTTTATAAATAAAAAAATTAAAAATTTATTTATCTACTTTACCTATTTATATGGCGAAATCTACAATTGCAGTCAAAATTAAACTGAAAAACTTTTATTCTCTGAGCAAAAAAATAAAACTCAGAAAATAACTTTTATTTTCTGAAAGAAAAATAAAACTCAAAAAATAACTTTTATTTTATGATCGAAAAATAAAACTCAAAAAATAACTTTTATTTTCTGAGGGGAAAATAAAACTCAAGAAATAGCTTTTATTTTGTGAGCAGAGAATAAAACTCAGCAAATAATGATTAAAATCAACTTTTTGGATATAACTCATAACCGTTACAGTCCCTGGTTAGTTACATTAACTTCATGTTGAGTAAAAATTCTTTGATTTTTTGAAAACTAAGCGCTTCAGATACAAACCAAATGTTGCATTTACTTGCGCACCATATGGCGGTTGAATCTCAAAATTTTCCTTCCTGAAAAGTTGTGTATTTTGAAAAGTGCAAATGCAGCTAATGAGCCACTGGGGCGAAGGTTAAGAACTGTACCAATGTTCTGAAATGTACTTTGATTAATTTTTTTCTCTGTAAAAAATTGAAAAAATCTTTCATTCTTGTTGTAATATTCAAAAAAAAAATTTTTTTGATAAATAAAAAAAAAAAATTTTTTTCCTTGTCTTAATTTTGACGCCCCTATTGAAACGGCGCCCTGGGCAGCTGCCCATGTTGCCCCTAAGTAAATCCGCTCCTGTTCCTATGTAAAAATACTTGCTTTCTTTAGGTAACGAAAATGTGTTTCGCAAATGTGAATTTTTTTATTTCGTCTTTTGTACCTATAAAATGTACCTTTAATAAAAATGATTTTTTGTTACAAAAAGTATTATAATTGGGTTGGCCAGAAAATGATTATGAGAAAAAATCCTGCATTTAAAATTCTGTTTCAAAAATTCTGGATTCAAAATTCTGTGTTACAAAATACTGTATGTCAAAATGCCGTTTTCAAAATTCTGTGAAGTCAAAATTCTGTATACAAAAATTCTGTGAAGTCAAAATTCTGTTTTTCAAAATGATGTATTGAAAAATCGGAAATTTTATTTGAATTACACGGTGCAGTGAAATAACGCCGGGGAAATAACGCCCCCGTGCTATTAAATATCAATATAATGGGACTTAACGTCATCAATTTTTTCCCGAAAATGAGACATAAAGCCATATTTTTGATAAGGATCGCATGTCACCCTATTTCATGTAAAAAATCCATTATTGTTTCATGTCGCCCTCTTTTATGTCAACAAAAATGCATTTGCCTGTCAAAATGTTGTTGGCAACATGGTTCGATAATAAAGATTTATTTTACAGAAGTCAACACTCTTTAAAAGGGATAATTATAGTAGACAAAAATCAATAATCAGCTGTTTAGTAAGTTAACCGCGCCGGGTCGATTTTACAGGGGGCGTTCGCCCCGATCCTACATCTGAAGTCGGTACAGTTCGGATGCCTATAGTTTCCGAAATATAGGCATTTAAAGTAAAAAATGCCATCCTTAACCCCACTTTTGGGAAGGAATTTTTTACGGAGTAATACCTATGGCTCGGTCCACAGTGCTTTTGCGCAGAACACTTTTCTGCGTTGGCGGCCTTCGGCCGCGCTTATAAAAAATAACCCTGGGCTACGCCATCCGTCCGGACGTGTGCCCTAACCGTGGCTACCGCCACGGTGATGTCCTTCTGCGTAGTACACCCTTCAGCGATTTTTCATTCCAAATACATATATACAAAATCGGAAATATATATACACAATCGGAAATCGAATTACACATTTGTTTCTTAAAAATCAGAATATGAGTGCCTTATTTTCAACAATAAAAACAACCAGAATTTTTGTCCAAAATTATTTGGAAACCAGAATTTTACTTTCCAGGATTATGACCCTTCATCATTATGTCTATCCAGAATTTTGGAATACAGAATTTTGACTCGAAATTATTAAGTCGCGCAGAATTTTTTTTAGTTTTTGCCAGAATTTTGCCCCAAAATCATTTTGAAATACAGACATTAGTCAGTATCCCATTATAATTTAATAAAATATGAATTTTTTAATTCGCTTTTGTACTTATTTTAATTTTATTTAAAACCAATTTTTGATATTTGCCGGCCAGGGTTTGAACCTGGAACCTCTTGCATGAAAAGTGAGCACACAACCTACTATGCCGTATATCTTTTTATTAAGTATATAAAAAAATTTTTAAGGACATATTTTCAGTGCTTAACCCAAGTTTTAAGAGCATATTTTTAGTGCTTAAATCATATTTTTAGCGCTAAAAACGAATTTTTTAGGGCATATTTTCTGTTGCCCTAGTCATCAGATTAAGTTCCTTTTTACACCATGCACTAATATTCATCAAAAAAGCTTGTATACCGAATTTGAGCCTTCTAACTTAATTAGTTAAAAAATAATTGCAATTTCATGGTTTTTCGCGACACCCGTTATATGGGGGGGGGGAGTATTTGTCATCAGATTAAGTTCCTTTTTACAACATGAACTAATATTCATCAAAAAAGCTTGTATACCGAATAAGAGCATTCTAACTAACCTCAGATCAATAGTTAAATAGCCTCGTTTGTATGTATACGTAACTATCTGAATTAACCACAGATAAGATGTTGCCAGCTTAATATTTTTCGATATTGCTCGATTACTTGCCAAAATATGCCAAAATAAGCACGAAATGCATTTTGACCGTAAATATGCATTTTAGGTCTAATATGCATTTGCATATTTTTAGCTTCCCTATACATAACTCAATTCTTTCTTAAGTCGACTTAAGCAGTCCTTGCTCCACAGAGATATGTACATACATACATATGTAATTCCATATCGATGCCTTATATCATGTTCAGACATAAAAATTAATTAAGTCAATTGGGGTTGATTGAACATATTTAGATTTGGTGTTCAGACATATTTAATTTACTTGGCCCATTTAACAGGTCGGCTCAAGATACATACACACATACACGCCGTGAGCTGAATATCAAACTCTCGTGACCTAAATGTCAAAATTGCAAGGAGGACGAAATAATTTGACATTCATCTCACAATTTTTACCAATCGTAAACACGAATGCATGTATAAAATAAGCAGAAATAAAAACAAATTTGATAGGTGATGAAGAAGAACAAGAATGCAGCTGATCTGACGAACCAACCTGTTTAGTGGACACTGACGCTAATCACATTTCTCTTTTCATGACATTTCATTTTACTTATGAAACAAGCCTTTTAACAGGGTTGCATGCAGAATTGTTCTTCATTAACAACTCATTAATTTCTAATGAAGCATTAACTTGGTCAATTTTTGTATGGTAAATTGAGAATCATTGGGCTTGAAAATTGAATGAAGGCTCTTAATGTTCAATTAAGGTTGTGTCTGAACATAACATTACTTTCTCAACCTCGATCAAATGCGATTTTGAGATTTTCATATCAAACGATTCCTATTTTTCTGTTCTAGAACTGCAACAAATTCCTATCTCAATAGATTGTGTCTATAGCAAAAAAAAAAATAGGAATAAATATCTTGGTATCTCAATCAATGCTTTTTCATAACTGCGTCAAACTCTTATCTTAATATACATGTATATTTAAAGGCGTTTTAATCGTTTTATCATCCCCCGTCCGTTCGTCTGTAAACACTCTAACTCGCGCAAAAATTGAGATATTTTGATGAAATTTGGAATGCAAGTTGGTATCGAGACTGGGACGGTTGGTATTGAAAATGGGCGAAATTGGACCATGACCACGCCCACTTTTCCTATATAGAAAAAGTCGGAAATTTGGTATCTCAGTCACTAATATAGCTAGAGTGATAAAATTTTACCCACGTATTGAGCTCAGGCCCTTATGAAAACATTTGATGAAATTTTGGGAAAACATTGAAAGTTGTATGAGTCATAACTCAGAAACCGTTGAAGATATAGCGATGAAATTTATTACGCGTGATATACTTACTTAGGCAAATGTTTGGACGAAAAATTTCCAAAATCGGTTGACGGCCACGCCCACTTTTATATATGTGTATTATAAAGTGGACCAATAAAACATTTTAAGCTTTATCTCTGTCAAATATAAAGATATATTATTGAAATTTTGTGGCAGGACTCCAACTATGGACGTAAAACAAAAAACACAAAAATTTTGGAAAATGGGCGTGGCGCCGCCTACTTTTAGAAGCAGGAATATACGAGATTTCTGAGCCTATAACCCTACAAATAATTGAGATGTTATGACGAAAATCAGTTTGTACACTTTAATAACTTTTGGTAATACATGCTCAAAAATTTAGCGAAATCGGTTTATGACCACGCCTACTTTTCAACAAAGATATTTCTGAAAACCCTTTAGGAATTTGTAACGTGATATCTTTATAACTAGAAGTCAAAAAGGAATGAAATTTTGCACAAAGAATAATATTCATATGCTTAGTTGGAAGACTGATAAAAATTTTGAAAATGGGCGTGGCTACGCCTATTTTATGCAGCACTCGCTTTATATAAATCACACCGTATTTTCCTCAAACGCAAACAAACAATGAAAGCATACAGCTGAGTATCTAATGTTCGATTTCACTCGAACTTAGGCTTCCTTACTTGTTTTTTGTTTTATAATATCCTCTAACAAATAAAACATTGAATTTAAGCAAAATATTGTTTTTATTTAATAGTTTTGAAGTATCTTCGTTGTATGCATATAAGTGCAGCAAACGAGTAACTTATAAATCAAGTTTCAAAAATGAAATTATCGTTAATGCAGAAAACTCGTATCTTAAAAAATTCGTTTTATGCGTAAACTAACATAGATAAGTATATAATTTTTAATTGTGCACATAGTTATAATTCATGTCTTAATAATTGCATTAAAATTTTTACATAAAAAAGGACGATAAAAAAAATAAACATTTTTTTTTTGGTTCCTGAAAAGTTTCCTTATTTAAGATACGAGGTTGAGAAAGTAAGGCATCGATATGCACATCAAATAAGCAAACAAACCATAGAAGCAACAAGGTTTTGCGAATACTTCAACTACTGGTAACTATTATGTTTTATTCGACCGTGGCGAATAGTGTACACTATTCGCTCCAACAGAGCAAATAGAAATAGTATTCGTATTCTAAATGAAGAGTAGAGGTTTTATTCGTACAATGCATAGAGTATTCGCAAATACAGAAGAGGCAAATGGTACTGTGCAAAGGTTTACTTAGCTTTTTAATATTATTATTTCTCCACACAGGGAGCACAAACACTATGTGTTGTTGAAAAACACAACTTTTTAAATGTCTTTCAACTATTTAAAAACACAAACACTTTAGCACCGAATGAAAAAAACACTTCTGCATACTAACAGAGTTGCCGATAACATAAAATGAGGTTGTTGTTGTTGCTTTCAATGCAATGTTCGTGAACCACGCTACTAACGCCGAAACTCTCAATAAAGAATATACCCGTGCAGAGGCAATCCGCGACTTGGCTGTATTTACTTGATCGCCTATAACTTTTCCATTTTACCATGGATTTTCTTCGTTGATAGCTTATCTTTTTCCCAATAGAAAGATATTGCCTGACAAAGTCAATTTTTTCTTCAAAAAATCGCAAAAAAACGAAAAAATTCAAATTGAATCGTTAATATTTCAGAAACTATAAGAGATAGAAGCCATGAAAAGAAATTTTAATTTTCTTTCGTTTGGTGTCACCCAAAGAGATATACAGGATTAAGTGGAACCATTGGCCAAATAACGGTAAATTTCCGATATCTCAAAAACCTTCCCATAGAATTAAAAATGAACCCGATTTTCGGAATCAGCGACCGATTTTACATATAGATAGGATGGCCGCGTTCAGAGTATTTTTTGGCTATAGAGCAGTGTAATCTTATATATGCAATGTACAAATAGTTATGATTTGTTGATAATAATAATTTGTCACCGTTTAGCCAACGTTACGAAAGCTTACACCTTGAGTTTTACGGCACTGCTCTTTTGCATAAAACTGTTTTGCTTTTACCAATATTTATGTATCGCCGTACCGTACGAAAACTAGCATACGATTTTTTGTGGCTGACGAAAACTATCAATCTAAATTTTAGAAATAGATTTGAATTTGAGTTGAAATAATATGTATTTATTGTATCTATGTAGTAGAGCTCTCGATTTTTTTTTTTACATTTTCGAGTAGCCCGAACAAATGTTGTTCAATTGCTCGAACACTCGTTCGTTTGTTTATTACCCGTATGTTTGTACGGGCATTTGAACAATTCGGGTATTTGAAGTTTGTTTTCTTCTTTTGCTTATTTTTCTTTTTTGTCTTCATATGTATTTCTTTTTATTTTGGTATTCCTGATACAAATTTTTTTTTTGTAAGCTCGAATGTTTGTACGGGCATTTGAACAACAAACGGGCTTCAAACAAATTCGATCTGTTCGAATTGCTCGATACCCGCGTATCTAGAGCTCTAGTATCTGGTAGCTTGATTACAAGTTATTTTTCATAATGCCAGCAAAAGTCAACAACGCGAACAAAATCATTGAGTGAAATTACTGTATACTGTGATTATTACTTCCAAATTTTCAAAATACCTTCTTCGTTGTTCATTATTTTCGACATTTGAGTTACAAGATCATAAGTCAACAGTTCACAGTGCAAATCATCTTTATATGTATCATGTTTCGCAGATGACAATCGCAAGGTTAACCCAAGTAAATTTTCCAATGTCATAGGTAAAACTTTATCAACATTTTTTGCTAATTCTTCTTCACATGCATCCATGAATTGGGTTATGAAGTCACCTTGATGCAACAATAAATATCGTTTAACTGACATTAAATGACCCATTAAATCATTTTCAGTGAGCAAAACATTTAGGAGGTTCTTTGAGGCGAATCTATATGCATTTTTTATAGTAATAATATGCTTTTGATTTGTAGGCGAAAATTGTAAATTCATCAATTGCGGGGGAGCTACTTTCTTCCCACATTGACGTATAACATTCAAGTATTTGCC
The DNA here is from genome assembly GCA_960531455.1 of Urophora cardui. NCBI lineage: Eukaryota > Metazoa > Arthropoda > Insecta > Diptera > Tephritidae > Urophora > Urophora cardui. Next base: position 72,049,652 of record OY482671.1, on the reverse strand, counting down.
AGTACGTAAAATTATATCCGAGACCTTTTCGAGGAAACATGGCACACGATCACGACGTATTGTATACCTATATTCTCAACAAAAAATAAATAAATACAATAAAATATAAAATAGATATATATGCAATACGAATACCATTTTTTCATTTTTTTATATTACCGCTTTTCCCAGTAGTCAGCTGAATAATGCTCAGGTAGCTCCTCCCGGCGAATTACTTCATTATCTTCAACCAAAAACTCTTGCTGAGGATCGCATATAACGCCTTTTTGTATCCATAATTGCAATATTTTCATATAAGGTACTGCTGCTAATTGCGTTAGTTGCATAACGAATTTTTGCGACTCTTCATCACCAGTCAAAGCACTAATCTTATTCGAGAGAAGCGTCAAAGCTTGACCACCTCGCAGTTCATTCTGTCAGAAAAGAACTACGTAAAATAAAGACTTCGAATATAATTAAAGTCCTGCGCCAATCAATCGGCCTAGGTAAAATTTTTGACATGTTAAATACGCATGATACAAAAGCAAAAGTTTACAATTTACAGGAAATGGAAATAGGAAAAGCTAATGTAACATTAAGTAAGTAATTGAATATTATTTGTTTAATATGTCTGTATTGAACGGAATCCAGCTGTCATTTTTGTACGGTCGAATTTTCATTTTGCAAAAATTATCTAAATATTTCTTCTCTTACTCTCCGATAAATACTTTCATAAATACTTTTTTCATGTAAAACAAAAAGGATATTTTGGACGAAAAACTTGGTTAGGTGACTTAACTATGTGAAAACGACTTCATAGGTCAAAAGGACATTAGAAGGAAATATAGAGCTTCCAAAGACTAAACTAATGACATTTCAATTTTAAAACTCCGATGTCAAATAAAAAAAGTTACAATTAAAAAAAATATTTCCGCGATGTTTCGCGGGATCAAAAAAAAAATTTTATGGAGAGTGGGACAAAACTCAATTACTCAGATTTGATCGAAAATAAAGTTTTATCGAAAACATACATATCGTCGTACCATACGAAAACTAGCATATTTAAAATTTCTGGCGAAAGCTAGCAATAAAAAAATTCTATACGAAAAGTAGCACATTTGACTTTTGGCCGACGAAAAGTACCAAAATCGACTTTTGGCTGACGAAAAGTAACAAGTTCGACTTTTGGCTGACTCGTCAGAGTTATAAAAACGCCAGTGTATTACATTATTATTACTTGCCTTCATTGCAAACGGAACCTCCCCTTTTTCGCTGTTTTTCTTTCCACTAATTTCCGTGTAGTTCTTCTTTTTAGTTTTGTTGGGGCAATTTCTGGAATAATGTCCAGTAGTTTTTCAACTGTGACATTGGAATTTATAAAAGTTTTTCTTGCGTTTTGCATATAAAGCCTTTTCGCTATCAACGCTGTCAAAGTATATGACAGAGTTGTAATAATTAGTGAAAAGTGCATGAGTATTAGAAGTGGAAAAAAGTTATCGTTCATTTATCAACAGTTAGAATACTTTCTCCGGTGGGCGTGTGTCAATTTCTTCCTTAAAATGCATAAAATACACGTCGGCTTAATTTCCAAAAATTCTTATTTTCTCTAGTTGCGCTCCAATTTTATTAAAAAAAAAGTCCTCTGAAACAGTATCTTATTTTTTACTTGGCAGATTTTCGCCCTATTCAGCATTGAATGAAATTTCCCATTAGGGGAAAGTCTATTTATTTTTGTTGTTGTTGGTGGTTTTACCTTCGTCGTCCCAGTCAACAGCATTCGACCCTAAGTATACTCGATCTATACCTAAGCACGATGTCAGTAATAATATGGTCTGGGGCGCTATGTCAAGGCATGGGGTTTCGCCAATTACAAAAATTGAGGGTCGTATGGACCAGCATTAGTATATTTTGATATTAAACGATACAAGGGAAAAAAGGTTAGATTTCTCGACTGGATTTCATGCAGTCGGGACCAACACGTATCGAGTATTTAGGAGAGCGCTTGAAAGGGAAATAAGAAATTCGCTGATTGGTTGACACAAGCGTAGTGGGAGTGGGAGAGTATTCCTAAGGATGTACACGCAAATTTTTTTGAGTCAATTCCTCGTAGGGGGGAAGCTGTGATTATAAACGATGGTTTTGCAACAAAATATTAATTACACTGGAACACAAAATGAACTTTGTTGTCTGTACTTTGGACGCCACCATCCTATCTATATGTAAAATCGGTCACTGATTCTGAAAATCGGGATCATTTTTATTTCTATGGGAAGGTTTTTGAGATATCGGCAATTTACCGTTATTTGGGCAATGGCTCCACTTAATTCAGTATGTCTTTTTGACGCATTGAGCTATCTACCGTTATACCGGTAAATGGGCTTGTATCTACTGCGCTTCTACTGCACATGTGTAGGTATTGCTACAATATGGATAGAATGTACCCGTATAGTGGCATTGCGCGACTTGGCTATATTTACATGATCGCCTATAACTTCTCCATTTTACCACGGATTTTCTTCGTTGATAGCTCATCGCTTTGCAAATAGAATATGGCTTCACGTAAAGGAGTAAAACTAAAGGTGAAAACGTTTTTTTTTTTTAAGATCTTACCTGACAAAGTCAATTTTTTTCTTAAAATTTTCGTAAAAAATTTAATGGGAGACATGTATAGGAAATTTAATTTTCTTTCTTGAAAGATTTTTTGTGCTTAGCACGAAATTTATTTAATTAAATTTTTAATTGTTGGGGGTAAGTGGAAAAGAAATTCAATAATTTACAGCGAAGGTTGAGTGTATAGCTTTTTCGTTCTCTGTGAGGGGCATCCACTTCTGAAAAGAGTGCTGATGATCGAAAATGGTTTTTTGTGAAATAGCTATACACTCAACCTTCGTTGTTGAATTTCTTTTCCACTTACCCTCAATAATTTTCTTTCGTTTGGTGTCACTCCAATGGATTAACAGCCACATAACGGTAAATTGCCGATGTCTCAAAAACCTTCCCATATAATTAAAAATGAACCCGATTTTCAGAATCAGCGACCGATTTACATATAGATAGGATAGGTGCGTTCAGAGTATGTTTTGGCTGTAGAGTAGTGTTAATATTAATAAGAAAAATTAGTTTTTTAACCATAAAATAAAAGCGGTGCTAATTATGTAATTGACTAAACAATTGTATTTTTGGCTTATGTAAGTCTTATTAAAATGCGTTTTATTTGAGGTATGCTAGAAAAGCAAGTGGACTCCATTAAATTATATTTAAAATGATATCTGTTAAAAAAGCAAAATATTTCGATGGAATTTCGGTATTATTGAAGGAAGAAATATCAGTGCCGAAGCGTTGCTAATTAGTTGACTCAAACAAGTGCGTTTTTCGAATTATGCGCAAAAAATCGTTTCTGCAAAATAAGCAAAAGCAAACAAAAATAGAAAAACACAGAACTAATTGCTCCAGGTAAAATCAAATCGCGTTGCTTTGCTTAACTATTGAAGCAAATACGACTCAGCCGTAAACTGAAGCGAATGATTCGGCAGACCGAGTTTGCTAATTTACTTTTATCTAGCAATACCTAAGCAAAAGCAAATGCATTCAGCGAAAATAGCCAAGCAATTTCAAACCCTGCATGTAATCCAACTTTTTTGTCAGTTAAACAGATTGCCGGAAAAGTGTTCATTCTGGTGAGCCCTTAAGTTTACCTCTAAAATATCCGACACAACGCCTGCAAGTGTTTCCATTGTATTTACAGTAGGTCGAACGTAAAAAAGCATTTTATGGACTGTTAAGTTTCCATAACTCAGCTCTGACTCCAATTGGGCCAATAATAACTAATGATAAGAAAATAACATTATTAATTTCGAAGAAAAATAGTTTGTACGTCTATAAAATTACTAACATAATAATCATGTATCAAATTCCTTAAAGCTTCACCCAACGATTGCAGCACCTGCCCACAATCAGTGAAATTAGCATTATGTATAAACCGTCCAACACAAGTGTAGTATGATGCCAAGGGAAGCATTTCCTGTGCAATATCTCTCAACGAACTATGTATATACTCAGAGATTTTGAATTTTAAGTCATTTCTATTTCCATTCGTCGTCTGTTGTTCTAGGGTTATATATGTTCCATGCATACCCGTTAGAGAATATATTAGATCATATAATAGCAACATTTCTTGACTACTAACTGATATGGCACTTATGTTAATTTGTTGAAAATGAAGATTTGCGATTGTTTGGAAGTTCCAAGGCATATCTGTACGTTGTTTATTGAGCGATAGAAATAAAGGTGAATTTGACGAGTGTCCACTGGACATATTTGTTATAGAATTATTCGTCGCTGCGCGTATGAGCCCACCAGTGGCTGCTTGAACAACTCGCTCTTTGATCTAAACAGTTATAAAACAAAATTATTTATTCCTTAGAGAATTTACAAGACAATAAGGCATTTACCTCTGATACGCTGTCAGGTGTAACGGTTTCAAACATTTTCTTGCTTAATAATGGAGTGGATGTCGATAAATCCTTTTTTCCCATAGTTTGCATTATATTCGTATCAGAATAGTGATTTAAGAAATTCAGTAAGCAATAGAATGGGTCTTTTCTGTGAAAACAAATTCCAATATTTGTAAGTATATATGTGTATCGAACGTACATAACCCTGCAGGGAAATCAATAACTAGTGAACAAAATTTCTGGTTCAGAAATAGCGAAGTCAAAGAGGCACTAGTTAAATTAGCGGTCCAACTTGCTAAACTACAACCCTGGTTTCAGCTACACCCAGAAAAATAAATATTAACACGATTCATGTAAAATTAACACGATCGATCTTTACACATAGAACAGCAACAATTTTTTCAAATTACACGATGTTCGAAACATTATTTTGGCTTTGCAAATGCCATCTGAAAATTTGGTAAATTCAACCTATTTTTGTTGTTGATACAACATGAAGCAATTTTAGAATATACACGATGATTCAAATATAAAATTTTATTTCTAAATGTCATTTGGAATTTGGTGTATTTAACATGATGATAGTGTCAACATAAACTAAAAATATGTTAAAAAAAGAACGTCCCAATTCTAGTGTTAATACAACATGAAACCAAATGTTAAAACAACAAGAACCATATTTAACAATAAAAGTTGGTTGATATAACACGAAAAAATTTTCAAACATAAACGTCATTTGGAATTTTGGTTTATTCAACACGATGATAGTGTGAATATAATCTAAAAAAAATTGTTAAGAAAGAACGTCAAAACTATTTTGAAGCATAGACAATTTGTTTGAACATTTGAAGTTCTGCTGTTCGTGCAGAACGCAAATTTTTATTATTTTTTTTTTAACAAAAAGAAAATTTTGTGCCGTGGCAATGATGGGAGTTTAGTATCATCGGCAGTGCGTGATAAAGGTCTCTCCATTTATATTTTCAGTTTGCAGGTGAGTTAAAAATGGATTGCATTTTTGTTTCTAAAAGTGTTTAATGTTTAATATTTTCTTTTTCCTCTTCATAGTTTGCAATACGACGAGGTGTTTTGCGAATGGCGGTTTACACGCAGCATCCGGTGCATATACCGTTGCGTTAACGGCCAAACATTACTCAGTGCCGGTGATACTCGTAGTACTACCGCCCATGTATTTATAAACTATCACCGATACTTTAGTGTTCGTATGAGAAGGACGCTTTCAATTTGGTTGGCTGTGCGGGTGATGTACAAACAGAGCTTGTAACATTATTTATATCGAACTAGCTGACCCGGCAAACTTCGTTCTGCCCAAAATAGATTTTTTTATTAATTTCATTTCAAAAGTTGTTATTACACCGGTATTAGTTTCAATAGAAAATTAACGATTTTTCACTACTTCATTGTGTATACAACTTCAAAAATATATAATTTTAGTATTCAGTTTAAGGCTGCACGATACACAATATTTTTAGTTTTCTGTGCCGGATCAGGTGCCACGCCCCCTTTTCCGATAACCTACACTTTTACGCGCAAAAATTGTTTTGGTATCATATAGCTCTATACCAATTTCCAGGTCCCTTCCTTAAATCCTTTTAGAGATATTCAGCTTAAAAAATTAAGTGTGTATGGGAGGTTTTTTGATAACCCCCACTTTTATGCGTGAGAGTGGTTTTAATATCATTTAGCTCAATAGCAATTTTCAGGATCCTGCCATTTATTCATTCTGATATATTCATCTTCCAACGCTAAGTATGTATGGCAGGTGCCACGCCCCTTTTCGTATATGTAGCTCCTATTATTTTGCGTTAATATGGAATTGTTATCGTTTATCTCCACACCAATTTCCAAGTCCCTACCTTAAACAATTTTAGAGATATTCAGCATGAAAAATTAAGTTTGTACGGGAGGTGCCATGCCCTCTTTTCTGATAGCCCCCACTTTTCTGCATGAGAAGGGTTTTGATCAGGGTTTGAATTTGCTTGCTGCAAAATAGCAATAGCCGATGTTTTTTGCTTGTTGCTGAACTCAGCCGAGCCAAAAACGAAAACACGAATCATTCGCTTCAGTTTTCAGCTGAGTCGTGTTTGCTTGTGTAGTTAAACCAAGCAACTCAATTTGAGAAGGTTGCTTTTACTTCCAGCAATTAGTTGAGTGGTAAATTACTACATTTCTACCAGTTTTAAAATGTCGGCATCTAGTTGCCCAACTATCCATTTTACTTGAAAGCAACTGGTAGTTTTAAAGTGGCGATGGCCTACGAGATGCAATTGTCTTCCCTTGCATAAGCTTCATACTAGAAAAATACCACTCAGTTTCATACCAGTAGACAACACATCAGCTTCATACTAGAAAAATACCAGTTAAGGGTATACTAGAAGAATACCAGTCAGAATAATACTAGAAAATGCCAGTTCATCTAGGTGAAAAATTAGCATTTTAGTTCATTTAATAAAGCTTACTTTAATTAGCTTAGTACTTTTTAAAGTTACATTTAGTACATATTATATACAGTACACGCAAAGATGTATAGTAAAGTAGAATAATGGCTTCGTGTTACTGCGGCAGTTGGATAATAGAATCTCCGATTTGGATGAAACCAAATCAATTAACTAAACTCTCTTAAACTCTTCTTGCCACCTGCTGCAAACATATATGTGTACCCTTGCACAAAAATAAATGAAAAGCCTTAAAAATATTTATTTTGTGAGAAATGGTTGTTCCTTTTTGGCAATTTGGTAATAACTATTCTGACCCTTTTGTTGTGTTGGGCATGAAAGCGGCGCCAACGGAGGTGATGAAAGAGTATTTGCTTTCGATTGGTCGCATATTTCATCGCATAACATTGAGTGGTTCTGTGACAACAGTAACTGGTTATAGACCGAGACATCCTTATCCGCCGATAAATGTTGATTATCGTTATCGTTTTCATGCGCCGCAACATGAGACTTATGAAATATCGGGCGTTAATTTTACAACTGAAAAATTGGAAAATTTCAATTGGAACTATATGGATCATTATATATGTACGCGTGGTGATAGAGATTATCCGTTAATGGAGAGTCTCAAATATTGGCGCTATCGCATGTATCTGCTGCCCACCGATAATTTAGCCATGAAAAAGATCATCGAGTGTGGTGTACAACGCTGTGATATCTATACCGAATCGGTTGTGGAGAATACAAAGAAGCAAGTCGAAGATTTCTTGCGTTTGATGGAAGTGCATATAAACAAAGTGAAGCGCCAACGTGTGCATCATGTTACATCTAGATTTAATGAAAAGCCTCATCCATCAATAATTTTGTCAACACAGCAAAGTTTTGTACCAAAACCTGTGATGAAAATCGATCGTGGCCGTATATCACCAGCGGCAGATGCAGCTGCCGTCGCATTAAACACCGACTTAAACAATAAAGAAGATCATGATGATGGCTTTGTGATGGATGTAAAATTACGCCCCAATGCCAGTTTAAGTGATATACTCGAAGCGATGAAACATCCCATAACGGGTGTATCCTTTTTCACACAAACACCGAGCCTGTCATCCTACACTTTTGTATCATATGATGTTTTACTTTGGCTAAAGTCGCATTTGGATAGCAGCAGAAATCCGTTAGATGTGCTGGAAGCCATGAGAAAAGAGAATTTGATCTGTCATGCTTCAGGCGATTGGGATAAACAAGTGATACCTGGTTTTTATCTTTATTATATAGCGCAACAAGATAAAAATGCAAAAGATTATATTAAACCGCTCTATGACCTGAGTGCCTTCGAAAATGAATGGATGGAAATTGAATTGCAAGGCTGCAATCACCTTTGGACGGACGAGGCAAGAATACCGAATGTGCCGACATTTTTGCGTGAAATACCGTCGGCGCAATCGTGGGCGGATTATAGTCGCAATCGAAAAATCTATCGCCATTCGCATTTGGAAATAAATGTTAATCACAAGAGCGATCGCATGGAATGGGGCCATGTGAAATATCACACGGTTATGCAGCCTGGCTATGCCTATGAAATTGTTGTTGAATGGGTTACAGCATCCGGTCCGATAGTTTGGGATTTGGTGTGGGGTTGGACACGTAAGGCGAATCATTGTAATTACGAATTAGTATCGGTGCCAGCTGATCCAATGGCCGAACCATTTACTGAGAAATCTGATCCCTTACGTGGTCCAATTTTTATACCGTTATCGGAGAAATTTTTAAGCGATAAAGATGTAACATTTGGTGAGTTTGCCGAGGAGAGTAGAGCCGATCGCATGTTGTTATTTCAGGAAGCCATACTGGCGCGTTTTGGCTTTTTGCCTTGTGTGATAGAGAAAAAGTTTTCATTTAACAAAGATGTTCCTAAAGAATACCAATATGTACATTGTTCCGGGCACATGTTTGTCTTAATTCGCTGCTCCAAAAATAATTATCAAATTGAATCACCAAGTCGACAGGAAGCAAATGTTACACGCTGTGTTTATGGGCACACAAATAACACCAACGTTCCAAAAAAGGTTGGCTTCTTGTGGGCCTGGAATCATATGATACCCAATAAAAAATGGAAATCGTTAATTATAAAAAATTCACCAGATGGTGAACTTTTCCAATTGAAAATGTTAAAAGACTTTCGTGAATTCTGTGCGAATGCTGATGAACGTTTAACTAAATTTTGGGAAGTTTGTCAGGAATTGAAGCGTAAATCATTGAATATTGAAAATAATAATAATGCCAATAGCCATAATGAAGTTAAAGTTAAATAGTTTTAAGCCTTATTAATATGTATCTATATATTTTGAATGTAAGTATCTAATGAAATTTTTTGTACTGTTGGAATTCATAGTAATAAATTTATTAAAAAATATATATCTAAATATAAATGATAGCGTAAATTTACTTCAAAGTCGCCAATAAAGCTTAGTTTGGGATAGAATTGCACAAAGTGTATTCAGTTAATAAATAAATTGGTATATTACTAGTAGAATACCAACTAGTATGATTTTGTCTTTCTAAAAGCGGTTGATTAACTAGTAGATAGCTAACTAGTAGAATTTTGTCCGTTTCCTACCAGTTGATCAACTAGTAGAAAACCAACTAGTTGAATTTTTTCCTTTACATACCAGTTGATAAACTAGTTTATTTTCATACTAGTTTAATTTTGCCTGCAGGGTAGTTTTTAAGCAGAATTCAACATGAAAAGATGCTTACAAATGGACATACATAGGCTTTGTTCAGAAACTCAGTTTGAAGCGCAACCTGATTTTGTAGTACAAGCAGAGTGTTCATAAACGTAAATTTTGCATGAAGCGTCGCTCATCACAATCATCAAAATAATAATTACTGCCGCTGTTGCGCTTCATGCTGCGTTTCTGAACATAGCCATATTACCCTGTAAAAAAGTGTGCGACGAGTCTCTAAAAAGATTTGTCCGGGAGCGCTCTCTTTCGGGTACAATTAGTCTACAATTGTTCCCAATTGTACCCGAACGGGTACATATGTATACTAATTGTAGACGAATTGTACCCGAAAGGGTATCAAACGGGTACAATTAGTCGCACAAATGTATGTGTCGCATTTGCTACCTGTTCGGGTACAAAACGGGTACAATTGTGCGCTTTTGCTACCCGTTCGGGTACAAACTGGGTACAATTAGTCTCTTCATAGGACATGCTCAAACAAAAGAGAACACTTCAACCCATATAAAGAGATACAAATGGGTAGTAATCGCATGCTCCCTTGCGAGTTGTCCCGGATGTATCCCGGAGTGATCGCATTTTTTGCAGGGTATGTGTACATACATACATACATAGGTACATACACACATAAGTAAATATGCATATGTATTTATTTATCTATTTCTTTCATACATACATACTTACATATTTTCTGAATATATAAAGGTTGTTCTCTCTCGGTGATTTTGGTCTGGCAAATTTGCCGAGATGACATAAGTGTGATAAATTTGCCGAGCACAACAACAAAATACACGTCTTGTCAAATTTGGAGCTTCGGCAAATTTCTCATACCCCAACCCGTGATATGTGGTATCATGAGAAAAATATCACGGGAAATGCAACCATGTTATTACATTCACAATGGTCTTCTATGAGAAGTGAGTTTCAATTTATGTTTCTAGTTCTTTTTTTAAGTATTTTATTTTATTCAGATAAAAAATTAATTAATTCGAAATTGAAGCAAGTAAAGCAAAGCGACAACAGTTGTATAAAGAGTGGAAAGAATATGACTAACATGCTAGTTCACAATGAAGTCAGTTAGAATTTTATTTTCTTAAAGGTGCGCTCTCTCTGTGTGGCAAATTTCTCAAGATATCATGATATCTCGGCAAAAATATTAGACACAGAGAACAACCTTATAATATAATATTATGAATATTTATACATACATACATACATATGTACATACATAAAAAAATCGAAATATGCGTAAACAAATCGTTTCAGCAAACTAAGCAAAAGCAAAAAAAATTCAAACACACAACTAATTGCTGGAAGTAAAATGAAATCCCCCAAATCGCGTTGCTTTGCTTAACTATACAAGCAAACACAGCTCAGCTGAAAACTGAAGCGAATGAATCGTACGTGTTCTCGTTTTTTACTCGGCTGGCCGAGTTTGCTAATTTACTTTTCGTTAGCAAAAGCAAAGCAAAAGCAAATGCAGCAAAAGTAGCTAAGCAATTTCAAACCCTGGTTTTGATATCACCTACTTCTATACCAATTTTCAGCTCCCTATCTTGATCTCTTTTAGAGATAATCAGCTTTAAAAATTAAGATTGTATGGGAGGTGCCACGCCCCCTAATATTTTTTAATTTTTTCTTCGACTAAACCTTCGCGGGGTTTTAACAAACAACCCCCCCTAAGGAAGTATTTGATTTGGTTAAGCCGTTTTCAAGTTTTAGCGTTAAACACCAAATCATTTTTAACACGCTTTTATTAGCTTCGCTTGTATGTATGTATGTATGTATGTATGTATGTATGTATATAACTTCATCCCATCCTAAAAGTTGCAACGTTTAACTCAATTATTGTTTTTTTGAAACATTCACTTTACTTTTATTGTGTTCTCTCCTCTATTATTTCTATTCACCTCCGGATTCGAAACGTGACATCAACATGAGATTCAACAAAACGACATCATATCGCACCCTAAATCATAAAGTGGCACAACTCAAAATTCAAAAATTTTCAGGAGCCAAAAAACTTTTTTTCATTACAAGCAATCGTATGGCAAAGGGACAGGTATAATGGTTATTTTTCGGTCGAAAGAGACAGTTATTCAAAAGTTTTTTTGGCAATCGCTAGAGATATGTTCCGTATACCCGTTTATGAAAAAAACTCGATTTCGAAAAATTTTGAGTTGTGCCACTTTTTGATTTAGGGTGCGATATAGTGGGACATTCAACATTATATTTCATGCTTCATTGAGGCTTTTAAGTTACCTCTCTTCAAAATAGCCTCTATGAATTTGATTATATTCACTCCCGTATGCAAGCCAATAAGTAACAAGCTTTCTGTTTTGTTGTTGTATTTGCAAAGAAAAAAACAACATGTAGGTACATACATATGTACGTATGCGAAGCAAGAACTGGTTTTGTATTTTCGTTTGTTCAAATTCTATTTATAGCACTTATAGCACGGTTGCCGAACTTGGTAATTACCAAAATAGGTTATTTTTTCGCTGTTGGTTTCTTGGTAACTTTCACATGTGTTTGGCAATTTTTATTTTCAAGAAGTTGTTTACTATTTTTGGTATACAAGAAAAATATGGAAGCGCTGACTGTTCATTGTGAATATGCACAGGCAAATAAAGAAGAGCATATCTCCGATTACAAACTGAAATAGTTTTGCTTCGATACACATAGTACAGTAGTATTTTTTCGTTTAGGCTTCATTTTTGAGCTCTCATGACCAATGTTTTTTTTTTATACGGAAAAAATGTATGTGAAAAATTAATATGGTAGAAGTTATAAATACATACATATGTATGTAGATCTATTTCGGAGATCACCACATCCCTTCATCAGACTTCTGTTTACTTTTATTTTTGCGTCCGCATAAAACATCCTTTAGTGAAAAATTTCACTAAAAAGTTAAAAATAAGTAATAGATTAAAAAAACTAAAAAACACGCTTTAATCTTAAAAATAGTACTAAAAATTGAGAAATAATTTAATTAGAAACAAAATGATGAACGAAAATATAATATTTAAGGAAAAGCGTGGGGGTGCTCAATAATATTTGAACATGAAAATATTCGATTCGTACAACTAGTACAAAAATATACATACCTAGTTGCGAAATTAAATAGTACGTTATATGAAATCTCAAAAAAGTCAAAATAAAAATATTAGTAAAAAAACAGTGATTTTAAATAATTTTTGACATACTGAGCATCCGACGCTTTTCCTTAAATACTTATATTTTCGTTCATTTTGTTTCTAATTAAATTATTTCTCAATTTTTAGTACTATTTTTAAGATTAAAGCGTGTTTTTTTAGTTTTTTTAAGCTATTATTTATTATATATATAGATATGTACATATATAAGTGCTTTTGTGGTCGTCCCATATCGAGCGATACCGAAGCAGCTGCTTTATTGATCTAATTGTTATATATGTCATGTTTTAGATGTTTTTTTTTTTATTTATAAAAATGAATTGTAGAATCAACAAGCCTGTCTAGTTAATTTAACAATAAATTTAAGGTAAAATCAAAAAGATGTTATTGTTAATTCAACACGACAATTTCGTGTTAATTTAACTAGTTAAAATTGTAAAATCAACAGGTAAATTCAATACTTTTTAGTGTTAATTCAACAGTTATCATCCTGTTAAACTAACACTTGACAGTCGTGTTAAATTTACACATTTACAGGATGGCATACATTAAGCATCGTGTTGAAAAAAATAAACCACAAAATTTGTTGATTTTTGGTTGATTTCAGACACCCCAGAAAAAAGGGGTGTATCAAAATTAAATGTTGTGAACAAGAAAATAAAGAGATTAATAGATTTTGGATAAAATACGTAAATAGAAACATATAGCCAACTAAAAAAGAATGTTAAACGAAACAAAATGAGTATTTAATTATGCAATTTCAAGTGCTAGTCACAATAGCATCACTTTGCAACACTGCTGCGCTTTCAACTCAACTAGCTTATAGCATTGACAGACGGCAGCGATAATCCGGAATATATAGCTAATTCGGACTTAACTTGAGAATTAAGTGGAGGTAATCCGGAATATCTCTTGAGTTAGTCCTCAAAATTTTAGCGGATTAGAGCATTTTGTAATGACATCCCTGGTGAAAAATGTCTATTGTGAATGAAAGGGAAGAAAAAGAAGAACCCAAGGCAGATCTAGGAAGGTAGGCGCATAAGTGAATTCAGAAATTTCGAATGTTATTTGTTATTGTAATTGGTAGAGTGTAATATCAAAATGATATTTCGCCTTGGTTGAAATCTGAATTTGTTTGGGACTCGCCCATTCCTATTGACCATGATGTGATTTCGTTTTGATTTTGACATTACCCTACCTTTGGAAATAAAACAAGAAGTTTTTGAATTCGCCGCTGCGCCTACCTTCCTTCAGCTGTTTTGTTAATCCGCAATACTTGCCGTCTGTCAGGGTAAAATTTGAATCGAATTAAGTGTTGCGGTAATCGGGATTATCGCTGCCGTCTGTCAATGCTATTAGACTACGTTCACGTTGAAGAGTTAACTGGAGTTAAGTGGCCATTTCGAGTTAACCACTCAACCCTATTCTTAACTCTGAATTAACCATACACATTATTTTAATAAAACCGCCGTTAACTCCACTTAACTCTACTTTGATTTGGAGTTTATTTTGAGTTAATGGAATGCAACCCTATTCTTTGCCAAAATTTGGTAGCACTTTTGAAACATTGGCATTATTATTACAATTAGGTGGTCGCAAGAGACGGAGGATTTGAGATGCTTATGTCAATCTTCTATGAAGGTTACTTGTGATTTTGACATAAGATCCGCAGCAAATCTATATATGTAGTATTGCGGCCACCTACTATATGTCAAACTCTGAGTTACATAAACCCCTCAACGTGAACACTTGACAAGTATCCATTAACTCCAAACCATTAACTCTAGTTGACTCTTCAACGTGAACATACGAGTAGAATTAGTTTTTGTTGTTGCTTTCCATGTTATTCGCTATGCCAGTTAGTGTTTTTTCGAACTTCCTTGCAAAAGAAAGCAACTACTATACTTAGGCTCTCACCAGTTCAGGGTTGGGCATGAGTCAACTAATTTTGAGTGCACTCATCCTGCAACTACCACTTAAACCTGAGCAGTTAAATATCTGATTCTAACTACCACTCAATTTGAGTGAAAAACTTACATACATACATATATGTCTGCATATGTATGCGTATAGCTTATACGAACATACATACATTAAGTATACGAAATTCATTCATGTGCATTAGCTTTACAATAGTAGTGTAGAAGAAGAAGATGAATGTCAATATGAAGACGAATGCGAATTTGAAACTGAGTAATAAAGCGAATACTATTAAATATGTAGCAGTTACAGTTAAAGTTCTTCTCAAAATTCTAGTTAACCTTCTAGGTCGTTTTATTCAAGTTCATCTACTAGTTCGTTCTAGTTAAATTTCTAGTTCGTTCGTTCTAGTTAAAGCCTAGTTCACTTCTAGTTCAAGCTCACACACTAACACTCATGCTTCCTTTTTTCATACTTCTCGATGATTTTTTACCTTTCTATGAGCAATACACATTAGAGTGGCCCTTGTGCCTATGGAAAAAATTTTTGTATCTACTTTTTTGAGACGTTACCCCCTGAAATGGTTTCATGTACGAAGAAAATATTCACCGTTTAATATTTGCTCAATTGGTCAACGTTAACCCGTGTCACAATGTGTTGAAATAATGAACCAAGATTTATATAGTTCGGTGGATGTTTATTAGATGAGTTTTTTTAGATATTTCCTCCGGCACCGGAATATGAAAATAGGATGTTTTAGAGTAAGTAAACTGAAAAAAAAATTAACTTTTCCAAAAACTGGATGGAGCTACACCGAAAACCGCGCAAATTCTCAGAATTTCAAGGTATGTTTAGATTTATGTATGAAAAAAGTTAGGATTTTGCACGAGAAAAAAATTTGTATACATCCATACGCAGAATTAACCGCTAAATCGAATGGCGTATTCCGTTTTTTGGTACACTACCCAGGGAAGGTAATATCGCGGTCTAAACTGACCATTTTCTTTTTTTTTTCTCATGAATCTTCAACTTCTTGCCCTATACTCTTCCCGAAATCGGAATCTTACATTTTTTAACAATGTTGCTCCTGAAGGCGGGTTTTTGGGTTATTCGTGATTGTTTTATGTGGGTGGGTAACTCTACAAATGAAAAAAAAAAAAAAAAATAGAAAGGTCGAGACCGCGGTTAACGGATAAAAAGTGGAGCCGGATGGCGCCAAAACATTTGTGGGCAATATGGGTATCAAGATAAAGATTTTACCTAGGACTTCAATGTGAAGCCATTCCATTTTTCTGTGTCCGCCGTTTCGACATATATAAGTCAAAAATTAGACTCAAATGTCACCACTATTCTTTAAAATCTTCAGTAGTCATCCTGGACCAGTTATCGGTCAGTATATTGAAAATTGGCTATGAAATTGACATATAATCAGTTCCATATTAAAGCCCTAGTTAAGACCTTTTAGTTGATACCAATATTGCCCAATAATATTTTGGGGTCATCCGGGTCCACGTTTTTTCCGCTGTGCACGGTCTCGATCTTTCGAATTTTTTTTTTTTACATTTGTGGAGTTATCCAACCCCATAAAACAATCACTAATAAACCAAAAACCCGTCTTCAAGAGAAAAATTTTTTAAAAAATTTAGAAATTTTAAGGTATGTTACCCTTTTATACCCGACTTTACTTCACTTAAACTTGTTGAACTCATCCAAATATTATTCGATTTTTAATAGCTATACATTTATGGAAAGTGCATTAAATAACACAGCCTACCGTGTGATTTAGTTGAAAAATAATTTCCGATTTCGGGAAGAGTATAGGGCACGAAGTTGAAGATTCATGAGAAGAAAAAGAATATGGTCACTTTAGGCCACGATATTACCTTCCCTGGGTAGTGTACCAAAAAACTGAATATGCCATTCGAATATGCGGTTAATTCTTCGTATGGGTATCAATTTTTTTTCTTGTGCAAAATCCTAACTTTTTTTCATCTAAACATACCTAGGGATGGCAACAATAACCGGAAAACGATTATAATCGGTTAATTTCTTTCGGTTAACGGTTAAAATGTATCGGTTTTTTCCTTTTGATTATTTTTTCGATTAACCTTTTTCCTCTCAAGTCGAAAATAATCAAAGTTGAGAATTTCCGCCTTTTCACCCGAGTCCGAATTCGGTTACCTACGGTTTTGTGAGTATATCCAAAAAACCGCAATAAATGTTCCCTCCAGTTCCCGAATAGACGATTTTATCGTCATTTTGACGATTTTGCTAAGCAATGACGATTTGACGATTTTTCCTAGTAAATGACGATTTTTTTATTATATCGCTAGCTTAGAGTGCAAACTGTGTAAGTCCATTTTTATGAAAAAGTGTTTTTAAGTGTAGAAAGCTAGAAAAATCAAATGCGCACCACGCTAAACAAGTCTGTGATACTTGTCATATTTCTACTCGTTGTTATTCAGTGATACGCAAATTGTTTAAGTCCAAAAAGCGAAGAAAATTGTGTAAGTCCAAAATTTTTATATGAACAGAATTTTTTTTTTATTTTGAAATTTTTTTATTTTTTGTTTTTTTTGTCTCTCCTACAAAGTTTGAAAAAATTACTTACACAATTTGCACTCTAAGCTAGCGATATATTTTTTAAGGAATAATTGTAATCGAAAAACGGTTATAATCGGTTAGTTCCCCACAATTATTCGCGATTAATAATCGAACGCTTTCGATTAACCTAAACAGCGGTTAATCGGTTATTTAATTTTTTTTGCCATACCTAAACATACCTTGAAATTCTGGGAATTTGCGCGGTTTTCGGTGTAGCTCCATCCAGTTTTTGGAAAAGTTAAATTTTTTCAGTTTACTTACTCTAAAACATCCTATTTTCATATTCCGGTGCCGGAGGGAGGATCTGAGAAGGTTTAAAGAATCCCATACAAAAAAAAACTCATCTAATGTTTATATTTGACGAATTCTCTTCTATTTTCGAATTTTAATAGATTACTAGGTGGTTGTTTATTAGACTCCATAAATCAAGGATGCTCAACAAACTATCAAAATATGTTTTCGTCTGTTAACATGCTATGTTAACAAAACGGATATGCAACCGTTATCGTTATCAACGAAATAATTCAACAAAACTGATTTCGTTAACGTTGAAACAAAAACGGTCAACAAAAAAGTTTCGTTTTTTTTGTTTTGGCAATGCTTTAACGAAAAGCAAAAGAAAGGTTGCCACTTGTAAGAAAAATTACTAACCATAATCTGAAAAACAACCAAATTAACAAAAAACTACCAAATTTGATTTTTATGTGTCATGTATCAAATGTCGAGGATATTTTTTTTTGTCGGGTAGTATTATACATGTGCTTTTGTAAACTCAAAGCCAATCTTTTTCTTTTTGACTTTACATTAGCCCCATTCTTTTGCACGAAAGTTCGAAAAAACACACGCTAGATTAGCGAATAACATGGAAAGCAACAACAAAAACTAAGCCAACTGGCTATGTTAAGCGCGTCGAACTGAAAGCGTTTATCTGTTTGTCAACCTGCAACAGCAGTGTTGCTTTGGAAAAGAACGAATACAAACATATAATGTTTGCAATCTATGTTTTTGGAACGTATGTTCTTGTAGCATAAACATCAACCAAGTGCATAAATATCAGCCAATCGTATTCTTTTATACAGAGGTATACAGAGGCTGCACCAAGCGGACTCTACCGGTAACCACCGTTAACTACCGCAACAACCGAACTCTGCCGGTAATTGCCGGTAACACAACCGAACTCTGCTGGTGAATGGCAAAAATTCGAATCCGCCCGAAGCCATCTAACGGGAGTGGTTGTAATAAATATTTAGCAAGTTGAGGGTGAAAACAGAACCGGGACGTAACGACACGACATTGCGACAACGACAGCCTCTTGACGTAAAAATGTCGGTGCGAAGCCAGCGGCTGAAACATAATAAATGCGGCAACGACCGCCCCTACAGAAGGCTCGTTGCTGCCACATTACAGTTTTTCATTCACAGCTAAAAAGTTTTTTGATCAGATCGTAATTTTTTAATGTAAAATAATAAATTAAATAGTTAAATTTATTAATTTAATGCTTTAAACTGTTATTACATTTGGTTGTGTATAAATACTTCTACTTTTTTTTGTAAAGTTTCGTTAGATTTATTGAGTTGTCAAAATATTCATATTTCATAATGCAGTGGCAACTCGTCGTCCGCTCGTCGTCGTCACCAAAATTAGAAATCGGTCTAAGTTGGCGACAACGTAATTTTGTCGGTGGACGACGTCGTGCCGCGTCGTCTTTATTATAATTGCTTTCATAAGAACGCATGGGTTTTAATTTTGACAGACTGTCGTTGTCGCAACGTCGTGTCGTTACGTCCCGATTCTGTTTTCACCCTGAGTGTTCTTTTCACGGTCGCGTAATAGAAAAATCAACTATTGTTAAAATTAATTCGATATCGCTAAAAACCAAAAGAATCATTACCTGTGTTCAATAACAAAAAATTGTTACGAATTTCTTTTAAGAACTGTCATTTTCATATGGAGAACTGTCATTTTTTACGAAAAATTCGTATCAATTTTTTTGTTATTGAACACAGCTGTTACCTTTTAGTTTGAATTACTTTTTATCAAAAATCGTAATTTCAACAGTAAAAAATAAGGCGCAACTATACAGGTCCTAGCAGTTAAAAGAGAATGCGTAATTGCCTTTCGATGACGGTTTTTGATAGATGTTAAGAACAGTGTGTGTTTTGTGTTAGTTGAAAAGCGCCACTGAACACTAAAGCTCTTCCGCGCAGTGAACAGATGAAGTACCAAAACGAAACACAATACTTTGACATTTATTTAAAACAGGAAAAAGAAGAGCGATTTTCAAATAATTTTACCATTATCATTGAGTCATAGTACAAAATAAAAAATTTACCACTTGTAGCTTTTTTATGATTTAATTACTAGGATCTCTCGGCAACTCTGTTTATAACTCGCTAGAGCATTGCCAACTCAAAAATAAACGCACTCAACTTTTCAACGCTTCAGCGTTAACGCTTGAGTTTCGTTAACGTTGAAAACGAAACGGAAATTATTTTGATAATTTGTATAACGTTGAAAACCTAAGTCGTTTCAACAAAAACGGCTTTAACATTTCGGTTAGCGTTAAAATTAACGTTACGATGCATCCTTGCCATAAATACATGATTTATAAACAAAAGTTACTAATCTATATATATAAAAATGATTTGGTGGGGGTTATCAGAAAAAAGGGCGTGGCACCTCCCATACAAACTTAATTTTTCAAGCTGAATATCTCTGAAATTGTTTAAGGTAGGGACTTGGAAATTGGTGTGGAGATAAACGATAACCATTCAATATTAACGCAAAATAATAGGAGTTATACGAAAAGGGGGCGTGGCACCTTCCATACATACTTAGCGTTGGAAGCTGAATATATCAGAAAGAATAAACGGCAGGATCCTGAAAATTGCTATAGAGCTAAATGATATTAAACCACCCTTACGCATAAAAGTGTGGGTTATCGAAAGTAATTTTAGTTACAAGCAGGCCTGCACCAAAATATCAACTTTTTTGTTGAGCTGTGTAATCAATGTCCAATCAAATTAGATTTTCCTTTAATTATCTTATTTTTAAGGGTATTTAATCATATTTTGCTATATAATTGTACAAGCCAACGATAAGTATGCATATATTAGCTTCATATCAAAGAGTAAGCTCACTTTGAATTGCAAATAGCAAACATCCATTGCAAAAATTGTCAAAAATTAACGGGATTTTTAGATAAAATACAGTATTGTCACAAAATAACGCAAAACAAATAGCCTTCGGAAAACAATTCTAAAAATTAAGGGTATTTTCAGGAACGATAAAAGTTGAACTTTGTTAAACTAGAATTTAAAAAGCTACAATACTGCGGGCCCAGAATGTTTGTAACTAAAATATAGGTATATTCTTCTTTATAATAATAATAATACAATGGCGCTATTATAACTCTGACGAGTTTTATGGCCGAGCTTCTCTCCCAATTCGAGGTGTGCTCCTTTTGTTTTTCCTACTAATTGGGTGGACCTACAGCAGTGTTGAACGAAAGAGCAATACGGAGCAAAACGGAGCTGCTCGGCTACACATACGAGTCGTGTGTGTGCTGCTAGCAAGCAATTGCGACGCCTACAACCAATTAGTCTGCGCTTGAATTTCATGCTGTGTACATCGATCGCGCAAAGAATTTTTTTCTGAGCAATAGGTATGCGACCAGCGTTGCCACTTTGGTTATTTTTAACCAAAATTGGTAATTTTTTTTCTCTAAAACCGATTTTGGTAATTTGGTAATTTTTTTCCCGGTTTGGTAATTTTTCCATTCCTTGGGCTAATATACCATTATATGAGAGGTATCTACCAATCCACTTTATCCGATATCGACGATTTTTACGCATTTAGTATATACTTATTTCCCATTTTTCAGTGCTCTAACACAAATAGTTTAAGAGATATACAACGTGAAAATCGCAGTTTTCAAGCGAGGAATCACCCCCTCTTCACAGGCACCTCCATCATCGCATCGGCATGAAAAAAGATTCTATGGAAGGATTCCTTTCATATGATATATGCATGTATTTTTTTCCGACACGATGACATTAACAGCCAGTTTCACGAAAGAATTTAAGTTTAATTTAATTATTCTGATTTTAATTTTATATGAAATCTGAAGTCAGAATTTTCAAATTGGTTCTAGTTTCTGAGATATTCATGTCCAAATAGGCAAAAAGCGTGTTTTTGGCTATATTTCCTGCGTAATATCTTTTATATCATTTTTTTTTTTTGTTCAAAACCAAGTACACCGTTAGAAAGCACTGTCCATACCATTGAGCGTTTAAATTTTTCAGAAATCTTTATTAGAATTGGAAATATTGTCATTTAAGTTTCATTAATTTGGCAAATTTTCCCATACAAAAAATGAAGACTTTTTGAAGCATACTTTTGGGAATTTTTTATGGGAAAAATGTACGAAAACTTAAAAAAATTCACTGCATAAAAAAGTTCATAAAACAAAAAAGCGTAAACGAATTTTTAAGATTTCTTCACCTATTTATAAAGCACATTCACCAGCACTCAATATTAAAAATTTGGGGATGTAATATTTTTCATTTTTTTTTGTATTTCATGTTAAAGTTTTCCAATTTTTACACAATTTTTTTTTTGAAAAGAAAAAAGCTGCAAAAAAATAATACTAACGCTGATAAAAAAAAAAAATATTTAATAATTTGAAAGTATGAACTATTGTCTACAAGGGTGCTCAACGCTCTCGTATTGAATGGGGAAACTCCTATACATCTACAAAAATTTATTAGTGCACTCAGAAAAAATTTGTGTTAGATTTAAAAAAAAAGTTACAAACTACAAGTAAATTTTTATTGTACGATTGGAAAATTTTACATACAACATATGTAAATACATACATATGTATGTACAATATTTACAACATATTTTATTTATATTAAATTAAGATATGAACTCGTAGATATAAAAAAAATGTATCTACATATTACATAATAACAATAAGTGATAAGTTTATTCAAGGCTGTTTAATAAATTGTCAATATTTTTTTGTGATAAAAGGTTTCTCTGGTTTGTTTTGATTAACTTAATGCTAGAAAAGGCTTTTTCGCAAATATAAGTGCTTCCGAACATGGATAAGTATTTTAAAATTTCAATTCTTATGAGTGGATACTTGTCATATTTTATTTCTGTCATATACATAACTTACTTTAATTATTAATTTATATTCGTACCTATAATTAATTAGCATAGGCTGTGACTCGCAATAATATTTCAGCAAAAAAAGCTCTAATTCCTACTTTTCTTATTAAAATCTACTTTTATTTTTCTTCAAATAATTTGAAATACACTTTTGCCACACATTTTTCAATATTAACTAGAAATTTTGTTCAGTTTTTTCGTTTGCCTACAAATCGCACCCTAAATCAAAAAATTGCACAACTCAAAATTTTTTGAATTCATGAATAACGTATTTAGGGACTGCTAAATGTTAGTCTCCTCCCAGCAAAAGTCTTCTTCCTTACCCAAGGTTTTACTTCAAAGCTTGTTTGTAAAGAAAAAGGTTTTCTTGCATTTCTTCCGTATATTTTATATTTATTTGGGTTTTGAGTTACGTCGCTTTTCAATTCGAGAATTCAATTTTTTCAAAAAAATTTTATTTTCAATTTGTTAGTGTAATTTTCAATTTCATATGGGAAGGGCGACGCCAACGTAGCTTCATATGGGAAGGGCGAAGCTGACGTAGCTTCGCCCTTCCCATAAGAAACTCAATCACATATGCATATGGCAGGGGAAGAAAATTTTATTTTTATATTCAAAGGGCGAATTTGTATCTGTGCCTATGTCTGGGGGGAAAAACAAAAACAAATGTGATTCAAGGGCATAGGCATGAGCATCTATGATTGTCTACAACATAGTGAAGAAATTTTCTATTAGTCGCCTAAAAATAAGATTTTTCATAATGTCAAAAGGAGCCTAATTATTGAGTTTTGAAAAAAGCACTTTTGGTCAAATAGGAGAAATATTATTCAAGCGAAAGGCGCAAGTGGATTTCAAAAATTAAAATGCAGTTTGATTAAAAATATATCATTTCAAAACAAATAAAAAAATTTGGGGAGATCATATTTTTTATTTTTTTATTAATTAAAAAATTAAAATTTTGTTTTCATCGACTTTTTTTCTCAAGTTCATATAAATCCAAGAGTGATCGCTGTTTACAAAAGGCTTATCGTTTCTGAAAGGCCTAATCAAGATCTGTGTAATGATGTATCACTCGATTACGTACGTTAATAATTGGATGAGATACTGCATTTTGTATAAGGTGTAATTGTTGAGAAATAAAAGGACTTATTTTTTGCTCAGTTTTGGGCACCCTGTACGGCTAAACAAAACAAGACTCAAAAAATTTTATATAACCTTTTTTTTACAAATTGATATCTCTGTCGATCGCTTTTAAAAAAAATTTGATTTGCTAATACTTTAATTTCGATTTTATTTTCGGCCGCTATCACCCAGGTGCGGCGTGTATGTGTGTATGTATCTTGGACCGACCTGTATAAGTGGATCTCTTCCTCAGACTACTTTTTTTTCTGGGCGTCCGCCTAAATTCGAACTTCGGATTTTTCAGCTGGTAAGCTAATGGCATAAATATTAGGCTATCGCCGCCTTGCACTTTGCTTGGTGGATTAATTTTTTTTGTTTTTCCTTTTTACAACCAACCATTCAGCATCAGCGAATTTGCCGACGTTTGTGACCTATATGTTGGTGGGGTTGTATGTTTTTGTTTTATTATTATTATTTGTAACCGTAGGTTTCCAGAAGAAAGTGTGAAACTTTTAGATACTTTTGAAGTTAGTTAAAGAGTTTGATGTATAATTTACGATATTTGTATACTAAAATTAAAACTTATAGTCAGAGATATGATTTTTGTTATTTATACAAAAAATGGTAATTTTTTGGTAATTTTTTTTTTAATTTTTGGTAAATTTTTGATTTTGGTTGTGGCAACGCTGTATGCGACATATGCTTATACGCGCACACTAATGCAAAAATATGTTGCGCTTGTGTAAGTAGCGCAGTCGGCGGTGAGCATCACTGACCTACAGTTTTATGTCGGCTCCGAACGGCGAATGCATTTTTTGTGAGAAGCTTTTTCATGGCAGAAATACTATCGGAGGGTATGCCGCCCACTGCCGAGAGGTGACTGCTGCTCTTAAAAAACCCAATAATTGGATTTTTACTAATTAGAAAAATTTTTTTGGTGTTTGTCCGGACTGGGGTTTTAACCCGAGCAGGCGAGGACCCACTGCACCACAGCGGCCACATATTCTTCTTTACCATACAAAAAAGTCAAAAAAGTGAAAACCCCGCATTTTTATAGAACTGGTAGCCGGTACAGAAAACCCGATTTCATTTTTGAATTCAGCGTGATGTAAACCTTTAAGGAGTGAAGTTTCAAGAATATCTGACCACTCCTATTTTTGTCCATCGTTTGTATGGGATCGAAGCACTGTGGGACTATGACATCGCTATATTAAATTCACCAGTTGCCAACATACAAAAGATATATAGCTCGCACTAGTAGTTGAGCAAAAAATGCAGTAAAAGCACACCAGTTGTGAACTATAGATTTTCCCCACAGGGTAAGTTAATATATATATATATATATACATACATATATATATATATATACATATCTATATATATATATATATATGTATACGTAGACGATTTACACTTACTTCTCCAGTAACTGGGCTGACTCCAACAAATATTCATCCGCGTTCGCCTGGTTTTTCGATATTATTTCTAACATCATTAAAAGCTTTTTTTTGGAGCGTTTTTCTTTGGTTGTACGAAATTCCCTCAAAACATCGTCCGCACTAAAAGTAGCACTAAAAATGGGAAATGTTATTTATCATATAAAAAATAGACCATCTGTAGCTTAAGATTTATAATACATTCAGATTGACTTCATTTAACGTGATAAATGAAGAAAACTTGTTCGTTAAACAAGACCAGATTTCAGTTCCGGCTTTAGGTACGTTTGACAGCTGTTTGTTTCAATTTTAAACTGTAAACAAACATTCAAAACGGTTCGAAGCTGATAAATTTTCTTAATTATTAAAATAATATTATTTTCGGCAGATCTGTTTAAAATACTGGAGGAGATATGACCCAATGCACACTGGTCGCATTTGTATCGAGAGTGGGACAAAACTTAATTTCTTGGAAACGGATGGACCTACCGAAACCAAATTTTGCACATTGGTGTCCCACTATACGACTCATCTTTCACAAAATTAAAAGCATATATGTTGTAATTCACGCCCACCACTAACACTAGTTTACAGCCAAAAAATACCAAGAAAACCAGGAATGGGGGAGGATAGGAATTGACCTGCTGAGCTTGGAACTATTTTTTTTAATTTTTTGTATGGTTAGTTTTTTGAGATAATGGTAATTTTTGTGTTTTTTTTTTTGTTTTTCAAATTAAGTTTTTTATAAAAAGTTGTAAAAATCAGGAAAGTTTTATTCTTTTAAAAATTTGCCCATTTAATTGCAAAGGCTTAAGCGTAATATCAGATAGATCCGATAAATACTTTATTTTTTGCGATTTTTTTCTTGTGAAAGAAAAAGGATATTTTGGACGAAAAACTTGGTTAGGTGACTTAACTATGTAAAACGACTTCATAGGTAAAAAGTACATTAGAAGGAAATATAGAGCTTCCAAAGACTAAACTAATGACATTTCAATTTTAAAAATCCGATGTCAAATAACAAAGTTAAAAAAAATATTTCCACGATATTTCGCGGTATCAAAAAAAAATTGTATGGTGGGACAAAACTCAATTACTCAGATTTTATTGAAAATAAAGTTTTATCGAAAACAGTCGATGTACCTACATATGTACAAAAATACGTAAAAGGAGCATCTTGGGCAACAATATTTTTTATAGACTATGATATTTTAAGAAAAAGGGAAAAAAGGGAAAAATGTATAAACGGGCCTTTTAAGAGAAGACTTGAAAGAACTCAAAACTGCTATAAGACCAGATCCAGAGTGGTCCTTAATTGTTAAAAGTTTAAATGAAAATGCTAATGCTTGAAAATTCCGCTCATAGAAAAATCAAGATCTCTGCATCTTGTATTTTGCTTAAAATAGATTATTCTCACTGTTTTCTTTCACTAAATCATGAAACATACCTTTTTCTTGCGTTCCATAGTTATCCGGATGCAGTGAAATAACGTCCGTCGAAATAACGCCCGCGGACATTTTTTCCTTTCTTGAAAAAGAAATAATTCCCGCGGGCGTTATTTCGTTTTGGGCATGGGCTTTATTTCTCTTTCGGAAGGGCAATTAAGCCCGCAGACGGGTTTTTTTTAAATATGGTTTATTAGGGAAAAAAAGCGCCGCAGGGGAAAAATTGGAATAAAAAATTGCGCGATTTTTAATTCCAATTTTTCGTTTTTTAATCGCGCGATTTTTTATTCCAATTTTTCGCCTGCGGCGCTTTTTCCAATAAGAGAAATACCATATTCAGAAAAAACGAAAAATTGGAATTAAAAATCGCGCGATACAAATATGCATACCAGACGAGATTATCCCAACGTGCGTACAGTCCAAAGCAGTTTTTGCAGTCGGAAACCTAGCAGTATTGTAAAATCCATATATGCTGATGATTTTCTCATCTGGAATCGTGTATAAAAATCTTTGTCATCAAGAATATTAACAAGGGAAGCTAAAAATATACACGAAAAATGTCAAAATATGCATGATGGTATGCCCGAAAAATAACTGAAATATGCTCGGAAATATGCACTAAAAAATCTTATTATATGCATATATGCTTAAATACCTGAAATATGCTAAAAATAAGTATGTATTTCATTTCAAGTTTAGATTTTTATTTAACGAATTTTTGCAAAATAATAATAACATAAGAACTAAAACATACAATTCATATTTTCCTCATTTCAAGAACTTGCTTTTATGTATTATATAGTACTTTAAATTTATGTTAGCTTTGCCTTTATGTAAATGCATGCGATCTTTTACAAAGCAAATGAAAACATTCCATTAATATTGGTAATGGTTGTATCATATCTCTTACTATATTTTCGAGCTGTATGCGGAAAACAACTAGTCTACATCGCAGGACGTTGTTGGACAAAGTTTAATATGGCGAAACCCCTGCTATAAACTTGTCTGTGAAATTAAAGTTTTTGTACATGACATTTTAACTTCTATACGGAAACGCTGTGTTTCTAGTCATACGCTTACCAGATTCACTCAATATTATGTAAGCAAACGCAATAATCTGAATTAACCACAGATAAATGTTGTAAGTTTAATATTTTTCGATATTACTCGACTAAGTTCCAAAATATGCACGAATATGCATTTTGACCCTAAATATGCATTTTAGGTCTTAATATGCATTTGCATATGCAATATGCATTTGTATATTTTTAGCTTCCCTAGCGATTAAAGACCACTTTGGTTCTTCGCAATAGTACATGAAATAGTAATAGAAATAATACAATTCTGCGTCACTAAAGTCACTATCACTAGAGTAATTCATTTTTAACTGAAACTGTTGAGAAATAAGTGAATATTTTAAAAATATATACACGCGCGCCATCTGTTGGTGGTATAACCTAATCTCATTAGTAAATGTGTTGCATATATTTAGACAGCAGATAGAAATTACATACATACATACATAAATACATACATACACACATACAGGTGAAACTAATAAAAGCGTGTTAAACAAGTAAGGAAGCCTAAGTTCGAGTGCAATCGAACATTAGATACTCAGCTGTATGCTTTCATTGTTTGTTTGCGTTTGTTCGATATAGGGTGTATTTTATATGAAACGAGTGCTGCATAAACAGGGCGCAGCCACGCCCATTTTCAAAATTTATATCAATCATCCAAATAAGCATACAAATATTATTGTTAGTGCAAAATTTCATCCCTCTATGACTTTTAGTTACAAAGACTTCACGTTACAAATTCCAAAAGGGTGTTCCAGAAATATCTTTGTTAAAAAGTAGGCGTGGTCATAAACCGATTTCAATACATTTTTGCGTGTCTATTAACACATGTTATAAAAGTGTATAAACCAAGTTTCGTCATAATATCTCAATTATTTGTCGAGTTAAAGGCTAAGAAATCTCATATATCCCTTTGTCTAAAAAGAGGCGGTGCCACGCCCATTTTCCAAACTTTTTTATTTTTTGTTTCCGGTCTATTGTAAAACTCATGTCACAAAATTTCAATGAATTATCTTTATATTTCACATAGATATCGCTTAAAATGGTTTTATTAGGTCACTTTATAATACACATATATAAAAGTGGGCGCGGTCGTCAACCGATTTTGGTAATTTTTCGTCCACACATTTGGCTAAGTAAATATATCACGCGTACCAGATTTCATCGATATATCTTTAACGGTTTCTGAGTTATGGCTTATTAAACTTTCAATATTCGCTCCTTAATAAGTGGGCGTGGCACCGCCCATTTTCCAAAATTTTTGTAGTTTTTGTTTTATGTCCATAGTTGGACTCCTGCCACAAAATCTCAGTGATTGATCTTTATATTTGACAGAGATATCGCTTAAAATGTTTTTATTAGGCCCCCTTATATTTCCTATATATAAAAGTGGGCGTGGCCGTCAACCGATTTTGATAATTTTTCGCCAAAACATTTGACTAAGTAATTATATTACGCGTACCGAATTTCATCGATATATCTTCAACGGTTTCTGAGTTATGACTCATAAAACTTTCAATGTCTGCCCCTTAATAAGTGGGCGTGGCACCGCCCATATTCCAAAATTTTTGTGTTTTTTGTTTTATGTCCATAGTTGGACTCATGCGACAAAATTTCAATGATAGATCTTTATATTTGACAGAGATATCGCTTAAAATGGTTTTATTAGGTCACTTTATAATACACATATATAAAAGTGGGCGTGGCCGTAAACCGATTTTGATAATTTTTCGTCAAAACATTTGTCTATGTAAGCAAATTACGCGTACCAAATTTCATCGATATATCTTCAACGGTTTCTGAGTTATGACATATAAAACTTTCAATGTTTGACCCTTAATAAGTGGGCGTGGCACCGCCCATTTTCCAAAACTTCATCAAATTTCTTCATAAGGGCCCGAGCTCAATACGTGGGTAAAATTTTAAAACTCTAGCTATATTAGTGGCTGAGATACCAAATTTCCGATTTTTTCTATATAGGAAAAGTGGGCGTGGTCATGGTCCGATTTCGCCCATTTTCAATACCAACCGTCCCAGTCTCGATACCAACTTGCGTTCCAAATTTCATCAAAATATCTCAATTTTTGCGCGAGTTAGAGTGTTTACAGACGGACGGACGGACGGACGGACGGACAGACGGACGGACGGACGGACGGACGGACGGACGGACGGACGGACATGGCTCAATCGATTTCTCTTTTCACCCTGATCATTTTGATATATATAAGTCTATATCTATCTCGATTATTTCATTCTGTTACAATCCACCGTTATGTGATTAAAACTATAATACTCTGTGTACTAGTACAGCTGAGTATAAAAACGAAATCGTTTGGACGCACAAAATCAAGAAGAAGAATATCACAATTGATTTTTCTTGTACATATGTTTCACCTCAGTTGAACACTGCATTTTTTTTTACGTTCACCGCTTCGAATTATCTATTGCAAATTTTTAGCACTTTTACTTTTACTGCATACACACTAAATATATGCACATACACAGTAAAAAATTATAGTTTATTTCTAATATCATTTGGTACTTAATTTAATCATTCTCGGAATTAAATTTGAATTTTAATGCCAAAAAGTCTTATTTTTAAACTATGAGAAGTTTTACAATATTATTTATTCCAAAATAGTTTCAAAATAAAGTCTTGAAAAGTATTAAAATCCTCTCTAAAGAAGTTTAATCATTTTTGGTTTAAAAACAAATCCTGAAAAGTATAAAAAAACTTTCTCTTTCTCAATTATATTACCATCAAAATATTTTTGGTTTGAAATCAGAACCAAAAAAAAATATTAAAAAAAATTATCAGAAAAAAGTAAAAATAAAATCAAACAAAATGTTTCTAAAACTGTAATCCGGAGGAGTAATCAAATATACTCAAATAAATGGCCCGAATCTAATAATCTTATCAAGTAAGTAATGCAGAAGATTAATTAAATATCATGAGATAAAAAATTTTGCTTTATTTTTTCAGTCATAAGGCAGTTTCAGTCATAAGGCAGTATCACTGCAAGAACCTCGACGGTGCCGATATTTCCCTGGACATCTCCAAAATATTAGTATAAAAGTGACAATATGTGTATATAACGAGCCCTAACCGCCATAAAAGTGCCTCCAACAAAATTATCGATTTCAGCTTTTTTATGGAAATCAACAATTTACTATCACATGCATCAACTCCCAAAATTTCATGGCTGTGAAATGTGCAGTTTCGAAGTTAGAGACTAAATAAGTTTCAAGGCTGCATACAAAGTGTATGCAAAACAAATTAAAAAAAAACTGTGTCCTGTAAAATTTACTTTTTGGTGGATACACTTTTATGAAGATTAAGTCTCGATATATAAGGTACTTTAGTGTTTGCTACTACTGTTTTGGATTTTTATGTAAATAAACTATGTTAACGTTATTCAATTCTCATTAATCTTTGGGATAATGGGTTATTTGCAGTATATCCACTGGAAATTTTATGGGGGTTTATTTTTAAATCCAAAAAAGTATACAATTTATTCTAATATTCGGATAGATTTAATACCATTTAAAATATTTTTATTACCAAAAATATTATAAAAATAATCAAAATTTGGTTTTGATTTAATTCCATAAAAGTATAGTTTATTCCAATTTTGGATTTATCTTATACCATTTCAACTATTTTTAATACCATAAATATTCTAAAAATAATGAAAATTTGGTTTTGATTTAATTCCAAGAACGTATTAATTTGACACCAAGAATAATTTCCGTCTCTCCATATTCTCTTCTTTTTTTTTAAACCAGAATGGTTTTAATTTTATGCTTTTTGGCATTGTTATATATAAATACTAATATAATAATATTAAAATTAAACTAAAATTTTTACTGTGTAGCACTATAGAAAATGCATGTGGTAATTAATTTCGACTTTCCTTTTGACAAATATCGCTGGAATTTGAAGAAATCACAAAAAATACAATTTTATTTATTTTCGAATGACAAAGAATGTCAAAACTAAGACGAAGGGGTGTCGTATCTAATAAATGTTGAAATAAGTTTTGGACATTTTGGTTACGAGTTTTTGGAAACTCAAGATCATGAAATAACAATATATATTTGATTCAAAACTATTATTAGCAGCAGAAAATTATATACCGAAATAATTAAAGTGAAAAGCTGAATCAATTCAATGATGTCCGTCTGTTTGGATGTAAACTATTCCCCCACTTTTCGCGATATTGGGTTAATATTTTATAGTTTAATAGCGAATATCCGTCCCGCTCCGCTGCGAAAAAATCTCTCAGTTTTTTTCTCCGATCCGGTTAACTGTGTAACCTAATACAAACGCACGCTGTCAATTTACTGTCAAAAATTTCTCATGCCCATACAACTTGTATGGGAGTAACCGAAATTGAACGGCGTGCGTAAAAAGCAAACTCGACGCCCAATTTTTGTTTTGCGTGACAGTTGAAATTAAGCATTGTGGGTGATTGTTTGCAAAAAATTGACACTTGCTTTTGATATCGTGTGTGTTAGATATATATTCCACAAAATAACAAGATTTTCTCTGATTTTCTATATTTTTCTATTTCTTTCTTTTATTTATTTATTTATTTATTTATGTATTTATTTTTTTGAATGCAAAGGTAATCTAAGTGTACACAAGTACTTACAGACTACTTAGAAGATAATGTAAAATAATAATAAATTGAAAATTCACATGGTTATATCTTAAATTAAAAGCTTAAATTTAGCTCTGGAAGTTGAAAAATCAACAGAAAAGGAATTAGCAAGGCTGTTGAATTCATTGAGTGCTCGGAAAATAGGTGCATTTGAAGCATATAATGTTCGCACATTTTCTGTATAAAAAATATTACTATTCCGGAGAGTTCGGACGCACGCAAGTCAATTTCGGTTAAACGCATATGAAAAATTTGCGTGCGTGCGTTAATTGACGACTTGCGTTTGTATTAGGTTACACAGTAAGGCATTCATGTGTAATAAACTCTATATTATCCCCATTAACTGATTTGGATATTTAAATACAATATAATTTATAGAAAAAAAATATCCCGGGGCCATCGAATAATCGTTCACGCCGCCTATCCGTATAATTTTTGCTGTCGAATATTCGAATGGGCAAACACAACATTTTAGTAGCATCATTAAAAGCCTAATTGTGCTTATATTTGCTTTGAAATTTCAACAATTGGAAATACATATGCATATATTCACAAAACCTCATTACAAACTTGTGGAAAATTTTTAAAATGCAAACATGCTTGAGGTCCTGGGTTGGAATCCCGGCCCGGAAAAATATCAAAAAATAATTTAAATTAAAATCGGAAATACTTTTAAATTTTTTTTTTAATTAAAATATCGCCACCCTCGAGATGCCTCCGAGTGTACTTCTGTCATGAAAATGCTTATAACAAAAAATCCTCTGCGCCAGTTCATTATTATATTCGATACGTTATTACTACACACATTGCAACTGCTGAATGTTAACCGCGTCAAAACCAGATCCCTAGACATACAACTTATTTCAGGATGTTTTTGCAGCCAAAAAATATAATTAAAACAACATAGCTCATATTACAAAAGGAAACAAATTTTGAAACCATCATGATAAAATCACTATGGAATTTTCCTTTCAAAGTCCTTCTCACAGCCGAACAGTCTCGCTTTTACTCGTTTTTATGAAAATATAAATACATATCCAAAATTTAATTTTCGAAACATTTTTAGATCTACATATTTCAAAAATAATTGAAAAAAATTATGAATCTTCAACTTCTTGCCCTATATTTTTCCCGAAAGCGGACATTATTTTTTAATTAAATCACACGGTAGGATGCGTTATTAAATAACGGTTATTTAATGCACTTTCCAGAAATGTATAGCTATTAAAAATCTAATAAAATTTGGATGAGTTCATTAAGTTTAAGTGAAGTAAAGTTGGGTATAAAGGGGCTGACATGATTTTAAATTTCTAAAAAATTGCAACAATTTTGCTCTTGAAGGCGGGTTTTTGGTTTATTAGTGATTGTTTTATGGGGTTGGATAACTCCACAAATGTAAAAAAAAAAATTCGAAAGATCGAGACCGTGCACAGCGGAAAAAACGTGGACCCGGATGACCCCAAAATATTATTGGGCAATATTGGTATCAACTAAAAGGTCTTAACTAGGGCTTTAATATGGAACTGATTATATGTCAATTTCATAGCCAATTTTCAATATACTGACCGATAACTGGTCCAGGATGACTACTGAAGATTTTAAAGAATAGTGGTGACATTTGAGTCTAATTTTTGACTTATATATGTCGAAACGGCGGACACAGAAAAATGGAATGGCTTCACATTGAAGTCCTAGGTAAAATCTTTATTTTGATACCCATATTGCCCACAAATGTTTTGGCGCCATCCGGCTCCACTTTTTGTCCGTTAACCGCGGTCTCGACCTTTCTATTTTTTGTTTTTTTTTTCCAATTTCTGGAGTTATCCGTCCACATAAAACTATTACTAATAACCCAAAAAACCGCCTTCAAGAGCAAAATTGTTAAAAAATTTAAGAAATTTTAAGGTATGTTTCCCTTTTATACCCGACTTTAC
This sequence comes from Urophora cardui, assembly GCA_960531455.1. NCBI lineage: Eukaryota > Metazoa > Arthropoda > Insecta > Diptera > Tephritidae > Urophora > Urophora cardui. The sequence continues at coordinate 72,015,482 of OY482671.1, read as the reverse complement.
TTTATTTAAACTTGATGAACTCATCCAAATATTATTCGATTTTTAATAGATATACCAGTGGCGTAGCTAGAGAATTTTTCGGGGGGGGGGGGGGGGGACTTTTTGGAAAGAAAACTGTAAACAAAACCATCCCTCTTTTTATTTTAGTGAAATATTCATAAAAAACTATCGATAGTATCGATAGTTTTTTTTTCGACTATCGAAATTATCGAGTGGTCCGACTATCGATGGTTTTGCAGCTCTACCTGCCATGCAAAGGATAGCTACAGTAATTGCTACATTTCACAAATTTTTTGATTGCCATTTTAAGTTTGACTTCCCCTTAAAAATGGCAGAATATATATCGGCTTTAAGCCCATAGATTTTTATTAATAAAATATAAAATTAAAGATATATGTACATAATTACTGCTTATTTTTATTTTCCGTCGACCTAGATTTTTTATACAAAGATTTTGTCCGAGGAGTCCCATAGTGAAGTTTTAATGCGAATAATTTTCTACAATATTTTATCCATATAGCTACCACCAAAAGTACTTCTCTTTCTCTTCCCCTTTTATTTGCGCTTCCCCTTCCTTTATCCATTTTATTTTCCGTACTCTTCCCTCTTTAGCTTCCTTTCCTTCGCCATTTCCGTTACTTTCATTTTCCTCTCCCCTTTCTTTTTATTACAGTGCAAGACCTTTCATGACACTTCAAATTTGGAAACCGGACAAACTGTAGCTTAAAAATAAATTTTTGAACGGGTGGCAAATCGTTTTGTAAAAATCGTAATAAATTACTCATTTTCAGGCCAAGCATTTTCATATGCCCGGCAAAGACATTTCATATGACACTTTTAACTTAAAAATCAAACTGTGGAGCAAAAATAAATTTTGGATCAGGTGGCAACTCTCTTTGTAAAAATTATGATAAATTACTAATTTTGAGACAAAGCACTTTCGTATGACACCTCAAATCTAAAAATCAAACAGACTAGCGTAAAAATTAAATTGTGAACAGGTGGAAACCCTTTTTTTTTATAAAAATTATAATAAATTAGGGGCCCTTTCATATGACACCTCAAATTTAAAAATCACACAAACTATAGCGTAAAACTGAATTTTTGAACAGATGGCAACCCTTGTAAAAATTGTAATAAGTTACTAATTTCCAGCTCAATCCCTTTCATATGGTACCGGAAATTTATAAATCAAGCAAACTGTACAGGACAATTAAATGTTTAAACAGGTGGCAACCCTTTTTCAAAAAAATTAAACCTTCCTGCACATCTACAGACCAAGCCTTTTCATATGACACCCGATTTTCCAAAATCGGTATAACGGTGTAAAAGTTATGGTGCGTACAAAAAATCGCTTAGCGTAATATAAAGATAGTATTAATTTTATTATACGATCTCTCATGCAGGTTCCCATTAACTTTAATACATTCTTTACAATTAGTACAATTCTCCACGTAATCGTATGCGTGATTTAATACAGTTCTTTCCATTTCAAAACAGTTTTAAAATTCACTACTCTCAATAATTTTGATTTGAAATCAAGTTTGAATCAAGAATCAAAAAAATTTCTTTTGTGAAATCAATCAACAATAAAATTTATCTTTTATTTGAAAATAGTTTGAGTCACGAATCAAAGGGTATTTTTGATTCTTTTTTGAAACGAATCACAAATAAAAATTACCTTTTATTTGAAAATATTTTAAATCAAGAATCAGAAAATATTTTTGATTCGTGATTCAGCCAAATCAAAATCACGCACCCCTGCCTTTAAAATGATATATGTGCAAGGTATATGTGCATACAAACACCAATTAGAAATAATATAGTATATGATAAGTAGGGAAGCTAAAAATATGCACGAAAAATTTAAAAATATGCATGCTAGTATTCCCGAAAAATAACTGAAATATGCTCGTAAATATGCACGAAAAAATCTCATTATATGCATATATGCCTAAAAATACCCGAAATATTCTCAAAAAATGTATGTATTTCATTTCAAGCTTACATTTTTATTTAACACAGCCAATGTAAAAAATTTACCAAAATTAAAATTACCAAAAAAAACTACATTTTTTTTTTACAAATGATAAAAATCGCTAGCTTAGAATGCAAATTGTGAAAGTCCTTTTTTAAAACTTTGTAGGAGAGACAAAAAACAAAAAAGAAAAAAAAAATTCGAAATGAAAAAAAATTTCTGTTCATATAAATATTTTGGACTTACACAATTTTTTTCGCTTTTTGGACTTACACAATTTGCGTATCACTGAATAACAACGAGTAGAAATATGACAAGTATCTCAGGCTTGTTTAGCGCGGTGCGTATTTGATTTTTCTAGCGTTCTACATAAAAATAAAAGTGGACTTAGACAGTTTGCACTCTAAGCTAGCGAAATGTAATTTTTTCAGACTATAATTTAACATTTTAGTACACAAATATCGCTTATAATACATATATCAAACTCTTAAGGCCCTTATAATAATAATATAATACAATGGCGCTATTATAACTCTGACGAGTTTTATGGCCGAGCTTCTCTCCCAATTCGAGGTGTGCTCCTTTTTGTTTTTTCCTACTAATTGGGTGGACCTACAGTTTTATGCCGGCTCCGAACGGCGAATGCATTATTTGTGAGAAGCTTTTTCATGGCAGAAATACTCTCGGAGGGTATGCCGCCCACTGCCGAGAGGTGACCGCTGCTCTTAAAAAACCCAATAATTGGATTTTTACTAATTAGAAAATTTTTTTGGTGTTTGCTCGGGCTGGGATTTGAACCCGAGACCTGTGGCATAGCAGGAGAGCACTCTACCCACTACACCACAGCGGCCACAAGGCCCTTGGCCACTTAAAATCTGGAATGTTAAGCAGTGTATACATATGTGTGAGTGTCGGGTGATTGACGCAAATATATAAAAGTTTTGATTCTCATCAACGCGAGCCCGACAACAAGAACGTGTAGCACGGCGACTGCCGATTGCACTAACACACACAAAAATACTCACACATACACACTGCTTGACATTCCAGATTGTCAGTTGCCAAGGGCCTTTAACTATACTTCAAAAGTAAGTCTCATATTCTCTTTTGGAAATCTACGGGCATAGGTAGATTTTCAAGTTTTATGCGGCCAAAATTGAATTTTGTAAAATTGTTACAATTACAGAAAAAAAACATACCCACATATTGGAAATAGAATAGGGAACAATAATTCATCGCTTTTTTCCCGACCCCATACTCTGCACTTGCCCCAGATGGTCGAAACTTAGCATATCTGAAGTTAATTTTTTTGTTTTTTCTTACATATTTTTAAGTGCTAGTTTCAACTTGAATATTTATTATTTAAAGCATTTCATTTAAGTAATCGTGATGAATCCTAAAGCTTCAAGTAATTATTAACACTTTTCAATAATATCCTTGATTTCCAATAATTCTAAGTTTATAGTTTTAAGCTTTTAAAGTTGGGATACTTAAAAAAAAAAAAAATTATCACTCTTTTTCATGTTAAAAATTGATTTTGTTATGTTGCTCTGTCAGACTCAGTCAAATTAACCCTCGGACATTATACCTAGTACAATTAGTATTTTGCCGACAAAAAATTACGTCGCACAAAGCCGCACTTCACTACTAGTTTACAGGGTTTTTCATATGTACCTACAATAAATTTCTTCTTGTGTTTTATATTTAATTTTAATGTTTATATTTCTAACGCATATCTTGGTTAATGTAGGTGATGCTCGAAAGAACCCCAGATATTCAGCAGCGATTATTGTTAACTTTTTAGGCAGTATTTTTAGTATTTCCAATTTTTCAAAGTTAAGGAAGTACTTATCATAAAAAGGCTAAGAATTATAAAGCTACATTTTTTAGAAGATTTTTGAGTATGCAATTTTGCAGCTCATTCAATTGTAATATAATAATATGCAACATTCAACTTTTTGAAAAATTTCATTGGCTTTTCGGAAATTTTAATTGGAACGGTCCCACGTATGTACATATAACGCAAACACCCTACAGAAAAAAATTACTAAAATCGACGGAAATTTTTACAGCATTGAGAATTGCACTTTTTACACTAAAATTGGTTGGCTACATAACAGTACACTTAGAAATCTCCTCAAAATCTTCTATAAATTCTGGCCGCGCTTTGAAATTTTTAATCCACTTTTAGAAATTTCTACGATTTTTCGGATTTTTCCATAAGCTTAGAAATCCTGCTTAAGGCGATTTTTATTGAAAAATTGTTTGCATTTTTAAACGAAAATAAGAGAGTCAAATTTTCGACAGAACTGTTTGAAATAAATTCAACAACTATTTACAGCGAAGGTTGAGTGTATAGCTATTTCACGAAAAACCATTTTCGATCATCAGCACTCTAACTTACCCCAACAATCCAAAATTGAATTAAAAATAAAAATTTCGTGCTAAGCACTAAAAACTCTTTCAAGTAAAATTGTTAACGTTGTTTGGTATATACATAAAATAAATACCAACAACAATGTTCATTGCGAACTGCCTACAACAAAAATTCAGCACGTTTGTGGAGAATATATGCAAAAAGCATATACACACTAACGTTAATGTTGAAAATGAAAAAGGCAAAAGTGGGGAAAATCCAACAGCTTGCACAGAGTCTCAATGGCCGAGTGTGTTTATCCGTTGGGTCATTGCGGCTGAAGTTGGAATGGACTCGGTTTCAATCCCCGGTGCATCCACTTCCGAAAAGAGTGCTGATGATCGAAAATGGTTTTTCGTGAAATAGCTATACACTCAACCTTCGCTGTAAATAGTTGTTGAATTTTTTTCCACTTACCCCAACAATCAAAAATTTAATTAAAAATAAAAATTTCGTGCTAAGCACTAAAAACTCTTTCAAGTAAAATTGTTAACGTTGTTTGGTATATACATAAAATAAATACCAACAACAATGTTCATTGCGAACTGCCTACAACAAAAATTCAGCACGTTTGTGGAGAATATATGCAAAAAGCATATACACACTAACGTTAATGTTGAAAATGAAAAAGGCAAAAGTGGGGAAAATCCAACAGCTTGCACAGAGTCTCAATGGCCGAGTGTGTTTATCCGTTGGGTCATTGCGGCTGAAGTTGGAATGGACTCGGGTTCAATCCCCGGTGCATCCACTTCCGAAAAGAGTGCTGATGATCGAAAATGGTTTTTCGTGAAATAGCTATACACTCAACCTTCGCTGTAAATAGTTGTTGAATTTTTTTCCACTTACCCCAACAATCAAAAATTGAATTAAAAATAAAAATTTCGTGCTAAGCACTAAAAACTCTTTCAAATGTTTGAAATAAATTTAAAAACTCTGGCGTATGATTTTTTTTTTTGAGTCACTGTATATATTTTTCAATAAAATCGACTTTTAACTAGAGCCCTAGATACCCGGGTATCGAGCAATTCGATCTGATCGTTTTTGTTTGAAGCCCGTTTGTTGTTCAAATGCCCGTACAAACATTCGAGCATTCGAGCTTACAAACAAAAAAAATGTGTATCGGAAAAACAAAAATAAAAAAAACTACATATAAAGAAAAAAAAATAATAATAAACAAAAGAAAAAAACAAACTTCAAAATACCCGAATTGTTCAAATGGCCGTACAAACATACGGGTAATAAACAAACAAACAACTCTTCGAGCATTTGAACAACAGCTGTTCGGGCTACTCGAAAATGTTCAAAAAAAAATCGAGAGCTCTACTTTTAACACAAATTATTAAAATTTTGCATTAAACATGCAATTTGGAATAGATCTACACAATAAAATATTTCTACCTATGTGCTACGGTTATAAATAATAATTTTCTTATATAATTTAGTTTTTAATATTCCATTTTGACAGACGTTAAGTAAAATCTCAAGTTCAGATACTCTTATACATTGCATATTTATTCCCATTGTAGTTTATACTAATATTATTTGATTAAGATGATAAGTAATTGAAAGAAAACTTGAAATTTAAATAATTGGAGTTACTTTTCTGTTATTAGCATGTTAATAACAGCAATACCGTATAATAATTGTAGCGTTTGTTGAGCCGTAGGGAAGTGCAGGAACCGTAGGAATTTTACCACAAAAGAGCGAATATAAGTACAAAGAATGTTAATTGTGGTAAAATTCCTGCGGTTCTTGCACTTACCTACGGCTCAACAAACCCTAGAATTATAAGTAATACTTCGTGAAAAGGCGCTAAATTTCGAATTACCAATTTCCCCCAAACCCCCCCCCCCCCGTTACTACGCCACTGATCTATACATTTCTGGAAAGCGTATTAAATAACGCAGCCTACCCTGTGATTTAAATAAAAAAAAAAACCCGCGTGTAGCACAGGACACGTGATAGAAGTTAACTTCTTACATCAATTTATATTCGCTCGAAAGCAACAAGTAACAACTTTCATATATCATATGAGAAGCGAATTTGCAAATACATCCCTGCAAAAAATTCGATTAATCCGGGACGTGTCCGGGATTAATCGCAAGGGAGAATGCGACGAATACAATTTTACATCTCTTTATATGTAGCGAATTGATCGCATTTGTTCGAGCATGTCCTACGAGGAGGCTAATTGTTCAATTTGTATACCCGAACGGGTACAAATTTAGATCAATCGCTTTCACCCAAAGTTGTAAGCCAAGGCTATTTTTTCTGAAAATGTCTAAAAATTATAAATTGTTTTATATATTAGAAGAGTTTATTTGATTTGATTTCATTTTGTAAATTAAAAAAATAAGTATTTTCTCCAAATATTTAAAGTTTTGAGAATGCATTATACGAGTGTAAAAGATATGTGAGGAATTTTTCAAAGTTGCTAGCCAAGGCTATTTTTTATAACAATCTTTAAAAATTATAAATGTTCATGCCTATTTAAATAAAGATTATACAATAAGTCTTACTTTTGTAAAAGAATATATTCAATAAATTAAAATTTTTTAAATAGTGTGTATAATCGTAATTGATTTTTCAATGGATATGTTTGGTAAAATTTTGTCAAAATTATTATTCATCATTTTTTTTTTTTATTTTCCTTTTTGAGGCCACAAATTAAATTAAAAACAATTTTTAATTTTAATTTTTATTTTTATTATCGATATTTCGATCTCAGTCTGAGATCATCATCAGGACTGGAAAAACAAACACAATGATTACATTTATATACATATATGTATTGATACATATGCTTGAATATAAACATCATCAGAAAAGCGAAACTTACACAAATCCCTTGTTTTAATCGACTGACTAGAAAATCAACAAAAAATTATGGAATAGGTGACATTGGAAAAATGAACAATGTAAACAAAATTTTTGGAGACATATGTACATATATAAGAAACATGAAAATGTAAACAATTGAAAATATACCGCAAGGGTAAACAAAAATATACAGGAACAACAATACATTGGAATAAGACGAACAGTAAGACGTAATATTCATATCACTGCAGCTCTCCTTTGTTGTTGTTGCTTAAGCTTAGTTGAGAAACCAGTTTTGATGGGGATGCGCTCGAAACAAACAAACATGCATTGTTATAATTGTTGTTGTCTAATGACCAAATTTCTATATACATGAGCGCAATTGTCAGTGTCGGACTTAAAGTTCATTCTCTTTGTACTAGGGGTGTTCAAAATGTGTAGCATTTCAAGGGTGTATCGTTTATGATAGTGTTTTTCATTGTCTAAAATTGCTACATTGTCAAAATCTGGATAATGTCCCGTACTGCCGCAATGGTATGACAAGGCTGTCTTGTTGTCCGAAGAACTATTCCTTAGTTTTATATTGGACTTATGAGCGGAAATCCTTGTCTTCAATTTGGATTTTGTTGTCCCCACATATACCTTTTCGCATACGTGGGACCCGTCACCACTGCATGGAATTTCATACACAACGTTGGATTTCTCATATTTTGGGATTTTGTCCTTAGTATTGCTGTATAAGAGTTTTAAGGAATTGTTGTATGTAAATGCGATATTATAGTTTTCTTTGTCATATATACTGGACCTTTTTATTCTTTCCGATATCCCCGGGACATATGTCATTGCTTTATATATCTTTGGTTCTTTATTTGATCTCTCTAATTTATTTCCAACGTAGAAGAGGTTTATCATTTTATTTGTCAAGTAGGAAGGAAAATCGTTGTTTGTCAGAATTTTCTTAATTAAAGGGATATTTTTCTTGTGGTATATTTTGTCACTTATGGAGACTACTCTAGTTATACAATTTTTGGCAGTATTTATAATAATCTTCTTTTCATGCTTCGAATGGTAATTTATTAGCCTCCCTGATGCAGTGGGCTTTTCGTGCCAGTCGAAGGTTATTTTGTTGTTTCTTCTAATTATTAGTGTGTCCAAATAAGGTAGTTTACCGTTGTTTTCTTTTTCTATTGTGAATTTTATTGATCTATTATAATTGTTAAGCATGTGTAGTATATTATCTGCATCTTCTGCTTTGATGATGGCAAATAGATCATCGACGTACTATGTAAGTAGTCTCGGTTTCTGCGCAGATTGTCTTTCAAATTTGCTAAGTAGGTCTTCCATAAATATGTCAGCTATTATAGGCGACGCCGGCGAACCCATTGGCATTCCTGCTCTCTGTTCATATATTTTGTTGTTGAATTTAAAATACGAGTTTTCTTTGATGCAGAATTTTAGAATTGTCAGGAATAATTCCTTTGTCATGGATGTATGTTTTTGGATTTCTTCCCATCTTGAGGATATGATCTCAATGGACAAATCAACTGGGACACTAGGGAACAACGAGACAACATCTAATGACACTAAAATTTCATCATCATATATATACGAGCCTCCAATCTTATTTTTGAAATCCAATGCATCTCTGACGTTATATTTGGAGGGCTTGGTCAAATTTTTGAGTATATTTGTCAAGTATTTACATATATTATAGGACGGCGAATTAACGGACGAACATATAGGCCTAAGAGGGGTGGCTTCCTTGTGGATTTTTGGTAAACCATAAATTCTGGGTGGGTTGGCTGTTTTACATGTAAGGCGGTTTTTTTCATTTAGATCAATCAATTTACTTTTGAACATTCTTTCTACTAAATCGTTGTTTTTATCCTGTAGCTTATTGGTAGGCTCTTTTTAACACTCTATATGTAGTTATATCGTTTACTAATCTTTCCATTTTTGCCTCATACTCAGATTTGTCCATTAATACTGTTACATTCCCTTTGTCAGCATTTAAAACCAATAGCTGTTTATTATTCTTTAAGAATTTTTGTGTAGAATGAAGTGTCTGGATTATAAATTTATCTCTAGCGGAAGCCGTTGTTCTATTCAAGTGATCACGCATTATTGTAGTCAAGTTGTTTCTTTCTATTTCTTGTTTTTCTTTATCCTTAATTGTTTGTATACAGTTTTCACCGTCCGCTATAAATTTAAATAGTGGAAAGTTCTTGTTCTCAGTTGGTAAAGCATGTTTTGGTCCAAGAGATAAGAGCCACTGAATGTCTGTTGGTATGTCAATATTAGTTTTGTTACAAAACCATTTTGGTACCACCCTAATGTTTAATAGCTGTTGGTGTTTTGCTCTCAGATTTTCGTACTTCCTCTTTTGTGTATTTTTAACTTTTGTCGCCAATTTGTTTGTTAATATTTTCTCACTCTCGAACAATGCATTTGAGTCATGTATGTCAATTTGTTTTTTTATCAATTTTTCCAGCATATTTACCTCTTTTTGTTTTTGTCTGTATATTTCATGCTTCATTTCGAGGATTAAATTTACCAATTTTGTTTGCATGTTGTTGATGAATGTAGCAACCGGGGTTGAGAACTTTGCTGGTATTTTGTTGTTGCAGGTGTTGTTATTTATTGTCCGTATGATGTTTTTGGTAGCATTGCTAACGAAATTGGGAGTTAAGCCACTTCTTTTGCATTTCTCCATATACCTTGTCGATTCCGCTAGTCTAGTAATTTGTTGCAAATTTCGTTGGTATTCCTTAATGTGTTTGGTTGTCCGTATATCATATTTGTTTTTGATGTTTGTGTAAATTCCAAAAACGTTGTTTTCTTCACGATGTGCTCTTCGTTTGTACATTTTTATGATCATTGTTATTAAAAGAAAGCATGTTCAATTAGTTTTACCTAATGTTTTTTCAATACATACCTACATTGAATATTTTTGTAAAATTTCTACATATAATCAATCTAGATTTATACCCGTTCGGGAACAATTGGTCCACAATTAGTCTACATTTAAACCCGTTAGGGAACAATCGGGGACTAATTGTGGACCGATTGTTCCCGAAAGAAATCAATCCGGGACAAATCTATGTATATCGGGATTAATCGCACATTTTTTTGCAGGGATATTGCAAGGAAAACTATCGCATGTACATACATGTGGTTGTGTGTTTTTGTTTGTACAAATCCTATTTATAGAAAAGGCAATGCTTGTTCTTGTTATTAGATTTTGTTTATCGGCAAGCTCATCCGATTGGTTTTTATATTGGTTGTTTGATCGTTTTTATTTTAATAATTAACTAGTATGTAATCCCCGATATTCGGGTGGCACTTTTATTTAATAAAAACTGACAAAGAAAATTGTTTAATAAAAAAGAAAAAAAAGCAACAAAAAAACTGACTCGACCTGGACTTGAACAAGCTTCATTTGAATTGGAAGCCTAGCACCTTACAGCTGAGCTACTGCGCTGGTTACGTGAGTTGTGTCAAACGGTGTACTCTATTCTTGTGTTATTAACATTCTCACCTCGCTTATTTCACCACAGCGCTGTCCTGGTTAGAATTTATTATGTACTTACACGTATACATATGTATGTACATACATACATGTACATACAAATCTCCAAAAAAATTTAAAATAAAAATATGTATTAGTAAAAAATACCGATTTTAAATTTTTTTTGACATACTGATCACCCGACTCTTTTCCTTAAATAAGTACTTATATTTCCGTTCATCGTTTTGTTTCTATATTAAATTATTTCTCAATTTTTAGTGCGATTTTAAGATTAAAGCGTGCTTCTTAGTTTTTTTAAGCTATTATTTATTATTAAAAAAATAAAAAAAAAAATAGTCGCCTGACTTGGATTGGAACCTAAGACCACTCACTTCCAGCCCAGATGCACAACCTCTGCGCCACCACGCCACTTGCGTTGGGTATGTCAAATGCTGCACTTAGCCTGAACTAGTAGTGTACCAAACTACCAAAAAACTGAGTACGCCATTCGCTTTAGCGGTTAATTCTACGTATGAGTAGATATCAATTTTTTTTTTTGTGCAAAATCCTAACATTTTTCATACATAAATCTAAACATACCTTGAAATTCTGGGAATTTGCGCGGTTTTCGGTGTAGCTCCGTCTAGTTTTTGGAAAAGTCAACTTTTTAACAGTTTACTTGCTCTAAAACCAAGGCTGCAAAATAAAGTTATTTTTAACAATAAACAAAAAAAATTTTTGTTTCTGTTGAAATATTCGATTTTATAAACGTAAAAAGCATAACAAAATCCATTTCGTTTCAACTGTTATCAAAAAAATTTATCACATTTTTTTTTGTTTTGATAATTATCAAAACAATTATTTCAAAAAGATATAGTTTCAAATTTAAACGAAAAAATTGACTTTTCAATAATTTCTTTTTCTATGAAGAAAAAAAATTTTACATATGTATGTATGTATGTATGTATGTATATACGTACATGAATAAAAACAAATACAATTTTTATACTCAGCTGTACTAGTACACAGAGTATTATAGTTTTAATCACATAACGGTGGATTGTAACAGAATGAAATAATCGAGATAGATAAGACTTATATATATCAAAATGATCAGGGTGAAAAGAGAAATCGATTGAGCCATGTCCGTCCGTCCGTCTGTCCGTCCGTCTTTAAACACTCTAACTCGCTCAAAAATTGAGATATTTTGATGAAATTTGAAATGCAAGTTGGTATCGAGACTGGGACGGTTGGTATTGAAAATGGGCGAAATCGGACCATGACCACGCCCACTTTTCCTATATAGAAAAAATCGGAAATTTGGTATCTCAGTCACTAATATAGCTGGAGCGATGAAATTTTACCCACGTGTAGCTCAGGCCCCTAGGAAGAAATTTGATGAAAGTTTGGAAAATGGGCGGTGCCACGCCCACTTATTAAGGGACAAACCTTGAAAGTTTTATATGTCATAACTCAGAAACCATTGAAGATATATCGATGAAATTTGGTACGCGTGATTTACTTACTTAGGCAAATGTTTGGACGAAAAATTTCCAAAATCGGTTGACGGCCACGCCCACTTTTATATATGTGTTATAAAAACATTTTAAGCGATATCTCTGTCAAATATAAAGATATGTCATTGAAATTTTATAGCAGAAGTCCAACTTCGGACATAAAACGAAAAACACAAAAATTTTGGAAAATGGGCGTGGCACCGCCTCTTTTTAGAAGCAGGAATATACGAGATTTCTTAGCCTATAACTCGACAAATAATTTAAATATAATGACGAAACTTGGTGTGTACACTTTTATTACTTGTGGTAATACATGTTCAAAATTTTAGCGAAATCGGTTTGAGTGACCTAATAAAAACATTTTAAGCGATATCTTTGTCAAATATAGAGATAATTCATAAAAATTTTGTGGCATGACTTCCACAATGGACCGGAAACAAAAAATATAAAAATTTTGGAAGATGGGCGTGGCACCGCCTCTTTTTAGACAAAGGAATATACGATATTTCTTAGCCTATAACTCGACAAATAATTGAGATATTATAACGAAACTTGGTTTATACACTTCTATAACTTGTGTTAATAGACACGCAAAAATTTATTGAAATCGGTTATAACCACGCCTACTTTTTAACAAAGATATTTCTGGAACACCCTTTGGGAATTTGTAACAAGTCATAAAGGAATGAAATTTTGCACAAAAAATAATATTCATATGCTTAGTTGGATGACTGATAAAAATGTTGAAAATGGGCGTGGCTACGCCCACTTTATGCGGCACTCGCTTTATATAAAATACGCCGTGTTTCCATCAAACGCAAACAAACAATGAAAACATACAGCTGAGTATCTAATATTCGATTCCACTCGAACTTAGGATTCCTTACTTGTTATTAATTTTTTTGATATCAACGAAACAAAATTTACATATATTGATTAAAGATTTATTGATTATTTTTGAAACGAAAAAATTTTGTTTCTGATAATTAGCAAAACAAAATAATTTTTGGATATTTTTTATTGATATTTTTTGAAACAAAATTATTTTGATCATTTCGTTGAGCAGCCTTGTCTAAAACACTCCTTGTCTAAAATCTACCTACCTACCACTGACAATGCCAAGCGATTCACACGAACGCAGCAGTGCACTAACACAAAGGTCATTTACGTTTACGCGTAAACTTTACCTGTTTTTCGAAATCACTCGTAGCTACAGCAAAGATGTTTACACATCAAAAATTTAATTCTCTAATGTCAAAGAAAAACCTGGAATTCTAAAATGTTTTGTGAAATGTAGGAAAGTGATTTATTATTTACAAAATATTTTAAGGGCGAAGGACAATGCATGATGTGTCAAAGATTTGTACGAAATTTAATGTAAACGCCATTTCAACAAGACTCTATGTAATTTTCTAATTGTAAAGGCATCGAGTTTTAGAAATCAATTAACAAAATTAAATATCCCTGCCTACGAGCGCTTATTTTAAAACTTTCTTCCAGTGGCGTAGCTAGAGAATTTTTCGGGGGGGGGGGGGGGGGGGGGGGGTTACAGCCAATGTAAAAAATTTACCAAAATTAAAATTACCAAAAAAAATCTAATTTTTTTTACAAATGATAAAAATCGCTAGCTTAGAATGCAAATTGTGTAAGTCCTTTTTTAAAATTTTTTAGGAGACAAAAACAAAAAAGAAAAAAAAATTCGTAATGAAAAAAAAAATTCTGTTCATATAAATATTTTGGACTTATACAATTTTTTTCGCTTTTTGGACTTACACAATTTGCGTATCACTGAATAACAACGAGTAGAAATATGACAAGTATCTCAGACTTGTTTAGCGCGGTGCGTATTTGATTTTTCTAGCGTTCTATATAAAAATACACTTTTTCATAAAAGTGGACTTACACAGTTTGCACTCTAAGCTAGCGAAATGTAATTTTTTCAGACTATAATTTAACATTTCAGTACACAAATATCGCTTATAATACATATATCAAACTCTTAAGGCCCTTGGCCACTTAAAATCTGGAATGTTAAGAAGTGTATACATAAGTATGTGTGAGTGTCGGGTGATTGACGCAAATATCTAAAAGATTTGATTCTCATCAACGCGAGCCCGAACAAGAACGTGTAGCACGACGACTGCCGATTGCACTAACACACACAAAAAAACTCACACATACACACTGCTTGACATGCCAGATTGTCAGTTGCCAAGGGCCTTTAACTATACTTCAAAAGTAAGTCTCATATTCTCTTTTGGAAATCTACGCGCATAGGTAGATTTTCAAGTTTTATGCGGCCAAAATTGAATTTTGTAAAATTGTTACAATTACAGAAAAAAAACATACCCACATATTGGAAATAGAATAGGGAACAATAATTCATCGCTTTATTCCCGACCCCATACTCTGCACTTGCCCCAGATGGTCGTAACTTAGCATATCTGAAGTTAATTTTTTTGTTTTTTTCTTACATATTTTTAAGTGCTAGTTTCAACTTGAATATTTATTATTTAAAGCATTTCATTTAAGTAATCGTAATGAATCCTAAAGGTTCAAGTAATTATTAACACTTTTCAATAATATCCTTGGTTTCCAATAATTCTAAGTTTATAATTTTAAGCTTTTAAAGTTGGGATATTTAAAAAAAAATTATCACTCTTTTTCATGTTAAAAATTGGTTTTGTTATGTTGCTCTGTCAGACTCAGTCAAATTAACCCTCGGACATGATATCTAGTACAATTAGTAGTTAGCCGACAAAATTTTACGTCGCACAAAGCCGCACTTCACTACTAGATACAGGGTTTTTCATATGTACCTACAATAATTTTCTTTTTGTGCTTTATATTTAATTTTAATGTTTATATTTCTAACGCATATCTTGGTTAATGTAGGTGATGCTCGAAAGTAACCCAGATATTTAGCAGCGATTATTGTTAACTTTTTAAGAAGTATTTTTAGTATTTCCAATTTTTCAAAGTTAAGGAAGTACTTATCATAAAAAGGGGCTAAGAATTACAAAGCTACATTTTTTAGAAGATTTTTGAGTATGCAATTTTGCAGCTCATTCAATTGTAATATAATAATATGCAACATTCAACTTTTTGAAAAATTTCATTGGCTTTTCGGAAATTTTAATTGGAACGGTCTCACGTACATATAACGCAAACACCCTACAGAAAAAAATTACTAAAATCGACGGAAATTTTTACAGCATTGAGAATAGCACTTTTTACACTAAAATTGGATGGCTACATAACAGTACACTTAGAAATCTCCTCAAGATCTTCTATAAATTCTGGCCGCGCTTTGAAATTTTTAATCCACTTTTAGAAATTTCTACGATTTTCCGGATTTTTCCATAAGCTTAGAAATCCTGCTTAAGGCGATTTTTATTGAAAAATTGTTTACATTTTTAAACGAAAATAAGAGTCAAATTTTCGACAGAACTGTTTGAAATAAATTTAAAAACTCTGGCGTATGATTTTTTTTGAGTCACTGTATATATTTTTCAATAAAATCGACTTTTAACTAGAGGCCTAGATACCCGGGTATCGAGCAATTCGATCTGATCGTTTTTGTTTGAGCATTCGAGCATTCGAGCTTACAAACATTTTTTATGTATCGGAAAAACAAAAATAAAAAAAAAACTACATATAAAGAAAAAAAATAATAATAAACAAAAGAAAAGAACAAACTTCAAAATACCCGAATTGTTCAAATGCCCGTACAAACATACGGGTAATAAACAAACAAACAACTCTTCGAGCATTTGAACAACAACTGTTCGGGCTACTCGAAATTGTTCAAAAAAAAAAAAAAATCGAGAGCTCTACTTTTAACACAAATTATTAAAATTTTGCATTAAACAAGCAATTTGGAATAGATATACACAATAAAATATTTTTGGTCGCATAAAACTTGAAAATCTACCTATGTGCTACGGTTATAAATAATAATTTTCTTATATAATTTAGTTTTTTAATATTCCATTTTGACAGGCATTAAGTAAAATCTCAAGTTCAGATACTCTTATACATTGCATATTTATTCCCATTGTAGTTTATACTAATATTATTTGATTAAGATGATAAGTAATTGCAAGAAAACTTGGAATTTAAATAATTGGCGTTACTTTTCTGTTATTAGCATGTTAATAACAGCAATACCGTATAATAATTGTAGCGTTTGTTGAGCCGTAGGGAAGTGCGGGAACCGTAGGAATTTTACCACAAAAGAGCGAACATAAGTACAAAGAATGTAAATTGTGGTAAAATTCCTGCGGTTCTTGCACTTTCCTACGGCTCAACAAACGCTAGAATTATAAGTAATACTTCGTGAAAAAGCGCTAAATTTCGAATTACCAATTTCGAAAAATTACTATTCTCATTGATTTTTTCCTGAAAAAGAAATGTATGCTAATAAAGTCAAAGACGGTTTTATGGTCAAAACGAATCTTTCGGGGGGGGTTTTGTCCCCAATAGTACCATAGTATCACACATACCTTATATTTACTAAATAACACAAAAAAAGTTGCAATATTTTACAATTAAATACTATATTTTAATAAAATCGAAGTAAACAATTTCCCTTTTTCTGCTTTTTTCGACCGATTATTGAACTGTCAAAATGAGTAGCGTTGCCACTCAATTAGGTGTAATTTACAGCGCATTCACACTTAAGCATTTAAAGTTGCAAAAAATATGCCTTTGCGCCTTCGGCCGCGCTTATTTAAAATAACCCTGGGCTACGCCACCAAAGTCCGGATATACAACCTAACCATGGCTACCGCCACGGTGATGTCCTTCTGCGTAGTACACCCTTCAGCGATTAGATATTGCGATATATCGGAAACTCACCACTTTTCACCATTCATATGAAAAGAGCTTAGTGTGAATGCAGGTTAATATAGATTAGTAGTAAATATTGGTGGCAACACTACGCGCCACAGTCCTAAAATTAGCGACTTTTGTTTACTTTGGTTTTTATTAAAATATAGTATTTAATTGTAAAATATTGCAACTTTTTGTGTGTTATTTAGTAAATATAAGGTATGTGTTATCCCGCGATAAATATATAAGTTGAATTTATGTGTTCGTGTGTGTGTACTAAGCGAGAAAAAAGTTGCATTGTACAAATAGTTTTTTGTTAATAATTTGTTATTGAAATAAAAAAGTTAAGCTCCGCCTTTGGATTTGTATTCCTGAGATCGAAACGCGTCGATTGGTACCCCATTTGTTAAAATTGGAGCAGTTTTTGTCGATGCACCGTAAACTAGATAATTACCCGTATGTTTGTACCAAGGTTTATCCAAATAGATAATAATAAAAAAATAAAATAGATAATAATAATAAAAATAATTTAGATAATTCTTGGTTTGTACCATGGTATAAAAATTCAGAAGGTAATTCCACTTTAAACTTTTTGACGGCTATTGAATTTTTCTGAAGTATCTTTTTTGTAAACATTATGAGTGAGGCTGCCATATTGTGCAAATATAAAAATAGAGATTTTTTAAGAAAATTTTAGGAATTTTAGTAAATTTAGTTTGTACGGGCATTTGAACAATTCGGGCATTTTGAAGTTTGTTTTTGTCTTTTGTTTATTATTTTTTTCTTCTTCATATGTAGTTGTTTTTATTTTTGTTTTTTCGATACACATTTTTTTTTTTTGTTTGTAAGCTCGAATGTTTGTACGGGCATTTGAACAACAAACGGGTTTCAACCAAAAACGATCAATTCGATTTGTTCGATACCCGGGTATCTAGAGCTCTGTTATAAAGTGGGGTATATAAGTATCTTTACGCTTTAAATTGACTTTTTTAGGTAAACCTTACACCTTTACCCATTTATTATTAATAAACTATTCATTTTCGCGCCCTATCGTTGGCTTTTTAGTGGTCTTTAAGACCCCCTCTGCCCCTCCAAAATAACAAAAAATTCGAGACCTGGTAATTACATCGAATTTTACCCCCGGCAGTTGAGAACTTTTTTGTGGTTTATGAGATCCCTCCATTTTACCAGTCATTTTAATTGGTCGTGGTTCATTATATCCAAATTTTCCCTACATATAAATGTATGTAGAATTAATCTCACCCTGAACATTTAATGAGGATCTGTAATGCTATGCGAACTGGATCCTGCGCGCACTTCATTTCCATAGTTATTAATACTGTAATTTGAAATTCTGGATGTACTATGTACTATACAATGAATTAGGCTTTTTGGCCGTAATAAATAAAATAATAATAATAATAAAATACTGTAGAAGTTATTTATTCAATCAAAAATACTAGGTTTGAGCGATATATATCGATATATCAATATATCGATATTTTTGAAATAGATAGCCGATAATATCGACTAGGAATGGGTAACACTACGCTGCGCCGCGAAATTGCACTGGCGCCAACTCTGGTGTTATTACGCTAACACCGATTTGGAAATGCGCCAGCTCAATGTAGCGCCAACCAGTGATGCTAAGTTAGGGAAAAGAGGCTACATGTAGGGAAATTAGACCTCAAATTTGCAGTGTAGGGAAAAAATGACAGATTTTTAAAAATTAGCTAAATATAGGGAATTTTTGAAGTTAAAAATTTTCGTTTCCTTTGCAACGAATTAATTTTTTCTAAGAACCTAAAATTTTTTAATAACTACAAAAAAAATGTTTCTGCATGCTTGAATGCAATATTTCATAGCCATGGGTAATGGCGCAATTTTTTTGGCGCTGATACAATAACACCAGTGCCAACTGTGGCGCTAGCGCACCTTTAGCTCAATTGCCATGGAATAATCGATAAATAACACTTGTTCGCTTCTTAGAGCCTATACACACTTGCGACTCAATCGATTTAGTCGAATGTTGATTTGCATGGGAATGTATGGAAGCATTCACACTACATTCAATTAGTCGTACAACTGAAACAGTTGGATTTGCAGTCCAATTTCATTCCAACTGAAACAGTTGTACAACTGCTTGATCAGCAAGGCGCCCTTCTACGTATTCACACTAGAGACAATTTAGTCGAACGACTACAACAACAACAGTGATATTCGTAGTGGAAAGAGTTGCCATGCTGACAGCACTACTTTTATTTCACTTTTGGTAAATTGAAGAGATTAAATATTTCAATTAATATTTTCAAAATGTTAAAAAAAAAGGTTCGTTTCTTATTAACTACACCATTTCCAGATGGTTTTAGAAAGCTTTAACTGGATTTTAGAAAGGGGAAATTGGATTTTAGAAATGTCAATTGGATTTTAGAAAGGGGAAATTGGATTTTAGAAATGTCAATTGGATTTTAGAAAGCGTTAAAAAGATTTTAGAAAACGAAAATTGGATTTTTGAAAGCGTGAATTGGATTTCAGAATGTGCGTGTAAAATAAATTTTACACAGAATTTTTCGAATAGAAATTCTTTATTGCGTATGAAAGTATAAATTAATAATTATATAAATTTTCGAAAATCCAATTTACAGTTTCTAAAGTCCAATTTCCCTTTTCTAAAATCAAATTGACATTTCTAAAATCCAATTTTCCCTTTCTAAAATCCAGTTGGCTATTCTAAAATCCAATTTCCCCTTTTTAAATTCCAATTGACATTTCTAAAATCCAATTTCCCCTTTCTAAAATCCAATTGACATTTCTAAGATCCAATTTCCCCTTTCTAAAATCCAGTTGACGCTTTCTAAAATCCATCTGGAAATGGTGTAGTTATAGACAAGAATTATCTAACTAAAGATATTTACTTCCGTTTTCATGTGTTTCTTGATATTGTTGTTCTCTTCAAATGTCATTAATCGCATTTTAAAATAGAAATAATGAAAATGAAATTGCATGGAAATTATTAATGGCTAATTTTGACTATTTTTTCCGTTTATTTTACTTCTGTTCTTTCGGCTTTATGAGCGTCATTCGTTCCGTTTTTCTCTTTTCATTTACTTGACAGCTAGTTGCTAGTTTAATAAGAAACAAAGCCAAACAATGGGCCGTATTAATAAAAACGAAGCAAATACTTTTGCTCAAGAATTTAGGAATTTGACATCAATTTGTATGAACCAAATTTCAAAATTTGAGTAAAAGGTCTCAAATTTTAAGTAAAAGCAAATGCTCAGCTTTTATTAATATGACCCATTGTATGCACTTTTTGTTTATTTTATTGTTTTTTATTTATTAATCAAGTTGACAGCTGACAAGAAGGTGCTTTCATGTAAGAATGCAGATAAACTGATAAACTTTAGCAATTTAATACTTCATCACTTTATATGAAGACCACTAATGTAAAATTTGCTGTGTAAAATGTGAACATTGGCAACACTATGTCATTGTCAATCACCCGACTATTTAGTCTCTAGTGTGAATAGCTGCCACCGATTCGACTAAATAGTTGGAGTAGTGTGAATACAACAGTCCAATTCGACCAAATCGATTGAGTCGCAAGTGTGTATATGCTCTTACTGTCTAATAGGGCCCTTACATGATCAAATCATTTGATCAAATCGCGTGTCTGTGTAATTTGATCAAATCGTTGTCAAATAGCTTATCAAATAGCCCATCAAATTTCATTCTAGCTTTCTATTATTTACAATAGATATTTTATCACGTATTAATGCTGACATTTCTTTTAATTTGTTTATAGAATTAAATTTTGGAGCACAAAATGAGTGACACTGACGATTGCATTGCATATATTGCGTTAGCATATAAAGCAACACACGTTTATTTACATTTGAAATTTGATCAAATGGTACACACGTCAAATGCTAATTTGGCACTGAAATTTGATCAAACAGCACCTTACACGCATCCACAACGCACGTCAAATAGCCATCCAATTTGATGGAAAACAAAAATTTTTGATTTCGGTCAAATCGGCATCAAACACGTGAAAAACACATAGACAATTTTACTACCACATATACACGATTTGATCAAATATTTGATCGTGGAAGGGCCCTATAATATCCCCGTTTTATTTCTTTTGGCGCAATTCTGATTACATACACGCTGTCACAATAATTGTGCCACAATTAAATTTAGTTTTAAAAATCATTTGCGTATATTTGTTAATATTTGTCTTCGTTTTGCTGCATCTTTATTATCGAATACGAGGGTCGGCTCCACCCTATTGAAAAGAAAAATTCCGGGTCCGGGCGCATTATATCGAAATTTCCTCGTACCATTTACCATGCGTAATAAAAATATAATATATGCTAATAAATATTTTATTTAACTTGTTTTGTATTATATTTTTCTCTCCTATTTACAGATAATGTCAATTTTGTCTTCTTTCATTATGAAAGTAAAATATCAATACCCTTTCGTATTAGCGATGGTTCGGTGTTGGCGTTATCATACATACAAAATTGTGACGGTGTCTATACGCTGTGTGTTATTGGCGTTCTGGTGGCCCAATTTTACACTAGCGCTATATTGGAGCCGGTGATAGTGTTAGCGCACGAAATTGAGTCGATTTTATATTGCAATATTACCCATTAGATGGTTTGCAGTTAGGGGTAACCGACACTTTTTCAAGCCAAAAAGCCGTTAATACATGAAATTTATTTGGAGTAAACTAAAATATTTTATAAGCTGACTCAAAATTTTATTAAAAAAATTGAATAAGGATTGATTAGGTCACGTGGCTTTTTGAATAAAAACTTTATTTGCATCAATTTTGTGTGTGTTTATTTCAATATAGAGAAAATACGATATAGGGAAATATGTAGGGAAAAATTTTCTTAGCGTAGGGAAAAGTAGGAAATTTTTTGGTATGCCGTAGGGATTTTTGGTCCAAGAATATTGGCATCACTGGCGCCAACCCTGCTAGCAGTGTTGCCACTGAAAAATTTTACCGACCAAATTACCGCCAAATTCTGCCAAAAAAGGCCCAAAAATCAGAAGTCAACTTACAATGGAATTACATATTTATTTTTAAATACATATGTACATACTAAGTAATCTTGACTCCCACTCATTTAATTTAGAACTAACACTAGACTGTCGCCGATCACGCAGAGAGGCTAGGTGCACCCTACCGCAGATGCTGCATAAGCTGGAAAGATGATGAGGCGAGGAGACAATCGAACACCTCATCTGCCACTGCTTTGCTCGGCTCTTAACAGCGGCAGACAACGCTTTCTTGGGACGTCCTTCCTGGATAGCTTATGCAAAGTCACTAAAGTGAACTATTTCACTGAAGAGAGCGCTCACCAATTGCGCGCTCAACAAAGTGAACTAAATTTCCCAACTCTAATAGATTTGCGAATAGCATGATCCAATATATATACCGTGTGCGAATAGTGTGTTTCATTAACAATAAAAGAACTCCACTAAAAATATTCATATTACAAATCGGACCAAAATTGATTTTAGCAGCCCAACAGCCCAAAGTAAATTTATCGGACCAGATTTGGTCCGAAAGGCCCAATTTCGGCATCACTGCCTGCTAGCATTTGGAAGAGCGTTTTCTCGTCTATCTAAAACAGGTCGTTTTTCACTAATACTGCTGCAGTTACTAACACTGCTGCAGTTAGAGTTTTGGGGATCTCTGATCTAAAATAAGTAACGTCTGAGCCACTTCCAGGCGTTATTCGGAAGAAACAAATTTCATTGCTATCGCGTGTCTCTCTGCTTGGTGTGTATTAAAGAGCTGCGCAAGACATCTCGATATCGAAAATGCTGTGTTGCACTCGCTGTAGCACATGTACATATGGTTTTCGAAGTGTTCGAACAGTGAAGTACTTCAGTGGCGTGAAATTTTGCTTCAGCACCGAGAATGAAGCATTTCTATCTCAATGCTGCACGTTCATGTTCGATGTTGTTAGCACAAATGTTCGGATACCAGAAGAAGTTCTCGGATACTTAATACTATGTTCATGCTGGATTTGAAACGCAACATTTTGCATTTTCGAAGATGGCTTTTTGAAAAGTGTTCATGCTGCCGCGTTTTGTAAATGCGCATTTGAGAAGTTCGAAACAAACGGAGCTAATATCCCAGATTACGCAATCAGGTGTTGAGGTTTATTTTTTTGTTTTGTCTAATTAAAAAAATAGAAGAATTTGCAAAATATGTAATAATATAATACACTAATTTTGCAAGCCAAACGTACCAACCGCTTTGGTATTAATTTTGATCTCTGTTTTGTTTACTTTCGTTCATTACATGTAGAGTGACGTCATCATGGAGCTCGTGTGACCATGCTCATGCTGCTCTATATGCGTAATCTTGTAGGTATTTCGTTCTTGTATTGCCAGAGTGTTGCCACCAATTTTCCATTCGAATGGCAAATTTTTTCGAAGATTTCAGGGTGGCTTTCTGCGTTAGCATTCAAAACGCAAAAAAATAGTTGGGTTATAGCATGTTCATGGTGAGCCTGCGTTTTGCGTTTCGGAGGCATTTTTGCGTTTAGTCCAAAACACAACATTAAATGTTACATTTCTCCATACAAATGCCACCACCAAAATGCAACTTAACGCAACTATTTTTTTGCGTTTTGAATGCTAACGCAGAAAGCAACCCTGAAATCTTCGAAAAAATTTGCCATTCGAATGGAAAATAGTGGCAACACTCTGGCAATACAAGAACGAAATACCTACAAGATTACGCATATTGAGCAGCATGAGCATGGGCACACGAGCTCCATGATGACGTCACTCTACATGTAATGAACGAAAGTAAACAAAACAGAGATCAAAATTAATACCAAAGCGGTTGGTACGTTTGGTTTGCAAAATTAGTGTATTATATTATTACATATTTTGCAAATTCTTGTTCTATTTTTTTAATTAGACAAAACAAAAAAATAAACCTCAACACCTGATTGCGTAATCTGGGATATTAGCTCCGTTTGTTTCGAACTTCCCAAATGCACATTTACAAAACGCCGCAGCATGAACATTTTTCGAAAAGCCATCTTCGAAAATGCAAAATGTTGCGTTTCAAATCCAGCATGAACATAGTATTAAGTTGCATTTTGGTGGTGGCATTTGTATGGAGAAATGTAACATTTAATGTTGCGTTTTGGACTTAACGCAAAACTGCCTCCGAAACGCAAAACGCAGGCTCACCATGAACATGCTATAAGCAAGTTTCCGAAAATGTATTGATGTGCAGGCAGAACATGCTTTGTAAATTAAATGAGAATGTAAAAACTTCATACGCATGCAGATGGTGTTATTTGGGCTACATTAACATTCATTGAATATGTTTTAGAAAGGTTTTTTTGTTTTATTGACAAAATTAAATTGTAGTGAGATATGCATAGATGTATGTACATATGTATGTATATGTACATTTGTATGTACGTATGTAGGTACATATCATTGTGGTTTTGTATAATTTTGTATAGCTAATACACATATGTAAATATGTATATATGAAAAATGTAATTTTCGTTTTTATTATAAGCATATTAATATTTTGCGTATTTTGCGTATACATATTTAACGAGTTCATAGAGCAGGCAGAGCAAATATCTAAAAAGGCTTCCAAAATTAAAAAATCTTGAACCTATACTTGGTACATAATAGCTTCAAAATTTTATTTTTAGCTATGCTGGAGCTATTTTATCCTTTATTTCATTAAGTGGGAGGCGGTACAATCTTAACCTTAAAACTAAACATATGTACATATGTTATTGTTATTAAAGCAGAGCGTTTAATTATTACAATTGATTAAAATAAAATAATGTAATGACTTTTGGCGTCGTTCTAAGCTTAGCTATGATGCATAGAGATGCATATACATATGTACATACAATACGTATATTTATTTATAAAAAAATAAATTCGCATGCATGTATGTAGATATTTTATGTTTTGAATCAATGAATACCTCAAACTATATTTTTATATTTAATTAAATAAAATTTACAGAAAAAATTTGGTTGTTTTCAATAAATAATAATGTTATACCAAATTTTTCCCTCTCCAAAATTTTTTGAAAGATGTTTTTAAGTATTATCTAAAGAATAACTTTCAAGTGAAAAAATAGTGTACATGAACTGATCACGGTGAAAATCACTTTTCCCTTGAGAGTTTTGGGTTTAGGTAAACGAGAAACGGAAAAGTATACACTGTTGATCATAAAACAGGTCAGTGAAATTCTAGGCTAGCAACGCCATTTTTATGAGTTAACGAGCTAACTTCGGCCTTTTTTACGACTTCAGGCTAATATGTTCCTTTTGGGCCTAAAAATCGATCTTCGGTTATTTTCTTATTTTTACTATTTAAGCAATGGATTGTTGGAAACAATAATTACTTATTGTATCAGACAATATTTTTGCGCCAATATCTCTCAACCACAAAATGGAGAATATATATTGAAAGAAGTACAAGGGAGAAGCAAGGTGTGGAAATTCTTTGCAAAAATTGTTAAGAGTAACTGGTTGCCCAGAATGGTGTGGCTGTAGTACGTAGTAAGAGCTGTCAAAAGTTAAAACAGTACAATTGCATTGCAATGCCCACAATGTGTAGCTGTGTCTGTAGCGTGTAGTTGTGGCTGTAGTAGAAGTAGAGTTAACTTTAACTTTGTAGCGCGCTACAGTGTGACAGCTCAATTTTTTAATGACGGAAATTCGAAATGAAGGACGAAGAAACGGAAAAATGAATTGAACTTGTAAAAAATAAACAGTTTTTATGGAATTTAAGGAATCCCCTGTACAAAAATATAAAAAAGATGACATATATGAGATACACTGAGCTACACCATTGTGTTCACATTTTCGAGAGTTGCCACAAAATCAGTCATCAGCTGATGTAGTAAGCTATGTAGTCCGTAGCTGTAGTACAACATTCTGGGCAAGCAGTAATGGGGAAGAAATAAGTAACTTCGTTATCTGCAAAATTTGCGAAAAGCTTCTGAGCTACATCATGAAATCGACGTCGAATTTAGTGAAGCATAAGTGCCATTTGGAAGGTGAAGACTACGCCACGCTGCATTTAGTACCCATATATATTCACCTGTTAATAACAGGATGCCAGGATAATAATGAAGATATCAACGCAGTTATGAATTTTAAACAAAGGCTGAAATCGGCATTTGCACACATAATGTACACTACACTTGTAAACGTTTTAATAGCCCTGTTTTTTATTTAAGCGCATATACATACATACATCTGCGCTTAAATTTTGTATGGATTTCTAAGCGCACATCTTTTTCCGTGCTTAGGAGTCCATACAAAATTTAAGCGAAGATGTAGTATATGCGCTTAAATAAAAACAGGGCTATTATTAAGTATAAGATTTATAATTATGTTATGTTAAAATAGTAGATATAAAATCAATGCTTTGAAACTAAAAATGAAACATTTAGTATCTAACTTAATTATTTTCCCCAAGTATTTAGGTATACATAAATTCATATAAATATGTAGATATGTGTATCCGTTCGCAAGTAGGTATTAGGTATGTACTATCTAGGTACTAGGTATTTAATATAAAATAAAAATTAGGCAAATGCATACATACATATATGTACATACATACAACCATACATGCATCCATATGTAAATACAAACATACATATGTATGCATGCATGCATGTTATAGCCCAGTTATAGGCCATTTACATATACGAGATTATCTACTTTTTTCGAGGTTGACACAAAATCTTCGATTGAAATTCGAGGTTTGCCATACAAAAATCCGCTACCAAAAATTCGCGATTTAAAATGAATCTCGAGATTATCACGATAGTTTTCTCAATGCAACCCTGTGTTCCTCGTGTTATCGATATTTTTTTGGCGAATTTGGGAGAAACGTCAAAATGAAAAGTAAACAAAATGGACGCCAGTAAGTATGGCCCAACAAGAATCGTATCGCAATAGTAAGTCGCTCTTCTTCTTTCTGTTTTATAGGTTATGAAATGATCGTCTTTTTTTTTTACTTATACTTTCTTTAACGTGTTAATCGTGCAAAAGTTTGTGTGTTTGCTAGCGTTTTTCAAGTTAAATAAGAACAAAATATCTGTTTTTTACATTCGTGAAAACAGCCATCGAACGGTAGTTGCCTATTGTCTTTTGACTGCTACGACCATATTATTATTGGGTCATGCAGGTAAGGAAAATTGACAGTTGACAATCCCTCTCCCAGCAAATCTAGATTTCATGTTATATGTAAACGGGTAGATTGGCGAATCGAGATTTACTGAAAATCTCGTTATATGTAAACATGGTATTAGCAAAGAGTGTATATGGATAAGAGGCTGCAGTTTGAAAAAAATCACACTAGATGTCACATTTCGCGCGAGATGGGACCCGCGAAGTGTGACATCTAGTGTGAAGTTTGACAAAGAGCATATATGGATGAGGGTGCAGTCAGCGAAACTTCACACTAGATGTCACACTTCGCGGGTCCCATCTCGCGCGAAATGTGACATCTAGTGTGATTTTTTTCAAACTGCAGCCTCTTATCCATATACACTCTTTGCCCTCATCCATATATGCTCTTTGTCAAACTTCACACTAGATGTCACACTTCGCGGGTCCCATCTCGCGCGAAATGTGACATCTAGTGTGAATTTTTTCAAACTGCAGCCTCTTATCCATATA
Organism: Urophora cardui; assembly: GCA_960531455.1. Taxonomy (NCBI): domain Eukaryota; kingdom Metazoa; phylum Arthropoda; class Insecta; order Diptera; family Tephritidae; genus Urophora; species Urophora cardui. Next base: position 71,987,689 of record OY482671.1, on the reverse strand, counting down.
CACTCTTTGGTATTAGTCGAGAACGTAAACCCGTGTACCGTGTCAGCTGATCCAACCTTTTTAATGGGATTTGTATGTAACCGATTATTCAACGACGTACGACGCAGAAGCCCGTACCGCAGAAATCAAAATCATTTTGATTTTTTACGTAAAAATGTGTCAGCTGATCGCTCGCATGGTTGCAAGGTAGAAGGGTTGCCAGTTGAACATTTTTAGTTATTAGATATTTAAACAGTAATTTTCACAGCATTATACAACTAAGGCACTCTGCACACGGAGCGTCCTGTTTTAGACGCGTATTAGATACTACAGACGAAAGCTGTACGCTTTGATGTCGCGCACGTATATTTCAATTGAGGGCTGCACACGAGTCGTCAGCTTCATGCATTCGTCAAAGTATGCTGGCTACATGTCGCTTGGCGTAAAGCAGTGCTGGTAGCTAGGCGTACTACGCTTAGAAAAGAGGAAGAAGAAGATGTTTGTTTACATTTTTCCACTTGGTGGAATTTATGAAAGCAGTAAAATTTGTGTAAAAATCGGAAAAAATGAGTGTATAATTAAAGAAGGAAGGAAGATTCCGTAAAATTTTTTATCTTTTCTATTTAAAGCTTCGAAATTTAAAGCAAATACCGTATTATTAATTTGTTTGTTTGCTTTGTGCAGCGAAGTTTCATGTCGCTTCGTGTGCAGATCTTGAGGCGTAGAGAAATCGACGCTACATGAAATGTCTCGTACGCGTCTATGACGATACGCCTCGTGTGCAGAGTGCCTAACTCAACAAGATTGTAAAATGTTATCGAATATACATATATGTGTTCACATGGAAAAAAATAGTATGTCAACTTAAACGAACCATTTTTTATTACTTTAATTTTTAAAAAGAAAGGAAAGAAAACGTTTATAAATTTTTTTTAAATCCCAAACAAAATGTAAATATATATATATTACAAGATAAAAGCTTTGTAAAACAAGATAAAAGCTTTGTTCAACAACTTTACTTGCAAGTACTGGCAAAAAGAGCGTCAATGTCAAATTAAGAGTAAAAAGGAGAAAAAGAGAAAATTATCAACCGATGTAATTGAACACAAAATCGTAAACATTCGCAAGAAAACTGCTGATACGCTGTTTTGACAATTTGATTTTTAGGTTAGGTTGTAATTGAAATTTTTGAAATTGGAAATGAATGGAAATGACTGAATTAGGAAAACAAAATTCTACTTTGGCTATTCCACAACATCATCATGGCTTCGTGTGTAGAAGTCCACGTAAGTGGGGAAAGCTTCTGACTGCCATCCACCTAGTTGTGGCCAGAGCGATTCTTTTGCATGCGGAGCAAGCAGCTCACGACTTCCGCGCAGTGTCCGCTGGAACACCCGTTTGGTGGTGAACTAAAGTGAGAAGGCCACTCCGACATATTCGGTTTAAGGGCTTGTTGAGGGGAATAACTGCAGCGTCTGTTCACCAGAAGGTACGGCTGCGAGCGGGCGTCTGTCTTGGAGCAAGCGGCTCGCTATATAAACGTGTAACAATATACAACTCCCGCAGGGCGGGTTGTGCGTCGGGCTTGGGACCCACCACGTAAAAAATCCTATCCAATGAAAAATCCAACAATGCCTCGGATGAGACCATCTCTTTTTATTGACGACCATGGCAAACGTTTAAAGGACTATGATTTGAGGGTATGCACCTGGAACGTCCGGACCCTTAATTGGGAAGGTGCCTCTGCCCAGCTGGTTGATGTCCTCGGAAGAGTGAAAGCTGACATCACCGCCATACAAGAGATGCGGTGGAAGGGTCAAGGCAAGAAGAAATACGGGCCTTGCGCTATATATTACAGTGGTCATGCAGAGGAGCGTATATTTGGTGTTGGTTTTGTGGTGGGAAAGAGACTCAGCCGCCGAGTACTGTCGTTCACGCCAGTGAACGAGCGTCTAGCCACCATCCGCATCAAAACGAGATTTTTCAACACATCTTTCATCTTCGCCCACGCCCCGACGGAAGAGAAGGACGATGCGATCAAAGACACTTTCTATGAGCAGTTAGAGCATTCCTACGACCGCTGCCCCCGTCACGACATTAATGCCGTTTTCGTTTCTGGAAAAAAAAAGTCGAAAGGCTGCACATGACGCAGACAGCCAATGAATACACCACTCGGCTCTCACTCCTGCTCTCTGAGAGCAATCGTTCACCAAACGATGTATCTGAGGAATGGGAACACATCGCTCGTTCACTTCGTATCGCCGCTGAGGAATCTATAGGATACAAGCGAGCCCGTAAAAACACCTGGTACGACAAGGAATGTCGCGATGCCTCGGAAAGAAAGAACGCCGCCTACAGGGCTACATTGTGTGCGGGCGCAACGCGAAGCGTATGGGAGCGTTATCGAACGGCGAGGAAGGAAGAGAGGCGCCTTTTTCGAAAGAAGAAAAGGGAGGCTGAAAGGCGCGAGAGTGAAGAGCTTGAGATGCTGGCGGGTAGGAACGATGCTCGAAAATTCTATCAAAAAATCAGGCGGATGACTGAAGGTTTCAAGACCGGGGCAAATTCCTGCCGGAATGATAACGCCGATCTGGTAACTGATGTCCAGAGCATACCTAAGTTGTGGAGGGATCACTTCTCCTCCTTGCTAGATAATGGCAACAGTGAAATTGCTGAAGGAGAAGATGTACGACTCGAATCCCCAATAGCAGATGATGGTAGACATGTTCCACCACCCGACCATGACGAAGTACGAATAGCAATGTCTCGGCTTAAAAATAACAAGGCCCCGGGCGCTGACGGTTTGCCAGCCGAGCTATTCAAACATGGTGGCGAAGAGTTGATAAGGAGCATGCATCAACTCCTATGCAGAATATGGTCGGACGAGCGCATGCCCGACGACTGGAACTTAAGTGTGCTCTGCCCAATCCACAAAAAAGGAGACTCCACAGTACGCGCCAATTTTCGTGGGATAAGCCTCCTGAATATCGCATATAAGGTCTTAGCAAGTGTATTGTGCGAAAGACTGAAGCCCACCGTCAACAAGCTGATTGGACCTTATCAGTGTGACTTCAGACCTGGTAAATCTACCATCGACCAGATCTTCACAATACACCAAATACTGGAAAAAACCCATGAAAAAGGAACCGACACACACCATCTGCTTGTCGATTTTAAAGCCGCTTTTGATAGCACGAATAGGAATTGCCTATATGCCGCAATGTCTGAATTTGGTTTCCCTGCAAAACTTATACCGCTATGCCAAATGACGTTGACTAACACCACCAGCTCCGTCAGAATTGGGAAGGACCTCTCCGAACCGTTCGAGACCAAACGAGGTTTTAGACAAGGTGACTCCCTTTCGTGTGACTTCTTCAATTTGATGCTGGAAAAGATAATACGAGCTGCAGAACTTAACCATACAGGAAGCATTTTATACCACAAGAGTGTACAACTGCTGGCGTACGCCGATGATATCGACATCATTGGCACTAACACTCGCGCCGTATATTCTGCCTTCTCCAAGCTGGATAAAGAGGCTAAGAAAATGGGTTTGGCGGTTAACGAGGACAAGACGAAGTACCTCCTGTCATCACACAAAGAAACAGCACGCCTTGGCAGCCACGTCAATGTTGATAGCTACAAATTCGAAACTGTTAAGGACTTCGTCTATCTGGGAAGCAGCATTAACACCAAGAATGATGTCAGCACGGAGATCCAACGAAGAATCACGCTAGCCAATAAATGCTACTTCGGACTAAGTAGGCAACTGAAAAGTAAAGTCCTCTCTCGACAAACAAAAATCACACTCTACAGGACGCTCATCGTTCCAGTCCTCATGTACGGCGCAGAAGCATGGACAATTTCAAAATCAGATGAGATGGCACTTGGAGTATTCGAGAGAAAAGTTCTTCGTAAGATTTATGGACCTTTGCGCGTTGGCGTGGGCGAGTATCGACGGAGATTTAACGATGAGCTGTACGAGCTTTACACAGACATCGACATTGTTCAGCGAATAAAGATCCATCGGCTGCGTTGGGCAGGTCATGTCGTGAGAATGGACGAAGGCGCTCCGGCCAAGAAAGCATTTCTATCGAAATCCGCTGAACGCAAAAGAAAAGGGAGACCTCCACTGCGATGCTGCCTCCCTAGGTGTTCCCAAGTGGCGCCATGCTGCACGAAACAGATGCAATTGGCGCGCTCTGTTGGACTCGGCCAGAATCGTCTAGACGGTTAAGCGCCAATCAACAAGAAGAAGAAGACAACATCATCAAGATTCGTTTTTGCGCTAACTTATTTAGTACACAATTAGAAATTTGCGTTTAAAATATTTGTATATTTCCAATTGAAATTTTTGTGATCATATATTTTTGACACTTCTATTTTTTTAAAGCTGCTAGTAGTTGCAAGGGAAAATTTTACTTGCAGCGTTTATCAACTCTCTCGAGGTCTTACTCTCTCAATTTGGCTCTCTTTTGCGATTTTTTTGGGTTATTGAACATAAATTCGTAACTATTCGTAAAAATATGTAAAAATTTTGAGATATTGAACACTCCTAATAAATGAAGATATTACTGAAAATTAAAGCAAAAATTGTATTTATCCACAATGGTGGCGGTATTTTCTTAATTGATAACTTTTGGTGGACTTCTTCTGCAAATTTTCTACATTAAAAAGTTATAAATTGCCACAATAAATCTGAGTTTCTGTAACAAAATCAATTAAAGTGATGTCACACGAATACGATCCACACCACCATGTCACAACCTATTTATACTAGAAAAGATATGAGTTACAGAAACTCAGTACAGATTTCTTAATTAAACACAGATTTTTGTGAGAATCTTGTTGCTTCCCAATATAATTTTTTTATGGATTTTCAATTGTAAATTTAATGTTCTGACTGTGTTTTTTGTTATTTTATGTTTTAGTCCTTGATAACTATCACCAAGGTGTGATGGAAATATATTGGGCAGCAACAAAATTACAAGAAAAACGTGTTTTAATTACCAACTAAGCCGTAAAAAAGTAACTAAATTAATAAAAAAAAAAGTCGTCAACGACAACTTTAAAAACGATTAAATTAGTATTTTTTGTCATTTGATGCACATGATAATGCACAGTTGTGTATTGAAGAGTAATCCGCATAACACTTTGAAGATTAGTAAAAATCTTGTTTGTTCAAAAATGACTAAATGGCAACCCTGCCAAAATGTAAACAAACTATATATAAATGTAAATATGTGTGAGTAAAACAGCTGATTGCTACGGGCTCAAAAAATCCTAAAAATTGCATACGGGCGTTTGCGTCAGCGAGCGGACCACACGTTCTCGACTAACTGGGCTATTAGCAGTAGACCGAAAAGACCGAAACTTGCGTGCAGCGATCGTTTCAAGAACGAGAACTAGTGCTGGAAGCGATATCGATATAATATCGATTCATCGAAGTTTTTGAACTTTTTCGATACATCGATAATTTTTTTCCGATATTCGATATATCGACGGTCATGGATCCATCACTGATAAACGCGGAAAGAAGCTGGTAAAAGGCAGCATTGCCGTTTTGTGAATAGTTCCCCAAATTTGGAGATTTTTTTTAATTTGATTCCTATGTAGAAATTCCTGTGTTTAAAAGTAATGTAAATACGATCATTTTTTTTAAATGTTCATTGTAGAATTGCAAAATCAAGAAAAAACATTATAAATTAAAAAATTTTTATTTCTATTTTAAGCACTATGAGATGTTGAACCAAAAATATGTTTTTTTCCATTCATTTTTATTTTTAATTTAAACATTTTCTTTTTAAAATAAAATGACTTGGTTGAAAACGTGCATTATAAAAATAAAAATTTTATTTTTGATTTCTTTTCTCTGAGTGTAAAAGGTATTTAGAATGCGTTATTAATTTGTCTATTTCAAACCTTTTAGTCTTTAACATGGCTTTATAAATAACTTAAATGCGAAATATTTCAGTGAACCACTGTAATTGATACCTACTCTTTCTGGGTGGAACAGAATTTACCTTTTTTGTTGTTTTTTTTTATTATTGAATTCCCTTTTCAAAAAAGATTTCTGTTGATAATAAATTGAAATATTTAGTTTAAATGTTTATTTAGTTAATTTTTAGAGTAATATAAATGACTGTCACTCTCGTTCAATTCAGGGCACAATAATGAATGCAGACATTTCGAAAAATAAAGCTGTTATATATAGATGTGTTAAATTAAGGTTTATATAAAGTAGAGCTCTCGATTTTTTTGAACATTTTCGAGTAGCCCGAACAAATGGTGTTCAAATTCTCGAACACTTGTTTGTTTGTTTATTACCCGTATGTTTGCACGGGCATTTGAACAATGCGGGCATTTGAAGTTTTTATTTTTCGTTTGTTTATTTTTTTTTGTTGTCTTCATATGTATTTTTTTATTTTTGTTTTCCTGATACAAATTTTTTTGTCTGTAAGCTCGAAAGCTCGAATGTTTGTTCGGGCATTTGAACAACAAACGAGCCTCAGACAAATTCGATCTTTTCGAGTGGTTCGATACCCGGGTATCTAGAGCTCTAATATATTATTGTCGTTTTCGATTCGCCATCACACAAGCGAGGTAGGATCGAACAAAAATGTTTGAACCCATAATGAGTAGTAGCCATACTCGCTAACTGGTCGATAAAAATTTCCCTCTGCTCGCTAGCATTCACATATAAATTTGACAGAAGGAAATTTATAGCCAGCAGAGAAATTGTGAATCGAAAGCGGCTTATATTATATTTATATTTATTTATTTAGTCTATGAACAATAATTCTTACAGACTATGGAAAAAGACAAAAAGAAAGAAAAAATAATCTAAATACTTAATTTATGAGAGTTTTATATTCTCAAAAAAGAAAATTTCGACAGCGATATATCGATAATATCGATGTTTTTTCTCAAAAATATCGAAAATATCGATACTCGTAAACATCGATGTTTTTCCAACACTAACGAGAACGTCTCTGCTTGCCTGCTGCTAGTTATCGGAAATGTTTGGTGTTGAAGTCGGACATGCATGTGTTCGACAGTGTTTAATGTTAATGCATACGTGTTCGAACAGTGAACGGTAGCGTTTACGCAGGGCACTACTAGCTACAGTAGGCAGCGCACCGATCGGTAAGTCGTCTGAACCACTGCAGCTTGTTGCTATGGGAGGCGGTGCAATGGTTATCAACAACCCTAATGGTTCTTTGCAAAGCAAAGATACAAATAGTTCCATGTGGAAAAAGGTCACTAAAAAGCAAAAGTCAACAACAACTGCTAATATGAAAATTATTGGCTAAAACAGAAGTATGGAGTTAGGTGTAGCTCATAAAATTAAATGGTTACACCTTTCATATTTTAAGCCAACTGTTACAGTAGAACATATTAAATCGCACATATCACGTCAAAGATCCATCAATTCAAACTTGCTAGTCTGTCATCGATTGGTAAAAAAGGATGAGACTCTTTAAAGCGCATTAGCTTCAAGCTAGGTATACCATCTGCGTTATATAATATAATACTCAATTCCGAGCTGTGGCCTGCTGATGTTAATCTTCGCCCGTTTAAGTTTTTTCGAAAAGAGGGTATCGAAGCAGTATCGACATAAACCCTTTGACGCAATCAGGACTAGAATCTAAATTTCCTAATAATAGATTAAATATTTATTTCCAAAATATGTCAGGTCTAAGAACAAAGTGTTCATCGATTTATATGCTTAGTGCTCACCTAGATTACGATATTTATGTTTTTGTAAAATCTTGGCTGAACGATAACTTTTTCAGTAGTGAAATTTTTTAAGCAAATCTCTTTGATGTGTTTCGTAAAGACAGGGACATGATTAAAACAGGGTGCTCGCGAGGTGGTGGTGAGTTTCTGTAAGAAATCGAGTGGATTTGTCTATTTTGATGACGTCACGTCGATTCTATCAAAACTTCTCTATTGATCGATAGCGAGTGTTTCTACAAGCATTAATCGATAAAATTCGGAACAGTGATGGAAATGAAACGCCAATCGAAAACTTAAACGCCAAAATAAATGTAATGCTCTAAGCACATTCGAACCGGCGAGCGAAAAGCAGCCAGCTGTCAAAAGTAAAATGCACACGTTCTTATTGGCGCACACATTTTAACGCCAGCACGACTTCACGGCAGATGGGTTGCATTTGTCGCTGCCGCAAATATAGACCTATTTCTAATTTGACAAGCGACAATGCGCATGTACAGGCAGAAACGTGTGTATGTGTGCATTTTGGGAGTACAAAGACGCTCCTTAAGAGACTCTACAAATCCTTTAAATATATACTTATTAAATATATTTAAATGTATATTCATTAATATATAGTATTGTTACGTATTTGTCGATAGCTCGATTATTTCTATAGGGTTCGTATCGCTGAATTGTTAAATAAAAGTCTTTATTTACTTCTTAATTCACACTGCTTTATTTCACGACTAAAAAGTCTACACTTGTTTTACTTGACTTGATGTTAACACTTCTACGGTTAAATTACGACTGACTCTGGAGCGCCTGCTCGCCGCCTTATATAGTCTGTCAAACGCAATCTGGAAAATTCTGGCAACACTGGAAATTATCTGGTATCTTCTTCTAGTTCTGGCACTTTCCCTAGAGATGTGTTCAATCATTTTAGTGATGTAAGTGGAGAGCCGATTATATTCGCCACACTGCCCTCCACCTAAGGCACTCTGCACACGAGGCGTATCGTCATAGACGCGTACCAGACATTTCATGTAGCGTCGATTTCCCTACGCCTCAAGATCTGCACACGAAGCGACATAAAACTTCGCTGCACAAAACAAACAAACAAATTAATAATACGGTATTTGCTTTAAATTTCGAAGCTTTAAATAGAAAAGATGAAAAATTTTATGGAATCTTCCATTTTCTTTAATTATACACAAATTTTTTCCGATTTTTTCCACAAATTTTACTGCTTTTATAAATTTCACCATGTGGAAAAATGTAAACAAACGTCTTCTTCTTCCTGTTTTCTAAGCGTAGTACGCCTAGCTACCAGCACTGCTTTACGCCAAGCGACATGTAGCCAGCATACTTTGACGAATGCATGAAGCTGACGACTCGTGTGCAGCCTTCAATTGAAATATACGTGCGCGACATCAAAGCGTACAGCTTTCGTCTGTAGTATCTAATACGCGTCTAAAAGAGTACGCTCCGTGTGCAGAGTGCCTAAGTCTGATCGTCCCGATCTGACACATTACTTGTCCCAAATGCTGCTAGCCTTTCCAGATGAACCACTTTCATTTTATTCCTTGGTCTTCCAATCGTTTGTATGCGATACACAACATCGTTGAGCCGTTTAATCACTTTGTAGGGCCCTTCCCAAGTACACTGCAATTTCGGGGACAAACCTTTCTTTCGCTGCGGGTTGTATAGCAAAACTAGATCTCCCTCAACAAAACCTTCTGAGTTCATTGCCTTGTCGTATCTGGCCTTCATCTTGTCACTCATGATCTTTGTTCGCTGTCTTACAAGTTCATGTATTTCTCTCATTTCCTCTTCCAGAACGTTGTTAGATTGTCTGGCATTTATTCCCGCATCAGCACTTATCCCAAATTTCAAGTCAGCTGGCAGTCGAAGATCACTACCAAAGATTACTTTTGCAGGAGTCTGACCTGTTGTATCGTGTACGGCCGATCGATATGCCATCAGGAACAGAGGAATATGAGTGTCCCAATCTCTCTGGAACTTGTCCACCACTTTTCGTAAATGTTCCTCTAATGTTCTGTTAAATCTTTCTACCATGCCGTCTGATTGTGGATGCAACGCAGTTGTTCGGGTTTTCCTAATACCCAGTGTTTTGCACAGCTCCTGAAACACAACTGATTCGAAATTCCTTCCTTGGTCAGAATGTAGCTCTATAGGTGCACCATATCTCGCCACCCAATTGTTGGTGAATACTTCGGCTATAGTTTCTGCTTCTTGATTTGGAATCGGGTACACCTCCGGCCATTTGCTGAAGTAATCCATGACTACCAGTACATATTTGTTTCCAAGTTTGCTAGTAGGAAATGGCCCAGCTACGTCCATGGCAATTCTCTCAAATGGTGCTCCTGAGTTGTATTGTTTCATCAGCCCATGACTCCTGGATTTGGGACCCTTAGCCTTTATGCACACGTCGCAGTTCGCAATCCACTCAACGACTGTCTGACGGCAGCCGACCCAATAAAACCTCTTCTTGATTTTCTCTACCGTCTTTGTTACTCCAAGATGACCTCCACTTGGACCATTGTGTAGTTCATTTAACACATCCGGTATTCTTTTCCTTGGAACAACTATCAATGTTTTAGAACTTTGACCATCTTCACTCTCCCAAACACGATGTAGGCAACCATTTACCAATTGCAAACTATTCCACTGTGCCCAATATGATTTGGCAACAGGACTTTCTGCTGACATCTCTTCTTTTGATGGTCGTTCGTTTTGCTCCAAACCAATCATTACACGTGCCAGATCTGGATCTTCTATCTGACACTTCCTTAATTGTTCCGCATTCCATTCGTCTGTAGATGTTATTGTCATTAGCCGAACATCTATGATGTCTTCCTTCTCCTCAGCTTTAGAGCAATGCTTGCATTCAAGATTACATGGTCGCCGCGACATTGCATCAGCATTTCCATGGGTACTGCCTTTGCGATGGTCTATAGAAAAGTCATAATTTTGTAGTCGCTCAATCCACCTTGCTAACTGACCCTCCGGATTTCGGAATTTCAAAAGCCATTTTAACGCTGCATGATCAGTCCTGACGTGGAATCGTTGACCATAGAGGTACTTATGGAAGTGTTTGATGCATTCTACCAATGCCAATAGTTCTCTTCGTGTTACACAGTAATTTCTTTCCGGTTTCCCAATTGATCGGCTGTGGTATGCGATAACCTTCTCCTGTCCGTCGATTTCCTGTGACAAAACACCTCCTATAGCATAACCACTCGCATCAGTATCCAAAATAAACCTCGCTCCTGGAACCGGGTATGCTAGCATTGGAGCAGTACAAAGCCGATCTTTTAACGTTTGGAAAGCCATTTCTTGTTCCTTCCTCCACTCAAAAGTCTTATTTTTCCTCATAAGCTCCGTGAGACGATTTGCTACGCTGGCAAAATTTGGTACAAATCGGCGATAGTATGTGCACAGCCCAAGAAAGCTTCGCAATTCATGTAGATTCCGAGGTTTTGGCCAATCTTTTACTGCTTCTATTTTTTCGTTATCAGTGCAGATGCCCTTTGTAGTCACTTTATGTCCCAAGTATTTTACTTCTTTCTTGAATAATGCACATTTCTTAGGACTTAACTTGAGACCAGCGCCAGCTATTCTTCGGAAAACTTCCTCCAAATTTTTGAGATGTTCATCAAAGCCTTTTCCCAATACAATGATATCGTCCAGGTACACAAGACATGTTTTCCAGTGCAATCCTTTCAGTACCTGATCCATAAGTCTCTCAAAGGTAGCTGGAGCATTACATAATCCAAATGGCATCACCGTAAATTGCCAAAGACCATCGCCAACACTGAAGGCTGTTTTCTCCTTGTCTTCCTCTTTTACTTCGACTTGCCAATAGCCGCTTTTCAAGTCCAGTGTTGAAAACCATTCCGTTCCAGATAGCGAGTCCAGAGTGTCGTCAATTCTTGGCAATGGGTAACTATCCTTTTTCGTTACATCATTCAGTTTCCGGTAGTCAACGCAGAATCTCATCTTGCCATCTTTCTTTTTAACAAGTACTACCGGAGAACTCCATGGACTGACTGATGGTTCAATTACCCCACTGTCGCTCATTTCTTGTATAATCTGGCTCACCATTTGACGTTTCGCTAATGGAACGCTGCGAGGAGCCTGACGGATTGGCCTTGCATCACCGGTGTCAATGTGATGCTTCACAATATTTGTCCTGCCTGGTTTTGTACCATCCTTATCAAATATGCTAGAATACTTGGCAAGTAATTCTTTCGCCTTTCTTTTGTGATTCTCCTGCAGTTCTTCTGTCCAAGCATTTATTTCATCTGAAAGATCTGTATTGCTAGTAGAAACTTCTCCTTGGGATTGTTCGCAATTCATGATGATGTCAACCTCTTCGCATTTTCCCAATATAGCACCTTTGGAGAGTTTGATTGGTGACTTGAACTCATTAAGTACTCTTACTGGTATTCGTCCATCTTCTTTTGTCATAGCCAGGGTTTTTGCAACAAGTACATCGGATTTAGTTTCTGTTTCTGCTTCGACAACCCACAATTTGTTTGTCCCACAATCTCCATCAATCTTTGCCCAAATAATTGCCTCGGACTTTGGCGGTATCTGCTGATTCTCTTCCACGAGCACTTTCTTACTGCTGCATCTCTTATCGTAGCCAAAATTTAGCGGCACCTCCAAGTTTTTGTAACTCATAACCTTGTTTTTCATGTCAATCTTAATGCCTTGGTCGATTAGGAAGTCCACACCAATTATGACTTCATCAACAATTTCCGCCACTATGAAGGTGTGTAGTACGACAACATTTCCAATTACAACTTCGCATGTAACTTCCCCTAGGACTTGGGTATCCTCGCCTGTTGCCGTACGCAATTTTGCTCCATACAATGGCCTTATTTCCTTCTTTACCAAGTCAGATCGAATGATGGAATGAGATGCTCCCGTATCCACAGTCAACATTCGCTCCATTCCGTTCACCAAACCACCAATAGTAACATTACTCGTGCTTCTTCCCAACTGAGAGACAGAGATTATGGGGCATTCCATTGTGGGGACCAGCCCACGCCCCTTTTGGCTGGCCCGCTTTAGTTTAACGACTCAGTTGATTTGGGCGCTTGTTCATACCCATCAATATTCCGCTTGCGCCCATCGGCAGTGCTGAACTTACTGGAACTATTGCTGCAGTGGCGTGCTATATGTCCTATTTTTCCGCATCTGAAGCATTTCACAGCATTACTTTTCTTTTTCTGCATTTCATTCAACGCCTCCCATATTTTGCTTAGTAAGTCTGGCGTTTCCACTTCCACACGATGAGCCTTGTAAGTGGGCTTGCTTAATAGAGATGCCGTTTCCTGTGTCAAAGCATATGAGACCGTTTCAGCGAAAGTTCCTTTTGGGTTTGCATAGGTAGCCCGCTTCGTTTCAATATCTCGTATTCCATTGATGAAGCTTTGAATTTTCATTCTTTCGATGAATTCTTGAGGTGCTCCTGCGTTTGCCAAATGAGCTAGCCTCTCAATCTCAGAAGAAAATTCTTGTAACGTCTCATTTGGTTTCTGGAAGCGATTCTGCAACTCCACTTGATATATCTGCTTCCTGTGCTCGCTACCATAACGTCTTTCAATGGCACCCATAATTGCGTCATAGCTGTTCCTTTCGCCCTCGCTAACAGTCTGTAATATTTCTGCTGCAGGTCCTTTCAATGCTACGAACAGGGCAGCGACTTTGTCCTCCGCACTCCAATTATTTACAACTGCCGTTTTCTCAAATTGTAGCTTGAATACTTGAAATGGACCACTTCCATCAAACGACGGAGGTTTTATCTTCTGTGTAGCAGTTGAAGCGTCTGGACGACTTAGTTGAATATCCTGAAGACGGGCTTTCAATGCTTTTACATCGTCCTCTAATTTTTCTTGTCTTTCTTCAAGGACCTCCTTAACTTGTATAATTTTTGCATCCTGTGCCTTGAATTGTAAGGACATGCGTTCTTCTTGTGCCTCCAACTGAGCCGCAATGCCGGACACCTGTGATGAAAGTACTGACTGTTGCAATTCCATTTTTGACGTTATCTGTGCCTGTTGTTCTTCGATTTTTGTCGACATCTGTGCCTGTTGATCTTCCATTTTTGCCGATATCTGTGCCTGTTGTTCTTCGATTTTTGTCGACATCTGTGCCTGTTGATCTTCCATTTTTGCCGATATCTGTGCCTGTTGTTCTTCCATTTTTTTCGACATTTGTGTCAGCACAGCCAATATCGAGTTCATGTCTACGTTTGCTAGTGACTGTGGAGCCTCTTCCTTCTGGGTTTCTTCCTTTTGCACCTCTTCCACATCATCGTTGAAATCAAACTCATCTACATTAATGTTATATGCTTCCATAGCTACTCTTAACCTTGCCTGTAGTTCAATTTTATTGCCGGTGGTACTCAGGTTTCTCTTTTCTAACTCCCTTTTAAGTTCTTGGATTTTCAGATCATTTAACTTTGCCATTATTCTTATTTCGTTATCCTTGTCTCGTTATCCTTGTTTCCTTATCCTTGATTCGTTATCCTTGATTCGTTATCCTTGCTTCGTTATCCTTGGTCCTGGAATTTATTTAACAATTCCAATTCTGACACCAATTGTTACGTATTTGTCGATAGCTCGATTATTTCTATAGGGTTCGTATCGCTGAATTGTTAAATAAAAGTCTTTATTTACTTCTTAATTCACACTGCTTTATTTCACGACTAAAAAGTCTACACTTGTTTTACTTGACTTGATGTTAACACTTCTACGGTTAAATTACGACTGACTCTGGAGCGCCTGCTCGCCGCCTTATATAGTCTGTCAAACGCAATCTGGAAAATTCTGGCAACACTGGAAATTATCTGGTATCTTCTTCTAGTTCTGGCACTTTCCCTAGAGATGTGTTCAATCATTTTAGTGATGTAAGTGGAGAACCGATTATATTCGCCACAGTATGTACATATATACATAAATAACACAGTGCTACAAAAAAAAAAAAGTAAAAACACTCATCAAGCGACCTAGCTAAGATTGTTTATCTAGTCAAGTGTAACACGAAACGGTATTTGAAAAATCCGCTATACCCTCAAATTTTTTTTTATTGCGAAAAAACCGTTATTCCATGCTTGTCGGTACATAAAAATTCCTAGAGGGGCTATTTTTGAACCGATTTCAATTTTTCCAACGGTTTCGGAAAGTTAAATAATGGTATTCTTAATATATAAACAGCAGTTTGTTAGTTTATAAGGTATAAGAAGAAATTTTTGCACTTAAATCTGAAATTTTCGTAAAATTTTTTCGTTTTTTCGAGTTTGACGCCATTTTTTTGGTACAATTCGCAAAACATGCTTTAACTACAACGATCATTATTGTTCTACTATTATTTCAGAGTAAAACTAGATCTTATTCATTGAAAAATTTTAAAAATTGACGAAGTTATAACGCTTTTTCGAAAACAAGAATTTCAACATTTTTACCACCCACTGCATAGCATAGCATATACCTAAGACGAATTTCATACCAAAGGCTGAAAAAAACGAACATTTTGAACCCGACCCCCTCAGAAATTGATGAAATTTTGCATAGAGGTACATCTTACCTACCCAAACACAACCTCATTTTTATACTCAGCTGTACTAGTACACAGAGTATTATAATTTTGATTTCATAACGGTGGATTGTAACATAATGAAATAATCGAGATAGATATGGACTTATATATATCAAAATGATCAGGGTGAAAAGAGAAATCGATTGAGCCATGTCCGTCCGTCCGTCCGTCCGTCCGTCCGTCCGTCCGTCCGTCCGTCCGTCTGTCCGTCCGTCCGTCCGTCCGTACGCACGATAACTCGCGTAAAAATTGAGATATTTTGATGAAATTTGAAATGCAAGTTGGTATCGAGACTGGGACGGTTGGTATTGAAAATGGGCGAAATCGGACCATGACCACGCCCACTTTTCCTATATAGAAAAAATCGGATATTTGGTATCTCAGCCACTAATATAGCTAGAGTGATAAAATTTTACCCACGTATTGAGCTCAGGCCCTTATGAAGAAATTTGATGAAGTTCTGGAAAATGGGCGGTGCCACGCCCACTTATTAAGGGTCAAACATTGAAAGTTTTATATGTCATAACTCAGAAACCGTTGAAGATATATCGATGAAATTTGGTATGCGTAATATGCTTACTTAGGCAAATGTTTTGACGAAAAATTATCAAAATCGGTTGACGGCCACGCCCACTTTTATATATGGGAACTATAAAGGGGCCTAATAAAAACATTTTAAGCGATATCTCTGTCAAATATAAAGATCTATCACTGAAATTTTGTGGCAGGAGTCCAACTACGGACATAAAACAAAAAATACAAAAATTTTTGAAAATGGGCGGTGCCACGCCCACTTATTAAGGGTCAAACATTGAAAGTTTTATATGTCATAACTCAGAAACCGTTAAAGATATATCGATGAAATTTGGTACGCGTAATATATTTACTTAGCCAAATGTGTGGACGAAAAATTACCAAAATCTGTTGACGACCACGCCCACTTTTATATATGGGTATTATAAAGTGACCTAATGAAATCATTTTTAGCGATATCTCTGTGAAATATAAAGATAATTCATTGAAATTTTGTGATATGAGTTCTACAATAGACCGGAAACAAAAAATAAAAAAAGTTTATAAAATGGGCGTGGCACCGCCTCTTTTTATGCAAAGAAATCTACGAGCCTATTACTCGACAAATAACTGAGATATTATGACGAAACTTGGTTTATTCACTTTTATAACTTGTGTTAATAGACACGCAAAAATGTATTGAAATCGGTTTATGACCACGCCTACTTTTTAACAAAGATATTTCTGGAACACCCTTTTGGAATTTGTAACGTGAAGTCTTTGTAACTAAAAGTCATAGAGGGATGCAATTTTGCACTAACAATAATATTTATATGCTTATTTGGATGATTGATACAAATTTTGAAAATGGGCGTGGCTGCGCCCTGTATATGCAGCACTCGTTTCATATAAAATACACCCTATATCGAACAAACGCAAACAAACAATGAAAGCATACAGCTGAGTATCTAATGTTCGATTCCACTCGAACTTAGGCTTCCTTACTTGTTACAAATTGCATTTTCGAAAAATTGTGGGCGTGGCAAGGTATCGAAATATTCGAAAATATTCGAAAAATGACGATAATAGGTGCTTTTAAAGTGTGATTACCTTTCTAGTGGTATGAAGATCTTTGAAATCGGTAATGCCATTCCCTAGTAATCACACTTTAAAAGCACCTATTATCGTCATTTTTCGAATATTTTCGAATATTTCGATACCTTGCCACGCCCACAATTTTTCGAAAATGCAATTTGTAAAAATGAGGTTGTGTTTGGGTAGGTAAGATGTACCTCTATGCAAAATTTCATCAATTTTTGAGGGGGTCGGGTTCAAAATGTTCGTTTTTTTCAGCCTTTGGTATGAAATTCGTCTTAGGTATATGCTATGCTATGCAGTGGGTGGTAAAAATGTTGAAATTCTTGTTTTCGAAAAAGCGTTATAACTTCGTCAATTTTTAAAATTTTTCAATGAATAAGGTCTAGTTTTACTCTGAAATAATAGTAGAACAATAATGATCGTTGTAGTTAAAGCATGTTTTGCGAATTGTACCAAAAAAATGGCGTCAAACTCGAAAAAACGAAAAAATTTTACGAAAATTTCAGATTTAAGTGCAAAAATTTCTTCTTATACCTTATAAACTAACAAACTGCTGTTTATATATTAAGAATACCATTATTTAACTTTCCGAAACCGTTGGAAAAATTGAAATCGGTTCAAAAATAGCCCCTCTAGGAATTTTTATGTACCGACAAGCATGGAATAACGGTTTTTTCGCAATAAAAAAAAATTTGAGGGTATAGCGGATTTTTCAAATACCGTTTCGTGTTACACTTGACTAGATAAACAATCTTAGCTAGGTCGCTTGATGAGTGTTTTTACTTTTTTTTTTTTTGTAGCACTGTGTTATTTATGTATATATGTACATACTATATATTAATGAATATACATTTAAATATATTTAATAAGTATATATTTAAAGGATTTGTAGAGTCTCTTAAGGAGCGTCTTTGTACTCCCAAAATGCACACATACACACGTTTCTGCCTGTACATGCGCATTGTCGCTTGTCAAATTAGAAATAGGTCTATATTTGCGGCAGCGACAAATGCAACCCATCTGCCGTGAAGTCGTGCTGGCGTTAAAATGTGTGCGCCAATAAGAACGTGTGCATTTTACTTTTGACAGCTGGCTGCTTTTCGCTCGCCGGTTCGAATGTGCTTAGAGCATTACATTTATTTTGGCGTTTAAGTTTTCGATTGGCGTTTCATTTCCATCACTGTTCCGAATTTTATCGATTAATGCTTGTAGAAACACTCGCTATCGATCAATAGAGAAGTTTTGATAGAATCGACGTGACGTCATCAAAATAGACAAATCCACTCATCGAGATGGTCTATCAACATTTTTACTAAAAAAAACTTTTTGTTTAGTTGAACCTCTTAAATTCTTTTCAATCTCTCCCTCTCTTCGGGTATATTTGTAGATGATTGGAAGCAGACGATCGTTACTCCTCTATTCAAAACTGGAAACAAAAATGATGTGAAGAATTATAGGCCGATATCTAAGCTATCTTCATTATCTAAATTGTTTGAAATAGTTGTGTATGGTAAACTATCTTTCATAATGAAGAATCAGATCTCTTTAAACCAGCATGGTTTTGTATTCAATTGCTCTACAGTTACCAATCTGGCTCTCTTCACCGACTGCATGCTAGCCTTTCACAAAAAATCCCAAGTAGACACTATCTACACTGACTTCTCGAAGGCGTTCGATAGAGTGTCCCATTTCATTCTTCTTCAGAAGTTAGAATCAATTGGCGGCCATTCAGTATTTCTGTCATGGGTCAAGTCTTATTTAATGGGAAGACAGTGTATGGTTGTGGTCGATAATGCTACCTCCCACTCTTTTATTGCATCTTCAGGTGTTCCCCAAGGAAGCGAACTTGGGCCGTTATTTTTCATCATTTTTATAAACGACATTGTTTCTTGCTTTAAATATGCAAATTCCCTCTTATACGCTGATGACCTTAAAATTTTTGCAACGGTTACAAACTTAAATGAGGCAGATGCATTGCAGGCTGATCTAAATCGTGTTCATGATTGGTGCCGTAGGAATCGGTTGCCGCTTAATGTAATACCATGTTTACATATAACGAGATTATCAGAAAATCTCGATTCGCAAATCTACCCGTTTACATATAACATGAAATCTAGATTTGCTGGGAGAGGGATTGTCAACTGTCAATTTTCCTTACCTGCATGACCCAATAATAATATGGTCGTAGCAGTCAAAATAGAATAGGCAACTACCGTTCGATGGCTGTTTTCACGAATGTAAAAAGCAGATATTTTGTTTTTATTTAACTTGAAAAACGCTAGCAAACACACAAACTTTTGCACGATTAACACGTTAAAGAAAGTATAATTAAAAAAAAGACGATCATTTCATAACCTATAAAACAGAAAGAAGAAGAGCGACTTACTATTGCGATACGATTCTTGTTGGGACATGCTTACTGGCGTCCATTTTGTTTACTTCTCATTTTGACGTTTCTCCCAAATTCGCCAAAAAAAATATCGATAACACGAAGAACACAGGGTGGCATTGAGAAAACTATCGTGATAATCTCGAGATTCATTTTAAATCGCGAATTTTTGGTAGCGGTAGTTTGTCAACCTCGAAAAAAGTAGATAATCTCGTATATGTAAATGGCCTATAAGTAAATGTTTTCATGTGACTTATGCCAGGCATAGAAAAAACCTTGCAAACCACATAACATATTGCTGGCTCTTTATTGCAATCTGTTTCTGAAATTAAGGACCTTAGTGTTGTTTTTGACACTACGTTAAATTTCAACAGTCACGTTGATTATATCATCTCCTGGTCATACGCGATGCTTGCGTTCATTCGGCGTAATAGTTCGATATGCAAGAATCCGTATACACACAAAGTTCTGTATTCTGCATATGTTCGCTCGCGATTAGAGTATGCTGCTTTTATTTGGAGGCCGTATAATAGAACTGCATCTTATCGCATTGAACGGGTGCAAAAAGTGTTTCTTCATTTTGCCCTCCGACATTTAAATTTCTCTCTGCCTATGCCTTCCTATCACTCTCGTTGCCTTCTTATTACTCTGGATACTCTTGAAAGTAGGAGATCTGTCATATCTTGTTCTTTCATTATCAACATCCTATCTGGCTATATGATGCCCGTTGCTCCTGGAAAAAGTTCTGATTAATGTTCCCTCTAGGTCTTTAGGCCATTCTGAATTTTTTAATATTGGCTTCTCAAGAACTAACTATGGCATTAATGCGCCCCTTAATCGAGCTTGCGGTGAACTTAACGCGTTTTTAAATGCTTATGATGTTGACCTTATAAATCCCGCCGGTAGCCTGTATAGTTTTCTGCGAATATTCTTCTCGCGCACATATCGCTAATTCATTATATTCTATTACTTATTTTTAATTTAGCTGTAAGATTATCTATTAATTCAATTGTATATCTAGCCGGTAAGAGTATATTGTATACAAAGGCTGGAAAATAAACAAACAAACAAACAAACAAATAAAATTTTAATGAAATTTTTGTAAATTTGCGAGTTAATAATAGTTTATCAAAATTTTTTGGTAAGTATCCAAAATTTTATTTGTTTGGTGGTTGGTTAGCGGTCACAAACCCTTCATGTGTTACAGTATTACACAAAACAGAAGATGTACCTACTATTTTGGCAAAAATAATAACTGTATTTTCCAGTCAGTATTCATTTCAACGACTCTCATTTTATTAAAACTCATAAACTAAAAAAAGGAAGAAAACAGATAACAACTGTTGAAAACGTGGAGTATGTGCCAAACCTCTGTGCAACCTTATTGTCAGTTCGTCAGATGACAATGAAAGGAAAAAAGGTAGTGTTTAGTGGCAACAATTGTAAAATTTATGATGAAGTTGGCAAATGAGTTGCTACAGCGTATGCTGAAAATAATTTATATCGTTTAGATTGTGCACCTGCCCCTATTAGTAATTTCCTACTTTGGCATCGTAGACTTGGGCATATTTGCAACAAAAGCTTAAGCAGCGTAAAAAACTATTCGAATGTAATTAACTGCAACACTTCAAATATTGGCGAGTGTGTTGTATGCGCAAAAGGCAAACAAACAAGAACACATACCAAAGCAAAAGAGAAGCAATTGCTTAAGCTAGACGCAAAATCGGAGGAGTGTATATTTGTAGGGTATAGCGAGGAAGCTAAGGCATATCGCCTGTACAGAAAATCTGACCACAAATTTCTAATAAGCAGAGACGTTATTTTTTTTGAAATGTCACACACAAATTATGAAAACGCCAATCATGAAAAATTGGTTATTGATATTGGCTAAGGTCATGGTATAAAAAATACAGGTATGTGCATTGCCATTATGACGCTGTCTTTTTGATTAAAAAGCAGATTTTTGAAGTTTGATCTTATGCAAGAATTATCTAAAGAAGGATATCGCAGTAGATAAGCTGATTGGAATTGTGTATGTATACTAAATGGTATTCCGCCAATCATGGCGAAGAAAGTTCTTGTAGAATGTCAAACAAAACGGATTGGAAAAAATTTTTCTATGTGATTTGACATATATAAAGAAACATGAAACACATGAAAACGGAAGTAATATAACCTCTATTTGGATAAACCTTGATCTTATGTCAGTTTTGGAGTATAGCGATGCCAGACTTTGGTAAAATCTAGGGTACATATTTTTTAGTAATTGGATTGGACATATGTACATACATATATACATATATAGACTGGAATGCTCACTCGGTATGGTGGTGTACATACATATGGTCGTTTAAAAAGCAAAACCGCGTGAGATTTTTGCCAAAAATGAGATTTCACCAAAAATACATTCCTGGCGTCCATCCCCATCCATTCATGCAAAAATTTTGAGATTCACACAATGCAATTCCAAATAATGACACAGTTTCAAAACCGCTTTTCGAACCAATACCGCGAATAATAGGTGTTAGTGCTTTATAACTCTATGTACTAAAGTTGATTATACCTTTCATAAACACGAAATGGATTATAACTTTATTTTATCGAAGAAAAGTTTTCACGTACGCCTGCAAAACCGCTTATACGCCGCTATTGAACAAAATAAAAGATGCAAGTCCGCTTATAAATAATACGCCAATAATATACAATAAATAACTGCACATTTAACTATTTTTCGCCAAAATGATATTTGGATTAAGTATATAATCCAAAAATCTACCTTGGTTTGAACGTGGGTTGTAAAATTCCGAACCGTTTTGAATTAAAAACGTTTTTTACTGTCTCCTGTAAAATTTGGGTGGCACAGATACGCGGTATTGCACTTTATGCGACGATATGGAGTTATAATAGATCAATCTCCAAAACCTTCCCAAACTATATACCAGAGTGATCACAAAGCCTAAATTAAAAGTGATCGTAACTACTAAACTAAATTAAAAACTCACCGAGAATACTGGGAAAGGGCTACTTTGTAGTACGGCCAAACGGATATTCCCCGCAGTAAAAATCCGAAATGAATCTTTTATGAATCACTGATGAAATTCACCTATGACTGAGGAGGCATCAGCGTGTACTTTCAAATAAAGACTGCTGAGTTTTTCATATAAATGATTTACATTCCTCAGAAAAAAAAATAAAAAAAATACATAAATAAAAATTGAACTCAGTTATGACGACAGTGATTAATATTCAACAAAGAATCATCAATGATCATTCGGCAGTGAAACAAATTTACTGTAGGGTTGTGTAATTTTTTCAAATTGAAAAAATTTCTTTCAATTCAAATTGAAAAAATTCGTTACTATGAATACCATGGTTACAATTTATTTTTAAAACAAAGCAGTGAAAAATGCCATTAATGGAGGATTTTTATCATTGAGTATGGCAGCACGAAATGTCATAATGTGCTTAATTGTCAGGTGGTTAATATGGCGACGAAAACTTGACGTTTGTTTTACCTGTATATTTATACCCATGGTATAAAAAATACAGGTATGTGCATTGTCATTGTGACGCTGTTTTTTGATTAAAAAGCAGATTTTTGAAGTTTGATCTTATGTCAGTTTTGGAGTATAGTGATGCCAGACTTTTATTTTTTGAATGCGTAGATTTTTGTTTGAAAGTTTGGGTATTTCAGGAATCAAAGGACAGAAAGAGAAAGTGAAAATACATACGTAGAAAGGGCACTAGTGAGCAGATGTATGGAACTTTCGGTAGCTCCTCTTCGCTCACACCACAAATCTTCATCCACTCTCCGCGAATAAAGGGATATCGTCGGAAATTGGAAAATTTTTATATCACCGTCTTTGCAGCCATATTTGGTATTATTGCACCGCGGAAATAAGCAACTCATATTGGTAAAATCTGGGGTACATATTTTTTTGTAATTGGATTGGACATATGTACATACATACATATATAGACTGGAATGCTCACTCGGTATGGTGGTGTACATACATATCGTCGTTTAAAGTGCAAAACTGCGTGACATTCTTGCCCAAAATGAGATTTCACCAAAAATACATTCCCATCCATTCATGCAACAATTTTGAGATTCACACAACACAATTCCAAATAATGACACAGTTTCAAACCCGCTTTTCAAGAATTGAGGGAATTTTTCGAACCAATACCGCGAATAATAAGTGTTATTGCTTTATGACTCTATGTACTAAAGTATATTATACCTTTGATAAACACGAAATGGATTATAACTTTGTTTTATCGAAGAAAAGTTTTCACGTACGCCTGCAAAACCGCTTATACGCCACTATTGAACAAAATAAAAGATGCAAGTCCGCTTATAAATACATACATATGTACGCCAATATCTGCACATTTAACTGTTTTTCGCCAAAATGATATTTGGATTAAGAGTATAATCCAAAAATTTACATGGGTTTGAATGTGGGTTGTAAAATTCCGAACCGTTTTGAATTAAAAACGTTTTTTACTGTCTCCTGTAAAATTTGGGTGGCACAGATACGCGGTATTGCACTTTATTCGACGATATGGAGTTATAATAGACCAATCTCCAAAACCTTCCCAAACTATATACCAGAGTGATCACAATGCCTAAATTAAAAGTGATCGTAACTACTAAACTAAATTAAAAACTCACCGAGAATACCGGGAAGGGGCTACTTTGTAGTACGGCCAAACTGATATTCCCCGCAGTAAAAATCCGAAATGAATCTTTTATGAATCACTGATGAAATTCAGCTATGACTGAGGAGGCATCAGTGAGTACTTTCAAATAAAGACTGCTGAATGTTTTGCTTTCCTCAGAAAAAAAAAACAAAAAAAATAAAAATTGTACTCAGTTATGACGAAAGTGATGAATATTCAACAAAGAATCATCAATGATCATTCAGCAGTGAAAAAAATTTACTGCAGGGTTGTGTAATTTTTTCAAATTGAAAATATTTCTTTCAATACAAATTTAAAAAATTCGTTACTATGAATACCATGGTTACAATTTATTTTTAAAACAAAGCAGTGAAAAATGCCATTAATGGAGGATTTCTATCATTGAGTATGGCAGCACGAAATGTTATAATGTGCTTAATTGTCAGGTGGTTAATATGGCGACGAATACTTGACGTTTGTTTTACCTGTATATTTATACCATGATTTATACCATGGCTAAGGTAATAAAGAAAGAGGCATTGTCAATTCAGAGGAAGAGGTCATACTAGAATTGCCAAATATGGGTGGATCTGGCAGTGTTTCCGAAGGAGAGTTCGATACTGCTGGCGACAGTTCTTCAGATGAGCAGAATGCGAATAAAGAATCTGCTGTTCGTCGTTCAAAGCGCATTGCTAATAAAGAAAACAAGCAATCCGTGTTCTGTACTAAGGCATTTGAGACTGATGACCCTGTCAGTTTTGAGGAAGCAATTAAAGACGCAGAATCTGATGCTTGGACATCTGCAATGCAAGAAGAAATGGATTCACACAAATTGAACAACACTTGGTATCTTACGGATCTTCCGACGCACAAAAAAGCAATAGCTTCTAAATGGGTGTTTAAAACCAAACGAAACGCTGATGGCGAGCTCGTGCGTCATAAGGCTAGGCTTGTAATTAAGGGATGTGCTCAAAAAGAGGGTATCGATTATTCTGAAACATTCGCGCCTGTTGTCAGATATAATTCAATACGTTTTTTGCTTGCTTTGGCGTCAAGAAATGACATGAAAATGTATCAACCAGACGCAGTAACTGCTTTCCTGAATGGGGATTTGCATGAAGAGGTATACATGAAGAAGCTCGAGGGCTTCGAAGACGGCACGGGTAGAGTATGACGCTTGGTAAAGTCATTGTACGGTCTCAAACAAGCAAGTCGAATATGGAACAAAAAACTTAATGCAGCTTTGGTTGATCTTGGTCTTGTACGTTGTGACGTCGATCAATGTATTTATTATCACGTAAATAATCAACGCATGGTGTATGTAGCCATTTATGTCGACGACGTTTTGGTGTTTTCAAACGACGAAAATCTTGCCAAGCGTATCAAGTTGGAACTGTCATCGAAATTCAAAATGGTAGGTATGCGTATTCAGCGGAATGAGGTAAATAAAACGTTTATAATTGATCAGTCATAGTATATTTCTAGAGTTCTCAAACGCTTTGGAATGGATGACCGCAATCTTGTATCTACACCGCTTGATCTGTCGCAAAAGTTAAATGCAGATATGTGTGCAAAATCATACGAAGTATAAAAGAAATGGAAAAAGTCCCTTACATGGTTGTTACATTGGTTGTCTACTTTTCGCGGTGCCAAATACAGGTCCCGACATAAGTTGCGCAGTTAATTTGTTGAGTAGATTTTCTAAAAACCTTGTTAAGGCACATTGGCTCGCAGTTAAACGTGTTTTAAGGTACTTAAAACGAACAATAGAGAAGGGAATTGTTTATGCCAAGAACGCGGAGGGTCTCACCGGTTTTTGTGATGTCGATTTGGCGGCGTTACGTATTTTTGGCGCTTACGTATTTACGATGCAAGGTGGAGCCATATCTTGGGGCACTCATCGTCAACGCACAGTGGCCTTATCTTCGACAGAGGCGGAACTGATCTCCATTGTGGGCGCCTTGCAAGGGATGATGTGGTTAAGACGCCTAAAAGGTGAACTGACTCCTGGCTCTAATGAAACGACTACGCTGTTTTGTGACAATAAAAGCGCCATTAACATTGTACGCAATAATAACTTTTCACCACGAACCAAGCATGTTGACATCAAATTGAAGTGCGTGCGAGAAAAACTTGAAGATGTCGATCAAATTGGAATACATACCAACAACCGAAATGTCAGCTGATGCTTTGACGAAAGGCGTTCCGGCTGCTAAGAACTAACTTATAAATAAAAGGCTGGGCTTGTTAAATTAATCAAATACATTAAGAATGGATTTTGTTTCCTTGCTATTAACGTGGAGTATTGTAAAATAATATCAATCTGGCAACATCGTTTGTATTTTTCTCTATTTCTTTATATTCTTTATACATACTAAAGCTTAGTATCGACCTCTCAAGAAACGCAAAAGTTCCATATAAAATGACGTACAAGAAATGCTCAAGAAATTTTTCTTGTGAAACTTTCTTGAGCGAGTATCGACCTCTCAAGAAATTTAATACACTTTTTTACCACTATTTTTCAACATAATGCGAACACACCAACACAGGTTTTGCCAAGAAATATATCATCGAGCATTTATTTCTTAAAGAAATTTTGACGTCTGTTGGCTTTTGTTACATGTTGATAAAAATGGTGGTGAAAATGGAAAAATTAATCGGAAAAATATAGTGCACAATTTTTGTAATGATGCAAAGCGGAAGTTGACATCAATTTCTTACATCTACTTCTATTCCGGCCATCAATATACCACAGTTTAGCAGTAATATAAGGTCATCCTCGTCGCTTTCGATGATTTTCTAAAATAACAACAAAATAAAACTATTGAAAACAAATATTTAAAGCTTTTATTTAATGTTTTTTGAGAACTTATCAATTTCTCATGTTTACAAAATGGTTTATTTTGTTTACATTTTTGATGATCTTCTTCGTTTCACTTGGTATTCACGGTGGAATAATAAACGTCAAAATTTCTTGCCTACTACTATTTTTCACTCAAGAAATAAAGCTAAAAATTTCTTGAGCTGTTTCTTGAGAGGTCGATACCAGCCTTAAATAAAGTCAGTCGCTATTATACTTTGTACTCAAGCGCATGTGATTTATTTTCCGCATATCAAAAAGACTATCTGACTAAAAAGAAAACCAAAACAAATCAAGAGAAATTAAATAAGAAAAAACCATCTTTTGCTTACTCTTTTTATGTTATCTGTATGTATTTACCCAATATGCAGTGCAGCTTATTATGCAATATTTTCCAAACCCTTTTATTCAGGGTTTCCAAACTAGTTTGGAAAGGTGCAGTGAAATACCGCCCGTGGAATTAACGCTCGCGGGCGTTATTTCCCAAAAAAAAGGAAATAACGCCCGCGGGCGTTTTTTCTTTTCTTGAAAAATAAATAGCGCCTGCGAATAAAACGAAATTAAACCCGTGGGTATTATTTCCACTCAGAAAGGGAAAGAACGCCCGCGCGCCCTATTCGGCGATGTGGTCTTTATTTCCCTTTCGAAAGGGCAATTAAGCCCGAGACGGGTTTTTTTTTTTTAAATATGGTGTATTAGTGGGAAAAGCGCCGCAGGCGAAAAATTGGAATAAAAAATCGCGCGATTTTTAATTCCAATTTTTCGTTTTTTTTGGATTGTTCTGACCAAAGATGACTTGATACGAAACTCTTTTTTACTCTCTCACTTTTACGATTTTCCCACGGGTCTAATGTGGCTTTGTTGCCAGCATCAACACAATATAAAACCCGGCCGATCAGCTGTTTGTGCAAATTGCAGGTGCCAGAAAGGAAAACGCGCCAAAATAAATTTCGGTGGATTTTAATGTTTTGTTTTATGTGCCCAATTTTGTTGAAATAATAAAGAATTATAAAAAATACAGAGGTAATTGTATTGCTTGTGTGTAATATTCAGTGAAGTTTATTGTTTTAAGTGGAAAAAATTGTGTTTCAGTTAAAATTATAAAAAATATGTTAATGAGATGGAACGCGGGCAGCGTTCTTCAGTAAATTTATATATATATCCTGTTAAAAATTATTATATTTCAATTCTAATATATTCACATTTTAATAGAATTGCAAAATAGAGTAAAATACCACCCAACTACATGTATTATCGTTCACCACTTTTTGTGCGTTATTCTTAATTTGTCTGAGATTGGGTTTCGAACACGAATATTCGGAATGTGGGAAAATCATACTATCCTGTGTATCACTTTTGTGGTTATATCCTTATCTTAATTTGGTATAAACAAAATTTTATTATTGCTATAGTCTTCAATAACATAAGGAAGCCGAAAAACTCCCAGAAATAATATGTAAAATACCCATTTTCAGTTTTCGAACAGAGTGGCACCAATGAAAAATGTTATAAAAAATGCGCATTTTGACAGCGCTCTCACGAAATGAAGAGTTTCGTATCTAGTTATCTATGGTTCTGACTATGAAGAAACGGCGGACAATTTTTGCGAGAGTCAAAGCATGTTGTTGTGTGTTATTTGTTTTACCAAGCCACGCGATGTTCTCTTAAGCCCATGCAATCACTTTAAATTGTGTGCGGATTGCTTTGGGGAGCACAGTAAGGTTGCAATCGTAAATGGCAATAGAAATATTTTGTGCCCGGTTTGTAGTCAAATTGTGGAAAACTCTATATGAGTATTTGTTTAGATTGTGGTCTGAAAGTGCCAATATGTATGTAATGAAGTTTTGTTTATTTTGATGCGTATTTAAATATTTACTTACTTAGAGACCTTGAAAATTGTTACTAATAAATGATTATAGAAATTTATGAAACTTTGTTTATTTTGATTGAGTATTTGAATATTTAGAAGGGGATTTAAAAAAAATTGAAAGAATCGAAAAACTGGAATTAAAAATCGCGCGATTTTTCGCCTGCGGCGCTTTTTCCAATAATAATACACCATATTTAAAAAAAAAACCAAAAATTGGATTTAAAAATCGCGCGATTTTTTATTCCAATTTTTCGCCTGCGGCGCTTTTTCCAATACTAATACACCATATTTAAAAAAAAAAAAACCAAAAATTGGAATTAGAAATCGCGCGATTTTTTATTCCAATGTTTCGCCTGCTGCGCTTTTTCCAATAATAATACACCATATTTAAAAAAAAAAACGAAAAATTGGAATTAAAAATCGCGCGATTTTTTATTCCAATTTTTCGCCTGTGGCGCGTTTTTTCCCTAATACACCATATTTAAAAAAAAAAGCCCGTCTACGGGCTTAATTGCCCTTCCGTAAGAGAAATAAAGCCCGTGGATCAAACGTAATAACGCCCGCGGGAATTATTTCTTTTTGAAGAAAGGAAAAAATGCCCGCGGGTGTTATTTCCTTTTTTTTTGGGAAATAACGCCCACGGGCGTTTATTCCACGGGCGTTATTTCACTGCACCGTTTGGAAATACAAAACTCCCAAACGTTTTGTTATGTTTTACAATCAGAAGGTGAAAAGAAGTTGAGATGAAGCATTTGAGCGTTAGCATTTGAAAATTTTTCAAATAATAAGAAAAGAACCAAAAAAAAGAAACCTGATTGAATAAATTCGAATAAGGGTGAGGTATGCTGCCCACGGACCAAGGAGCGCAGGTTCGAGTACCGAGGAGCGCATTTTTTTTTGTTTTTTTTTTTGATAGAAAATGTTCACCTCACGTTTACAAAACATTGTATAAAAATGTTTATTAAGAATTTCTTTCCAAACTTCGTTCTGCCCAAAATAGATTTTTTTATTAACTTCATTTCAAAAATTGTTATTACACCGGTATTGTTTTTAATAGAAAATTAACGATTTTTCACTACTTCATTGTGTATACAACTTCAAAAATATATAATTTTAGTATTCAGTTTAAGGCTGCACGATACACAAAATTTTTAGTTTTCTGTTCCGAATATTTATTTTCACTGAGTATTGGCTATTTTAACCAATTAAGTAAGAGTATTGATACGTATAGTATACCTCCATAATGGTTTTCAGGCTCTTCCTCCAACCTTTTTAGATATATTCAGCCTCAAAAGTTTAGTACGTATGGGAGGTGCAATGCCCCATTTTTCGATAAATCTTTTCTTTATTTGGGTGAACATGGTATTGATATCGTATATCGGCATAGTGATTTCTATGTACATGCCATGAACGCTTTTAGGGATATTTAGCCTTAAAAATTAAGAACGCATGGGAGGTGCCACGCCCCCTTTTCCCAAAACTACTGTTTTTTCATAAGCATGCTATTGATATCGTTAATCTCCTGATCAATTTTCAGGTCCCAACCTTAAACGCTTTTATAGATATTCAGCTTGAAAAATTAAGTTTGTATGGGAGGTGCCACGCCCCCTTTTCCGATAACCTACACTTTGATGCGCAAAAATTGTTTTGATATCATATAGCTCTGTACCAATTTCTAGGTCCCTGACATAAATCCTTTTAAAGATATTCAGCTAAAAAAATTAAGCGTTGTTGGGAGGAGCCACGCCCCCTTTTCGTATAACTCCTATTATTTTGCGTTAATATGGAATTGTTATCGTTTATCACCACACCAATTTCCAAGTCCCTAGCGTAAACAATTTTAGCGATATTCAGCATGAAAAATTAAGTTTGTATGGGAGGTGCCACGCCCCTTTTTCCGATAACCCCCACTTATATGCGTGGGAATTGTTTTGATATCATTTATCTCTATACCAATTTTCAGCTCCCTACCTTAAACTGTTTTAGAGATAATCAGCTTTAAAAATTAAGGTTGTATGGGAGGTGCCACGCCCCCTTTTTTGATAACCCCCACTTTTCTGAGTGAGAAAGGTTTTGATATCACCTACCTCTATACCAATTTTCAGCTCCCTACCTTAAACTGTTTTAGAGATAATCAGCTTTTAAAATTAAGGTTGTATGGGAGGTGCCACGCCCCCTTTTCTGATAACCCCCACTTTTCAGAGTGAGAAAGGTTTTGATATCACCTACCTCTATACCAATTTTCAGCTCCCTACCTTAAACTGTTTTAGAGATAATCAGCTTTTAAAATTAAGGTTGTATGGGAGGTTCCACGCCCCCTTTTCTGATAACCCCCAATTTTCCAAGTGAGAAGGGTTTTGATATCACCTACCTCTATACCAATTTTCAGCTCCCTACCTTGAACTGTTTTAGAGATAATCAGCTTTAAAAAGTAAGGTTGTATGGGAGGTGCCACGCCCCCTTTTCTGATAACCCCCACTTTTCTGATTGAGAAGGGTTTTGATATCACCTACCTCTATACCAATTTTCAGCTCCCTACCTTAAACTATTTTAGAGATAATCAGCTTTAAAAAATAAGGTTGTATGGGAGGTGCCACGCCCCCTTTTTTGATAACCCCCACTTTTCTGAGTGAGAAAGGTTTTGATATCACCTACCTCTATACCAATTTTCAGCTCCCTACCTTAAACTGTTTTAGAGATAATCAGCTTTTAAAATTAAGGTTGTATGGTATGTGCCACGCCCCCTTTTTTGATAACCCCCAATTTTCCGAGTGAGAAAGGTTTTGATATCACCTACCTCTATACTAATTTTCAGCTCCCTACCTTGAACTGTTTTAGAGATAATCAGCTTTAAAAACTAAGGTTGTATGGGAGGTGCCACGCCCCGTTTTCTGATAACCCCCACTTTTCTGAGTGAGAAGGGTTTTGATTTCACCTACCTCTATACCAATTTTCAGCTCCCTACATTAAACTGTTTTAGAGATAATCAGCTTTAAAAATTAAGGTTGTATGGGAGGTGCCACGCCCCCTTTTCTGATAACCCCCACTTTTCTGAGTGAGAAGGGTTTTGATATCACCTACCTCTATACCAATTTTCAGCTCCCTACCTTAAACTGTTTTAGAGATAATCAGCTTTAAAAATTAAGGTTGTATGGGAGGTGCCACGCCCCCTTTTCTGATAACCGCCACTTTTCTGAGTGAGAAGGGTTTTGATATCACTTACCTCTATACCAATTTTCAGCTCCCTACCTTAAACTGTTTTAGAGATAATCAACTTTAAAAATTAAGGTTGTATGGGAGGTGCCACGCCCCCTTTTCTGATAACCCCCACTTTTCTGAGTGAGAAGGGTTTTGATATCACCTACCTCTATACCAATTTTAAGCTCCCTACCTTGAACTGTTTTAGAGATAATCAGCTTTAAAAATTAAGGTTCCATGGGAGGTGCCACGCCCCCTAACATTTTTTAATTTTTTCTTCGTCTAAACCTTCGCGGGGTAACAACAAACAAGCCCCCCTAAGGAAGTATTTGATTTGGTTCAGCCGTTTTCAAGTTTTAGCGTTACAATTAAATACCAAATCATTTTTATATACATACTAGCTGACCCGGCAAACTTCGTTCTGCCCAAAATAGATTTTTTTTATTAATTTCATTTCAAAAATTGTTATTACACCGGTATTATTTTTAATAGAAAATTAACGATTTTTCACTACTTCATTGTGTATACAACTTCAAAAATATATAATTTTAGTATTCAGTTTAAGGCTGCACGATACAGCACATTTTTAGTTTTCTGTTCCGGATATTTATTTTCACTGAGTATTGGCTATTTTAACTAAGTAACCAAGGGTATTGATATAGTATACCTCCATAATGGTTTTCAGGCCCCTCCTCCAACCCCTTTAGATATATTCAGCCTCAAAAGTTTAGTACGTATGGGAGATGCAATGCCCCATTTTTCGCAAAAAAATTTTTTTTTGGGTGAACATGGTATCGTCGTATATCTGCATAGTGATTTCTATGTACATGCCATGAACGCTTTTAGGGATATTTGGCCTTAAAAATTAAGAACGCATGGGAGGTTGCACGCCCCCTTTTCCCAAAACTACTGTTTTTTTCATAAGCATGCTACTGATATCATTAATCTCCTGATCAATTTTCAGGTCCCAACCTTAAACGCTTTTATAGATATTCAGCTTGAAAAATTAAGTTTGTATGGGAGGTGCCACGCCTCCTTTTCCGATAACCTAAAATTTTATGCGCAAAAATTCTTTTGATATCATATAGCTCTGTACCAATTTCCAGCACCCTGACTTAAATCCTTTTAAAGATATTCAGCTTAAAAAAATTAAGTGTTGTTGGGAGGTGCCACGCCCCCTTTTCGTATAACTCCTATTATTTTGCGTTAATATGGAATTGTTATCGTTTATCTCCACACCAATTTCCAAGTCCCTAGCGTAAACAATTTTAGAGATATTCAGCATGAGAAATTAAGTTTGTATGGGAGGTGACACGCCCCCTTTTCTGATAACCCCCAATTTTCTGAGTGAGAAGGGTTTTGATATCACCTACCTCTATACCAATTTTCAGCTCCCTACCTTAAACTGTTTTAGAGATAATCAGCTTTTAAAATTAAGGTTGTATGGGAGGTACCACGCCCCCTTTTCAGATAACCCCCACTTTTCAGAGTGAGAAAGGTTTTGATATCACCTACCTCTATACCAATTTTCAGCTCCCTACTTTAAACTGTTTTAGAGATAATCAGCTTTTAAAATTAAGGTTGTATGGGAGGTACCACGCCCCCTTTTCTGATAACCCCCAATTTTCCGAGTGAGAAGGGTTTTGATATCACCTACCTCTATACCAATTTTCAGCTCCCTACCTTGAACTGTTTTAGAGATAATCAGCTTTAAGAATTAAGGTTGTATGGGAGGTACCACGCCCCCTTTTCTGATAACCCCCACTTTTCTGAGTGAGAATGTTTTTGATATCACCTACCTCTATACCAATTTTCAGCTCCCTACCTTAAACTGTTTTAGAGATAATCAGCTTTAAAAATTAAGGTTGTATGGGAGGTGACACGCCCCCTTTTCTGATAACCCCCAATTTTCTGAGTGAGAAGGGTTTTAATATCACCTACCTCTATACCAATTTTCAGCTCCCTGCCTTAAACTGTTTTAGAGATAATCAGCTTTAAAAGTTAAGGTTGTATGGGAGGTGCCACGCCCCCTTTTCTGATAACCCCCACTTTTCTGAGTGAGAAGGGTTTTGATATCACCTACCTCTATACCAATTTTCAGCGCCCTACCTTAAACTGTTTTAGAGATAATCAGCTTTAAAAGTTAAGGTTGTATGGGAGGTGCCACGCCCCATTTTCTGATAACCCCCACTTTTCTCAGTGAGAAGGGTTTTGATATCACCTACCTTTATACCAATTTTCAGCGCCCTACCTCGAACTGTTTTAGAGATAATCAGCTTTAAAAATTAAGGTTGTATGGGAGGTACCACGCCCCCTTTTCTGATAACCCCCACTTTTCTGAGTGAGAATGTTTTTGATATCACCTACCTCTATACCAATTTTCAGCTCCCTACCTTAAACTGTTTTAGAGATAATCAGCTTTAAAAATTAAGGTTGTATGGGAGGTGCCACGCCCCCTTTTCTGATAACCCCCATTTTTCTGAGTGAGAAGGGTTTTGATATCACCTACCTCTATACCAATTTTCAGCGCCCTACCTTGAACTGTTTTAGAGATAATCAGCTTTAAAAATTAAGGTTGTATGGGAGGTGCCACGCCCCCTTTTCTGATAACCCCCACTTTTCTGAGTGAGAAGAGTTTTGATATCACCTACCTCTATACCAATTTTCAGCTCCCTACCTTGAACTGTTTTAGAGATAATCAGCTTTAAAAATTAAGGTTGTATGGGAGGTGCCACGCCCCCCCTAATATTTTTTAATTTTCTCTTCGACTAAACCTTCGCGGGGTAACAACAAACAGACCCCCCTAAGGAAGTATTTGATTTGGTTCAGCCGTTTTCAAGTTTTAGCGTTACAATTAAATACCAAATCATTTTTATATATATAGATATGGATATAGATATAGATATAGATATAGATATAGATATAGATATAGATATAGATATAGATATAGATATAGATATAGATATAGATATAGATATAGATATAGATATAGATATAGATATAGATATAGATATAGATATAGATATAGATATAGATATAGATATAGATATAGATATAGATATAGATATAGATATAGATATAGATATAGATATAGATATAGATATAGATATAGATATAGATATAGATATAGATATAGATATAGATATAGATATAGATATAGATATAGATATAGATATAGATATAGATATAGATATAGATATAGATATAGATATAGATATAGATATAGATATAGATATAGATATAGATATAGATATAGATATAGATATAGATATCTATATATATAAAAATCTCATGTAACATTCTTTGTGCGGGATAAACTTTTAAACTACTGAACCAATTTTGATAATATTTGGTAATAACATGTAATTGTGCTCCGATTGAGTAGTCAAATAGTTTTTATTAAAATTTTTGGTCAAACAGCGTAAATTTATGTAAAAATGTGTAAAAAACCAACCAAAATTAGCTTTATACGGCCATAAATCAAAACCGGATCAACCGATTTAAATATTTCTTCTTGGAAATGAAACTTTGAACCTTTTACTAAAGTTCTGCATTCAAAAAATTAATAAATTCTCTTTTTAAATAACAAAAATATTATAAAGAATAGTATCAATTTTTGAAGAAAAAAAAAGAGTCATGCGCATGGTTGGTCGCCACAAGCAATCGGTAAAGCAGAAGACAAAACAACAAGAACAATATATACCTACGTACATATGTACATAAGCAAAGAAATGACACGAAGATAGATACATACATATGTATATACGACCAAAAGTAAAGCAATTCGTTTAAATCAGTGATGCACACCGCCGACTGCGCTATTTACACAAGCGCAACATATTTTTGCATTAGTGTGCGCGTATAAGCAGATGTCGCATACCTATTGCTCAGAAAAAAGAAAAAAATTCTTTGCGCGATCGATGTACACAGCATGAAATTCAAGCGCAGACTAATTGGTTGTAGGCGTCGCAATTGCTTGCTAGCAGCACACACACGACTCGTATGTGTAGCCGAGCAGCTCCGTTTTGCTCCGTATTGCTCTTTCGTTCAACACTGGTTTAAATGATACAAATGGATTCGATTCGTTTTG
Source organism: Urophora cardui (assembly GCA_960531455.1). Lineage (NCBI taxonomy): Eukaryota > Metazoa > Arthropoda > Insecta > Diptera > Tephritidae > Urophora > Urophora cardui. The sequence goes on along the minus strand of OY482671.1, from coordinate 71,951,658 downwards.
CATGCAAATGGAAGGTTCGATTAACACTAAAATATTTTGGTTTTTAGAATTTCACTTCATTTTTCAATTTATTTACAATATCTAGAAAGGTAAGTATTTTCCTAATATTACGAACAATCATTTTTCTTTTACAACAGAAATGAAAATTGGAAAATTATGTTTAAAGTTTTGACCTCAGATATGTATATACCTATTTTTATCTATTTACTTATATCTGTAACCGAATTTTTCATACCCAAAACCTCTGGAGTGGTCGGGCCTTATATTCATACATATCTCTATCTACGTACATCTATATATATATAAATCTCATGTAACATTCTTTGTGCGGAATAAACTTTTTAACTACTCAAACAATTTTAATTATAATAATTTTTCTTTTACAACAGAAATTAAAATTGAAAAATTATTTTTAAAATTTGACTTTAGATATATACCTATCCTTATATATTTTCGTCTAAAACTACTGAAACATTTTAATGAAATTTGGTAGTTATATCTCATTGGGTTCTATTAAGGTTATTAGTATGGAGATAGAGAATACCAAAAACATGTGTACATACATATGAAGAAAAATCCGGCAGGTATCGCTGTTGTATTTTATTTCTATTTACACCAAAGTATCTGTCCAAATTTGAATTTCTCGAATATATTTTAGGTTCCTTCCATAACCGAAAACTTAGGAATTGTTACAAAATGTTTGTTAATAATCATGCCTATTACGGTATTCGGCGGATGATTTTCGCAGGGAATGCGAATCGTTTTGATAAAATTTGGTATTCTCATAACCGATCGGCATTGCAGTCCGGGAATTAAAAACATCGATAAAGCAGTTCGAGCATTCACCGCATTCCTATAACCGTAATCGAAACGCATTAGCTGTAATTTGTTTAAATTTCGATTCATCATAAAATTTATGCGGATTCATTGTGTAGTAAATTATTGTGTAGTAAATTACAACGAAATTTAACGAATAACAAAATAATTCGTATATTTTAAGTAAAAATATATGAGTTAATTTTATTTATAAAGAGAATTCGTACCAAAAACGTGGGCAGTTTTCTTTGTTGGTTGAGCGGAAGAAGCTTAACGAAAATATCACAAAAGCAAGCAATCTCCAGACGTTGTATCTGAGTTTTGGACAACATTAAGCACGGATGTGAATGCCTTGGCGCCACCATCAAAATCACTTGGTCTGAATCCATATCCTGTATTAAGAATAAGCTAACAAATAACCGCTTCCAAATGGAAGTAATAGGTGGAGGGCAAAACGCAGAAGTTCACTGGAAGACATTTTGGTAGGGTCTGTACCGCTATGAGCAAAACATAAGCGTTGATTGCGAACCATCCGTTGATAATTCGAGACCGTACAAAATTTAGAGAGTAGGTACTTTGCACGAAATTGGAACAGCTTCAAGTCCGCAAACACAACAAAGAGTGTTTCCAAGAAGTAACCAAATTAAATTATTGAAAAGGCAAATAGATTTGCAAACAAAGTTAAATTTTTCTTCAATTTATTCAATTGTATTTTTTCAAAATGCAAATAAATCACAACTGACCAACGTTGCCACTTAAAAAATTTTAAATTTACCAAAATACAAAATAAGAGTAACCAAAACTAGATACAAGTAACCAAAAACAATTATTAATATAGGCATATGTCCCATTAACGTTAGGGCTATTAATTTGCAAAACAATATATAAGGTTAACAAAAACTAAAGTACATCAATTGGTTTACATCTTTAAGCCTTAAACAGATCCAACGGCGAGCGAAATATTGCCCGGTTGTAGCTTTCTATCAACATTTAAAAACACGGCCAGATATGAGAATGAACAGAACCAAAAAGCTGAAGAAAATCGCCCGACGAAAATTCGCCAGAATGGATTTATTTCTAATGTGGTCGCTGGCTCCTGTCAAATAAATTATTTGGACTTAAAAGCTTTTTAGTGCTTAGCACGAAAAATATTTAATTTAATTTTTTATTATTAGGTATGTTAGTGTCTAGCACGAAATTATTATTTTTAATTTTAATTTTTATACTTTGGAATAAGCGGAAAAATCCAATTAGCTCATACAGCGATGGTAGATGTGATAGCTATTTCGAAGAAAAACCACTTTCTTCATCATCAGACATCTTCTCGGGAGCACACCAGGCTTTGAACCTACACTCCAACCATCAGTAGTCGAATATTAGCGAAACGCTAAGCACTGCGGCTACCGATGGTCCTGCTTTTCACTTATATATGACATTACTCTATTCAATCTAACCTCACTTAGTGTACGATTTTCGTACATCTGCTATGCAAGTGTTGAAAACTGGTTGGCAGCTGACGGACAGCGGGCGCTGTGTACAGTAGTTGTATGTACAACAGCACAATTTTATTTAATTTTTTATTGTTGGGTGTAAGTGGAAAAATTTCAACAACTATTTCAAGCGAAGGTTGAGTATAGCTATTTCACGAAAAAACATTTTCGATCATTAGCACCCTTTTCGGAAGTGGATGCTCCTCACAGGGTTCGAACCCGTGATACCTACACTCCATCTTCAGCCGCAATGCGCAAACGCTTTTACACGCTCGACCACTGAGACTCTGTGAAAGATGTTGAATTTTCCCCACTTTTCCCTTATTCATTTTCGTGAAACAGCTATACACACAACATTCGCTGGAAACAGTTTTTGATTTTTTTCCATTTACCGCCAACAATAAATTATTTGGAATATATAAATATATTATAGTTTGGAAAAAATAAAAGCGTATTCCTTTTTTTTTTTTTTTTTAGCATCCAATATATTTTGCCAACTGTATTAATAAAATACATCTAACAATTTTGTGGTTCGTTAAAAGTAATTAGTAATTAATAATGACTTAATAAACATGGTGGGCGTGTATGGATTGCGGCTCACATTTCCTTCTGTCTACCAAAAGCTATATCTCCAAAAGTATTAATGTTTTTCAAATGAATCTTTCAGGGGATGTTAGGCGAGACTTTTCTTCATCTAAATTTATTACTTTCATAAATGTTTTACTATTATTAATAATAGCAAATTGTTGTTAAATAAACTAATACCATTATCACCAATTTCTAAATTAAACACACACCTAATCCTTACTATATTTTCACAGATAGCTTTATTAAGCTGTTCGAAGCACTTTCACACACTTTTTATTAATTTTATTTGAGGAATTTTACATTTTAATTTTTCGACCAACTGCTTTTGTACCTTTTCTATAATAATAATGGCCACCAACATATAATGGTGATGCCACACCTATCGAAAGGTAAGTCACATGATAAGGTCGCATGCACAGTGCGCGATTCGGAACCAATGAAATTAGTAAATAAAGGCGAAGGCCGCCTACGCTGAAGAATGTACTACGCAGAAGGACATCACCGTGGCGGTAGCCACGGTTAGGGCACACGTCCGGACGGATGGCGTAGCCCAGGGTTATTTTTTATAAGCGCGGCCGAAGGCCGCCAACGCAGAAAAATTCAATACGCCCCACTGTGACGACGGCCTTATGAAATAGTCGACTGCGTGTGGCAACACCGATGTTTCTATTTCATTGTTTCGCAGAGAAAAGTGAGATAAAGTATGACTTTTTTTTTGCAACTTTAACTACAAATTACTTAAAAACTATACATCTCCGGAAGCCAGGACTTTTACATTTAGAATTAGGAGGATCTCCTCTACAACGCCCAATAACTCTTTTTTTCCAAAGCGTGGTAGACGGTTGGAAAATTTTCCCTGGATTGCTCTCAGTAGCGCATCCATTAATTGTAGTTAAGTAGCGCATCCATTTATTGTAGTCCTAAAAATTGTATTTAACCATGGTGTGCTCAATACATGGACCTTGAAGGTAACCAAATTCGGCCGAAAGTAACCACCTAACCAAACGAAAAATTGTAACCATTTTTGGTAAAAAGTAACCAAAGTGGCAACGCTGCAACTGACAATGTAGTAAAATGTAAAAAATCTTTTGAGACGATACGCAGGGTGAATGGATAAAGCAGTAATCCGACGGTTATACTATGTTCATGCTGGATTTGAAACGCAACATTTTGCATTTTCGAAGATGGCTTTTCGAAAAGTGTTCATGCTGCCGCGTTTTGTAAATGCGCATTTGAGAAGTTCGAAACAAACGGAGCTAATATCCCAGATTACGCAATCAGGTGTTGAGGTTTATTTTTTTGTTTTGTCTAATTGAAAAAATAGAACAAGAACTTGCAAAATATGTAATAATATAATACACTAATTTTGCAAACCAAACGTACCAACCGCTTTGTTATTAATTTTGATCTCTGTTTTGTTTACTTTCGTTCATTACATGTAGAGTGACGTCATCATGGAGCTCGTGTGCCCATGCTCATGCTGCTCTATATGCGTAATCTTGTAGGTATTTCGTTCTTGTATTGCCAGAGTGTTGGCACTATTTTTCATTCGAATGGCAAATTTTTTCGAAGATTTCCGGGTTGCTTTCTGCGTTAGCATTCAAAACGCAAAAAAATAGTTGCGTTAAGTTGCATTTTCGTGGTGGCATTTGTATGGAGAAATGTAACATTTAATGTTGCGTTTTGGACTAAACGCAAAAATGCCTCCGAAACGCAAAACGCAGGCTCACCATGAACATGCTATTATGGTAATAGCGTGAGGAGAGTCCGAATCGGATGGCATTCGCGGGAGTCGCATCCGTAATAGGCATGAATATCTTTGACGAGAATATAATAGTATGTATCACGAGAATATAATACTATGTATAATACAATGCCGCTGAAATAGCTCTAACGATTTGTAAGGACGAGCTTATCTCCCTAATTTGAGGCGCATTCCTTAATTTTTGTTTTTTCCTATTAATTGAGTGGACCTACAGTTTTATGGGAATGCATTTTTTGTGGGAAGCATTTTCATGGCAGAAATACCCTATGAGGGTATGCCGCCCACCGCCGAGAGGTGACCGCTATGTCTGATTTCTAATTAATACAATTTTTTTTGGTGTTTGTCCTGACTGGGGATAGAATCCGAGACCTCTTTTATGGCAGCCTTTCACACACTACACCACAGTGGCCACTTTTTGACTTGAAATATATTTTATATCAAAACTAATTTTATCTCTGTATTTCTGACTCACCCAAATCCAAATAACGCAACCCCCGTTAAATATTACTTGAGATGAGATTTGTTTGAATTATAACATTTTAAAAGTAATTGGAAGTTTTGAGTTATGACTATCTATTTATACGAATGTAAAAAAATACTGGTAACCTGTATATTAATTTTTTTTTTTCGATTCATACGTCTTCCGTGGGCATTTACCTCAGTATAGGTACTTATTAACTTTTTTAAGAAAAAATGTATGTATAACAATTCCCAAGTTTTGCTGCATGGTTATTCAATGTATGTATATTCTCTACAGGCCCATGTATGTATATATTTCATTTTGCTCCGGGGCTACCAGGTTAATTATATTCATATAAAGGAAAGATATATGTGTATGTATCTATGTAAGAAACACCACTTACAGCTCGATTCTGAGCGTTACTTCAATATTATTTTACTGGTAATTTACTTTGCTGAAAAATTTTACCATCTCCTCAAACGGTTTTCTCGAACAAATGGTAACGCTATCAAAGCGATTCCATACGAATGGAATGGAATCGGACTCAAAATGGTAACAAATTGTTATCACTTATTGAGGTGGAATAGAATTCGAGAAAGGTGTTCAAAGGTCAAGTATTCACTTTAGCGGTAAAGTAAATTATGTTACCCCGCAGAATAAGGCCGTTAGAGGATTTCAAATATGTTCTGATATTTTGCCGTAAATAGAAATAGAACACAACAGCGACACCGCAGTAAATTCATGAATTTTATCGTTGCGTTAGTCAAATCCTTTTTGATTTCATATAATGAATCAATTTTATTTCTGATTTCGTTCTTCATCCAAATCCAGACAACTTTTTATTTGTGATTTCATTTTCAGTCAAATCAAAGAATATCGTGTATTTCAGTTTTTGAAAATAAAAACCTTTCCAGTAATAAAAAATATGTTTTATCAGGATGGCGAAGCAGATCACAAAATAAAAGTATCTTTTATTTTGAATATCAAATCACTAATAAGATGATGATGACTGTTGATAACTGAAAGCCAATGCGAAGCTTGGCCGGGTATGCTAGTATACATATAAAAATGGTGTAAAAAATGTTACTAACCTCATCAGATGAGAACGGCTGGGCCGATTTCTGTAAAATTTTTTGTCAGTTGTTCGTATTCTCGAGGAGATGGTCCGTACGGAAGAAAATTTTGAAAAATCCCTCCGAAAATTGGAAAAAAATCGGTGTGTATGTCTGTATGTGTGCATCCGTGGATGTGTGTCCTTTATAAACTCCCAAACTAACCAAACGGTCTTTATGAAATGTGGCGTTAGTGCACATAGTAGGGTATATAGAATTTCGAAAAAGTGGAAGCTTCCCGGAATACAGGCCTAAATGAGGACCCAGATCGATCCAGTAAGTCTTCGAGCAATATTAGTATCAAATGTAAGGTGTTGAACAGGCCTTCAACATAAAGTTATTTTCATTGCGATACTTGGGCCGGGTTCTCAGATATGGGTTAAAACGTGGGACCGAGTGACCCTGGAAAGTTTCTGAGCGATATTGGTATCAAATGAAAGCTGTTGAGGAGGACTTCAACAAAGAGATTTTTAAATAGTGATGCCTAGGCCGGGTTTCAAGATTTAGGTCAAAGCGTGGACCCGGATAACCCCTGAATGTTTTCGAGCGATATTGGTAGCAAATGAAAAGCATTGAGCAGGTTTCCACATACAGCTATTTTCATTGTGATTTCTAAGGCTGTTTCCCAGAGATGTCTAAAGTAGTGGGCCCGGATGGTGATGGACGGTCCCGGTAAGATAAAGGTAGGTGGCAGAGGGGGATTATCCCTAAGGCAAACTAGGCACTTGCGTAGGGGCGCGCGAGCTCAGAATTTTTAAACAAATAAAGAAAATAACATATCGACGATTAAGAATTAAAGCTGATCTATAATAGATCGATAATAGATAAATCGATTATATTGCACAAGCATCGATATATTGTGCAATATTGCGCGTTTGTTGCGTCGTCAGGCTTGCCAGTACTGGCGATTTGTCGCCAAATTGGCGATTTTTTACAAACTTTGGCGACCAATTTATGAAAATTGGTGATGGCGACTTTTTTTGGCGATTATCAAAATATTAGATTATATTAATAAAAAACCAATTAGTTTTCAAGCCTTTTTCTCAAATTTTGAAAGTTTCTTCATACAAATTTTTGTCAAATTACAAAAAATTTGAGAAATAGCAATTGCTTTTTGTTTATTAATACGACCCATTATCTCCACTTTGCCAATAAATCTTACGATATGTAGAGATCTATTGAGAAAATAAATATATACTACATACTCTGGCAACCATTTTCTGCACACTTGAGTGCAAACCAAAATTTTGGTCTGCACACTCGCCTATCCACGATACGACGGTCTGTACAACTTTGACACCCTACGGGACAGTGAGCTTCAGCTGAAATCGCACGTGCTGTTCATCGCTGACATATGTTTTGTGCATCGTCGACAGCACTTTCTTAAGGGCCTTGTGAGAAAAGTGATGCCTGGCTTTGCGTACGTGTGATCTTGCATCACCTACTCTCTTATGTACTTTGGATATCTATTCAAAATAGGTTTGTCTCTTTTACTCCAATCACAAGTGATCAAAAACAATAGCACTCTAGTTAGCAGCAGAGTTTATATCTATAAGTTGCGACACTCTCACTTATTTTGTTAATTTATTAAATACTAGCTGTTGCCCGCGACTTCGTATGCGTATAATTTCTCTTCTATTTTTCAACTCTGTTGGTAAATAATAAGTACCAGCAAAAAAGACTGGATTTCAACTCTAAGATGATGCCTGCTTTCAACCAGCTCTTCGCGTCCGTGTTTGAACAGCTCGGCAGGTAGTCCGTCTTTTCCAGGAGCTTTATTGTTTTGGACCCGGAGTATAGCTGTCCTCACTTCATCATAGTCGGGTGGTGGAATGTTTTTTCCAGCGTGAGGGACTGTGGTATCGGGTTCGACGACTCCCTCGCAATTTATCAATGAGGAGAATTTATCGCTCCATAACATAAGTACACTCTGTACGTCGGTTACCAGGTCGCCATTATTTTATTTCTTATAACAAAATAGCCATATTAAGCATTTTGAGATTAAGAAGGTTCACATTTTATGAGATATCTCCGAAGCCAGTCTAGGTATTGAAATAAATCAAATGGTTTATGGCAGCATTTATAAACACCTTTCGTTTGATACCCATATTGTACGAACACATTTTGGTGCATATATTGGCCGATAACTCCGAAACCGGTCCAATAAAAAAAGTTTCGTTCAATTCCATTCAGCACTTTTTGAGTGATACGGCCACAAACATACGGACAGACAGACAGACAGACAGACAAAAATTCTAAAAATGGTTGATTTGGATTCTACTGGCTTAATAATGCTTCCCCCAATCATTTTTTTCTCGATATCTGCAATGTACAGACATCGACCTGTTACAATCTTACTAATATTATAAATGTGAATGTAGCGATGTTTGGATGTTTGGATGTCCAGACGTTTGCTTTTGTTCCTCAAAAACGTGAGAATGGCAAGACGGATTTTGTTGAAATTTGGCAGGCATACAGGTTATAGTCTGGAAGGAAGTATAGGCTATTTTTTGTTTTTAATTTTGGGGGTTCCGACCCTGCTAAGGACCGTTACTTTTCGTTATATTTTTATTCCATATAACTATGAGTATACTGGAACTATACTTATGATATTTCGCATATAGGTATAGATAGATCGTACAATATAGGTATCAAACGAAAGGGGAAGGTCCCAGGTTACATTTGGACTTCGATATATTTCGATAAATTGATCGATAACTGAGTTATCGGTGAAAATGTTATTGCCCAAAAGCATTAAAATTATACTACAATATGGGTATCAAAGGAAAGGGGAAGGTCCCAGGTTTCATTTGGACTTCGATATGTTTCGATAAATTAATCGATAACTGAGTTATCGGTGAAAATGTGATTGCCCAAAAGCCTTAAACTTGCCCCACAATATGGCTATCAAACGAAAGGGGATGGCCCCAGGTTTCAATTGAACTTCGATATATTTCGATAAATTGATCGATAACTGAGTTATCGGTGAAAATGTTATTGCCCAAAAGCATTAAAATTACACTACAATATGGGTATCAAGCGAAAGGGGAAGGTCCCAGGTTTCATTTGGACTTCGATATGTTTCGATAAATTAATCGATAACTGAGTTATCGGTGAAAATGTGATTGCCCAAAAACCTTAAACTTGCCCTACAATATGGGTATCAGACGAAAGGGGAAGGCTCCAGGTTTCATTTAGGACTTCGATATATTTCGATGAACTGATCGATAACTGAGTTATCGGTGAAAATGTGATTGCCCCAAAACCTTAAACTTGCCCTACAATATGGGTATCAAACGAAAGGGGATGGCTCCAGGTTTCATTTGGACTTCGGCATATTTCGATAAATTTATCGATAACTGAGTTATCGGGGATTGCCCAAAAACCTTAACATTACCCTATAAAATGGGTATCAAACGAAAGGGGATAGCCCAAGGTTTTTTATTTGGATTTCTATATATTTCGATAAATTTATCGATAACTGAGTTATCGGTCAAAATGCGTTTCGCGAAAAAACCTTAATATTACCCTACAATATGGGTATCAAACGAAAGGGGATGGTCCCAGGTTTCATTTGGACTTCGATATGCTTCGATAATTTATCGATGATTGAGTTATCGGTGAAAATGTGATTGCCCAAAAACCTTAAAATTAACGAACAAGGGGAAGTTTTTTAGTCTATGGACACACGGTTGGTGCGATGGCATCAATTACGGTGCATTGCCCACCCGCAAAAACAAAAAATAAAAAAAACAGGTAAGAATTTAAATATTTCCCTTACGTTTGTTCTTACAGCCTCTTCTATAACCATCTTTGGGCCTTTTCACATTACTCTGCACGACTTTTGTCTTCAATGAATCCATTAAGATGAATTTTTGTTAATACATATTCAAACCCATGAGTTTACATTTTTTTCTCTTTATGCTGGACTTCGACAAACTGAATGTTGAAAGGGGACTTCGTAGGTGCGGACAAGACCGCGGGTAAAGACTAGTTTTATTATATGTAGAGATTAACAAATTATCTAAGCTTTTACATCATCTATATCTACATCTACACTAATATTATAAAGAGGAAAGATTTTGATTGTTAGGGTGTAAAACAACTAGGTAGTTAAAATTTATAGTATTATGATGGCCATTTGTGGTCGGTACAGGGGCGCCGAGAAAGTGGCTGCCTAGGGCGCTCTGGACCTTTAATCCGCCACTGGTAGGTGGCTATAGGGATAGTGATAGGAATAGGGATAGGGGTAGGGGTAAGATTTAGATTGAGACTTGAATAGAGATAGGGATTGAGATAGAGATAGGGATCGGGGGAAGTAGGTTTGTCGCGGCGAATCTATATATATAAAAATGATTTGGTTTTTAATTGTAACGCTAAAACTTGAAAACGGCTGAACCAAATCAAATACTTCCTTAGAGGGGTTTGTTTGTTGTTACCCCGCGAAGGTTTAGTCGAAGAAAAAATTAAAAATTATTAGGGGGGCGTGGCACCTCCCATACAATCTTAATTTTAAAAGCTGATTATCTCTAAAAGAGTTCAAGGTAGGGAGCTGAAAATTGGTATAGAGGTAGGTGATATCAAAACCCTTCTAACGCAGAAAAGTGGGGGTTATCAGAAAAGAGGGCGTGGCACCTCCCATACAAACTTAATTTTTCATGCTGAATATCTCTAAAATTGTTTAAGGTAGGGACTTGGAAATTGGTGCGGAGATAAACGATAACAATTCCATATTAACGCAAAATAACAGGAGTTATACGAAAAGGGGGCGTGGCACCTCCCATACATACTTAGCGTTGGAAGCTGAATATATCAGAAAGAATAATGGCAGGATACTGAAAATTGCTATAGAGCTAAATGATATCAAAATCATTCTAACGCAGAAAAGTGGGGGTTATCGGAAAAGGGGGCGTGGCACCTCCCATACAAACTTAATTTTTCAAGCTGAATATCTATAAAAGCGTTTAAGGTTGCGACCTGAAAATTGATGAGGATATTAACGACGATTTTCCAACACGGGAACACGCCACATAGAGCTGACCATGTGAAAAGCATGGCATTTCTAGGTTTATGCCGCATACTTCCAACGACTACCCTTGTGACTTGTTAATTGCCATCGCAAATGCAAATTTAACTGGGAACTGCATACGTTTGAATTGGAAGGGCAAATCTGTTGCCATGAATATAAGGGAATCCGTGGAAGTATGCATTCCTCTCCCTTAACAGGCCTTTCAAAATGCTTGCCACTATTAAATTGTCCATTAGCTTCGTAACAATCAGTCGTGTACCACAGTTTGGAAGCATAAAATTGTGTAGAATAATAATAACAGACCCAACTTTGAGTCGCAAATGATGAGGAGGCATTGCAGGCAAATCCAGAAAATTTAATAACTTCACTGGGTAATTTACTACTTCGTCTTCATTTTCAACGCGATCAACCTCAAAAGTTTAGTACGTATGGGAGGTGCAATGCCACAATTTTCGATAAATCTTTTTTTTTTGGGTGAACATGGTATTGATATCGTATATCTGCATAGTGATTTCTATGTATATGCCATGAACGCTTTTAGGGATGTTTAGCCTTCAAAATTAAGAATTCGTGGGAGGTGCCACACCCCCTTTTCCCTAAACTACTGTTTTTTTTCATAAGCATTCTATTGATGTCGTTAATATCCTCATCAATTTTCAGGTCCCAACCTTAAACGCTTTTATAGATATTCAGCTTGAAAAATTAAGTTTGTATGGGAGGTGCCACGCCATCTTTTCCGATAACCCCCACTTTTCTGCGTGGGAATGATTTTGATATCATTTAGCTCTATAGAAATTTTCAGTATCCTGCCATTTATTCTTTCTGATATATTCAGCTTCCAACGCTAAGTATGTATGGGAGGTGCCACGCCCCCTTTTCGTTTAACTCCTATTATTTTGCGTTAATATAGAATTGTTATCGTTTATCTCCACACCAATTTCCAAGTCCCTACCTTAAACAATTTTAGAGGTATTCAGCATGAAAAATTAGGTTTGTGTGGGAGCTGCCACGCCCTCTTTTCTGATAACCCCCACTTTTCTGCGTGAGAAGGGTTTTGATATCACCTACCTCTATACCAATTTTCAGCTCCCTACCTTGAACTCTTTTAGAGATAATCAGCTTTAAAAATTAAGATTGTATGGGAGGTGCCACGCCCCCCTAATATTTTTTAGTTTTTCCTTCGACTAAACCTTCGCGTGGTAACAACAAACGAGCCCCCCTAAGGAAGTATTTGATTTGGTTCAGCCGTTTTCAAGTTTTAGCGTTACAATTAAAAACCAAAACATTTTTATATATATAGATGGTAGTATCACATAAAAAAATTTTTTTTTATTTTTTATATGAAAATTTTTTGAATACAAATTTTTTACAGTGCTTTCATTTTTTGAATTTTTTTATTACACATTTGTTAGCGTAAATTTCGATTTCTTACGGCAGTGCTCGAGCTCCTATACAAAGTGCCTTTGCTTTGCACATCCAATATGAAGCATAGGCACATACATAGACAATTTTTTTTATATCTGAGTGCTTATGGCAGTGCAAAGAAAATTTAATTTGGAAATATGTATCTGTGCCTATGATTCGAAACAAAACCAAAACCTTTGTGCTTTGAGTGCCTATGAGCTGAGCAGTCCTGCTTTACAGCAATAATTTTCAACAATTTCATTATCATTTTAATTTTAATCCTTTTCTGCAACTTTGAATTGGGGATTGTGAATGTAAACAAAAATCAGCTGTTTGCCAAAGTTTTTGAACTCTGTAAATTTTAGGTTCGTTTCTTATTAGCTAGTTATGGATAGTTAGCCAAGTTTCGGCTGGCAAAACGTTTCTTGATTCAAAAAAATAGCAGAAGAGAACAAAAGCGTGAGAACATATGGAGCTCCCTATCACCCTAGTAAAATGGACATTAAATTACTCGAATTTATCAACTTTTTCAAAACTAATTAACTCACATATGCAGTGGCGGATTAAAGGTTCAGAGCGCCCTAGGCAGCCACTTTCTCGGCGCCCCTGTACCGACCACAAATGGCCATCATAATACTATAAATTTTAACTACCTAGTTGTTTTACACCCTAACAATCAAAATCTTTCCTCTTTATAATATTAGTGTAGATGTAGATATAGATGATGTAAAAGCTTAGATAATTTGTTAATCTCTACATATAATAAAATTGTAACAGGTCGATGTCTGTACATTGCAGATATCGAAAAAAAAATGATTGGGGGAAGCATTATTAAGCCAGTAGAATCCAAATCAATCATTTTTAGAATTTTTGCCTTGTTTCAACAGTTCAATTACTCTATCCGTAATATCTAAACTTGTTTGTCGGCCCATCTTTGCACATTGACATCAAAAATACAACTAATGCATGTGTTGGCGCACTTGAATTAAATATAATACAAATTTTATTAGCAAGCAATGTGTTTTGTTCAACTAACGAAACACGATTTTTACGCGCTCTAACGTATGTTGTATGATAAGTACACCTTTTAAAAACGGATCTGGTTTTTTTTTTATATAATTAAAATATAATGTAAAATGTGAACTGTAAAAATATATAAGAGAAAAATAATAATCGGTGTTCTAGAGAGAAACCTTAAGTATTTAAATTGGAGTTGCCAGAAAGCTTACTTTGATTGTGACGCGTATATATGTGTATGTTTTTGTTTTTCATAATTTCTGGCATGTTGTTGAAAGTTTTCCGTCGCAAAAAGATTAGGAAAGTCAAGTAATTGTTAACAAAGATATTTAATAATAAAAATTTCTGAATAAATGATGGCTCACTTTCACTGTGACTCACTGTATTCCCATCAAAACAAATTTCAACCATGAAAATTGTTGTTGCAAAAAGTGACAGGCACATTATGTGTCAATGGGAGAATGGGAAACTAAATAAACCAAATATGAAGAAGAATCGACCACAGTGTTGTATTCAAACGTAGCAAAATCTGCACAAGAAAATTGCCAAAATTCCTAATAAAATCAATTAAAACTCAAAAATATGTTAATTTTTTGTTATTATTGCTACAAATATAGCATTACAAATTCAATTCACCCAATAAGTTTAAAGATTTAACGATTTCAAAATTCATTTCAATTTTTTTTCTAACTTTTGCACAGCACTAGGTCCGTTTATTATTAGCTAGTTATGAATAGTTAGCCAAGTTTCGGCTGGCAAATCGTTTCTGAGTCAAAAAAATAGAAGAAGAGAGCCATTGACAGCTCCAAATTTCAGCTAGTAAAATTTTCCCTAGCTGAAATTATTTGCTGCCAAAGTAAGAAACAGCTGTTGAAAAAATAAACAAACGAATACTTTTGATTTTATTACTTTTGAAATTTTCTGAATTTTTGAAATAGAAATAAAGAAAATTAAATGTTTTTTTACAAAAAATAACCATTAACAGTCAAAAATAGCATTCAAATTACTAATAGCTAATTTTTACTATTATTCCGTTTCTTGATTTTCTGTTCGTTTCGCTCTATATGAGCGCAATTCTTTCAGTTTTGCTCACTTGACAGCTAGCTGCTAGTTTAACAAGAAACAAACCTACTACATGGTGACAGGCACAACATGCCAAACGATCAGCTGAGAGTGTCGCAACTTATAGATGTAAACTATGCTGCTAACTAGAGTGCTATTGTTTTTGATCACTTGTGATTGGAGTAAAAGAGACAAACCTATTTTGAATAGATAGCCAAAGTACATAAGAGAGAAGGTGATGCAAGATCACACGTACGCAAAGCCAGGCATCACTTTTCTCACAAGGCCCTTAAGAAAGTGCACAAAACATATGTCAGCGATGAACAGCACGTGCGGTGTCAGCTGAAGCTCACTGTCCCGTAGGGTGTCAAAGTTGTACAGACCGTCGTATCGTGGATAGGCGAGTGTGCAGACCAAAATTTTGGTTTGCACTCAAGTGTGCAGAAAATGGTTGCCAGAGTATGTAGTATATATTTATTTTCTCAATAGATCTCTACATATCGTAAGATTTATTGGCAAAGTGGAGATAATGGGTCGTATTAATAAACAAAAAGCAATTGCTATTTCTCAAATTTTTTGTAATTTGACAAAAATTTGTATGAAGAAACTTTCAAAATTTGAGAAAAAGGCTTGAAAAAGGAATTGCTTTTTTATTAATATAATCTAATATTTTGATAATCACCAAAAAAGTCGCCATCGCCAATTTTCATAAATTGGTCGCCAAAGTTTGTAAAAAATCGCCAATTTGGCGACAAATCGCCAGTACTGGCAAGCCTGACGACACAACAAACGGGCAATATTGCACAATATATCGATGCTTGTGCAATATAATCGATTTATCTATTATCGATCTATTATAGATCAGCTGTAATTATTAATCGTCGATATGTTATTTTCTTTATTTGTTTAAAAATTCTGAGCTCGCGCGCCCCTTGTAACTACGCGCCCCTAGGCAAGTGCCTAGTTTGCCTTAGGGATAATCCGCCTCTGACATATGTAATAATAGCCGTGTTTCACATACGGTGATCCTAACCCAGATAAAAATTTTTGCATGTAAATGCAACAACAAAGATTTCAGCTCGATTAAACCAGATAAATTGCTGGTTCAATTTTTGATCCGCCCTGTTCGATTTGTTTTTTCCGTGCTGATTTGGCAGCACAGTGCTTTTTTGATTTGGCAGAACTGAAAAGTGACATTTGTGTATGTATACATATATATACATATACCCTAAAGTAAATTTGTTTCACTGCAAAATGACCATTGATGATTCTTTGTTGAATATTCATCACTATTGTTTGCGTTGGTGCAAGCGAGCAAGCTATATTGAAAAAACCAAACGAAATACCATCTAGGCGGTTAAAAACCAACGAGCCAGCTTGTATTTCGGTAGGTTTTTTGACATTCCGCAGCTTTTCTGACAAAGTTTTCAATTTGACAACTATAAAACAAATTATATTTAAAATAAAAAATATATGGAAATACAAATTTCAAATTTGCCTCTTGTAAGCTTCTGCTTTGGCCGTAAGGGGAAAGAAGAAGTCCGGAAGGAAAATTATACTGCGCACTGGCTTCTCCTTATAACATGGAATACATAACTATCCCGCCATTTGAGTTTCATAATTTATTTCAGTAATTTAAATTCAAATTTCCAAAAAAATAATTTTTGAAATAGTTATTTTCATTTAGTTTGAAGTTTAAAGTCAATCAAATTGTTTTTGAGGGAGTATTTGTCTCTTTTCAACGTACAGAATAATTGTTTTTGCGCTATTATAACTCTGACGAGTTTTATGGCCGAGCTTCTCTCCCAATTCGAGGTGTGCTCCTTTTGTTTTTCCTACCATTGGACAGTTTTATGCCGGCTCCGAACGGAGTCATATAGGCATTAGGAAAGCAAACCATTTATTTGAAAAAATTCAGCAGCCTTTATATGAAAGCATTCACTTATGCCTCCTCATGATGAATTTCATCAGTGATTCATAAAGGATTCATTTCAGATTTTTACTGCTGGGTATATGTTGTATATGTTTCTTCTTCTTTTTAGTTCTTTTCAAGTGCAGCCAATTTTCATTATGAGCCGGATTGTTTCAGTAAAAATTTATCTTAACCCAGACCCAGATGTAATAACTGAAATGCCCCTATTGTACCAATGTTTTCACAAGCATTTGCACTGGTACACAACCGTGAGGACATCTTAATAAATGCCTCAGTATTTGATTAACCCATTACAGCATAACGTCCGATATATCGGATCTCAATAAATGTAAAATTTTATATATAGATTATGTTATTTTTCGACGTTTAAATAGTGCGATCGAAAGTATAATATTCGTTTAACATTGGGAGCACTGAATTTCTCTATATCGGCTTAATATGATTCCGCTATTTTACATTGTTCATTATGACGGAGTGCAAGCAGTTAGTTTCGCCAAAAGGGTATTATATTTTTTTAATTTTTTTTTGTAAATTGATATCGTAATGTTGAAATATTTGATTTTTCTTTTTGTTTGTGTATACTACTAAACAAAACTGAGAAAAGTGTAAAGTTTGGTGCGTAGAAAAAAGTTTTTTGTGATTCTAAGTTGTGATGTCCGATATATCGGACGTTATGCATAGCGGTCTCTATTATGTTAAGTTTTTTATTTATTACAGATTGACAGTGGATGAAATTCTAAGTCTCCTAGAGCGCGATGATGAAAGCTCTGATAAGGAAAACATTATATACGTAGAGCACAGCGTTGCCGTTTTAAATTCCTGAGATTACCCAAAAAAATATTCAAATTACCCAAAATTCCCCATACAAATTTTCAAATTGCACTACCCGACAATATTTCAAAAATTTTGATATCCTCGACATTTTATACATCTTGTATTTATCTTATTTTTTGCATAAAAACAAACCTTTTGTCCGCCAAATTTCCGTCACTTTAACGTCGATTTTATGTGGAATTGGAAAGGGTATTTCATCCTCTCAAAATGAAATGAAATAGCATAAAACTCAAGACGATAATGGTGGAGATATTGACATATTAGTAATCCTCCTTTTCTTCTTAGCTGAAATTTCAAAATATCTCGAAAAGTCTTCTAATTTTGAACCATTTGATTACATATTTGGAATCAGCAAGAATACATAGGAATCAAATGTCGGGGATATTTTTTTGTCGGTAGTTTGTGTTTTTAAATTCATGTGCATATATGTATGTATATTTGTGGTTAAAAAAAGTTATAAAGAAACATAAAACAAGTAAGAGAGAAATGAAACATTAAATAGTCCGATTTTCTTTAATTTATAGGTACCTTCAATTCTGTGGGTTGTTTATGCAAATATTTATAAAAAAATATTGTAATGATCTTTAAGTGGAGAAGTTTTACCCCAAAATTTATGGTTGGTTGTAGGGGAGTTATATGTTATAATGGTCCAATTTGGCCGATTCCGACAAATGAGGAGCGTATCTTAACAACTGAGGAACTAGCTCATGATTCTGATAATATCGGTATATATTTTGGTGGGTCTAAGTTTTCTCCTTTTGGAACTTTCGACAAACCTGTTTTGGCTCAATGTTATAATACCATTTCATGTTCATAAAAGGTATAAAATTGCTTATTTTTTCCTAGCAAACTTCTTACTTTAATAGGCTTATGAAATTTGCTTGTACATACATGTTCGACCAGCCGGTAATTCAAGATTAAATAAATGCTGCAAAAATTCATGCAGACTTTCGCACAATGTAATAGAAACTCATGAAAATAATTAATTTTTTTATAAGTATTATTATTCATATAAAACCATTAAAAGGCGAATTCCCCAAAATTCCCCAAATCATAGCACTCTCCAAATATTAAAAAATTCCCCAAGTTTGGGGAATTACCCATAAAACGGCAACGCTGGTAGAGCCACCTATCGAACAAAAAGGCCAAGCTACTGATGAGGATAGCGACAAATCGGTTGAAGAGCATGATGCGAATCTGAACCACTTAGGACGTAAATTGTTGCAGACTAAGGGCGAACTTCGGCGTCTTCCTACCAATAGTGAATCACCAGCAGATCACCCACAGCAAGAATACCATACAACTGGCACGTTACGAGCTAATCGCTTGGAAAATTGTCCTCTGAAAGATGTAAATCTTTTCAAACGCAAGGATCGAGGATACTCTGATTACAGGACATCCGATGATGTGTTCGTTTGCCGGTGGGAAGATAACACTGTCACAGTGGCAACTAATTTCGAAAACATGACAATGACAATTTCCACGCGCTGGTCCCACGAAAATAAAGCAAAAGTGGCACTTCCACAACCGTCTTTGATGTCTAATTACAATAAGTATATGTATGGGTGGAGTGGACAAGTGCGATCAGGCAGTTGCAAATTTGCGTACCAGGATGCGTATAAGGAAGTGGTGGTGGCAAATTTTTTCCTACTTTGTAGATGTCGCCATTGTAAATAGTTGGTTACTCGCCCGAAAAGTTGGCTGTAATAAAGAAACGGAGTCCTTCTTTACACTTAGGAGATTTGCAGCTCGCAGCCTGCTTGGCACACATGGAACTCCCCCGTATCAAGAACGTAAACCAGCTACTCCCTTGTCTAGCACACGTTTTGATGGTTTTAACCATTGGATTGTTCCAATAAACACAGAGCGGCGATGTGCAAATAAGTGTGGCGGAAAATCGAAATACAAGTGCCAATAGTGTGACGTAGGTCTTCATCCCAACTGTTTCATGGAGTACCATGTAACGAGTACCACTTAAATAATTTTTTAAAACATTCTATGCCTTCTTTAAAAAAAAATTAGAATAAACTTTGGTAAAAACCTAAGCTTTGTGTATTTCATAATAAGGTAACAAAAGGGGTCGGTATGCATAACGTCCGATAAATCGTACGGGTCATAGTTCAAAAACTAAAAAAAAAAATAATTTTTTTTTTCACAAATTGATTAAAATTGTCTCTAAAACACGTAATATTGACTAAAATTTACGGAAAGTATGCCTACAAACTTTATGCTGTAATGGGTTAAAACATAGCCGGAATTGATTATAAATCAATATTCACATAAAAATGATAATAAATTACTGGTATTAAACCACTTTTTTTAAATTAATTAACTCACATATGTATTATTGTACCAAACTCAGAAAAAAAAACATCAACACGATTCATGTAAAATTAACACGATCGATCTTTACACATAGAACAGCAAAAATTTTTTAAAACTACATGATGTTTGAAACATAATTTTGGATTTGTAAATGCCATCTGAAAATTTGGTAAATTCAAATTTTATTGTTGATACAACATGAAGCAATTTTAAAATATACACGATGATTCAAATATAAAATTTTATTCCTAAATGTCATTTGGAATTTGGTTTATTTAACACGATGATAGTGTGAAGATAATCTAAAAAAGTGTTAAAAAAGAACGTCAAAACTATTTTGAAAGATACACAATTTTTTTTTGAACATTTGAAGCAGCAGAACTTTGTGCAAAACGCAAATTATTATATTTTTTTTTTTAAAAGGAGAAAATTTTTTGTCGTGGCAATGATTAGAGTTTAGCATCATTGGCAATGCGTTATACTGATTTTTCCATTTATATTTTCAGTTTGCAGGTGAGTTAAAAGCGGATTGTATTTTTGTTTCTAAAAGTTTTTAATGTTCAATTTTTTTTTCTCCTCATAGTTTGCAATATCACGAGGAGGTGTTTTAGCGAATGGGGTTTTGCGCGCAGCATGCAGTGTATATACCGTTGCGTTAGCGGCCAAACATTACTCGGTTCCAGTTACTACGTTTATACGGCAGAATTCGTGAACTCTTAATTTCATGAATTCGAAAATGGTCTCGTTTATTCAGCATTTATGAACTCATGACATTCAGATTTTTTTAAAAAGTGGCAACGTTCTAACGACATCAGCTGTCAAGGCAGATTTACCAAATTTGCCTTGACTGAATAAACAGTTGTTTGTTTAGCGTTGCCGGACTTGTACATCATAATTTCATGAAATGATGGCGAAATTCATGGATAATATTCGTGAGCAATTAAATTCATGAAATTTCGTTTATGCAGCGGAAATTTATGAAATGATTTTATGAATTTGCCAACGTAAAAACGTAGTAAGTGATAGTAATACCGCCCATGTATAAGCTATCGCCGATATATTTGTGTTCTTATGAGAAGGACGTTTTCAATTTGGTCGGCTGTGCGGTTGATCTACGAATATGATAGCTTAGCATCGCATTCGGCGAAGGTTACAGTCCTATTTTGGATAACGTACCACCAGAGCATGTAACATCATTTATATCGAATATGCAAGTGCTTTTGTGGTCGTCCCATATCGAGCGATACCGAAGCAGCTTCTTTATTGATTATATAGGGTACGTTCATGAAAATTTATAATTGCAGCAGTACAGCAACCCCGTTGCTTATTTTGCACTTGCCTGCTGATACTCAGCTGATATATTGCTATAACAGCATTATTAAAGGTATTTTGAATTAATTTGTGTTATTAAAATTACAAAATTACATATTCTATTAAATATATAGCAATCATGCTTACCCTTCTATTTCCATTTATTTAAAGCAAAAATTGCAGACACAAATTTTCTGTTGCCAATTATTCAAACAAACTGCACGGTTGATGTGTCAAACGAACGTTTGACTTTTGCAGGTGTTGCCACAAACCCGCGAAGAACGTGATACTTGCAACACTGCGGTTCTGATTGCCGTCGCGAACGTACCCATATATATTTTGTTTTATATGTTCTTTTTTTTATTTTTTAAAATAAATTGTAAAATCAAAACTTTCTAGTTAATTTAACAATAAACTTAAGGTAAATTCAAAGAGATGTTATTGTTAATTCAACACGACCCTGGGTACCCATTACCCTGGAGAACTTCGATTAGAATTAGAAATCATATGTATAGGCAACGAGGGTATTATGAGGTTACGCGAGCGCATAGACGAGGCTAAATCTTTGCCTGACGCAGCTAGAAGACCGATTTCGATGTCGTTCAAACACATCGTCCCACAGCTCATCATGCGCCAGTACCACATAAAGTATCATCACCAAAATACGTATGTGATTTTAAATGAGGTTCGACAGAAATATTGGTTTATACACGCCAAAACGCTATTGAAGGTCGTGCAACGCAACTGTGCACAATGCAGATCTACAAAGCCAAGCCGGAACCACCATTAATGGGTCAGCTGCATAAAGACCGAATAACGCCATACGTAAACCCCTTTTCGTATACAGGGGTGGATTTATTTGGCTCGTTCACCGTGGCGATAAGGCGCCGCAGAGGGCAGTCATCCTCACATGCCTCACTACCAGGGCTGCTCATCTAGAACTTGCACAAGACTTGTCCACAGACGCCTTTCTCATACGTTTGCGCAACTTCGTCAACCGCAGCGGAACCCCAGATAGAGCTGAAGGATTCAGAATGCATTTTTGATTTTGAACGCTTTTGACCAAAATTTTACGAGGAAGTTCCGAGGGAATAAAGCTGACGCAGCGTTTTAATAGATACTGAAAACATATTGAACTCTAGACCGCTAACTGAAGTGCCATTATCAGCGGAGGAAGATGATCCCATAACGCCAAATCATTTTCTGTTGGGGTGCTCGAATTCAACACAAACGCCTCAACCGACCTATGAAAAGATTTACATTAAAAAGTATAGGCGTATAGCACAGAATTTGAAAACAGTGGACGCAAAACTACTTGCCGCAGTACTTTTGCGGCAGACTCTCAAACTACATGTTTGCACACAAAAAAAAAAAAATTTTAAACTCACCTTGAAAAACTTTATCGAACCCAATATAATTTTTGTCGATTTGCACAATGTAGCTATTCTGCACTTAAGTATGCCTTATTTTACGTCCTGTCCTATGTAACTGTTCTGACATTAGCAAGTTTGTTTGTCAAATGGGTCTTCTTTGTTAATGCTGTTTTGTAGAAGTTTTTCTTCCGGAACATTGCACTATGGTTCAAAATTCAGTTTTTGAGGAATAAAATAGTTAGAGTTAAGATATTGGTCTAAAACGTTTCATAGGGTATTTAAAGGTAAAAGTAATGTCTCATGACGAAAATGGGCGACCCACGCCCATTTTTCGCTGCTGCAGCCATACATAGTGGAAACTGTAAATTTAGGTTGAATTTCAAATAGAGATAAAACTTTACTTTTCTAAAGGTTTCCGATACGCTGAATCTGAATCTGAAGTCAGATTTTCGCTGCTAAGTGTAGTTTTGGAAATATTGTTATTTTAAGTTCATTAACTTTGCGATAGGAAATTTTAAAGTTTTTTATTTTTTTTTAGCAAGTTAATGAAATTAAAATAATATCTCAGGTACTAAAGAAGATATTCGAAAAAATGTAACGTTATTTTCAAGGGAAATTATTATGTTTTTAAACCCTATATATAAATGTGCTTTATATTTTTATTATTATCAATATAAATTTGTAAAGTATCGCCATTTTCGAAGTTTACTTTGCTCTGAAAAAAGTGAAATTGCTTGCAAACTCCCGCAGATAAAATAACATTTGCATTAAAGGGGACACTATTAGCTGTAACTACATATATAATTTGTATTGATCCTATTTGATCCAACTTATTCCTATTCTATTTAACACAGAAAAAACTCAAAAAAATCAAAACACAACACGGCTTATTTAAACTCAAAAATATATTAACGATTATTATTGTTTCAGAGAAAAGTTTGTTGTTCTTGATTTTACATACCTTTATTAATATTTCCCATTTTATAAACACACTTAATTCAAATTCGTTAGCTTTTTATCACCACTTGAGATTTTTATATAATTTGAGTAAAATCTTTTTTACGAATACAAAAATCAAAACCAAGACTTTGAAAGCTTTCTGACAAACAAGTGATAGCCAGTTGACATTACGGCTATGTTCAGAAACGCAGCATGAAGCGCAACAGCGGCAGTAATTATTATTTTGATGATTGTGATGAGCGACCCTTCATGCAAAATTTACGTTTATGAACGCTCTGCTTGTACTACAAAATCAGGTTGCGCTTCAAACTGAGTTTCTGAACAAAGCCTATTTTTTTTTTATTTTTTATTTACTACATTAATATGTAATAAAAGGCAATTATTTTTTTTGGGAAAATCAAAAGTCGATAATTGGGTTTAATTCCTCAATATTTCGATTTTGAACCATAGTGCATTGTAGTTCCATATATTGTACTTCATTTTCCTTTGAAGGGACTCTAAAAAGGATTTATAATAATAATAATACCCAACGGTTTACCCTCCATATCCCGCCCGACCGACGCGAGGGGCGCCAATCCGCATGACGCACGGATATGTTTTTTTTTTGTTTTTTTTTTTTTTTTTTTGTGCCGAGTCGTACAGGAAGGGGTTTGTTAGGTGTCGAGATCTAAAACTATTCAGCTACAGAACAAAATTCATCAGCTGATTGTATATCATTTATTAAGTGAGGCTAGAACTATTTTTTTTATAATAAAAAGCGAGTCTGAAGTGTCAAACGTGCTGGAGTGATTATTAAAGTCATGGCATAAGCGGCGGAATGGTTCATTTAATTCGAAATTTGTTTTGCAAGGTTTCACAAATAGTGGCTTGAAATGCCTCGATACTCTACATGGAACGTTAAAATATAACTCACTTAGAAGGCATGGGCTATTTATAAGTCCAGTGATTAATTTAACCATAAAAACTATACCAAGCATCTCTCTACGACTAGAAAGTGAAGGCAAATTAATGAGTTTTAAACGAGAAGTGTAAGGTGGAAGAATGTAATCTGAGTCCCAACGAAAGTTCCGCAAAGCAAAAAGCAGGAACTGCTTTTGGACAGATTCTATTTTATCTGAAAAACACTGGTAGTGGGGATTCCAAATAATAGATGCGTATTCCAAGATAGGTCTAACTAAGCTTGTAAATAGAGCTTTTGTGACGTAAGGATCATTGAACTCCTTAGACCATCGCTTTATAAATGCAAAGACAGCTTTAGCTTTGTTGACAGTGGAGTTTATATGGAGGTTAAAGGTGAGTTTGGAGTCCATTGTGACACCAAGATCGATAAAATTAGTTACCTGATCTAGATTATGCTGTGATATTTTATAAGAAGCTGGTTGTACTGTTCTACGAGAAAAGCACATAACTTTACATTTTTTTAAGTTTAGCGGCATGTAGTTTGCTTTACACCAATGAACAAGGTTGTTAAGATCTGCTTGTAAGAAAGATCTATCTTCTATAGAGGAAAATGATTTAAATAGTTTTACATCATCAGCATATAATAAGATCTTAGAATGCTTTATTACAGACGAAATATCATCAATGAATAGCAGGAACAGAATTGGCCCAAGGTGGCTTCCTTGGGGAACGCCCGAAGGAACGAAAATGACATCGGAAGAACAATTTTTGAAAATAACTTTTTGAGTTCTACCATGTAGGTATGAAGATATCCATCGAATAAAACTGGGTTGAAGACCTATTAGACCTAGTTTACGGATGAGCAATGAATGACATACTTTGTCAAAAGCTTTACTAAAATCCGTGTAAATTACATCTGTGTGAGCATTTTCTCTAAATCCATTTGAAACATAAGTTGTGAACTGCAATAAATTAGTTGTGGTAGATTTTCCAGTAGAAAACCCATGTTGAGATGGCGATATTGATGAGGAAATAGAGTACTTCAGATAATTAACAATGATTGCTTCAAATAATTTTGGAACCGCTGACAGCTTGGCTATGCCTCGATAATTTTCAATAGAAGACCTACTGCCATTTTTTTGTAGGGGTATTATAAAAGATTCCTTCCAAACTAATGGGAAAACACCTTTTTTTAGAGACAAGTTAAATAAGGATGTTAGGGGCTTGTAAATATTTACAGCGCACTTTTTAAGAAAGCAAGCCGGAATGAATTTAGAAAGCGAAACTTTAAATTCTATGAAGTTCTTAGAACATTTTTAGAAAACTCACCAAAATTGTTGGCAAAAAAATTGGAAAACAGCAAAGAAAGTTTAATTTTAATTTATAAATTTTATATTTATTAAAAAAAAATGTTTTGATTTTCTTTTGGTTGTTAACACACAAAGTATCTTATCCATACAATTTGTTTTTTTTTTTTAATAGAATATCTGTCGAATAATGCCTAGAAGTGCCTCAGACGTTACTTATTTGAGATGACGAGAAACGCTCTTCCAAACGCAAGCAGGATAGACTCGTGAAGTTCTGGACAAATGAGAGGGGCTTTTTGCTCTATTATATCCTCTATTTTTTCAATTCTTGCCTTTTTCCTAAGTTATCGAACAGCCTTATTTTAATTCCTTCGATAGTTTACTGCGTCAGTGCATCCATAAAAGTATATTTATTTATAATTTTTGTGGTTGCTATAATGAATTCAACATTGTTATCCTCTTGCTGTGAGAGAAATCTTAACGCTGCGATTTCAGCGTATGTGCAACCTCCAATAAAAAATATCAAAACAACACGAGGAATGTTAAGAGTAGTAACTTCGACACGAGCCGATGGACGTGCAGAAATGCCAATCAGTTGTGCTTGAAAGTCTTCAAAGGTTGACCCTGGCAAGCTGTTGATCTGGCTCCTCAGTGATTGCCAACCTAATGGTTTGAGAGTTTGTTCAACAATACGCACAGTCAATGGTGCATAGCAGCTATGAACATAGCTTATATCCCTTGGCTCCACCTCGACCACATCATCTACGGTCAAATTTAGAGTCTGTAATTGAATATAAAGAATATAAACTCTTGTTTGATATTCTATTTAATATACAACAGATATAACGGCTCAGCTTGGATATAATGAACCAATTTAATTTATTTACAAACTAGTCGGAATTTTTCAGTGAAACTTTCACGTAATTCATGTAATTTTAACACTTTCAACTATTACTAAATTAGAATGTTAAAGTTCTTCAGAAATATAATTCTGTCGGTTGAGGGTTGTTTAAAGACCGGCCAAAGGCCTCACCGCAAAAAATGTTTTACATAAAAGTACTGCGGATTGGTCCATGGATATTAATTTAGAAAGGGAATTCTGCCTTCTGAGGGTTATTTCTTTAAAGCGCAGCCAAAGGCCGCCAACGCTAATACATGTACTGTACATATCGCACACTAAATCAAAAAGCGTTACAACTCAAAATTCAAAAATTTTCAGGAGAGGCAAAAAACTTTTTAATTTTTATAGGCAATGATATGGAAAAAGGCTACGTATAATAGTTATTTCTCAGTTAAAAAAGATTCTGATGGAAAAGATTTTTTGGCAGCCGCTAGAGATATATTCTGTGTACCAATTTATGGAAGAAACCCGATTTCGAAAAATGTTGTAACGCTTTTTGATTTAGTGTGCGATATGTACGTGTTTTTATACGTAATATTCCTCGGTGAATTATACCACTTTAACAAGGAATATCTCCTGGATTAATAGCGTTCGGCGGGCTGGACTTTTTTGTGATCTGTGAGACACCCCTACTAGGCACGGATGACATTGTCGGTGAACGCAATTTTGTCGGTGAACGACGTCGTGCCGCGTCGTCTTTATTATAATTGCTTTCATAAGAATGCATGGGTTTTCATTTTGACAGACTGTCGTTGTTGCAACGTCGTGTCGTTACGCATCGATTCTGTTTTCACCCTGACACCGACACGATTATTATGCTGACGTCATACCGAACCATCGCGAATATCAAAAGGTGTCGATATTTCAATTGCACGTAGAATAAATGTGGTCAAAGACGTCTACCATGAAGCGGTCACCTCTCGGCAGTGGGCAGAGTACACTTCGAGCGTAATTCTGCCATGAAAAGGCTTCTCACAAAAAATTCATTCGCCGTTCGGAGTCGGCATAAAACTGTAGTTTGTAGGAAAAACAAAAGTTAAGGAGCACTCCTCGAATTGGGAGAGAATAATAATATACTGGCACTATTATAACTCTGACGAGTTTTATGTCCGAGCTTCTCTCCCAATTCTAGGTATGCTCCTGTTGTTTCTCCAATAATTGGGTGGACCTACAGTTTTATGCCGGCTCCGAACGGCGAATGCATTTTTTGTGTGAAGCTTTTTCATGGCAGAAATAGACTCGGAGGTTATGCCGCCCACTGCCGAGAGGTGACCGCTATTTCTAAAAACCTAATATTTGGATTTTAATTAATAAGAAATTTTTTTTTGCTTTGTCTGGACTGAGGGTTGAACCCGAGACCTCTGGTACTGCAGGCGAGCACTCTATCCACTGCACCACAGCGGCCAGAGAGATCCGATAAATACTTTATTTTTGGCGATTTTTTTCTGGTGAAACAAAAACGATATTTTGGACGAAAAACTTGGTTGGGTGACTTAACTATGTGAATACGACTTCATAGGACAAAAGGGCATTAGAAGGAAATATAGAGCTTCCAAAGACTAAACTAATGACATTTTAATTTAAAAAATCCGATGTCAAATAACAAAGTTACATTTAAAAAAAATATTTCAGCGATATTTCGCGGGATCAAAAAAAAAATTGTATGGAGAGTGGCACAAAACACAATTACTCAGGTTTTATCGAAAATAAAGTTGTATCGAAATTTTCTTTTTTGGCTTTTTTACTAGCCCTATTCATTGCTCGTTTGGTTTAGAAGTTATCAAATAAAGTATGTGCGTGTAGTACTATAAATGTTTTGAGAAGAAGATATGCGCTTACAGGCATACAGGCAAAATGGCAACTGTCAGTTAATTAGGTCGGTACTCAACTTTTCCACATACAAACTAGGACTAACGGTGTATTGTGTACAGATTGCATACTTGGTGTATAAAAACAGTTATGTGCATTAAAAAGGCGCAAATATTTATCACGTCCCAATGGGTAAAAAAAGTGATTTTTTTTTTTTCATAAATGAATAACAATGATATAGTACCATTTTTTCTAAATTAAAATTTTGCCAATGGACGCCAGGAATCAGTTGTTTTGCTCTTCTGCAAAGTTATTGAAAAATACTTTATAATAATATAATACAATGGCGCTATTATAACTCTGACGAGTTTTATGGCCGAGCTTCTCTCCCAATTCGAGGTGTGCTCCTTCCTGTTTTCCTACTAATTGGGTGGACCTACAGTTTTATGCCGGCTCCGAACGGCGAATGCATTTTTTTGTGAGAAGCTTTTTCATGGCAGAAATACTCTCGGAGGGTATGCCGCCCACTGCCGAGAGGTGACCGCTGCTCTTAAAAAACCCAATAATTGAATTTTTACTAATTAGAAAAATTGTTTTGGTGTTTGGCTCGGACCGTGGTTTGAACCCGAGACCTCTGGAATTGCAGGCGAGCACCCTACCCACTGCACCACAGCGGCCACGAAAAATACATAACTGTTTTTTTTTCGCAGGGACGATATGTACATACATACGTAAAAGGAGCGTCTTGGGCACCAATATTCCTTATAGACTAGTTACATTTAATATGATATTTTAAGAAAAAGGGAAAAATGTATAAACAGGCTTCTTAAGATAAGACTTGAAAGAACTCAAATCTGCTTATAAGGCCTGGTCCAGAATGGTCCTTAATTGTTAAAAGCAGGGACCGAAAATAACGGTTATTTTTTCTAGTGTGGTGAAAAGGTTACGCAAAAATAACCTTTATCTTTTTTTGGTCCTTAATAACCATTATAAAAACCAAAAAACCGTTTGGGGTCTGAATAACCGTTATGGCAACCAAAAAAGTGTTTTGGGCTTGAATAACCATTAAGGCAACCAAAAAACTGGTTTGGGCCTTAATAACCGTTATTCAGATTTTTATTTTTTTTTCTGGACGATATTGGTATCAAATGAAAGGTGTTGAGCAGGGCTTTTACATAGAGGTGTATTTGTTAGGATTCGTAGGTCGGGTTCCCAGTTATGGGTGAAAAGTGGACGCGGATGCCCTGGAATGTTTTAAGCAATATTGGCCTCAAATGAAAAGAGGTAATCAGAGCTACAATCCCTGCTCAACACCTTTCATTTGATACCAATATCGTCCAAAAATATTGACAAATAAATAGGCTTGATTTTTATAGCTGACCAAAAAAAAAAAATAAAAATCTGAATAACGGTTATTCAGGCCCAAAACAGTTTTTTGGTTGCCATAACGGTTATTCAAGCCCAAAACAATTTTTTAGTTGCCATAACGGTTATTCAGGCCCAAAACGGTTTTTTGGTCTTTATAATGGTTATTAAGGACCAAAAAATTTTTTTTTCTCATGATAATGGTTAAATATGACTTTTACCCCATTTCTCTTATAACCGTTACGTCCCTGGTTAAAAGTTTAAATGAAAATGCTAATGCTTGAAAATTACGCTCATAGAAAATCCAAGATTTCTTCATCTTGTATTTTGCTAAAAATAAATTGTTCTCACTGTTTTCTTTCGAAACATTCCTTTTTCTAGAGTTTCCATAGTTCTCCGCATTTTGTTAGCACTCAAACTTGATATATCGCAAAAACAGTGATGCCAATATTCCTGGACCAAAAATCCCTACGGCATACCAAAAAATTCCCTATTTTTCCCTACGCGAACGAAATTTTTCCATACAAATTTCCCTACGGCGTATTTTCTCTATATTGAAATAAACACGCACAAAATTGATGGAAATCAAGTTTTTATTCAAAAAGCCACATATGCATACATAGAAATTTTTATGTTTATTTGTGTTTATATAATATAAATAAATAATGTATACATGTATTTATGTAGATATTTTCATATACAAAAATATGGGGCATTTCCCATTAAAATGATCATACCTTGACTAAGAGAAATACAAATTTCATGTGGTCCCATCATGTATTGATACACATTGTAAGATGACAGTGAATACTTTTTTTGTTATCGCATTTATTTGAACAACAATCGCCCAGTGGTCGAATTTCGACCAGCCCTATTTTTTAATTTCAATTACAACATGAAAATTTCACTTTATATGATAGGTACCACGTCCACATTTCCGTATATACTTACTTCCTATACTGGTTTGGTAAGAAAAGTCCACAAACGCATCTCTGATCACCACAACCAAAATATATAAGCGAAATTTGGTGCTAAGAGCGAACCCAAAGCTAAAGCAAAAAATGTTGGGGGTGGACCAGAAGCGAAGCTAACGAAAAGAACGTTTGTCCTGAGGCCCTGTAAGCAGGTCGAAGAATATATTCCCAGATCAGAATAAAGTACAACAGCTGACTTCTTCTTCTTCTCGTTTTTAACTCGCCGTGTACAGAAGAATACAGAAAAATGTCGAACAAAGAAATATTTGACTTTGAGTTTGACATTCTGATGGACAAAAACTTAAAGCGAATCGAAGGGAATATTGCCGAATTCGGTCTGCCATTACTATAATGAAACATTTTGTTTGTAGCTATTAAAAAATTTTAGGTTTTTAGAAAAAATGAATTCGTTGCAAAGAAAAAGAAAATATTTGTCTTCAAAAATTCCCTACATTTAGCTAAATTTTGAAAATCTGTCCTTTTTTCCCTACACTGCAAATCTGAGGTCGAATTTCCCTACATGTAGCCTCTTTTCCCTACACTTGGCATCACTGCGCCTAAATCATAACACTTATTTACACAAACTTTTTCCAGAAATTTTTTTTTTCAAATGTGTTGACTTTAAATGAGCCAAAGTAACGTTAACAGTGCTATTCTGAGCGTTACCGGAAAATTGCTTTGTTAGTAATTTATGTTGCTGAAAACTGTTACCATCTTTTCAATTGGTATTCTGGCACAAATGGTAACGCTGTCAAAGCATTTCCATACGAACGGAATGGAAACGGGCTGAAAATGGTAACAAAATAGCTTTGTTCAACAACTTTACTTGCAACAAGAGCACCAGTGACAAATTAAGAGTAAAAACGAGTAAAAGAGAAAATTATCAACCAAAGTTATTGAACACAAAATCGTAAACATTTGCAAGTAAACAGCTGATGCGCTGTTTTCACAATTTGATTTTTAGGTTAGGTTGTAATTGAAATGTTTGAAATTGAAAATGAATGTAAATAACTGAATTAGGAAGACGAAAATCTACTTTGGATATTCCACAACATCGTCAAGATTCCTTTTTGCGCTAATTTATTTAGTATGCAATTAGAAATTTGCGATTAAAATGTTGGCATATTTCCAATTGCAATTTTTGTGATCATATGTTTTTGACGCTTCTATTTTTTTTTAAAGCTGCAAGTAGTTGCAAGTGAAAATTTTACTTGCAACTATTTTCAACTCTCTCGAAGTCTTACTCTCCCAATTTGGGTCTCTTTTGCAAATTTTTTGGGTTATTGAACATAAAATTCGTAACTATTTGTAAAAGCAATTAAAAACTTTGAGTTATTGAACAAAGCTAATGTTACCACATATTGAGGTGGTAACTTAATTTTCTCCTGCCAGAATACGAAAAGGGTGTTTAAAGTACCAGATTCTTCATTTCACCAGTAAAATAAATTATGTTACCACACCGGAATAAGGCCGTTAATGGTGTCTATTGCGTATAGAAGGAGATTTTCCATAAAATTCGATATATTTTCTACGGAAACGAGTGCGACGCTCCCACTGAACAGGGTAGTTGACCAACGAATCTGTCCATGCTTACGCTTTTTTGAGTTTTTCGAAAATTTAAAATCTGGAAAGAGGTATTAAAATCTCAGAAAAGCGCAAAAAAAGGATATGGTTCTCGAAAATGGATCATTTATGACATTTAAAAAAAAAATAATTATTAAAATCAGTCTTAAAATTTTTGAGTTTTCGCGTTACATAAAGTTTCCATACAATCAATTTTATATAATTGGTATATTTCGTTCCTCTTGTACAGATACGCTAAAGATGTTATTGCGCCGGTAACGTGCGTTAGCGCCACTATTGGTGCTGCTGCAATTGTGTGAACGCCAAAAAAAATTCGCTACTAGCATGGGTCATGGCTACCCCTGATCCCCAGAAAGAAGCAATTTTGGCTCAGATTTCCATCCGTCTACCAAAAGGGTCTGCTTTGCAATAAGGTACCACGGTCCGAGAAAAATTACTTTCCCACGGGGTTGAGGGCCTCTCACAGATCTCAAAACTGAAATCAAAACCTGCCGGAGGCTTATAGTTCATGAGATATTTGTTGGTAGTTGGATGGATCCATACATATTACCCCAGAAAGAGAATTCTACCGGCTGAGGGTTTTTAAAGCGTGTCCGAAGGCCGCCAACGCAAAACGGTGTTCTACAACATATATATCGTCGCTTAAAGTGCAAAACCGCGTATCGACCAAGTACAAACCGTGTGACATTTTTGCCAAAAATTTGATTTTCCCAAAAAAACACATTCCTGGGGTCCGACCCCATCCATTCATACAAGGATTTTCACGCGTTGTCCCAATGTTAAAATTATTGTTGTTCATTCTCAAACAAAACGCTATTTTGTTGTCCCCCTAATTTACACCCTAATTCTGTATTACGAAACGAACGTTCGTTTCATGTCAGAGACCAATCGTTCGTCTGTTTGTATTATGTATTACGAAACAGAAGCAGTCGAAAACAGCTGTCAAAACGTAAGAAATTTACATTTTCTATTTCAAAAAATCGACAAAACGACGAAAAGAAATGTCAAATTCAACCGAAAACTATTTTGTTATCGTTGTTGAATTTGAAATGGAAGAACGCTTGGTTAGGCATAAGTGCACCACCAAAACCACCACCAACAAAAGTACTGTAAACAACCACTCCATCCACAACAGGCCCTACAACAACAACAACACTTCCTACGACTACTCCATCTACAATACAGCCACCTACATCACTGATTACACCATCCCCACCAAAAGTCACACAACCAACAACACTACACCGACAAGACCATCGCTGCGACGAAAGCGTAGCTTCTATGATATGATTGCTAGGCCAGCCGAAGCAGCAAACAAAAAGAAACCAAAGCTACTAACAAATTAGCATTGTCAGCTATTGCCGAATGTTTGCGCGAGATCACACCGTCAACGCATGCATTATCACCGTAGAAAAGGTAATCGCTACAATATGTATGAATTCATCTACTAACAATATGAGAAAATATCATCTGCAGTGTGGATATAATTAAACCACGATGGATGACAAATTGAAAAAGTGCCGCTGAACGCAACGACGGCCGTGCACGAGCAATAGGTTAGCGATGTGTGAAAATTGTGGTATGCTAAAATCACCGGCAAGCGGAGCCTGTCTACCTTCACGTCCTTCTTAATGTTTTGCACCTAATTTTTTTTATTTTCAGTTATTTTAAAATTTTTAAACAAACTATTGAGAAAACAAGGAAGCCTAAGTTCGAGTGGAATCGAACATTAGATACTCAGCTGTATGTTTTCATTGTTTGTTTGCGTTTGATGGAAACACGGCGTATTTTATATAAAGCGAATGCTGCATAAAGTGGGCGTAGCCACGCCCATTTTCAAAATTTTTATCAGTCATCCAACTAAGCATACGAATATTATTCTTTGTGCAAAATTTCATTCCTTTATGATTTCTAGTTACAAAGATGTCACGTTACAAATTCCAAAGGGTGTTCCAGAAATATCTTTATTAAAAAGTAGGCGTGGTCATAACCATGGCTGCACATTAACGTTATTTTTTATCAATAACCGAAAAAATATTTTGTTTTCAAATCAACTTTGAAAAATTTTAACGTTAAGTGCTGAACAAAAAAATACTGTTTTGATAATTATCAAAAAAAATTATGAAAAAAAGTTTCGTTTTGTTGATTATCAAAAAACAAATATTGAAAAAATTTTGTTTCGGTAGCCAACAAAAAAAATTATCAAAAAAAATAACGTTAATAAAACTTCAAAGTAAAATGAAGCCGTAAGCCCGAAACAATTTTTTATTATTATTTTGTTTTTGATGATCAACGAAACAAAATAATTTTGATAATTTTTTTTTTGATAATCAACGAAACGAAATAATTTCAATAATTTTTATTTGATATTCAACAAAACAAAATTTTTTTGTTAATTTTTATTTGATATTCAACAAAACAAAATATTTTTGTTGATATCGTTGTGCAGCCTTGGTCATAACCGATTTCAATAAATTTTTTGCGTGTCAAGTTATAAAAGTGTATAAACCAAGTTTCGTTATAATATCTCAATTATTTGTCGAGTTATAGGCTAGGAAATCTCGTATATTCCTTTGTCTAAAAAGAGGCGGTGCCACGCCCATCTTCCAAAATTTTTATATTTTTTGTTTCCGGTCTATTGTGGAACTCATGCCACAAAATTTCTATGAATTATCTCTATATTTGACAAAGATATCGCTTAAAATGTTTTTATTAGGCCACTTTATAGTTCCCATGTATAAAAGTAGGCGTGGTCGTCAAACCGATTTCGCTAAAATTTTGAACATGTATTACCACAAGTAATAAAAGTGTACACACCAAGTTTTGTCATAATATATCAATTATTTGTCGAGTTATAGGCTAAGAAATCTCGTATATTCCTGCTTCTAAAAGGAGGCGGTGCCACGCCCATTTTCCAAAATTTTTACGGTTTTTGTTTTACATTTGCAGTTAGACTCCTGCCATAAAATGTTAATGATATATCTTTATATTTGACAGAGCTATCGCTTAAAATGTTTTTATTAGGTCACTTTATAATACCCATATATAAAAGTGGGCGTGGCCGTCAACCGATTTCGATAATTTTTAGTCCACGTATTTGGCTAAGTAAATATATCACGCGTACCAAATTTCATCGATATATCTTTAACGGTTTCTGGGTTATGGCTTATAAAACTTTCAATATTTGCCTCTTAATAAGTGGGCGTGGCACCGCCCATTTTCCAAAATTTTTGTGTTTTTTGTTTTATGTCCATAGTTGGACTCCTGCCACAAAATTTCAGTGAAAGATCTTTATATTTGACAGAGATATCGCTTAAAATGTTTTTATTAGGTCACTTTATAATACCCATATATAAAAGTGGGCGTGGCCGTCAACCGATTTTGATAATTTTTCGTCAAAACATTTGTCTAAGTAAGCAAATTACGCATACCAAATTTCATCGATATATCTTCAACGGTTTCTGAGTTATGACATATAAAACTTTCAATGTTTGACCCTTAAAAGTGGGCGTGGCACCGCCCATTTTCCAAAACTTCATCAAATTTCTTCATAAGGGCCTGAGCTCAATACGTGGGTAAAACTTTATCACTCTAGCTATATTAGTGGCTGAGATACCAAATTTCCGTTTTTTTCTATATACACTGAGAGAAAAAAAATATATGGAGGGGTCAAAGAAATTGTTTACCTATTTTGAACACTACTTTCTTTGTTTTGAGTAAATTTTCCTTAAAACATGTTAAAAGGTTTATAAAATATTGTTGTTACATGCGTTACCATGGTTTCATATACTTGTTTTGAAAAAATTCATACATTAAAATAATGAAAAATTCTTTAAGCGCCATTCCATTCCCAACCTTCCTTGTTTTGAAGACTTGATTTCTTTAATTTTGAGAAATTAAATTCCCATACAAATCCCCATGGCAACGAATTTGTTTGAAAGTTTTTTTTATGTTTTTTCCACATTTTTGAGAAAATTTACACAAAACAAAGAAAATTTTGTATTGGGACGCGTGTTCAAAATAAGGAAAATTATGTCTTTGATCGAGAGAAATTTTTTTTTTTGAGTGTAGGAAAAGTGGGCGTGGTCATGGTCCGATTTCGCCCATTTTCAATACCAACCATGCCAGTCTCGATACCAACTTGCATTTCAAATTTCATCAAAATATCTCAATTTTTACGCGAGTTAGAGTGCGTACGGACGGACGGACGGACGGACATGGCTCAATCGATTTCTCTTTTCACCCTGATCATTTTGATATATAAAGTCCATATCTATCTCGATTATTTCATTATGTTACAATCCACCGTTATGAAATCAAAACTATTATACTCTGTGTACTAGTACAGCTGAGTATAATAAACAAATGAAATAATACATATGGCCGATTTTCTGGGAAAGTAAACCAAGTAGTTTTTTTTTGTCAAATATTGCAAGCACTGGGGTCTTGCGGGGTTCATGACATATTATAGTAGCTGTTGAAAACAGTGGCATTCAATTTTAGTCGTTTTAAATTAAACTTTTCGCTCTTTTTATAAAACGTTGTGTTAAAAAAAAATATGGTCGGAAGTAGTTCAGTAAACAAAAAGTTAAATATAACATGTTTGTTGCGACTAAATTTAGCCGTTCAAGTTTTATCTATTAGAAAATTAGCTATAATATCATAACACGTAAAGTTTTTAAAAAAGTTATGTTCCAACTAGCAGTTATGTGAAAAGTAAATGTGCCGCAAAAATCTTATGTAACGTTAGCAGTGCAAAACCAAAAAAGTTTTTTTAAGACATGTTAAAATACGTTTTAATTTAATTTGTTTATATATTTTCTTAATACTATACGTATATCTCACGTTCCAATTAAAAAAAGTTAAACTTCCAAAGATTTGAAGACATGGTTAGCTTAAATAATATGTAACGTTAGCAGTGATTTTTTATCTATATAATACATATAATAAAATGTACATTGAAGATATTCAAGAAGAACTGATAGGAGAGGTCATTATTGGACCAGCGGAACCCAAATCTACAATTTTTAGAAATCTATCTGTCTGTATGTCTGTCTGTCCGTCTGTATGATTGTGCGCGCATCACGCAAAAACTACTGAATAGAATTGCATGAAACTTTCACCATTATATCACTTAACGCCTAACTTAAAATTCAGGACAACTTTCATTTGGATATCTCATCCAGTTCCCGAGTTATTGACCACAATGTGGGAAAAATGTGACAGAAATGTGTTTTTTTACCATAACGCCCGCGTCACAAAAAACCACTGCATAGAAATGAATGAAACTTTCAATAATCATATTCTGGATGAAAAAATGAGAGCTATTGGAAAAGGGGCGTGGCACAACCCATACAAACTTAATCTTTCATGCTGAATATCTCTAGAAGTGTTTTCCGTAGGATATCAAAACTTGGAGAGATAGGGTTAGGGATAGGGAGATATCTCCGAAACCAATCGAGATATTGAATTTAATAGAATTACTTATTGCAGCACTCATCAGCACCTTTTATTTGATACCCATATTGTACTAACAAATTTTGGATCACCCTTGATCCACATATTGGTCGATAACTCCAAAACTAGTTGAGCTATAGATATAAGGGATATCTTAAATCTTAAAGTAGACATCTATAATAATAATAATAATACAATGGCGCTATTATAACTCTGACTAGTTTCATTCAATTCCATCATTCCAATTTTTAGTGACCCGCGCACAAACATAAGGACAGACAGACAATCAGACCGACAGAAATTTTAAAAACAGTTAATTTGGATTCCTCTGGCTCCTTTTTTATTTTCTGTATATCTGCAATGTACAGAGATCAACTGTTACAATTTTATTATATGTAGAGATACTCAGTTTTCGAACGAGTAACGTTAGCAGTGCTTTGTGTAACGTAGGCAGTGCCTTATTTTCTGTTAAATTACGTTAAAAAATCCTAAAGATTTTGGTAAAGCGCATGATTCAAATAAAGAAGATTGTGCATTCAGCGGTCCCGCTAGGCGTTCATCCAAAATTTGACAGAATCAGCTGATTTAGTGACGTAGTAACATAAATTCTCTTTCACCCAGTTTCGTTTCCGGTTTTCTAATAACTAATGGCGTTTTCTTTTCTGACAAAAAATGTTGCCCTTTAATATCTCAATTATCGAATTACGTAACATGACTTTCTATAAAATGGCTGAATTTGTAGTTAATGGTGCCCTTTTACTTATGGCGTTTTCTTTTCTCGAAATAATGTTGCCCTTTTTGATTTTCTTAGCCATTTTGTAAGTTTGTCTGGTCCTTTTACCAAATATTGACCTCTAACTAAGTAAGAGGGCACCCTTATCTACAAATTCAGCCATTTTATAGAAAGTCAGGATACGTAATTCGATAATTGGGATATAGGAGGGCAACATTTTTTCGTAGAAAAGAAAACGCCATTAGTCAGAGGACAACATTCGTTGAAATCACCACACAAGCTTACAAAATGGCTAAGAAAATCAAACAGGGCAACATTTTTTCGAGAAAAGAAAACGGCATAAAGATTGTGTGCTATAAATGTGAAATTTATATTAAAAAACTATTTTAAATAAAGAAAAATGAAGAGCGGCGTATTTATTTGTGTGAATAATAGTTCAATAAAGGCATTTTTTGCATGTTTGCAAATTTTCTTTCTCGTCGATAACGTAGTTGATGACGTACTAACCAAAATGAATCCAGTCTCACGGATGAATATTTTGCTGAATATGGCTGAGTGCACAATCTTCTTTATTTGATTCATGGGTAAAGCGGTATGTCATGGCCTTGTGACATCCTTGCTATATAACATGAAGTAAAATTGGGATGATTGTCTCAGCAAGTTCGCAGAAATTAAACCAAACATGATCTGTATCTTGATCTCACTTCCAAATGATGTAACGTTAGCAGTGCGTTTCACGCGCTTATAACTTTTAC
The DNA here is from genome assembly GCA_960531455.1 of Urophora cardui. Taxonomy (NCBI): domain Eukaryota; kingdom Metazoa; phylum Arthropoda; class Insecta; order Diptera; family Tephritidae; genus Urophora; species Urophora cardui. Next base: position 71,912,394 of record OY482671.1, on the reverse strand, counting down.
GGTATGGTAGCCATCAGACTAATTTTACTCTTAAAATGAAGGTATAGGTCTACCTGATAGCATAAGTAGCAGAACCTTGGACGTTTCTAACATTTTTGTTATTATTTCGTATAAACTAAATAAAAACTCCATGCGAATGTAACGTTAGCAGTCAGAAAATTTACCATATGTTTGTAAATATATTGACAGAGACAAGAAAACAAAGAAAACTAGTTTGTATTTATATGGCCGTTTTAATTCTAATAATTATTTTATGTGAATTTACATGAGCTATTGGCCAGTTTTTAATGAAGAAAAATTGAAAAAATTTTTAGTGTTTGCAGATTGTCGGAAAAATGCTTAAAAAATATAAATACATACTTTGAAAAAAGAAGTTTTTTTATAAATGTTAAATTATTTTCATATGGTAAATTGGTATTTGACAAATGCTTTCGACTCATATTTTGTCATAACGTAAGCAACGTAAGAATTGACGAACAGCATAGAGAATGTCAATGCTAGACGAAATCGTCTTGAGACGTCGTCTGAGCTTCCGTTCGCAATACAGAATGAGGGTGTTAAACTAGGTTACTGTCAGAAAAACAGGAAATGAGAAGCAGCATAGCGCGCCCATATATTAAGCAACAAATAAAAATGGAATTAATAAAAATTTTCGTTGATTCTTTTAAGGATTCTTGATGATATCCTTTTGTGTGTGGTGCAATAAATAAGCTGAACTACAATTCAACACAAACAACTTTCAATTTTTTTTTTTGTTTTAGAATTTACATTTAGGTACATTTAAATTTATTTTTTAAAACTTTGCAAAAACGTAAGCAATCTCAGAACAGTTCATTGTAATTCAGTAAACCATTCACAATGATACACAAAAAAAAATTTTATCCCGCGAAATATCGCAGAAATGATTTTTTTTAGTATAACTTTGCTATTTTACATCCGATTTTTTAAATTGAAATGTCATTATCTTCGTTTTTTGAAGCTCTATATTTGCTTCTAATGTCCTTTTCAACTCTGAAGTCATTTTCACATAATTGGGTCAGCTAACCTAGCTGTACGTCCATAAATTATCCTTTTTTTTGCCAAGGGAAAGTGCTTCGAAATTCATGGCAATGTTGCTTTCAATCGGTTTTACTAAATTAATAAACAAAGAAGTTACGGCACCTCTAATATTTATTATAGCAAACTCGTCCCTCAGTTTTAAGATATCTGCTTGATATTTGTCAAATATGTATGTGAATTTCTTTCTACGTAGAATTAATTATTTGTCAGAATCGGCCGAATCTCACTAATATAACATGTAGCTGACATACAACCGATTGATCAGATCTAGAGATTTTTGGGTGAAACAGCTAAAGACATGAGCATTTTCAATATTTGTGCCCATAATGACTTACATTATCTTAAAAAGTTTGTCAATATCAGACATGAATAGATAAATTTTGAATTTCTCGTAACACCTAACTAGACCCACCTTTATTTTCGAAAATATCAAAATAATTCCTGAGTGTCACTTTTCTTTTTTTCATGTTGCGTGCAAATGTATATATATTTTACATAACTTTTTGAATCGCATTTGGTTATTTCGTATCCTACACGTAACCTCCGCGGTGAGAAATTTTGAAAAAAAAAATCATCATAAAATCGCGAAATTAAAAAAAATTGATCTTAGACCAAAAAAGTAGCTTTATTTTTGTTATTAATACATGTTATTTTTAATAGAAAACTTCCGAAATGTTAGACAATAAATGAACGAAGGAGATGGATGATTTTGTTCTAACATTTTCTAAGCATATTTATTACTTTAGCATATGCTAGAGACACACATCGTAGTATAGTAGAAATATTGCGATCTATACCACATATGTGTCACTCTCATATTGTAGTTTAATTGAAAATTTTCATAGTAAAGCCAAATCATAGTATTGATATTATAATATTCATACCGCATGTGTGGCTGAGGCATTACTTTTATAAAAAGTGACATTCTGGAAAATTTTTAACAAAAATTAAAAAATAAGAAAAACCAATTTTTTTTTTTGATGGGCCTAAAAGCAGGTTCGTATTCTACATAGATTTTTGCGTTAGTGAACGATTTCATGGGATATACTTATATAAAATACTTAAAAAAAATTCGAACCATGTACGTTTTGGATAAGAACGACCCTTGTATGAATGAATGGGGTCGGACCCCACCAATGTATTTTTGGGGAAATCTCATTTTTGGCAAAAATACGACTTACGCGGTTTGTACTTGGTCTATACGCTGTTTTGTACTTTAAACGACGATATATATGTATGTGCGTGTTTTTATAAGTGTCTTTCCTCGGTAACAGGGAAGGGGGTTTTATTCCTTTTAAAATAAAAATCCATTAAAAAATTATTTCTGGATGTTTATTTTATTTGGACGAAAATAATCGTTAAACTTTGATTTTTGTTTTTTCGAGCCAGGAATAAAATCTATTCCCATTTATTTTTTAAGGATAGAATAAAAATTATTTGTCAATAACTAATGAACCGCTTATCCGAATTTAATAAACTTGGTACCAATAGATAGAGGGCTTCCAAAGCCAATATAACGGGGTTGTCGCCTTTTTTTTGCCTACATTAATTACATTTGGCACCTATTGTTATTTTAATACAAAAATCATTTACCAATAACTTCTGAACCGCTTATCCGAATTTAATAAATTTGGTATCAATGGATAGAGGACTTGCAAGGCTTTCAAAAAATGGTTCAATTTTTATGATTTCACAAAAATGTGAAAAAAATTTTTATTAAAAATTACAAACTTATACATACACATATATATATATATATATACACTCACGGAAAAAAGTATTGGCACAGCAGCCAAAGTTGGTTTCGACCTCAAAAAACGCTAACAAAGAAATAAAATTTTTATTATTTCCTATTTTTGTTACATTAGTACAAGTATTAAGAATACGTTAAAGAAAAAATTACATTAATTCATGGAATGGTTTAACCACATTAATTCGTGGAATTAAAAAAGTCCTATTTTTATGTGGATGGACCTACCGAAACCAAATTTTGCACATTGGTGTCCCACTAAACGACTCATCTTTCAGAAAAATTAAAAACATATATGTTGTAATCCACGCCCACCACTAACGCTAGTTTACAACCAAAAAAAAAACAAGAAAACCAGGAATGGACGAGGATAGGAATTGAGATAACGATAATTTTGTGTTTTTTTGTTATCACTTCATTCAAAAATTATTTTCGCTGGAGTTACAAATGCGATAAACACAAGCAGTATCTCGTTCGAAAGACAATTAAAATACGCTTCAAGTGACATACAATTTGTAGTAGTCTAATAAAAACTAGCTGGTCCAAATTTTGTGCATGTTTTGCGATTTTTTAAAAAATTTTGATTTTCAGTTTTTTACAAAAAATTTAAAAAATCAGGAAAGTTTTATTCTTTTAAAATTTACTCATTTAATTGCAAAGACTTTAAGCGTAATATCAGAGAGATCCGATGAATACTTTATTTTTGGCGGTTTTTTTCTTGTGAAACAAAAAGGATCCAAAATGAAAAACTTGGTTAGGTGACTTAACTATGTGAAAATGACTTTATAGGTCAAAAGGACATTAGAAGGATATATAGAGCTTCCAAAGACTAAACTAATGACATTTGAATTTTAAAAATCCGATGTCAAATAACAAAGTTACAATTAAAAAAAATATTTCCGCGATATTTCGCGGGATAAAAAAAAAATTTTATGGAGAGTGGGACAAAACTCAATTACTCAGATTTTATCGAAAATAAAGTTTTATCGAAAACAGTCGACGTACATATGTACAAAAATACGTAAAAGGAGCATCTTGGGCAACAATATTTTTTATAGACTAGCTACATTTAATATGATATTTTAAGAAAAAGGGAAAAAATGTATCAACAGGCTTCTCAAGAGAAGACGTGAAACAACTCAGATCTGCTTATAAGACCTGGTCCAGAATGGTCCTTAGTTGTTAAAAGTTTAAATGAAAATGCGAATGCTTGAAAATTATGCTCATAGAAAAACTAAGATTTCTTCATCTTGTATTTTGATAAAAATAAATTGTTCTCACTGTTTTCTTTAGCTAAATCATGAAACATACCTTTTTCTTACGTTTCCATAGTTATCCGCATTTTTTTGCAACAAACTTGAAATCTCGCAAAAATCATAATATGTATATATTTACACAAACTTTTTCCAGAAAAAATTTTGTTTTCAAAAGTGTTGACTTTAAATGAGCCTAAGTAACATTTAATGGTGTCTATTGCGTATAGAAGGAGGTTTTCCATAAAATTCAATATATTTCTCACGGAAATGCATGACAGAAATTTCTTTTTGAAACACCAACATTTTTTACTTTTATGTATGGGGGCTGACCAGTGTGCAACGATGTGGACTTAACGAATATTTAATTCACCATAATCCAATTCGTTCCACCAAAGCTACAATGTAGCTGCTACATGACGAAAAATATGAATTCAGTTGCAATCATGACGCAATAATACAGGTGACCTTTCCTTTTTAGTTTTAGTTTAAATACAGAGAAAATGAATTGTGCTTTAAAAGGTGCCTTTGTTTAATGTGTGCATACGTAGGTCCACTCCCCAAACATACATAGATTTAAGTAAAAATTGTCTCGACGAGTTTTGAGTATTTTTTTTTAATTTTCCGTTGGATATTGAAACACCCCCCCCCCAAAATATTTTTCTGTGTGCGCCACTGTCTACGAATATACGTGGATGTACATTGCCAATGTTTGTCAATAACTAGTGATTATGTTTATAAACAAGCAGTGTGGAGACATTTCCCTAAAGGTATGCTGTGGATATTAGCTGAGGTTTGTTATACTCAGCTGTACTAGTACACAGAGTATTATAGTTTTAATCACATAACGGTGGATTGTAACAGAATGAAATAACCGAGATAGATATAGACTTATATATATAAAAATGATCAGGGTGAAAACAAAAATCGATTGAGCCATGTCCGCCATGATGAAAATGGGCGGTGCCACGCCCACTTATTAAGGGGCAAACATTGAAAGTTTTATAGGTCATAACCCAGAAACCGTAGCAGATATATCGACGAAATTTGGTACGCGTAATTTTAAGTACTTAGGAAAATGTTTGGACGAGAAATTGCCAAAATCGATTCACGACCAGGCCCAAATTTATATATGGGAACTATTAAGGGGCCTAATAGAAATATTTTAAGCGATATCTTTATCAAATATAAAGATATGTCATTGACATTTTGTGTCATGAATCCAACTATAGTCATAAAACAAAAAATAGAAAAATGTTGGAAAATGGGTGTGGCACCGCCTCTTTTCAGACAACGGAAACTAAGAGATTTCGGAACCCATAACTCTACAAATAATTAAGATGTTATGACGAAAATCAGTTAACTTGTAGTAATACATGCTCAAAAATTTAGCGAAGTCGGTTTATGACCACGCCTACTTTTTAATAAAGATATTTCTGGAAAACCCTTTGGGAATTTGTAACGTGGCATCTTTGTAATTAGAAGTCATAATGGGTTGCAAATTTGCACTAACAATAATATGTATATTAGACTGGCCGCAAATTTTTTTTTCTCGAATTCTATTAATAAACACTGCCTAAAAGGTGAGGTATGGTATAAGAAATAACGTCCTATTTTTTTATTCAGATCGCACCAAGCTTTGTTGACCCTCATCAAGCTTAAAAGGTTAAAAAATTTTTTCTTTAATTAATTTTTTATTTTTTTATTTTATGAAATTTCAAGAAATTAAGAATAATAAAAACAATATCAATTCAATAAAATGGACTTTTTGTGAGACGGAAATGTCTTACGATAATGTTCAACTACTTGCAGTAGGAATTGTTTATCCTCTTCGTCATACGTTAAGGTACGGTTAAAGTCTGTTATCAACTTAACTGCCCTTTCGGCTGCATCGTTCACCACTGCCAAAGTTTGACATGCCGATTTCGCTTTGCGATAATCATCTTTGGTTTGCCACGTAGAAGGATCCGAATTTATAAATGATGTATTAATATTCAAAGAAATGCTTTCATCGAAAAATGATAACCCAACAATTTCCTCACTCAAGTACCACAAATGGTTTTTAATCTTATGCAACAAGGCATTAGAAACTTCTTTATCAAAATATAAAATGGCATCTTTTATTAATTTGAGATCTTGTGCTGGTGCATCTATTGCATTAATGCATGTAAACCAATATGGAACGTAAATGTTTGTCAAGAAGATACAAATACTGCGAAGGTTTTTCAATTCCGATGAAGTCAATTTGAACTGATCGCGAAACAAAAATATTTTATAGCAATATATGCATTTCGACATGAACCTAGCATGCGATGTTGCTCCGGGTTGGCGTACTTTAGTAAAGTTTGGAACATTTTCTCCAATAAAAAGCAATGACAGTTGGAGAAGCTCCTAATAATCGGACCTTGAACTTTTTGATTTTTCGTACAACCGATACACAACTTCATACAACAGCCCCAAAAACATTGCGATTTCCCGCGCAACATGCTCATGTTGTATAAAAAATTGCAAGGTGTGTGGCTGGCATCATGACGATCGGATAGTGTACGCACACTATTCATTGTGGTTCATGTACGAGTAACATAGTTCTCATAATAAAGCGAGTTGTTGTACTTCACTACAAGAAAACCAAACGAGTAAGGTCCGGTTATACTTGCATAGCACAGCAGCGCACAACATAAGAACTGTCACATACGAAATCTGTTTAATTGGATTTCCGTGTAATCGATTACTCAACGCATAGCGGCACAGGGCACAGCATAGAAGTCTGTTGAATTTTGATTTCTGTGTTATGTGCTATGCGATTTGACATTTGGCAACACGAATGTGTGTGTGCTGAGTATGCGAAGGGTTGCACGCAAGGCTAATTTATACAGGTTAACTTACTAAACAGCTGATTTTTCACTTTTTTCTACTATTTTACTTTAATAATGGTGCTTATATCAAACTGGGATCAATTTTGAGCATGGTGCAATATGATTTCTACAAAGGCGAACTATGATTTTGACAGAAGCACCACAGAATACACAAACAATTTACATGGAGTGTGTATGTATGTATGTACGAATGTCGGGATGCGAAAACTTTTATTAATTAACCATGGTTGCACGTCTATGCGAAGTATAATCAGCTCTATGCGCTATATGTTTTGCGCTGCCCTGCTTTGCAATGCTATGCAAGTATAACAGGGCCTTAACTCGTTTGGACATATGAATGTACTCATGCAACAGTCTACTGACTACTGCTGACTATTTCTGGTAAAACTGTCAAACGATCAGCTGTTTGGAAATTTACTTACCTGCTGGAATAGTTAGACTCATTTCAACATTTGTATCAGCACGTTAAGAGCAGGGTGAAAAACAGCAGCAATGTCTTGGAATTTGATTGTTTTTGCTCGTTAAGTACCGTTATATTCACTTAGCAACTCAAAGCAACGGTACTGATACTTTGTTTTAGGTGTAGAAAACGCAAGAAGGGCTCAGCAAGAGAATTTTTATCTCTCAAAACAGACATATTAAAAAAAATCATGTTCAAGGTTAAAAAATAAAATTTTCCATACATTGGGCTCAATGAGGGCCAACTAGACAACAACGGATCGGGCCAAAAAATTAAGGCCGTCTTTTTAACCCTAAACCTCATATTTTAAGAACTGTTAATATACAAATTTCAACAAAAAAAAAAAATCCATACATGCTGCGGCCAGTCTAATGTATATGCTTAGTTGGATGATTGATAGAAAATTTTAAAATAGGCGTTTCTGCGCCCACTTTATGCAGCACTCGATTCATATAAAATACACCCCAATCGAACAAACGCAAACAAACAATGAAAGCATACAGCTGAGTATCCAATGTTCGATTCCACTCGAACTTAGGCTTCCTTACTTGTTAGTTTTAGTTTAAATACAGAGAAAATGCAATGAATTGAGATTTAAAAGGTGCCTTTGTTAATGTGTGCATACGTAGGTCCACTCCCCAAACATAAATGTAAGTAAAAATTGTCTGGACGAGTTTTAAGTATTTTTTTTTATTTTCCGTTGGATATTGAAAACCCCCCCCCCAAAATTTTTTTTCTGTGTGCGCCACTGTTGTGGGCGTACCGTTGCATTTTCCAACATCATTAAGTGGGTTTAGTATAGAATATACGACGTTTTTGGTAGTTTCCCTCCCAATATTTGGCCATTCTTCCATTGAAGCTGCTTTTAGACTTTGCTTACCACTTTCTAATCCGCCGCTCCAGCTCATCCCACATTTACTTGAACGGGTTGAGGTCTGGGGACTGTGGGAGATGTGGGAGAACATGAGTAGTATTATATGCAAGCCTCATACGTACTTCGTGGGGTGGTATTTCGGGTCGTTGTCGTGTTCGAAGGTGTGTGATGTACCCAAGTTTAACTCTTCCGCGCTTTTTCTGGCATCTTCTTTCAAAATATTGGTATAAACTTGCTTGCCCATTATACCCTCAATAAAAACCAATTCGAACACACCTGCAGTGGACATGCAGCCCCACATTATCACGTTTCCAAGCTTTGTCTGCTGTGCCAATACTTTTTTCCGTGAGTGTATATGTAACAAATTTTATAGAAAAGAAGTAACTTTAGATTGGTCCATGGTATAAAAAATACAGGTATATGCATTGTCATTGTGACGATGTCTTTTTGATTAAAAAGCAGATTTTTGAAGTTTGATCTTATGTCAGTTTTGGAGTGTAGCGATGCCAGACTTTTATTTTTTGAATTCGTAGATTTTTGTTTGAAAGTTTGCGTATTTCAGGAATCAAAGGACAAAAAGAAAAAGGAAAATACTTAGAAAGGGCACTAGTGAGCAGATTTATGGAACTTCCTACCTCTTCGCTTACTCCACAAATCTTCATCCACTCTCCGCGAATAAAGGGTATCGTCGGAAATTGGAAAAATTTTATATCACCGTCTTTGCAGCCATATTTAGTATTATTACTAATAATAATAATATATAATACAATGGCGCTATTATAACTCTGACGAGTTTTATGGACGAGCTTCTCTCCTTTTTTGTTTTTCCTACTAATTGGGTGAACCTACAGTTTTATGCCGGCTCCGAACGGCGAATGCATTTTTTGTGAGAAGCTTTTTCATGGCAGAAATACTCTCGGAGGGTATGCCGTCCACTGCCGAGAGGTGACCGCTGCTCTTAAAAACCCAATAATTGGATTTTTACCAGGGACGTAACGGTTATAAGAGAAATGGGGTAAAAGTCATATTTAACCATTATCATGAAAAAAAAATTTTTTTTGGTCCTTAATAACCATTATAAAAACCAAAAAACCGTTTTGGGCTTGAATAACCGTTATGGCAACCAAAAACCTGTTTTGGGCCTGAATAACCGTTATTCAGGTGTTTATTTTTTTTTTGGTCAGCTATAAAAATCAAGCCTATTTATTTGTCAATATTTCTGGACGATATTGGTATCAAATGAAAGATGTTGAGCAGGGATTGTAGTTTTGATTACCTCGTTTCATTTGATACCAATATTGCTTAAAACATTCCAGGGCATCCGGTCCACTTTTTCACCCATAACTGGGAACCCCACCTACGAATCTTAACAAATACATCTCTATGGAAAAGCCCTGCTCAACACCTTTCGTTTGGTACCAATATCGTCCAGAAATATTGACAAATAAATAGGCTTGATTTTTATAGCTGACAAAAAAAAAAAAAAAAAAATCTTAATAACGGTTATTCAGGCCCAAAACAGTTTTTTGGTTGCCATAACGGTTATTCAAGCCCAAAACACTTTTTTGGTTGCCATAACGGTTATTCAGGCCCGAAACGGTTTTTTGGTTTTTATAATGGTTATTAAGGACCAAAAGAAGATAAAGGTTATTTTTGCGTAACGTTTTCACCACACTAGAAAAAATAACCGTTATTTTCGGTCCCGGATTTTTACTAATTAGAAAAATTGTTTTGGTGTTTTGCTCGGACCGTGGTTTGAACCCGAGACCTCTGGCATAGCAGGCGAGCACTCTACGTACTACACCGCGGAAATATGCAACTCATATTGTTAAAATCTAGGGTACATATTGTTTTGTAATTGGATTGGACATATGTATGTACATTAGATAGGGTTGGTCCCCATACGAAAAAAAAAGTTGTAAAAGTCCACCCCTAAATTTGAAGCTTATGGTGATAGGGTTAAGGGACACAAAAAAAAAATTTTTTTTGATCCCGCGAAATACCGCCGAAATCGTTTTTTTTATTGTAACTGTTATTTTTCATCCGATTTTTAAAATTGATACCTCATTTTTTTTGTATTTTGCAGCTCTACACTTCCTTCTAATGCTCTTTTGAGCTCTGAAGTCGTTTTCGCATAGTTGGGTCAGATAACTTATTTGTATGTCCATGAATTACCCTCTTTGTTTTGCCAAATGAAAGTGCTTCAAAATTCATGACAAAGTTGCCTTTAAAGGGTTTTACTAAATTAATAAACAAAGAAGTTACGTCACTACGAATATTTAATGTAGCTATTATTTAATTTATTTTTTTAAGCAATTCAATATATGTAAAGTTGTAAAAGGCCGACCCTAAATTTGAAGCTTATATTGAAAGGATTAAGGGACAAAAAAAAATTGTTTTTCTGATCCCGCGAAATTCCGCCGAAATGGTTTTTTTATTGTAACTTTGTTATTTAACATCCGATTTTTAAAATTATACGTCATTATTTTCGTATTTCGAAGCTCTATATTCTTCTAATGTCCTTTTGCACTCTGAAGTCAAATAACAAAGTTACAATAAAAAACCTATTTCGGCGGTATTTCGCGGGATCAGAAAAAAAATAAAATTTTTTTCTTTAATCCTCTCAATATAAGCTTCAAATTTAGGGTCGGACTTTTACAACTTTACATATACTGAATTGGTTAAAAAAATAGTTAAATAATTGCTACGTTAAATAACTTCTTTGTGACGTAACTTCTTTGTTTATTAATTTAGTAAAACCTTTTCAAGGCAACATTGTCATGAATTCTGAAGCACTTTCATTTGGCTTTCAAAGAGGATAATTCATGGACATACAAATAAGTTAGCTGACCTAACTATGTGAAAACGACTTCAGAGCTCAAAAGGAGATTAGAAGAAAGTGTAGAGCTTCAAAATACGAAACTAATGACGTAACAATTTTTAAAATCGGATGATAAATAACAAAGTTACAAGAAAAAAACAATTTCGGCGGTATTTCGCGGGGTCAAAAAAAATTTTTTTTTGTGTCCCTTAACCCTCTCAACCAGTGTTGCCACTTTAGCTATTTTGTAGCTAGATTTAGCTATTACTTTCGACGTTTAGCTATAGAAATTTGCGTTTAGCTATTAGCTATTTTCTTTAGCTTATTTTTTAATCAGTTTAGCTATTTTAGCTATAATATTTTTTCTGTAATTTCCTCACTTTTGCACAAAATATTATGTTTTTTTGTTGATTAAAACTTTATAGAATGTACTTACTCGAAGTACATACATATATACGGGCAAGATGTGAAGCAATTTTCAAAGCAGTGTGGAGTCAATTTACAAGACAATATTTCTATACCGGGCATTGCAATATGTGTCAATTTCATTTTAAAAATTTCACACGATTCATTAAAAAAAATTGTTGGATTTATGCGATGCCACTGTGAGCGTTAAAATAGAATGCAAAATGGCCGTAAAACAGCCGAAATGGAATCTTATTGCCTTGCAGTACTCGTATACCCTTTTCTATCAATTGCTACAATGGGTCATATTAATAAAAGCCAAGCATTTGCTTTTGCTTAAAATTTCAGATCTTTTACTCAAATTTTGAAATTTGGTTCATACAAATTAATGTCAAATTTATAAAATCTTGGGTAAATGCATTTGCTTGGTTTTTATTAATATGACCCAATGAAGTCATGTGTTCTCTAATCGCATCAAATTGCCAGATGAATTGCTTCACAGCTTGCCCGTATAGGCACGTCGGGCTAAGATTACCAAACAAAAACTGGTAGTCCGGCATGCCTACTTATTTATTTTAACGCTTATTGGTACATACCCTGCAGTCAAAAACTAGATGGCAGTTAACTATAATATTTAAGCAAATAGATTGACCATATTTTTCTTCACTAAATCAAAAAGAGTGGTAGTGGAAATTTTTTCCTCAAAATCATTAAAAAGCATTTCCACTACTACCAATAAAATAAATTGTAATTAAATATTTTTTCATAAATAGAATTTAGTGGTAGTGGAAATTAATTTTACGAAAAAAATACTAGGTACACTAGATGAATTTTTTTTTTTTAATTTTAATAAAACTTTCACGTTATTCATGCTAGTGGAACGTATGTATATGTTCATGTATGTATGATCCGCTCTGGTAGAGTGCCTATTTTACTTTTATGTAAATTGTGATATTTTGATTTAGTGGAAAAAATTTCGACTACATCTATGTGAATTAATGGCAGCGGAATTTTTAAAAGATCCACTCATCCAAAATTTACTGGAGCTAGAAAATAAGTATCGTTTTAAGTATGTAAATAATTATTTAGCTATTTTTGAAGAAAAATATTTTTGGCTATTAATTTTAGCTTTGAAAAAAATTGTTTAGCTATTTTTAGCTATTTTTTTCTTTTAATCTAGGTATAAGCTCCAAAATATTCTGGCAACACTGCTCTCAACACAAGCTTCAAATTTAGGGGCGGACTTTTACAACATTTTTTTTCGACCCTATCTAATGTACATACATACATATATAGACTGGAATGCTCAGTTGGTATGGTGGTGTACATACATATCGTCGTTTAAAGTGCAAAACCGCGTGACATTTTTGCCAAAAATAAGATTTCATCAAAAATACATTCCTGGCGTCCGTCCCCATCCATTCATGCAACAATTTTGAGATTCACACAATGCAATTCCAAATAATGACACAGCTTCAAAACCGCTTTTTTTAGGGAAATTTTTCGAACCAATACCGCGAATAATAGTTATATTGCTTTATAACTGTACTGTCATTCAGCAGTGAAACAAATTTACTGCAGGGTTGTGTAATTTTTTCAAATTGAAAAAATTTCTTTCAATTCAAATTGAAAAAATTCGTTACTATGAATACCATGGTTACACTTTATTTTTAAAACAAAGCAGTGAAAAATGCCATTAATGGAGGATTTATATCATTTGAGTATGGAAGGCGAAATGTCATAATCTGCTTAATTGTCAGGTGGTTAATATGGCGACGAAAACTTGACGTTTGTTTTACCTGTATACTTATACCATGGATTGGCCTTTGCACAACAATAACGTTTCTTTATTGTATGAGTAAGGAGTTGTACATATGTATGTACGTATGTAGTCGTAGGATTAAAATTTAGGAAAATGTGTGGATTCAAGAAACTTTAAACAAAAGTATATAAATCAATTATATACAGAAAATCTATATATGATGAATTTCATATCAAACCCAATATGCGTTGAACCCGACCCCCTCAGAATTTGATGAAATTTTGCACAGAGGTACATCTTACCTACCCAAACACAACCTCATTTTCAGAAATTGAATTTTCGAAAAATTGTGGGCGTGGCAAGGTATCGAAATATTCAAAAATATTCGAAAATAATCGAAAAATGACGATAATAGGTACTTTTAAAGTGTGATTACTAGGGAACGGCTTTACCGATTTTGAAAAATACAAATTTTGTTTAGAAAGGTCTATTTAATATATATAACATATCTGAAAATTAAAATGGCCTTTTTCTTTATTTTTTTTTTTAATTTATTTAAGTAAATGCATCTCTTGGCTTTCTTATATTTTGATATCACGCGTAAACTAATCAACCGATTTCAAAAATTTTTATACCGTTAGAAAGGTATTAAAATCACCTTTTGAAAACATACACTGTAAAAATTCTATATTACACCTAAAAAAAATTTTCAAAATTTTTTTTTCAAACTGAACTGAAATTTTTTTTTTCAGTGTAATATGTAATACAGAATTTTTACAGTGTATGTTTTCAAACGGTGATTTTAATACCTTTCTAACAGTATACAAATTTTTGAAATCGGTTGATTAGTTTACGCGTGATATCAAAATACAAGAAAGCCAAGAGATGCATTTACTTAAATAAATTTAAAAAAAAATTAAAAAAAAAGGTCATTTTAGTTTTCAGATATGTTATATATATTAAATAGACCTTTCTAAAAAAATTCTTATTTTTCAAAATCGCTTGGTCTTTGAAGTGTTCTCCCAGTTTGAAAAAAAAATTTAGAAAATTTTTTTCAGTGTAATATGTAATATAGAATTTTTATAGTGTGTGTTTTTAAAAGGTGATTTTAATACCTTTCTAATGGTATACAAATTTTTGAAATCGGTTGATTAGCTTACGCGTGATATCAAAATACAAGAAAGCCAAGAGATGCATTTACTTAAATAAATTAAAAAAAAAAAAAATAAAGAACAAGGCCATTTTAGTTTTCAGATATGTTATATATATTAAATAGACCTTTCTAAACAAAATTTGTATTTTTCAAAATCGCTTGATCTTTGAAGTGTTTTTTCAGTTTCAAATTTTATTTTGGAAAACATTTTTTTTCAGTGTACTAAAACAAAAAAAAATGTGTAGTGTATTTTTTTGAAAGCTAATTTCAATACCTTTCTAATGGTGTAAAGATATTTGAAATCGGTAAAACCATTCCCTAGTAATCACACTTTAAAAGTACCTATTATCGTCATTTTTCGATTATTTTCGGGTATTTTCGAATATTTCGATACCTTGCCACGCCCACAATATTTCGAAAATGCAATTTCTAAAAATGAGGTTGTGTTTGAGTAGGTACCTTTATGCAAAATTTCATCAAATTCTGAGGGGTCGGGTTCAAAATGTTCGTTTTTTTCAGCCTTTGATATGAAATTCATCATATATAAAAATGGTGTAAAAAATGTTACTAACCTTATCAGTGAGAACGGCTGGGCCGATTTCTCTAAAATTTTTTCCCAATTGTTCGTATTCTCGAGAAGGTTAATACGGAAGAAAATTTTGGAAAATCCCTCCGGAAAAATCCGAAAATTGGTAAAATCCGTATGTATGTGTGTATGTATGCATGTGTGTCCTTTATAGACTCCCAAAGTAATCAACCGATCTTTATGAAATTTATAAAGTAGATTCATGTGGTGTTAGCGCACATAATAGGGTATATAAATTTTCGAAAATGTTGGAGCTTCCCGGAATACAGGCCTAAATGTGGACTCAGATCGACCCAGCAAGTCTTCGAGCAATATTGGTATCAAATGAAAGGTGTTGAACAGGCATTCAACATAAAGTTATTTTCATTGCGATTGCCGGGTTTCAAGATTTAGGTCAAAGCGTGGACCCGGATAACCCCTGAATGTTTTCGAACGATAAGGTAAGGTAAAGGTAGATAGGTATAGGGATAGGCATAGGGATAGGGATAGGGGTAGGGATAGCGGTAGGGATAGGGGTAGGGATAGGTATAGGTATAGGTAGATATAGGTATAGGTATAGGTATGGGTATAGGTATAGGTATAGGTATAGTAGATAGGGTTGGTCCCCATACGAAAGAAAAAGTTGTAAAAGTCCGCCCCTAAATTTGAAGCTTATGTTGAGGGGGTTAAGGGACACAAAAAAATTTTTTTTTGATGCCGCGAAATACCGCCGGAATCGTTTTTTATTGTAACTTTGTTATTTTTCATCCGATTTTTAAAATTGATACGTCATTATTTTCGTATTTTGCAGCTCTACACTAATGCTCTTTTGAGCTCTGAAGTCGTTTTCACATAGTTGGGTCAGCTAACTTATTTGTATGTCCTTGAATTATCCTCTTTGTTTTGCCAAATGAAAGTGCTTCAAAATTCATGACAATTTTGCCTTTAAAGGGTTTTACTAAATTAATAAACAAAGAAGTTACGTCACTACGAATATTTAATTATGTATATTATATAAAAATAAGTCGCATTTTCCTCCCTGATGATTTAACTCCAGAACGGCCGGACTGAATTAAATGAAATTTTGCACGTAGTTTTCGATTGAGCCCGACATGGTTTATGGCCAATATTATATAAAAATAAGTCGCATTTTCCTCCCTGATGATTTAACTCCAGAACGGCCGGACTGAATTAAATGAAATTTTGCACGTAGTTTTCGATTGAGCCCGACATGGTTTATGGCCAAAAAAAAGTATAAGAATCCGGGAAGGTTTTGGAGATATGCCACAAAATGTGGACCAGGGTAACCCTATAACGGCTTCATACGATATGGGTATCAAATGAAAGGTGTTGACGAGTGCCTGAACAAGGTGTAGTTATTGGTCCCATATAAGACCCCGTATTCGAGGTATTTCCTGAAATATGAACCAGATGTGACCCCAAACGGGTTTTCTACAAAATGGGTATCAAATAAAAGGTGTTGGTGAGTATTTAAAAAAGAGGTGATTTTCAAGACCCTATGCTACCCGTTTTCCGAGATATCGACCAAAATGTGAACCAGGGGTGACCCTAGAAAGTCTGGAGGGATAAAATAGGCATAGGAATAGGGATAGAGATATGGATAGGGGTAGGTATAGGGATAGGGGTAGGGGTAGGGGTAGGGGTAGGGGTAGGGATAGAGATAGGGGTAGGGATAGAGATAGGGATAGGGATAGGGATAGGAATAGAAATAGGAATAGGGATATGGATAGGGTTAGCGATAGGAATAGGAATAAGGATAAGTATAAGGATAGGGATAGGGATTAGGGATGATGGATAGGGATACGGCAACACGGTAATCTAGGACTTTTCCTTTAGGCTTTATAGGAATAATTTTAGGCAGAACAACGTCTGGCGGGTCAGCTAGTTATGTATATTTATTTATCTCATTTCTTTTAACCAATTCAGGATATATAAAGTTGTGAAAGTCCACCCCTAAATTTGAAGCTTACATACATTGAGAGGATTAAGGGACAAAAAAAAATTTTTTCTGATCCCGCGAAATTCCGCCGAAATGGTTGTTTTTTTTGTAACTTTGTTATTTAACATCCGATTTTTAAAATTATACGTCATTATTTTCGTATTTCGAAGCTCTATATTTTCTTCTAATGCCCTTTTGAACTCTGAAGTCAAATAACAAAGTTACAATAAAAAAAAAACTTTTTTCGGCGGTATTTCGCGGGATCAGAAAAAAAAATAAAATTTTTTTCTTTAATCCTCTCAATATAAGCTTCAAATTTAGGGTCGGACTTTTACAACTTTACATATACTGAATTGCTTAAAAAAATTAGATAAACTAGAGTGCTGCCTACTGTCGAAACTCGACAGTCTTTCTAGATGTTTTCTTATACATAACTAAAGTGCAACTATAGTTTTTGTATAATTGCTTTTTGTTGTCACTGTTATCTACCATTTTCTTCCTGTTCCTGTTGATGCTGCTCCTTTTGTTGCTACCGTCGCTGCTACTATTTTGTTGTTGTTGTTGTTGTTTTTGGTGTTATTGTCGTTACTCGTCTTCCAAATTCTCCTACCTACTTCTTTCTTTCTATTTCTGCACTTTTCTTTACTCAATTTATTTCCTAATTATTCTTTCTTATCCTTTTTAGTCCTTGACTTTGTGTTTTTGTTGTAGTGCTTTTGCTGCCTTTTTACGTTTCTACTTCTTTGAAACTACACACCACATCCAGCCAAACATGTTCACAGTTGCATGATAAGTTTGGTGAAAACGTACAAAGTCAGGTATGCTTGCGCATTGATACAGCTCTGTTGTGTGCAAAAGCATGCAACAACAACCACACGGCAATTTTCCAACGACGATTGTGGACGCATTTTCCAACCAATTTTCATGAAAATTGGCGCAGTTCTATTTGAGAGCAATACGTTTCTAATGGTGTGCTTAGTTTTAGTTCAGTAGTTTCGACGGAGAAGATGGAACAAAATTTATGTTAGCGTATTAATAATATAGATAATAGCTACGTTAAATAACTTCTTTGTGACGTAACTTCTTTGTTTATTAATTTAGTAAAACCGTTTCAAGGCAACATGTCATGAATTTTGAAGCACTTTCATTTGGCAATACAAAGAGGATAATTCATGGACATACAAATAAGTTAGCTGACCCAACTATGTGAAAACGACTTCAGAGCTCAAAAGGACATTAGAAGGAAGTGTAGAGCTTCAAAATACGAAACTAACAATTTTAGAAATCGGATGATAAATAACAAAGTTACAAGAAAAAAACAATTTCGGCGGTATTTCGCGGGGTCAAAAAAAATTTTTTTTGTGTCCCTTAACTCTCTCAACATAAGCTCCAAACTTAGGGGCGGACTTTTACAACATTTTTTTTCGACCCTATCTAAGGTATAGGTATAGGGATAGGGATAATGATAGGGATAGGGATAAGGATAGGGAGATTGAGATTGAAATAGTTAGGGATTTAGATAGAAATAGAGATTGGGAGAAGTAGGTTTGTCGCGGCGAATATACAGTGGCGGACAAAAGTCTACATACACCCCCTATTTTTGCTATATCACGGAACCAACAGCATTGAAAGAAAAAGTAAAAATGCAGTTTTATTTCAAACCTTTTCTTAACTACAATAAATAAAAGAAAACTCTATTTTAATAAGAAATTAAAAAAATACTGGCGAAATTCACAAAATCAGTGCTGACAAAAGTGTACATACAGTAAAAAACAAAACTTTTCTCAGACAGAAAACTTATCTTAATTCTCTATTTTATTATTATTTAGTATTTAGTAGGTCCTCCCTTTGCATTAATAACTGCTTGAAGTCGTCGTGGCATCGAGGCTACTAAATTTGTCAACTCCGAAGTGGTTATACTGTTCCAAGCCTCTGTTATTCGATCTTTGAGTACTGCTGTGCTAGAAATCTGGTGTTTTCTAATTTTTCGGTCTAAAATCTCCCACTCATGCTCTATTACATTCAAATCTGGACTTTGTGGTGGTGTGTGTAATTGCCTTGGCGCATAATATAGTAACCAGTCCTTGACAACTTGGGCCGTGTGCTTTGGATCGTTATCATGTTGGAAGATCCAGCCAGCACCAAGTTCCAAATCATCCACCGATGGCTTCAAATTTTCTTCCAACAATGATTTATATTTATAACGATCCATAATACCTTCGATAAATGCTAATTTTCCAACTCCAGATGCCGCAACTGCTCCCCAAACCATTACGCTGCCGCCTCCATGTTTGACAGTTTATACCAATTTTTTCTGATTTCAGTATTTGCTTTCCTCCAAACTTTTGTCCTCCCATCACTTCCAAATATATTGAACTTCGACTCATCTGTGAACAAAACCTTTTGCCAAAAGTCCATTCCCTTTTCCTTATGTTTATTAGCAAATTCTAAGCGAAGTTTTCGATTTTTTTCACTAATAAGAGGTTTTTTGCGTGGTGTTCTACTACGAAAACCGTTATAATTCAGATATCTTCCTATTGTGCGTGCATGTACACACTTTTGTGTCATGTTTTCTAAGTATTCGACCAATTTCGGAGCAGTGACTTGGATTTATGTTCACTTCTTTGAGTATAACGCTTACATCTCTGCGGGATAGTTTCTTCGGTCGGCCAGAACGCGGTTTATTTTCGGTACAACCATTACTTTTGTGGTTTCTAACTATGGTTTGTACTGTTGCGCGACTCAACTTTAAAAGTTTTGCTATTTCACCATATGATTTGTTTTACGATTTGTGTTTTATAACTAAATTTCTGACATCAACTGCAATTTCTTTTCGTGGAGCCATTGTTAATAGTATAACGTGCAAACCAAAACTGATTGATATAACTGAATAGTTGCAAAAATAACAAAATCGATCGAAGAAACAAATAACGGTATTTTACCGTTATCACAACGCAGCGTAGAAGTGTGCACGACAGTAACTTCATGCTGTATGTACACTTTTGTCAGCATTGATTTTGTGAAATTCGCCAATATTTTTTTAATTTCTTATTAAAAAAGAGTTTCATATTGTTTATTGTAGTTAAGAAAAGGTGTGAAATAAAACTGCATTTTTACTTTTTCTTTTAATGATGTTGGTTCCGTGATATAGCAAAAATAGGGGGTGTATGTAGACTTTTGTCCGCCACTGTAGCTATAACTTTTAGTCATAGAATAGAAAATTTTTTATTATTCGCAGTCATTAAGATGGACTCAAAGATAATGGTTAGCAATACGGTAATCAAAGACTTTTCTTTAGGCTTCATAGGAATGAATTTTAGCGGAACAACGTCTGCCGGGTCAGCTAGTATATATATATATATGAATGTATAAATCTTTACATATAAATCATTATGTAGCGTACAATACTGTTATATGTTGTGCAAAAGTAGAATGACCAGTTTTTCACTGTTCTCTTCGTTACACATTTTACTTTTATATAACATACTTTTATATAACAAATACCCGTCCCGCTTCGCAGCGACAAACAAAAGCCTTTATGTTATAATGGGTCTCTACCTTTACCTTTACCTTTATCGGGAACCCATCACCATCCGAGCTCACTACTTGAACCATTTCTGGGAAACCGACTCAAAAAATAACAATGAAAATATCTGTATGTTGAAGCCCTGCTCCGCACCTTTCATTTGATACCAATATCGCCTAGAAGCATTCGAGGGTCATCCGGGTCCACGTTTTGACCCATATTTGGGGACACGGCCTAGGCATCGCAATGAAAATAACTCTATGTTGAAGGCCTGCTCAGCACCTTTCGTTTGATACCAATATTGCTCAAACACTTGCTGGGTCACTCTGGGTCCACATTTGGGCCTATATTCCGGGAAGTTTCCACTTTTTCGAAATTCTATATACCCTATTATGTGCGCTAGTACCACGTGAATCTACTGTGAAAATTTCAAAAAGATCGGTTGATTACTTTGGGAGTCCATAAAGGACACACACACACACACACATTCATCTTTATATAATCCCTGCAAAAAAATTTTTCAACTTGTATACCCGAACGGGTACCAATGTAGATTAATCACTAACATACCGAACGGGTACAAATGTAGTTCAATCGCTTTCATCCCGAACGGGTACAAATGTAGATTAATCGCTTTCATCCCCAACGAGTACAAATGTAGATCAACGCTGTCATCCTGAGCGGGTACAAATGTAGATCAATCGCTTTCAGTACGAACGGGTACAAATGTAGCTTTTTCCAAGTTGTTAGCCAAGGCAATTTTTTGTTACAATCTTTAAAAAATTGTAAATGGTCATGCATATTTAAATAAAAATTATATAATGTTTTACTTTCTCAATAAATAAATAAAAAAAATTTAAGTTTTGAGTATGCATTATATGAGCGTAATGTAAAGAATTTTTTCATAAGATATTTTAGGCAACATTTTGTTAAAATTATTATTCATCATTGTTATTAAAAGAAAGAGTGTTCAATTCGTTTTACCGGTTGTTCTACAATTTTTTAAATACATTGCATATTTTTGTAAAATTTCTACATTTAAGGAATCTAGATTTGTACCCGGAATGAAAGCGATTAATCTACATTTCTACCCGTTCGGGATGAAAGCGATTAATCTACATTTATACCCGTTAGGGCACAATTGGTCTACAGTAAGTCTACATTTATACCCGTTCGGGAACAATTGGTCAACAATTAGTCTACATTTATACCCGTAAGGGAATAATCGGGGACTAATTGTGGACCGATTGTTCTCGAAAGAGATCAATCCGGGACAAATCTCTTTCGGGATTAATCGCACATTTTTTTGCAGGGTAGGGTACGTTCATGAAAATTTATAATTGCAGCAGTACAGCAACCCCGTTGCTTATTTTGCACTTGCCTGCTGATACTGAGCTGATATATTGCTATAAGAGCATTATTAAAAGTATTTGCAATTAATTTGTGTTATTAAAATTACATTATTGCATATTCCATTAAATATATAGCAATCATGCTTACCCTTCTATTTCTATTTTTTTAAAGCAAAAATTGCAGACACACATTTTCTGTTGCCGATTATTCAAACAAACTGCACGGTTGATGTGTCAAACGAACGTTTGACTTTTGCAGGTGTTGCCACAAACACGCGAAGAACGTGATACTTGCAACACTGCGGTTCTGATTGCCGTCGCGAACGTACCCGTAATTACAATTGACTAGCTTTTCGCTGTTCGCAGTGCAATCAATCCACATACATATGTACATATGTATATACCAGTGATCTGCACAAGCAGCTTGTTTGCCCTTTCAAGCGCTTGAAATTTTTTCCAATCTCTCCCTTGCTTGGTTTGCTTTTAAACAAACAAGCAATAGCTTGTTTACAATTTTTTCAATCTGCTTAAAAGCGAAACAAGCTGATTGAAAAATTTCCAAGCAAGCTCTTGCTTGTTTGTTTAAAAGCAAACCAAGCTAGCGGTTGCTTGAAAAAAAAAATTCAATCATTTTCAAGCAAATTTCAATCAAAAGCAAGCAGGCTGGAGGAGATTTTCAATCAGCGTTTATTTCGCTTTTTCAAAAGCAGATTTTTAAGAAGATCTTTCAATCATTGGATGTGAAGGAATAGGCGCACAGAAATGGAAGATGAACTCAATTCTACCAGTATTTTTCTGCAGATAATTGTAAGAAAATGAAGGACAAAGCCTTTTGTACATATTTAAGCCTGCATATACCCTGCAAAAATTCCTGGCTGTTGACAAATCAGGTCTAAAAAAGGTGTATGCTGGCAGGACTGCTTCTGTTATGCACTCACTCTGTCTACTCCTAACTTTCTAATACATGACATCAACAAAAGAAAATCAGCCTTATTTCAACCCATTAAACATTGAAAAAGAAATTATCAAACGTTTGAGAAAATATTGTTTCTAAAGTTGAGAATCAGCATATATATCATTTGAAAATAAACATATTTTCAAATGTTCATCAAACATTGTTTATCAATTTTAAAATAACTTACAACACATTTGAAAAAAAACTTGTTTCGCATTTTGTACCATTTCACGAATTTCAACATGTCAAGGCTTGAAGGAACGAAGAAATTGTGTGTGTTTGCCAATTTCAGTCAGCGTTCGTTGTTCTACTCGAGCGGTCTTTTAACGGTTGAAATGATGATGGTTGAAAATGATTGTGTGTAATAATGATTCTGTATATCTTACTATTATTTTATTTGTTTGTGGCTTTTTGTGAAGTTACACCAAATTTAATAGAAACATAGTTTGTTTCTCATATTAACATACTCATGTAACTGTACAAAAGGCACCGGAAAAATTCACCCGCACGGGTAAATGAAAAGCATCACATCAGAGTACAAATATATAATACATATATACATATGTACATCTATTTATTCCATTCCATTTCTGCGCTCACAACACGAACTCTCACTCTCACTATCGCTCAAATTTTCTGCACTCTAGGGTACATATATGTAATACATACAAACATCTATTGATTGCATTCCATTTCGTACCACCTTTGAAATAGGTTTGAGAAAATGAAATGAATCAAATTGAGAATCAGCCCAAAATCCCATACTAAAAATGAGCCTTTTTGTTTGAGAACGCTATCAGGGGAAATTTGAGGTGCATTTGATAACAAACGTTTGATATTTGACAATAGGGTTACTTCTCAAATGAACCTCAAATTGAAAATGAAGAAAAATGTTTATTGGGAAGCCTTACGCCAAACAAATTTGCTACCTTTATAATTTTTTGGCATTATTTCATAAGCCTTTAAATGTGCTGTTTAATTCTTAAATAAGGCTAAAATAGTTTGATGGGTATGTCCACAAATTTTGCGACCAGCAGTTTTTATATGTAAATAGTCTTGTCGAAATGTTCAACATTCGACCCAAAAAAAAAGAAAATTTTTATGTATGCACATAAATGTATGTTTATGAGTACGACATTGAAATTCCCAAAGGAACTAAGAAATTATGGAAACAAATAACTAGCGGGAATGTGACAAAAATGCAAGTAGCTTAATTGTCATTAGATTCTCACCAGCTTGTAAGTGGTCAATTGAGTAATCATTCCAATGAAACTACTGCTGTATGTAGTATTATTATAAGTAAATTCACTTTTGAAACATGGAATTTAAAGAAAATCTGCCATCATTGTACCTGAAAGAGTAGGCGCACAGAAATGGAAGATTAACTCAAATCTGATCTAGTATTTTTCTGCAGATAATTGTAAGAAAATAAAGGACAAAACCTTTTGTACATATTTAAGCATACATATACCCTGCAAAAATGCTTGTTGTTGACAAATCAGGTCTAAAAAAGGAGAATGCTGGCAGCACTGCTTCTGCTATGCACTCACTCTGTCTACTCCTAACTTTCTAATACATAACATCAACAAAAGAAAATCAGCCTTATTTTAAGCCTTACGCCATACAAATTTGCTATCCTTATAATTCTGTGGCCTTATTTCGTTATTGGTGGGTATATCCGCAAATTTTGCAACCAATACTTTTTATATGTAAATGGTCTTGTCGAAACATTCAACAAGCCACCCTTTTGTCTCCAAATAAAAGAAAATTTGTATGTATGCACATATGTACATATGCATGAGTGTGTTTTTATGAGTTTTTATGAGCAAAGTGGAATGTCCGGCGAACGTAAATATACCTGCAAAAAATGCGATTTCTCCGGGACGTGTCCGGGATCAATCGCAAAGGAGCATGCGACTAATACAAGTTTACATCCCTTTATATGGAGCGAATTGATCGTATTTATTCGAGCATGTCCTTTGAAGAGACTAATTGTTCAATTTGTATACCCGAACAGGTACAAATGTAGATTGACCGCTTTCATCCAAAGTAGTAAGCCAAGGCTATTTTTTATGAAAATGTCTAAAATTTATAAATTGTTATATATGTATATTAGAAGAAACTTTATAGAATTAGCTTTTATCGTGTAGTGAAATCTTTTAAAAAAATTAAGTATTTTCTGAAAATATTTTAAGTTTTGAGAATGCATTATGCGAGTGTAAAAGACATGTGAAGAATTTTTCAAAGTTTTTAGCCAAGGCTGTTTCTTATAAAATTTCTTTAAAAATTATAAATGTTCATGCCTATTTAAATATTTTACAATAAGTTTTACTTTTGTAAAAAAATCTATTCAATGAATTAAAAATTTTTTAAATAGTCAGTATTGAGTGTATAATTGTAATTGATTTTTCCCGTTCGGTATGAAAGGGATTAATTGAAAGAGTTTTTAGTGCTTAGCACGAAATTTTTATTTTTAATTCAATTTTTAATTGTTGGGGTAAGTGGAAAAAAAATCAACAACTATTTACAGCGAAGGTTGAGTGTATAGCTATTTCACGAAAAACCATTTTCGATCATCAGCACTCTTTTCGGAAGTGGATGCACCGGGGATTGAACCCGAGTCCATTCCAACTTCAGCCGCAATGACCCAACGGATAAACACACTCGGCCATTGAGACTCTGTGCAAGCTGTTGGATTTTCCCCACTTTTGCCTTTTTCATTTTCAACATTAACGTTAGTGTGTATATGCTTTTGCATATATTCTCCACAAACGTGCTGAATTTTTGTTGTAGGCAGTTCGCAATGAACATTGTTGTTGGTATTTATTTAATGTATATACCAAACAACGTTAACAATTTTACTTGAAAGAGTTTTTAGTGCTTAGCACGAAATTTTTATTTTTAATTCAATTTTTAATTGTTGGGGTAAGTGGAAAAAAATTCAACAACTATTTACAGCGAAGGTTGAGTGTATAGCTATTTCACGAAAAACCATTTTCGATCATCAGCACTCTTTTCGGAAGTGGATGCACCGGGGATTGAACCCGAGTCCATTCCATTTTTTTCCACTTACCCCAACAATTAAAAATTGAATTAAAAATAAAAATTTCGTGCTAAGCACTAAAAACTCTTTCAAGTAAAATTGTTAACGTTGTTTGGTATATACATTAAATAAATACCAACAACAATGTTCATTGCGAACTGCCTACAACAAAAATTTAGCACGTTTGTGGAGAATATATGCAAAAGCATATACACACTAACGTTAATGTTGAAAATGAAAAAGGCAAAAGTGGGGAAAATCCAACAGCTTGCACAGAGTCTCAATGGCCGAGTGTGTTTATCCGTTGGGTCATTGCGGCTGAAGTTGGAATGGACTCGGGTTCAATCCCCGGTGCATCCACTTCCGAAAAGAGTGCTGATGATCGAAAATGGTTTTTCGTGAAATAGCTATACACTCAACCTTCGCTGTAAATAGTTGTTGAATTTTTTTCCACTTACCCCAACAATTAAAAATTGGATTAATTTACATTTATACCCGTTCGGGAAAAATCGAGGCCTAATTGTGGACTCATTGTTCCCGAAAGAGATGAATCCGGGATAAATCTCAATCGGGATTATTCGCACATTTTTTTTCCGGGATATGTATTTTGGTCTGTTACAAAAGTAGGTAGAATGCCATACATGTATATACATACATATGTATATTTTGGTTTTTTAACAAAGTAGGTATAGAATACAAAAAGGTTAGAATATTGACGCCTTTGCAAATAGAGGATAGGTAATTACACAAGGCCATTCATATGTACATATTTACATACAAAAATATTTTCCTTTGTTGACAAAAGGATAAAATACTGATGCGTATAGAAAACAGAATGTATATACATACATACATGTGGTATGTGCATACAGACAAATTTTCTTTTTTTTTTGGTCGAATGTGGAACATTTCGACGACAAGACCATTTACATATAAAAACTGCTGGTCGCAAAATTTGCTGACATACCCACTAAAATATTTTAGCCTTATTTAAGAATTAAACAGCACATTTAAAGTCTTCCGAAATAAGGCCAGAAAATTATAAGGATAGCAAATTTGTATGGCGTAAGGCTTAAAATAAGGCTAATTTTCTTTTGTTGATGTTATGTATTAGAAAGTTAGGAGTAGACAGAGTGAGTGCATAGCAGAAGCAGTGCTGCCAGCATACACCTTTTTTAGACCTGATTTGTCAACAACAAGCATTTTTGCAGGGTATATGTATGCTTAAATATGTACAAAAGGTTTTGTCCTTTATTTTCTTACAATTATCTGCAGAAAAATACTAGATCAGATTTGAGTTAATCTTCCATTTCTGTGCGCCTACTCTTTCAGGTACAATGATGGCAGATTTTCTTTAAATTCCATGTTTCAAAAGTGAATTTGCTTACATACAGCAGTAGTTTCATTGGAATGATTACTCAATTGACCACTTACAAGCTGGTGAGGATCTAATGACAATTAAGCTACTTGCATTTTTGTCACATTCCCGCTAGTTATTTGTTTCCATAATTTCTTAGTTCCTTTGGGAATTTCAATGTCGTACTCATAAACATACATTTATGTGCATACATACAAATTTTCTTTTTTTTTTGGGTCGAATGTTGAACATTTCGACAAGACTATTTACATATAAAAACTGCTGGTCGCAAAATTTGCGGACATACCCATCAAACTATTTTAGCCTTATTTAAGAATTAAACAGCACATTTAAAGGCTTTGAAATAAGGCCAAAAAATTATAAAGGTAGCAAATTTGTTTGGCGAAAGGCTTGAAATAAGGCTGATTTTCTTTTGTTGATGTCATGTATTAGAAAGTTAGGAGTAGGCAGAGTGAGTGCATAACAGAAGCAGTCCTGCCAGCATACACCTTTTTTAGACCTGATTTGTCAACAACCAGGAATTTTTGCAGGGTATATGCATGCTTAAATATGTACAAAAGGCTTTGTCCTTCATTTTCTTACAATTATCTGCAGAAAAATACTGGTAGAATTGAGTTCATCTTCCATTTCTGTGCGCCTATTCCTTCACATCCAATGATTGAAAGATCTTCTTAAATCTGCTTTTGAAAAAGCGAAATGAACGCTGATTGAAAATCTCCTCCAGCCTGCTTGCTTTTGATTGAAATTTGCTTGAAAATGATTGAATTTTTTTTTTCAAGCAACCGCTAGCTTGGTTTGCTTTTAAACAAACAAGCAAGAGCTTGTTTGCTTTTAAACAAACTAAGCAGTGCTTAGATTGAAAAAATGCAAACAATCCCAAGCGCGCTTGTAATTGTTAGGTTACAAGCGGCGCTTAGATTGTTTGTTTCGTTGCTTGCTTGTACAAAACAATCTGTTTGAAAATTCAATCTGCTTGTGCAGTTCACTGGTATATACACACAAACACATAGCGACAAAGTGCCAAGTTAGAAGCCAACTCTTCGCTATCCGTCTCACGGCACATTCATAAAATACACAAGACAAGAAACGACAAAAATGTTGGGAGTTACCTTCCGAGCAAAGATAACTAGATACAAAACTCTTGATTTCGTGAGAGCGCTGTCAAAATGCGCATTTTTTATAACATTTTTATTGGTGCCACTCTGTCGAAAACCGAAAATGGGTATTTTAAATATTAATTCTGGGAATTTTTAGGCTTCATTATGTTATTGAAGACTATAGCAATAATAAAATTTTGTTTATACCAAATTAAGATAAGGAGATAACCACAAAAGTGATACACTGGATAGTATGATTTTCCCTCATTCCGAATATTCGTATTCCAAACCCAATCTCAGACAAATTAAGAATAACGCACAAAAAGTGGTGGACAATAATATACATATGTAGTTGGGTGGTATTTTTTAAGAAATATTTTACTCTATTTTGCAATTCTATTAAAATGTGAATATATTGGAACTGAAATATAATAATTTTTAACCGGATATATATATAAATCTACTGAAGAAGCGCTGCCCGCGTTTCATTTCATTAAAATATTTTTTATAATTTTAACTGAAACACAATTTTTTCCAGTTGAAACAATAAACTGCACTGCATACTACACACAAGCAATTCAATTACCTCGGTATTTTTCATAATTCTTTATTATTTCAACCAAATTGGGCACATATAACAAAACATCAAAGTCCAACGAATGTGACAATTTATTTTGGCGTGTTTTCCTTTCTGGCACCTGCAATTTGTACAAACAGCTGATCGGCCTGGTTTTCTGTTGTGTTGATGCTGGCAACAAAGCCACAGAAAACCCGTGGGAAAATCATAAAAGTGAGAGAGTTAAAAAGAGTTTCGTATCAAGTCATCTTTGCTTCCGAGCATCTTTGCTTTCCCTAATGAATAAGATATGGCTTAAATAATGTAAAACAATGTTGCAATGAATTTGGAATAACAGAAGATCTCATTAAATTAATGAAGAAAGAATTAATTTATGAAGAGAAAGAGTCAATTAGTGATGACGACATAATGATAGATATTGACTGTGATATCTAATTTTTTTAGATATAGTTAAGTACATACTATGTATGTATGAATATTTTATTTTTACACAAATTTATGATTTTTTCCTTATATTGCATACAATACTTTTGTGCTTGAATTTGAAAAATAAATTTAAAACATGTTAATTTGAAACAAAATTTTGTAGCCACCATTTTTAGCCACGAACCAAATTTTTTAGCCATTTTTAGCCACAAATTAAATCAAATCTAGCCACCACGAAAATTTTTCGACGGCAACGCTGGTTAGGTACCCATTTTATACCTACGAAGCTGAGCTTTTGCTTTCATATGTCATTTCAGCTGTTAAGCTTAACAGCTGTTAAAACATATGAGCTTACATTCCAATACAGTGTTGCCAATACTTAGTTTAGATCAGTGGTCCGCAATTCTGCAAACAATTGTTTGCGCTCAAATCACACCGACACGTTACGCTCTTTCTTTACTAGATGATTTAGTCGTCACTCAGCAAGTGGCGTAGCAACATCGATAGTGCTTGTCGCTTGTTTGCACGTTGAAAACAATTTACTATGCTACCTAATATCGACGCACGTCGTCAATTTACTATCAAAATTTCTCATACCCACACAATTTCTGTAACCGAAATTGAAGGGCGTGCGTATTAAGCAAACTCGACTCCCAATTATTGTTTGGCTGACAGTTGAAACTAAGCATTGTAGGTGATTATTTGCAAAAAAAATTGACATTTGCTTTTGATATCGTGTATGTTAGGTACATATTCCACAAAATAACAAGATTTTCTCGGATTTTCTATATTTGTCAATTTCTTTATCTATATACGCACGTAAGTCAATTTCGGTTCAACGCATATGGAAAATTTGCGGGCGTGCGTCAATTTGAGGCTTGCGTACATATATATGTATTATTTACGCATTGCATTTGCCCGATCACAGTTCGTTCGACCGACCATAGCTCTCTCACTAATACAATCTCAATTTCAAATTGCCCAACCCTGGTTGCATTACATATCGTCGTACCATACGAAAACTAACATATTTAAAATTTCTGGCGAAAGCTATCAATAAAAAAATTCTGTACGAAAAGTAGAACATTTGACTTTTGGCCGACGAAAAGTAATAAAATCGACTTTTGGCTGACGAAAAGTAATAAAATCGACTTTTGGCTGACGAAAAGTATCAGTAATTATATACTGTTTTTACATTAAAATTGTTGTTGTTTAAACGAAATTGATAGTTTTCGTCAGCCAAAAGTGGATTTTATTACTTTTCGTCAGCCAAAACTCGATTTTATTACTTTTCGTCGGCCAAAACTTGAACTTTTTACTTTTCGTCAGCCACAAAAAATCTGATGTTAGTTTTCGTATGGTACGACGATATGTAGTTTTATAAAATCAAGAAGGACTGAAATTTATTGATATTTTCAACGGTAGACAAAAACAAGTAAGGAAGCTCAAGTTCGAGTGGAATCGAACATTAGATACTCAGCTGCATGCTTTCATTGTTTGCTTGCATTTGATGGAAACGCGGTGCATTTTATATAAAGCGAGTGCCGCATAAAATGGGCATAGCTACGCCCATTTTAAAAATTCGCAAAGGGTGTTCCAGAAATATCTGTTAAAATGGATGCGTGTTCATAAACCGATTTCTCTAAAATTTTGACCATGTATTACCATAAGTTATAAAAGTATATACACCATGTTTCGTCAAAATATATCAATCATTTGTCGCGTTGTAGGCTCAGAAATCTCGTATATTCCTGCTTCTAAAAGGAGGCGCACAGTGGCATTTTTACTCAATTTAGACGTGAATAATTCAATTTTGTTGTAAAAATTTCAAAACTTTTGTATGCAGTTCGAATGGCAGATGATCACTGCCGCCAACGGCTTTTGTTAAATTCTAATCTGTTGTTGTTTTAGCCACCAAGACGACACTCCCCGAAGGTTTTGGGGTGTAGGGAAATGACAGTCCTTTGCCGGATTAATCCGATATGCTCGGGTACTAATCCCTTCTGACACTAGCCCGACTGTCGTGCGAACGATTTTCTTGGCCATTATAAACCTTCTAGGCCGGTAGATTTTAGTCGCCTCTTACGACAGGCATTCCTTACAGGGGTCTTCCATTCTAACCTCATTTTTCACGCTGTAATCAGCTGTTAAGGTGTGCATTTTAACTGTGATATTTTTTATACAAGAGTACACATATAATTAAGTCAGTTTAAAATTTAATAAGAAGAGTTAGGTCAGTGAAATTTAAAAATATGTACTACACCTTTTCAAGTCCATAATTAGAATATGTAAGATTGTATTGAGAACATGTAGATCATATTGAGAAATGTAAGTTCAAAATGAGGAAACCGAAATTCAAATGCGAAAGTATAAATTCATATTGGGAATGTATAAGTTGATATTGAGAAATATAAATTCCTATTGAGAATGTGTAATTTCAAATTGGGAAATGTAAGTTCAAAATGAGAAAATCCAAATTCTAAACGAGGTTACATTTCCCAATTTGAACTTACATTTCTCAATACGAATTTACATTTCTCAATACGATCTTACATATTCTCATTATGGACTTGAAAAGTATAGTTTAGGGTAGGAAAATGTGTGGATTCTTATTTGCAACAATCTACAAGTTTTTGTGTACGTTTAGTACGCAGATGTTGCGTTGTGAATACGCGTTCCTTTATTTGTATATAAAAAATAGGAAGCAGTGAAATTAAAACTTTCCCAAAGTTTTGAATTAGGCATGGGTAACACTGCGCTGCGCCGCGCAATTGCGCTGGCGCCAACCCTGTTATGCGCTTACTCCGATTTGGAAAATGCGCCAACTCAATATAGCGCCAACTCAATGTAGCGCCAACTCAATGATGCGCTATTGCAATATAACACTCACCCTTATTACGGTTGTCGTCGTCGACACTCACTCGACGCTGTCGGCGACGACCTATCAAAATCGGTATTACGTATGGTAAAGTCGATAACTTGTGACAACTATCGAAACATATTTGGTATCAGCTAAGTCGACGTCGACGGTCACTCGTTGCCATTTTCGTCGACGCGCTGTTTAATGGTGACAAGAAGAAAATTTAGTATGTATGCATTTTTGTTTTTAAAATTTTATTACGGGAGTGTTAAAATTAGTAGAACTAACATCCGCAGAATATTTCCTGCTAGTTTTATTGAAAAATTCCCACTAGTTTAAAAATAAATTCGGTGAGCGCACATACCGAAGCCGACCCAAAGGTTTTCAATGGGGTACGATACCAACTAATTTTTTACAACATTGAGAAGCAATCACCATTAAATTGAATGCCTTGGCACCTCCTTTAATAAAGATTGAGGAGAAAACTAATTTATTAAATATTTATGTACATACATACATATGTATACATATATGTATTTCAACTAAAATATTTTTTCTTTTATTTATTAATTACTCGAGCACTTCATTGCTATGTTCATCGCTAAAACTTGATGAATCATATGCAAAATGCATTTATTATAAAGAAATAAATTATCTAAATAGCACAGATTAAAAATACGGAAAAAAATGCGCACAGATTCTAAATAAAATCAAACAGCTAGTGCAGAAATTATAGTGATGGTACTTTCGTCATTCGGTTTACCGATAAACAGTCGACGTCGTCTCAATACGCTTAGCTAATACCGATTTTGCGTCGATGTGACGACGACGTCGAGACGACGTGATGTCGACTGAAAAGCGACAACGACAACCGTAATAAGGGTGACTGACTCAATTTCGTGCGCTAACACCAGCACCAATATAGCGCTAGTGTAAATTGGCACCACCACAAAGTCAATAACAGCACAGCGTATATGACACCGTCACAATTATGTATGCTAACGCCAATACCGAACCATCGCTAATACGAAAGGGTATTGATATTTTACTTTCACAACTAAAGAAGACAAAATTGACATTATCTGTGAATAGGAGAGCCGCTGTGGTGCAGAGGGTAGAGTGCTCGCCTGCTATGCCAGAGGTCTCGGGTTCAAACCACGGTCCGAGCAAAACACCAAAAAAATTTTCTAATTAGTAAAAATCTAATTATTGGATTTTTTAAGAGCAGCGGTCACCTTTCGGCAGTGGCGGCATACTCTCCGAGTGTATTTCTGCCATGAAAAAGCTTCTCACAAAAAATGCATTCGCCGTTCGGAGCCGGCATAAAACTGTAGGTCCACCCAATTAGTAGGAAAAACAAAAAGGAGCACACCTCGAATTGGGAGAGAAGCTCGGCCATAAAACTCGTCAGAGTTATAATAGCGCCATTGTATTATATTATTATTATTAGGAGAGAAAAATATAATACAAAATAAATAAAAAAATGTAATTCTACATATGTCAGCTGAGTAGGACGTGTTTTTGCGCGCTCTTTGAATATTTGAATTTTTTTTCCTAATAAAAGTTATTTAATTTGCGTTTGACTCACACTACGCAGAGAATTGACCACAGCCCAGGCGCAGGTATGTACTCTTGAAAGTAGTGTAGCTGCCACTGATCTTATTATCACTGGCATCCCTCAAGTTACTAACGAGAGTTTGCCTGAAATATTCGCCAAAATCTGCAGAGTGACGGAGCAAAAAACTCCACCACTACGAGATGTATTTCGTGTGCGAAGTGTGAGAAACAAAGAACAAAAAAGCTCCAACAACAATAATGCGTGTCCAATTGTCGTGAAGCTCTTCTCTGCACCTGACCGCAATGTTCTTTTGAAATCGATTGCTGGGTTCTGTAAATCGAGGAAGAGATCACTATCGCTCTCTGACATTGATCAACCAGGCTATGGCTCTGTTTATCTGCATGAAAGTCTACCGAGTAAGCTAAGAGAGGTGATGACTAATGCATCTGCCCTGAGGCGACAGAAGAAGTTGGCGTCGGCCTTCTCGATTCGTGGCAGAGTATATGTACGTCTGAAGCAGGGGGACGAGGCGAGAATGGTGAGCAGCATGACAGAGCTAAATGCAATGTTTAAGAAATGAGCGCAGAAATAGATAATATGAAATTATGTATGTATGGCAGTATGAAAATATGTATTGTGTTAAATTTATTCTATGCCAGTGTATCTGCTATATATTTATTTTTATGTTCCATCTTCTACATACCTAATTTTCTCTTTCCTATATTTCAAGCTCTTCTCCTTTATCTCTTAGTTTACAATCACACAAACAGTATTGCTTTTGTTGTAGTATATCTTTTGTTACCACGACTTGTATTCGTTCCGTCAACATCATATGGTATTAATACCCGGTAGGAAATCAGCCTCTAGCATTGGCGAAAGCCACAAGACATTAATAAACATATTATGCAAGCAATCTTCTGGACTAAATATTGTGCATTTCAATGCACGTAGCTTAAATAATGAAAAGCTGGACTATGTTCGTGATGTTTTTCTAAACTCAAGTGTTGATATTATTTGCGTCTCCGAAACCTGGTTTGCTTCCGATATAAATGATTTTTTTTTATAGTATCCCAAACTATAGTCTTACACGTCTTGACCGAACAGCAAAAAGAGGAGGTGGTGTTGCTATCTATTGCAAAGTAAATTTAAAAATAAGAGTTTTAGCTACATCTGAAAATAGTGGTACGGAGTTCATCATAGCAGAAGTTTCTGATAATCTAACAAGAGTATTAGTATCGTGTGTGTATAACCCCCATAAATACTTATTGTTAGATTCGTTCTTTGCAGAGTTATCTTTGTTAGTGATTGATTATGAGCGTTATGTCATATGTGGGGACTTCAATGTTAATATTTTTGTTAATGACTCTTATACAAATAAATTGTTTGATCATGTTTCAGCTGCAGGTCTTATGGTTGTAAATAAGTACTTGCCAACAAGATTTTCTGTTAATTGTACCCCTAGCCTGCTAGACTTGATAATTACCTCTAGTCCATGTCACATTA
The DNA here is from genome assembly GCA_960531455.1 of Urophora cardui. Classification (NCBI taxonomy): domain Eukaryota; kingdom Metazoa; phylum Arthropoda; class Insecta; order Diptera; family Tephritidae; genus Urophora; species Urophora cardui. The sequence continues at coordinate 71,877,181 of OY482671.1, read as the reverse complement.
TAAAACTTGACCAAATTAGCTTTATATCTGACCATGATTTGATGTTCTGCACATTAGATGTTATGTTTAATCGTCCTATGACTATAACTACTGTGTATCGTGATTTCAAATGTTTGGATATGAATGAACTATGTGTTGACTTGGCAAGTGTGCAGTGGAGCTCATGTTGGTTACTTGCTTCCGTGGATGAAAAAATAGATTTTTTGAATGATAATCTTAGAACCCTATATGATAAGCACGTTCCGTTACGTAAAGTTCGAATTGTGAATAAGTCTTGTCCCTGGTATAATAATAAAGTTAGATCTGTGATAAAAGCGCGTAATAAATTATACATGAAATGGAAAAGGACTAACACAGAATATGCTTGGGATCAGTACAAACGTGCGCGAAATAGTGCCACCTTGACTATACGAAAAGAAAAACAACGGTATTGTGACAAAAAGCTAAATCCATCATTACCGTCAAAAGTGTTATGGTGCAATTTGAGAAAGCTTAATGTGCATGGAAGGAGTAAATCTGAGTGCCAGGTTGATCCAAACATTCTCAACAACTATTTCGTTAGGTCAGGTCAGGATGGCAATAACTCCATACACAGTGTATTAATGGGTCCTGCTGCAACAATGGAATCTTTTCAGTTTAGGGCAGTGACAGAAGATGAAGTTATTCGATCTCTTATGGGCATAAAGTCGGATGCTATTGGAGAAGATGGAGTGTCCTTGAAATTTGTAAAAATTGTGTTGCCATTTATTATAGGAACTCTGACCCACATTCTAAATCACTGCCTTACAACATCGTGTTTCCCAACGGTGTGGAAAAGAGCAAGGATAATTCCTGTCGCCAAAAAAAACATTGCTAAAGAACCAGGAGATTTTAGACCCGTTAGTATTTTACCGTGTTTTGCAAAATTATGCGAGTCGTTAATGGCTGCACAAATCTCATTGTTTGTGAAGGAAAATAATCTATTATCCCCACTTCAATCCGGATTCAGACCAAAGCATAGCTGTTCTACCGCTATGTTAAAAGTTCTGGACGACATAAGAGAATATTTTGATAATGGTGATCTGACCCTTCTTTGCCTTCTTGATTTTACAAAGGCATTTGACTCTGTCAATCATACTCTTCTTTGTAAGAAACTTGGGTATTATTTTGGATTTTCTGCCAGTTCCGTTAAACTTATATCCAGCTATCTTGCTGATAGATCCCAGATAGTCTCATGTGGTGGTTCTACGTCTAAACCCTGTTTTGTTAGTTCCGGTGTGCCGCAAGGCTCTGTGCTTGGTCCTCTTTTGTTTAGCCTTTTTTTAAATGATGTATTCTCTGTTTGTCAACATGTTACTATTCATGCTTATGCCGACGACATTCAGTTGTACTTATCTAACCGTATTGGCCTTGTCGATGATTTATGTTGTAAAATAAATAGTGATTTGTATGCAATTTCCAAATGGGCTAGTGATAATTATCTTTGTCTTAATGCTGAAAAATCGTACGTCTTACCTATTTGTAACAGTTCTGTCCATGTGGAGGATATCCCTGAACTATTTGTAGGGGAAAGTGTGCTTTCTTTTACAAACAAGGCTAAAAATTTAGGTTTTATAATTAATTCCAAGCTTAGCTGTGCTGATCATGTAGATAAAGTTGTATGTAATGTCTACTCTATGTTACGTAGGTTAAGAATGTCGGCAACCTATACACCAGTGGAAGCGAGGAAAAAGTTGGCTATTCAACTTATCCTACCGCATGTTACGTATTCTGAGCTTGTTTACAGCCAACTTGACTCTTCCTCGCGGAAAAAAATTAATCTTGCTTTCAATAATATTACTCGCTATGTGTATGGCCTAAAAAAATTTGATCATATCACTCCTTGGAGGGACAATATTTTGGGATGCAGTATCTTTAAGTATATCGAAGCCAGGAATTGTATCTATGTTTTCAAACTTATCGAGTCAAAAACGCCGAGCTATTTGTATGATAAATTAAAGTTTACAAAGTCAAGAAGAGGGCACACATTGATCATTCCCAAATATTGTTATTTAACGTCTGCAAGGCTATTCTTCGTTAATGCTGTGAGGCTGTGGAACTCAATGCCTGATTCCGTTAAAGCTGGTTTGAATGGAACGAACTACAAAAAGGTCATCCATAATTATTTTAGTGCGGAAAGCAATGTGATTGCCTCTTAACACCTATTTTTATATCTCTCTATCTTCTCTCCTTGTCTATCCAATTTGAACTTTTTCTTTTTCGTTTTACTTATTTGTCTATAATCTTGATATGTTTAAGTTTAGTTTTATTGTTAGCTTGTAGCTTAAGATTTGAATTGTAATATGTACTTGTAAAGATGATGTACTATAAAAGACCGTGTCTTATTGTGCAACCACATAAAAAATATACAAATATACAAATATACAAATGCTATTTATTAGCATATAGTATATTTTTGTTACGCATGGTAAATGGTAAGGGGAAATTTCGATATAATGCGCCCGGACCCGGAATCTTTCTTTTTAATAGGGTGGAGCCGACCCTCGTATTTCATAATGAGGATGCCGAAAAACGAGATGCCAGCATATTTTCACAAAAATACGCAAATTATTTTTAAAATTAAATTTAATTGTGGCACAATTATTCTGCCAGAGTGTATGTAAGCAGAATTGCGCCAAAAGAAATAGAACGGGTATAGTAGACAGTAAGAATCGAACAAGTGTTATTTATCGATTATTCCATGGCAATTGCGCTAAAGGTGTTATTGCGCCAGAACCGTGCGCGGCGCCACGGTTGGCGCTGGTGTTATTGTATCAGCGCCAAAAAAATTGCGCCATTACCCATGGCTATTTTGAATTAAGCCGCATTAAAATACAGAGTTCCTTATTGTTGGTAAACTCCTTTAATTCCTACATATATTCCATTAGGATTCTTCTGCCCCGATCTGCCCCCGCGATAAATAAAGTCGACAACTGGGAGAGGGTTATATGAGGTGTAGGTTAGAGAACGCAACCAAAACTAAAAATATAAAGCCTTTTTGGACTAGATCTGCAACAAGTTAGGTTTTGAAAATACTTATAAAGTGAAAACTACTTCGTTGCGGCCTTCAATTCTTAAGGTAGAAGAAGAAATTGGTCACTTTAGTAATGATATGCACTTGACAATGATTGATGGCAAGGCTTTGGTGTTGTTTGTGGCCGGGACATTAACGAATCTTTGTATAAGTTTGGATTATACACTTTGCGTGCTTATATAAGATGTAGAGGATATATTTTTAATAGCGGGTATCGCCTCAACATTCGCGAAAGTTATAAGCGACGAACATAAAGCCATATTCCAAAGTGGCATCAAGCGTTTAATGTAACTCATGGTAGACACGTCCAAACAAGGTTTTGGCACATCCAATGATGGTAATACAGCAAGCAATTTTTTTTTTTGAAGAGTATAGCTTAGCTACTAGCGCCACTGTAGCCCGTTTCTGTAACCTTGCGATATGAATTATAACGCAAAATACAACCCTGTTTCATATTTATCGCAAGGTAGTGTTTCTGTAAGTGTGGTGATTTTTGGTTTTCGTTATTTCTTGCGATATTCATATCACCAGCTTTGAGGGTAGTGAAAACAGATACATTTAAAAATAATGAGTGAGGTTTGTATTAAATTTCTTGCAGTTTTATTTATTACATTAGTTTGTGTTTTGTAGAATAAAAGTATAAGTGGGAAGATTTCCAAGTTGCAAAAAGTGAAGTTCATGGAAGTTATGAAATCCAATAAATAAGTGGCGATGGGAACATTTAGTGGGCTGAACAGTGCCTAACTCGCAGAGCTTGCGGAACAATTGAAAAAGGTAATAGTTAAGTGAAAAAAGAATGTATGTATAAATACGTGTGCATGACAAGACGAAAGACTGGCACTGTTTTACCTTATCGTTTTCGTTTTTTATTATTTTTAAATCACATACACAATACCTGTGTTCAATAACAAAAAATTGTTACGAGTTTTTCTTAAAAAGTGTCATTTTTATATGGAGATCTGTAATTGGTAAAAATTTTTTGTTATTGAACAGAGCTAATCTTAGATACTGGATATTTAGTTTTTTTATTATTATTATTTTATTTATTTTTTTTTTATTACATATTACTTTATTTATTTTTTTTTATTATTATTTTATTTGACTTTTGATATCGAATAAAAATAAATGAAGTGAAACGGTAACGATTCGTTTTCGAACCCTTCTTCCTCGGTTCAACAAACCATCATTTGGACGGCCTTTTTCGAGAAACTCTACTTCAACGAAATTTCCATTCCCATTGATATCGGGAAAACCTAATCTATGTTTCAGCCTAAAATTGTGTAGCGTTAAATATTAATATTTGGCAACGAACGCGCACTTTGTTCACAATTTTTCGTTGGGAATGACAAATTTTTCGATTGTTCCAGCGATATGACGACAACTCACCATTATCATATCGCAAGGTGAATTCATGCGTTACAGAAACATTTTACATATCGCAAGCGATACGAGCCTTGCGATAACATTTCGTTCGTTATTATAACGCAAGGTTACAGAAACGGGCTACTGGTGTCCATGAGGAACGCATTCGAAATTTTGGTGTTATCCTCAACTGCATATCGAGTGACTTTCCTATTGCACACGAGAAGTTTTCTTAATATTGCGAAAGTGCTTCTATAAATTATGTTAAGTGTCAAGTGTCCATAAAATTTTAATTTATGGCGATGCAATTATAAATTCGTTTTCACTGCATATGGGAATGCCGTCGGAAGAAGCATTGTAGGCCCGTAATAAAGATACATATTAGACAGCATCATTAACATACTAATACGAGGAAATCAATCCGCTCAAGAACAATGGAAGATCTGATGCATGCGTTGCTCTTTATTCAGATCCGATTATATCTTCGCTGTCTAAAATCCGCAGGCATACGCATAAAAGATAAAGTTATTCAGTTATTTCGAAAATACTTCTTCGTTTCAAATCAAAACATTAAAAAAAAATTCATATCGATTTTTTTTTAAAAGGCTAAAATTTTGAGTTATGTCTTTTTTGAATATATGCACGAAAACTATTGAATTCGTGTCCAGGGGCCCTATATTTACTAATACATCAAATTTGAATGAATAATATTCACTTTTCAGCGTTTTATTAATTTTTCGCGTCCAAATTGAATAAAAGTGCCACTGTGACCCGGTGCTACGCCCATTTTCAAAAATTTCTGTGTGTTTTGTTTTATGTGTTTAGTTGGACTCATGCCACAAAATTTTAATGAATTATCTTTATATTTGACAAGGATATCGCTTAAAATTTGTATATTAGGCCACTTTATTTGCCTAAGTAAGCACATCAGGCGTACCAAATTTTATCGACATATCTGCTACGGTATAATATAGATAATCTATATATATATATAAATCAAGCCTATTTCTTTGTCGCCGGTTTTCGCCCAAACGCGTGGAGGGATTTTGACCAAATTTACACACCAGCTGAGTACTTTGCCCTAGATCATGGCTCGACAAATTTGTAAATGCAAGTGTATAAGTGAGAGCGCTTTGATCGCTACCCTGCAAAAAATTCGATTAATACGGGACGTGTCCGGGATCAATCGCAAGGGAGCATGCGACTAGGACAATTTTACATCCCTTTATATGGGGCGAATTGATCGCATTTTTTCGAGAATATCCTATGAAGAGACTAATTGTTCAATTTTTATACCCGAACGGGTACAAATGTAGATTAATCGCTTTCATCCAAAGTTGTAAGCCAAGGCTATTTTTTATGAAAATGTAAAAATTATTGTTATAAATGTTAGAAGAAAGTTTATTCGATTAGCTTTCATCCTGTAGTGAAATCTTTAAAAAAAAATAAATATCTCCTCAAAATATTTTAAGTTCTGAGAATGCATTATGCGAGTGTAAAATACATGTGAGGAATTTTTCAAAATTAGCCAAGGCTATTTTTTAAAACAATCTTTAAAAATTATAAATGTTCATGCCTATTTAAGTAAAGATTATACAATAAGTTTTACGTTTGTAAAAAATAATAATAATCAATAAATAAAAATTTTCTTACATAGTCAGTATTGAGTTTATAATTGTAATTGATTTTCCAATAGGAATTTTTGGTAACATTTTGTTAAAATTATTATTCATTATTGTTATTAAAAGAAAGGGTGTTCAGTTTTACCTATTATTATACATTTTTTTAAATTCATACATTGAATATTTTTGTAAAATTTCTACATTTAATCAATCTAGATTTGTACCCTTTCGGGAACAATTGGTCTACATTTATACCCGTGCGGGAACATTCGGGGACTAATTGTGGACCGATTGTTTCCGAAAGAGATGAATCTGGGACAAATCTCTTTCGGGATTAATCGCACATTTTTTTGCAGGGTATGGCGAACAAACATACATACATGCATATATGTACATACGTACATGCAAATTTTTAACATTCGCTGCGCAAACATGCGATAGCCACACACGATGTTGTTTGGCCACTTGTTCAGCGACGACTAAATAATTTTTTAAACAAAGAGCGCAACCTGTCTGTGTGAAGAGCATAACTTGTTTGTCTGATCTTAAGATCTATGAAATGCCGAGGTATGATCTGGGACAAATCTCTTTCGGGATTAATCGCACATTTTTTTGCAGGGTATGGCGAACAAACATACATACATGCATATATGTACATACGTACATGCAAATTTTTAACATTCGCTGCGCAAACATGCGATAGCCACACACGATGTTGTTTGGCCACTTGTTCAGCGACGACTAAATAATTTTTTAAACAAAGAGCGCAACCTGTCTGTGTGAAGAGCATAACTTGTTTGTCTGATCTTAAGATCTATGAAACGCCGAGGTATGATCTAGGGCATACCTCGGCGTTTCATAGATCTTAAGATCAGACAAACAAGTTATGCTCTTCACACAGATAGGTTGCGCTCTTTGTTTAAAAAATTATCTAGTCGTCGCTGAACAAGTGGCCAAACAACATCGTGTGTGGCTATCGCATGTTTGCGCAGCGAATGTTAAAAATTTGCATGTACGTATGTACATATATGCATGTATGTATGTTTGTTCGCCATACCCTGCAAAAAAATGTGCGATTAATCCCGAAAGAGATTTGTCCCAGATTCTTCTCTTTCGGAAACAATCGGTCCACAATTAGTCCCCGATTGTTCCCGCACGGGTATAAATGTAGACCAATTGTTCCCGAAAGGGTACAAATCTAGATTGATTAAATGTAGAAATTTTACAAAAATATTCAATGTATGAATTTAAAAAAATGTATAATAATAGGTAAAACTGAACACGCTTTCTTTTAATAACAATAATGAATAATAATTTTAACAAAATGTTACCAAAAATTCCTATTGGAAAATCAATTACAATTATAAACTCAATACTGACTATGTAAGAAAATTTCTATTTATTGATTATTATTATTTTTTACAAACGTAAAACTTATTGTATAATCTTTACTTAAATAGGCATGAACATTTATAATTTTTAAAGATTGTTTTAAAAAATAGCCTTGGCTAATTTTGAAAAATTCCTCACATGTATTTTACACTCGCATAATGCATTCTCAGAACTTAAAATATTTTGAGGAGATATTTATTTTTTTTAAAAGATTTCGCTACAGGATGAAAGCTAATCGAATAAACTTTCTTCTAACATTTATAACAATAATTTTTACATTTTCATAAAAAATAGCCTTGGCTTACAACTTTGGATGAAAGCGATTAATCTACATTTGTACCCGTTCGGGTATAAAAATTGAACAATTAGTCTCTTCATAGGATATTCTCGAAAAAATGCGATCAATTCGCCCCATATAAAGGGATGTAAAATTGTCCTAGTCGCATGCTCCCTTGCGATTGATCCCGGACACGTCCCGTATTAATCGAATTTTTTGCAGGGTAGCGATCAAAGCGCTCTCACTTATACACTTGCATTTACAAATTTGCCGAGCCATGGTTTATATCAGGGGTCTTCGTTTCATAGCACTGAGGTGCAACGCTCAACTCACACAGATTGTTATACTCTCTCGTTTTGTCGTAGTAAGAGCCAGTGATGCCGAAATTGGGCCTTTCGGACCAAATCTGGTCCGATAAATTTACTTTGGGCTGTTGGGCGGCTAAAATCAATTTTGGTCCGATTTGTAATATGAATATTTTTAGTGGAGTTCTTTTATTGTTAGTGAAACACACTATTCGCACACGGTATATATATTGAAACGGTAATGCCAGTAGGCGGAAATGTCAAATACTGCTTAAGTCACAGGACCAATAAAGCCGCGAACAACCAAATAAACAACTGTGCCAATTGCAAAAGGAAATGACGTATGAGGACCTGATACTTTTTTCTAAAACCGAAAGAAATATGGCGGCCAGCGAACTGACATGACCTTTTAATTGGATCATGCTATTCGCATATCTATTAGAGTTGGGAAATTTAGTTCACTTTGTTGAGCGCGCAATTGGTGAGCGCTCTCTTCAGTGAAATAGTTCACTTTAGTGACTTTGCATAAGCTATCCAGGAGGGAAATCCCAAGAAAGCGTCGTCTGCCGCTGTTAAGAGCCGAGCAAAGCAGTGGCAGATGAGGTGTTCGATTGTCTCCTCGCCTCATCATCTTTCCAGCTTATGCAGCATCTGCGGTAGGGTGCACCTAGCCTCTCTGCGTGTTTCCCGATGAGGCAGTGTCCTGTGAGTACCCCACAAGATTCGAGATGTCATCTCTTCTTAGAGTACTGATGAGATCACTTGTGAACCCATTTCTGCCAGGTTTGCCTTGATGTTCGACATACTGGCTTCTGTTGCCATCTATCGCTTGCTAGTTTATAGACATGCTGTTTAAGAATTAGCTTGTTTGTGGCTAAGTCATACCTATGCCTTATGGAAGAACCTGCTCGGTAGTGCCCTGCCTCGCAAGTTCATCCGCCCTACAATTGCCATTGATATCCCTATATCCCGGGACCTACACGAGGTGCAGACAGGTCTGCTTGGCCATCTCCTTTAGAGATCGGCGACAGTCTAGTGTTAGTTCTAAATTAAATGAGTGGGAGTCAAGATTACTTAGTATGTACATATGTATTTAAAAATAAATATGTAATTCCATTGTAAGTTGACTTCTGATTTTTGGGCCTTTTTTGACGGAATTGGGCGGTAATTTGGTCGGTAAAATTTTTTTCAGTGGCAACACTGGTAAGAGCGCAAAGGTTAGGTGACCATCTACGACCGTGCGACGATTCAGTTGCTTGCGGGCAAGCAAAAAGATAGCAGCGTACACGCATACTTCGTTTTCATACGCTTTTATACGACGTCGCGCAAGCATTGGGCATCATAATGTATTTTTCGTATTGCATTGTGCGACGTGGTATAGCAGCGCATAAAAGCGAAAAATATATGCGTGCACGTTGTTGTCTTTTTGCTTTACCGCAAGCTACTGAACGATGCGACGGTAGTAGCTGGGCACTCAACTAGTCGTTTTTCACTAATACTGCTGCAGTTACTAACACTGCTGCAGTTAGAATTTTGGGGATCTCTGTTTTATATGCAAAACTGTATAGACAAGAGACAGTGATACATACATACGTACATACATACCAATAGCCGTGTTTCACATACGGTGATCCTAACCCAGATAAAAATTTTTGCATGTAAATGCAACAACAAAGATTTCAGCTCGATTAAACCAGATAAATTGCTGGTTCAATTTCTGATCCGCCCTGTTCGATTTGTTTTTTCCGTGCTGATTTGGCAGCACAGTGCTTTTTTGATTTGGCAGAACTGAAAAGTGACATTTGTGTATGTATACATATATATACATATACCCTGCAGTAAATTTGTTTCACTGCTAAATGATCATTGATCATTCTTTGTTGAATATTCATCACTATCGTTTTGCGTTGGTGCAAGCAAGCAAGCTATATTGAAAAACCAAACGAAATACCATCTAGGCGGTTAAAAACCCATGAGCCAGCTTGTATTTCGGTAGGTTTTTTTGACATTTGGCAGCTTTTCTGACAAATTTTTCAATTTGACAACTATAAAACAAATTATATTTAAAATAAAAAATATATGGAAATAAAAATTTCAAATTTGCCTCTTGTAAGCTTCTGCTTTGGCCGTAAGGGGAAAAAAGAAGTCCGGAAGAAAAATTATACTGCGCACTGGCTTATCCTTATAACATGGAATACATAGCTATCCCGCCATTTGAGTTTCATAATTTATTTCAGTAATTTAAATTCAAATTTCCAAAAAAAATAATTTTTGAAATAGTTATTTTCATTTAGTTTGAAGCTTAAAGTCAATCAAATTGTTTTTGAGGGAGTATTTGTCTCTTTTCAACGTACAGAAGAATTGTTTTTGCGCTATTATAACTCTGACGAGTTTTATGGCCGAGCTTCTCTCCCAATTCGAGGTGTGCTCCTTTTGTTTTTCCTACCATTGGACAGTTTTATGCCGGCTCCGAACGCAGTCATATAGGCATGAGGAAAGCAAACCATTTATTTGAAAAAATTCAGCAGCCTTTATATGAAAGCATTCACTGATGCCTCCTCATGATGAATTTCATCAGTGATTCATAAAGGATTCATTTCAGATTTTTACTGCTGGGTATATGTTGTATATATTTCTTCTTCTTTTTAGTTCTTTGCAAGTGCAGCCAATTTTCATTATGAGCCGGATTGTTTCAGTAAAAATTTATCTTAACCCAGACCCAGATGTAATAACTGAAATGCCCCTAATTTCTCTACAGCAGGGTTGCGTGATTTTGATTTGACTGAATCACTAATCAAAAATATTTTCTGATTCTTGATTTAAAATATTTTCAAATCAAAGATAATTTTTATTTGTGATTCGTTTCAAAAAAGGATCAGAAATACCCTTTGATTCGTGATTCAAACTATTTTCAAATCAAAGATAAATTTTATTTGTGATTCGTTTCACAAAAGAATCAGAAATACCCTTTCATTCGTGATTCAAACTATTTTCAAATCAAGGATAAAATTGATTTGTGATTCATTTCTCAAAAGAATCAAAAATTTTTGATTCGAATAAAATTTTTGATTCGAATCAAAAATTTATTAAGAATCTTGATTCGACACGGTAGGCAGGAAGCGACGATAGGTTGCATGAAAATGTCGAGAAAAAAGGAAAGTGGGGTTGTGTTATGTGATGTTTATAGATGAAACATCCGTTGAAATTAAAATCCGAGCTGCTCCTTTTTCAAGGATATCCATATTTTTTGTTTTTTATGAAAGGATCAAATATTGAGGAATTCGAAAATTCGCCACCGTCCAAATTTTTCCGATTTCAATACATTATTTGGTCGCTAAGGGATACAAAAAAAGGTATTAAAAAGAAAAAAGGACACCTGTAGTGGAAAAATCCAATGTGAACAGGACCTAAAGGATAACCACTGAAATATAAAATAACACAAAAAGTACCCACTTTAATTTGCGTATAACTCCTAAAATGTTAACTCTACGTGAAAATTCCTTATTATATGTTTCATTCAGAATAAATAAAGAAATATTTCTTTAATATACAATTTTGATGTACCTGCAGTGCTTAATGTACTTTTGTGCATCTAAAGTGAAAAATTCAAAAAAAGTACGTTTTTTTTATAGTGCTATTTTAAGTTCAAATATTTTTGTAGTTTATGTAAATATTTTAATCTAATGATCCAACTCTCATTCCTACATATCTATACGTTAATACTAAAAAAGAGTTAGAGCTGAGATACGCGCCAGCTGTGCACGGTGGGCGGGAAGCAACAATAGGTTGCATGGGAATATCGTAAAAACGATGGCCCAACGAATATGTGCCTAGCTGTGTGCTGGTACTAATTTTCGTTTAAAAAAATGTTGGAGATTTTATTCACGCTTGCTGTGTGTTTATGAAGTATATTAGAATATCATTTTACGTAAGTTTTTAGCCGGCGATCGTTTTTTCGATATTTTCATGCAACCTATTTTTGCTTACCGCCCACCGTGCACAGCTAGCACGTATTTCAGCTCTAATTCTTTTTAATATTAACGTATAGATATGTAAGAATGAGAATTGGATCATTAGATTAAAATATTTACATAAACTAGAAAAATATTTGAACTTAAAGTAGCACCATAAAAAAAGTACTTTTTTTTTTGAAATTTTCACTTTAGATGGACCAAAGTGCATTAACCACTGCAGGTACATCAAAATTGTATATCAAAGAAATATTCCCTTATTTATTCTGAATGAAACATATAATAAGGAATTTTCACGTAGAGTTAACATTTTAGGAGTTATACGCAAATTAAAGTGGGTACTTTTTGTGTTATTTTATATTTCAGTGCTTATCCTTTAGGTCCTGTTCACATTGGATTTTTCCACTACAGGTGTCCTTTTTTCTTTTTAATACCTTTTTTTGTATCCCTTAGCGACCAAATAATGTATTGAAATCGGAAAAATTTGGACGGTGGCGAATTTTCGATTTCCTCAATATTTGATCCTTTCAAAAAAAACAAAAAATGTGGATATCCTTGAAAAAGGAGCAGCTCGGATTTTAATTTCAACGGATGTTTCATCTATAAACATCACATAACACAACCCCACTTTCCTTTTTTCTCGACATTTTCATGCAACCTATCGTCGCTTCCTGCCTACCGTGTCGAAATCATGTTTGAATCGAATCAAATATTTGATTCGAATCAAAATCATGCTCAGGTGTTGATCAAAAAAATATGATAAGGTTGATGTGTGACCTATATCCAAAATGTTGATATGGTGCTGCAGGACATGCAAGTCAATGTGATCAAAAATAACTCAATACTAAAGGAATATAAAAATGAGTTTGAGGAAATAATGAAAAAAAGCCAAAACGAAATCAAAGCATTGTTAGAGGCAGTTGAAACTCGTTATACCCAGCGTGTGGCCATAATGGAAAAATCACAAAAAACGTTTGAAAAAAAGATCGGTGAAATAAAAAGTTTATATGATATGGTAGAAGAAGTGAAAGAAAAAACAGAGTCAATAAAAAAATGCAATGATACCATACAGAATGAAATTAAAAAAGTAAGCAACAACACAAACGATATTCAGTTGTCATACTCTGATGCTATTAAAACCGGCAAGAAAAAAAATGCATTTCCTGAATTAAAAAAAGATGTAACAATAATCCTAAAACCTAAAGAAAAGCAGAAAATTGAAAAAACAAAGCAGGACCTGAATACCAAAGTGGACCCAAAAAAAGATTTCAAATATTACGGCAAGAAACAATGGAGTAGTTGTAATACATAGCGATAATGAACGCGATAAAATTAAGGATGCAATTGAAAAAAATATTGGCAAAGAATATGAAATAAAAATACCAGAACCAATTCGCCCAAGTTTCGTAATAATGGACATGAGCTTTAAGCATGACCAAAATGCACTGATTGAATTAATACGGAAACAAAACCCTAACATATCGCACACTAAATCAAAAAGCGTTACAACTCAAAATTTTTCGAAATCGGGTTTCTTCCATAAATTGGTACACAGAATATATCTCTAGCGGCTTCCAAAAAATCTTTTCCATCAGAGTCTTTTTTAACTGAGAAATAACTATTATACGTAGCCTTTTCCCATATCATTGCCTATAAAAATTAAAAAGTTTTTTGCCTCTTCTGAAAATTTTTGAATTTTGAGTTGTAACGCTTTTTGATTTAGTGTGCGATATGCCAAAATACATTGAAGGTAGTGAAACAGTATGAAAGAAAAAGGGGAAATTCAACCGTCCACAATGCGATTGTGGAAATCGATAAGGGTTCTTAAAGCAGAAAGAGTAAATATAGGATGGGAAAGATGTAGAGCGTTTGATGCTGTTAATGTACTAATATGCTACAAATGTAAGGGCTTTAACCATAAATCGTCAGAATGTAAGAACGAAGAAGCGTGTAGTAAATGTCATGGAAATCATAGCACAAAAATGTACAAAGAAAATGCGATAAACAAATGTTTAAATTGTATTAAAGCAAACAAAAATTTGAATCTGGCACTAGACATAAACCATGATACCTATGACAAAAATTGTCCATGTTATATAAACAAATTGCGAATGAGAAAGCAAAAACTAGGGTATTAGCAACTAGATGGGGGTGAAGTCATTAACTCAAAAGAAAATGCTAGTAAGAAACAAAACAATTTTTTGAAGTGTATATATCTAAATTCGAATAGCATCACAGCCAATAAAACTGAAATCGAAGTAATGATAGAAGAAGAAAAGCCACACATTGTTGTATGTGCCGAGACACATACAACAGAAAACGTTAAAGATGCAGAAATAAAAATTATTGGTTACAACCATATAAGGTGTGATTCATATAGTCGTCATACAGGGGGTGTTCTAGTATATATTCATAAAATGATTGATTTCAAGGTAATTTTCAATAAAAGTATAGATAATAATTTATGGTGCATCGTGATAAAGACAACGAACAACACGACTAAATGGCAAATTGGTGCAATATATCATTCACCCAATACAAGCGACGCTGAATTTATGAGACAGATTAGTGAAGTGATGGAGGAATGCTTTAATGAGAGCGAAAACAATATTGTCATAGGCGATTTCAACATAAATGTAAATACACAATCTACGTACTCGAAACAACTAATTATTTTTTTTGCATCCCTTTCAATGCACCAGCTAGTAAACTTCGACACAAGAATAACAGAATCAACTAAAACGAAAATAGACTTGTTATTTAGCAACAGCACTGAAATAGGTATATCAAACTTAGAAAAACATAAAATATCTGACCACGAAACGATCCTATTCAATTTGCTAGTCAGGAAAAAACACAAAATGAGGGTATATGAAAGTAGGATTTGTTGGGATAACTTGGGATAACAAAGAAAACTTGCTACAACAACTCAGGGCCTACAATTTTGAAGATACTAGCCATTGTAATATTGAACAAAGAGTTCAAATATTAAAGAATTCACTTAGCAGAATAATGGATACGTTAACTTACGAAGAACAGGTTCAAATTAAGCTTATGAATAAATGGTACGATCGTGAACTAACAGAGTTGAATAAAATGAAATATGAGTTTCTTAAGAGGGCCAAAATAAGTAATGTATGGCAGGACTACAACAATATAAAGCGCCATTACAAGAAAATGGTTAAAATCAAAAAGAAAAGATTTATAGAAAATAATATTATAATAAATAGTCACAACCAAAAATTAATGTGGAGGTGTCTCAATGATGCTACAAACAGGAACAACGAAAAGTCCCAAATAAAACGAATAATAATAAATGGCATCTGCATTAAAGATGAAAATGAAATTGCATTTAAACTTAACCAGTTTTTTGTTGATAGTATAATAACCATTCGTAATAGCATAGAAAACTTTCCGCCCCTGTTAAACGAAATCGTTATAAATAGGGATCTATTCGAATTTAGATCAACTAGCGTTGAAGAACTTATGCCAATAGTCGCGGCATTAAAGAATAAGTATGGTGGAAAAAACCTCCTAACGGAAGGCGTATGGAAAGACAGCATGGAGTATCTGGGATACACTTATACGTGTATAGTTAATGAAAGCTTCAGTAATGGCATATTTCCACAATATTGGAAAACGTCGACCATAGTACCTGTACAAACAGTCAAAGGAACAGATAAACCAGAAGAGATACGACCAATAAATACACTCCCTAGCGATGAAAAAATGATCGAAATGATCGCTAAAGAACAACTAAATGAGTATGTTATTAAACACGATATTGTAATAGGTGAGCAATCGGGGTTTAGATCACGACACTCTTGTGAAACAGCACTTAACCTAGTAATAGCAGAGTGGAAGGAGAGCAAGTCTAAAAAACTATTAACAATAGCAGTTTTTCTGGATCTGAAAAGAGCCTTTGAGACTGTAGACAGGGACATCCTATTGATAAAGTTGGGTAATATTGGAGTAGGAGAACTGGCATTGAAATGGTTTAAGAGCTACCTTAGCGAAAGGAAACAGAGAACAATAATAGGGAATGCATTATCACCAGAAATAAACGTCGAAATAGGCCTACCTCAAGGATCAGTCTTAGCAGCTCTTCTGTTTATCATATATATAAATGATATAAAAATTTGTCTTCAGCATTGTAAAATAAGGCTATTTGCGGATGATGCATTGTTGACAGTAAGCAATATCTAGACGAAGCGATATCAAAAATGCAAAAAGGCTTAGAGTCGATTTATAAGTGGCTATGCCGCCACAAACTTAAAATTAATATAGAAAAAACAAAGTGGATGATAATGAGAAAAAAATCAACTGATGTTAGTAATGTTTCATTGGAAATATCGAATACACCTATAGAGAGAATAAATAAATATAAATATTTAGGGGTTATAATAGATGATGAGCTAAACTTCGATGAGCATCTAAAGTTTATAGAAGGGAAATTATCTAAAAATGTTGGATTTATGTTCAGAGCATGCAAGCATATCAGCAAATACTATAAAACAATTGTTTATAAATCCATTGTCATGCCACACCTTACGTACTGCCCCACTGTATTATTTATGCTAGCAGACTCGCAGATATCAAAACTTTAGAAAAAGCAGAACAAAGTAATGCGATTCATAACGAAGAAGAGATATGACACTCCAATTCAGGAGCTACAGGATGCTTTGAACTGGCTCAGCGTTAAGCAAATGATAAAATACTACACCCTTAAATTGATACATAATATAAAGCTAGGAAATCTGCCGACTTATTTAAATGATCGTTTGACTTACAACAATGAGATTCACACCTATGAAACAAGAAAAAGGTACGATTTTCATTTACCAGCGGTACGAAGTGAATTCGATAAAAAAAGTATATACTATGAAGGGGTAAGAGAGTACAATGAATTGCCAAGCAATATAAAAACCTGTATTAACTTAGATCAGTTCAAGAAATTACTAACCATATATTGCAAATCATTACCAATTCGATAACTAATTCCGTGATATTCTTATCTTTTTTCTTTCTTTTCCTCTATCTTTTCATGTCGGCCGGGTGACGGCTCGTGGTGGAGTTAAAGCCTGTATGGAGAAATGACGTTCCCTCATGAACGTCGAATTCACGTCCCTTCTGACGAATAAATACATGAGACGTTCTCTTGCGAACGATAAAAAATCCGTCCCTTATGACGGCAGAAAATGGAAATATCTTGTGAAGGACAGCAACACCCGTCCCTAATGACGGGAAGGCATGTAAATGTATCTTATATATATATATATATATATATGAATTGTATTCTCGATCTAGGCTAAATAAGCCGTAACAAATAAATAAATAAATAAATATTTTTTTCAAATCCGGAAGTAGGTTCCCGAGATATAGGTCAAAAGGTCAAAACGTCGACCCGGTTTTCCCCTGAATATTTTTGGACGATATTGGTATCAAATGAAAGGTATTGAATAGGGATTTTACATAGAATAGTACTGATTGTGATTCGTAGGTCGGGCCTCGAGATATGGGTCATAACGTGGACCCGGATGATCATCGAATATTTCTGAGCGATATTGGCATCAAATGAAAGGTCTTAATGAGGACTTCAACATAGAACTATTTTGTTTGTGATGCCTAGGCCGGGTCTCCAGATATGGACCAACATGTGGACCCGGATGACCCTCGAATATTTCTGAGCGATAATGGTATCAAATGAAAGGTCTTGATGGGGACTTCGACATAGAATTCTTTTATTTGTGATGCCTAGGCCGGGTCCCCAAATATGGGTAAAAACGACCCGGATGACCCTCGAATATTTCTGAGCGATATTGGTACCAAATTAAAGGTCTTGATGAGGACTTCGACACAGAACTATTATAACTGTGGTTCATAGGCCGGGTTCCCAGATATGGGTCACTACTTGGACCCGGATGAAACCGAAAAGTGGTAACCATAGAGATCTTCTCGATGTAATGCTCAACCAGGTTCGATAGGTAAAGGGCAAAAAAAGAAAAGGAGAGTCAAATGGAATAGAATGGGAACGGGAATGGGAGAGATAGAGATTGGGAGAGGGAAAGGAGAAACGAATAAGAAGTAGAGAGAAAAGGAGGAGTAAGGAAGACCGATAGGGAAAGAAAAAGAAAAGGAAAAGAAAAAAGAAAGTATAGGGAAAGGGAGCTGAAATCTAAGACGAATAAAAAAGGGAGAAGGACATGAAGAGGTAGAGGTATCGCGGCGAAGAGAGACAGATTTCCTGTTTTTCTTGATCTCACAAACGGCTTAAACAATTTTCATGAAATTTAGTATCCAAGAGGTATCTGGGGCAAACTTCTGATAAGTTTCCATCTTCCGCTCATTTTTTTTATAACTTTTTATTTCGCTTGGGAAGACCTGCGATTTCAAAATGAACAATTTTGCCTGATTTTGATTTTGCGCTGATTTCATATTGCTCAAAATAAAAAGCGGCCTGATTTCAAAATGAACAATTTGGCCTGATTTTCATTTTGTGCTGATTTCATATTGCTCAAAGTCAAAAGCGGCCTGATTTCAAAATGAACAATTTTGCCTGATTTTCATTTTGTGCTGATTTCATATTGCTCAAAATCAAAAGCGGCCTGATTTCAAAATGAACGATTTTGCCTGATTTTGATTTTGCGCTAATTTCATATTGCTAAAATGAAAAGCAGCCAAATATCAAAATTAGCGATTTTGCCTGATTTTCATTTTGTGCTAATTTTGATTTTGTGCTGATTTCATATTGCTAAAATCAAAAGCAGCCAAATATCAAAATCAATGCTTTCACAGTTTTGCTATTTACGCTTACATGCGCATACTCGTACATACAGATGTATGTACCCTGCAAAAAAATGTCCGATGAATCCCGAAAGAGATTTGGCTTCGATTGATCTCTTTCGAGAACAATCGGTCCACAATTAGTCCCCGATTGTTCCCGTACGGGTATAAATGTAGACTAATTGTAGACCAATTGCTCCCGTACGGGTATAAATGTAGACTAATTGTAGACCAATTGTTCCCTAACGGGTATAAATGTAGATTAATCGCTTTCATCCCAAACGGGTATAAATGTAGATTAATCGCTTTAATTCCGAACGGGTACAAATCTAGATTCCTTAAATGTAGACATTTTACAAAAATATGCAATGTATTTAAAAAATTGTAGAACAACCGGTAAAACGAATTGAACACCCTTTTTTAATAACAATTTTAATAAAATGTTGCCTAAAATATCCTATGAAAAAATCCTTTACATTACGCTCATATAATGCATACTCAAAACTTACAATTTTTTTAATTTATTTATTGAGATTTTTTTACAAAAGTAAAATATTATATAATCTTTATTCAAATATGCATGCACATTTACAATTTTTTAAGGAAAATCTACATTTGTACCCGTTCGTGCTGAAAGCGACTGATCTACATTTGTACCCGTGGGGGATGAAAGCGATTAATCTACATTCGTACTAGAGGTCGGAAACCATCGATAGTCAGCACCATCGATAGTGTACGATAGTTTTTTGCAAACTATCGATAGTATATCGATAGTTGACGATAGTTTCGGGTGATTTGGGAGAGTCTACGGCTACGCTCACACTGTAACCGCCTTTTGCCTTTTTACTAATCACACTGTAGGCTGCGTTATATAGTGCGCTTTCCAGAAATGTATAACAGCTATTAAAAATCTAATATCGTTTGATACCCATATTGTAGGGTAATATTAATGCTTTTGGGCAATCATATTTTGACCGATAATTCAGTTATCGATAAATTTATCGAAATATATCGTAGTCCAAATGAAACCTGGAGCCATCCCCTTTCGTAGTGATACCCATATTGTAGTGTAATTTAAATGTTTTTGGGCAATAAAATTTTGACCGATAACTCAGTTATCGATAAATTTATCGAAATATATCGAATTCCAAATGAAACCTGGGGTCATCCCCTTTCGTTTGATACCCATATTGTAGTGTAATTTTAATGTTTTTGGGTAATCACATTTTAAACGACCATGCGACTAGAATGCATAGTCGTATTTATGTTGCTTTGACTACTTGCTAGTCAGCAATTCAAACCCTGCATGGAATAGTTACCATTTGTTTGGTGCCTAGTGGTCACATTTCAAATTTTCAATAAACTATCGATAGTTCAAACGATAGTCGAAAACCATCGATAGTGTAAACGATGTTCAGAAACCATCGATAGTGACGATAGTGCCATCGATAGTTTCCGACCACTAATTCGTACCCGTTCGGGATGAAAGCGATTGATCTACATTTGTACCCGTTCGGTATGTTAATGATTAATCTACATTGGTACCCGTTCGGGTATACAAGTTGAACAATTAGTCTCTTCATAGGACATGCTCGAACAAATGCGATCAATTCACTCCATATAAAAGGATGTAAAATTGTATTAGTCGCATGCTCCCTTGCGATTGATCCCGGACACGTCCCGGATTAATCGCATTTTTCGCAGGGATGTATACAAACGTAATATAGAGGGCAGATCAATCGCTTTTATTCCGAACGGGTACAAATGTAGATTAATCGCTTTCATTCCCAATGGGTACAAATGTAGATCAATCGCTTCCAGCACGAACGGGTACAAATGTAGATTTTTCCAAGTTGTTCGCCAAGGCAATTTTTAATAACAATCTTTAAAAAATTGTAAATGTTCATACATATTTAAATAAAGATTATATAATGTTTTGCTTTTGAAAAAAATATCTCAATAAATAAATAAAAAAAATTGAAGTTTTGAGTATGCATTATATGAGCGTAATGTAAGGGATTTTTTCATAGAATATTTTAGGCAACATTTTGTTAAAATTATTATTCATCATTGTTATTAAAAGAAAGGGTGTTCAATTCGTTTTACCGGTTGTTCTACAATTTTTTAAATACATTGCATATTTTTGTAAAATTTCTACATTTAAGGAATCTAGATTTGTACCCGTTCGGAATGAAAGCGATCAATCTACATTTGTACCCGTTCGGGATGAAAGCGATTAATCTAAATTTATACCCGTTCGGGATGAAAGCGATTAATTTACATTTATACCCGTTAGGGAACAATTAGTCTACATTTATACCCGTTCGGGAACAATTGGTCTACAATTAGTCTACATTTATACCCGTACGGGAACAATCGGGGACTAATTGTGGAACGATTGTTCTCGAAAGAGATCAATTCGGGACAAATCTCTTTCGGGATGAATCGCACATTTTTTTGCAGTGAAATTATGTACATACACACATGTGTTCATGTAAGCGTAAATAGCAAACTGTGAAAGCATTGATTTTGATATTTGGCTGCTTTTGATTTTAGCAAAATGAAATCAGCACAAAATGAAAATCAGGCAAGATCGCCAATTTTGATATTTGGCTGCTTTTCATTTTAGCAAAATGAAATCAGCACAAAATCAAAATTAGCACAAAATGAAAATCAGGCGAAATCGCTAATTTTGATATTTGGTTGCTTTTGATTTTGAGCAATATGAAATCAGCGCTGAAAATCAGGTAAGTAAAATCGCTAATTTTGATATTTGGCTGCTTTTGATTTTGAGCAATATGAAATCAGCACAAAATCAAAATCAGGCAAAATCATTCATTTTCATATTTTTTCATATTGATTAACTGCGACTTCTGACTTTTTAAAAGCGGAATCAAAATCAAAATCAACAGAAATGAAACTTATGCCAGTTTTTTAAACACTGTATGTATCTCACTAATATTGGTATCAAATGAAAGATGTTGTTCAGGACGATATAAAAGATCCGTACCCATTATGATTCCTGATCAAGTCCCCAGATGTGGTTTAAAACGTAGACCCGGATGACCACGAAATATTTCCCAGCGATACTGGTATCAAACGAAGGGTGTTGAACTGGGATTTTACACGGGTATGAACTCATTATTCCTAGGTCGGGTCCCCAGATGTGGGGCAATACGTGGGTCCGGATGACACCGGGAAGCTGCTAAGCAATGCTGATATAAAATGAAAGTTTTTGTTGTTGTTGTATTAGCAGTGCTAAGCCCTGCCTAGGCAACACACCTTTGTCATAAACTATCATCAATTTCATCTAACGGTAGACCGAGGAATGTTGCAGCCTCTATGGGGTTTGTCCAAAGGGACAGTGGTGTTAGATGGGTTGGTTTTGAGGGGCATGTGAAGAGGTGCTGGGTGTCGCGCGGTGACTCTCCACATGCCGGGCATACATTTGGTACTTATGCTTGAATCAATTCTGGACCTGTATGAGTTCAGTCTGCTGCAGTATCCCGATCGGAGTTGCGCAAGTGCAACTCGTGTTTCTCGCGGCAGATCGCGCTCTTCTTCTGCTGTAGGTGGTGGTTGGTCTCTGATTAATAGGTATGCCGGACGGACGGACACATAGCTGTCAACTGTGTCGGAATGGATTTTATTGAGGGCCTGCAAAAGGTTGCCGGGTTGAGCGGTTGTGGTATGTAATTTTCCACCTCACTGCGTAGGTCAAGAAGATGTTTCCTGACATGACGAGGGGGTGGTTCTGGCTCAATTAGATGACTATTTGGATGGTTTCTTTTGTAGCATCCCAGCAAGAATTGTTTGTCTAGCATGGTGTTGTGTTTCTTAACATGGAGCATTTGGGTTTCGAGGTGAAGGTGGTGTTGTTGCGTCATCAGTAGGCAACCTGTGGCGGTCCTCAATGCAGTGTTTTGGCATGCCTGTAGCTTCGTCCATTGGGTGGTGCAAGTTAGTGCTGGAAAACCATCGATTGAACTATCGATACTATCGATGGGGCCGATGCCATAGCGATAATCGATGGTTTTTTTTAACCATCGATAGTATTTTACTTGGTACATAACTACAACCTCTGTTAAAAAATTAATCAAAAAAGAGATTTATAATTTTAAGGTACTTCATTGGAATATGTGGGCTGTGAGTATATAAATAAAAGACTAGTGAATAATTTTATGAAAAAAAACTTTGGTTTTCTATTAATTTTATAATATGTTTCTAATAAAAATTTTTATTTTTCTTTTAAATATGAGAACGTAAGTACATACATGCATACATATGTATGTATGTATATGTATATGCATGAAATATTTGAGTACCACATTTCCCTTTAACGGGCCGCCTACGTACATATCGCACGTTTTATTCAATAGGGATTTAACTCAAAAAAAATTTTTTTTGGGAAAACTCAATCAAACTTTTATAATTTCAAATAGTTTCCTTCTACGGCTAACTGCAAAATCACTTTTATTTCCGCCATTTTTATCTTTTTGGGTATTTTATAAGACTAGACTCAACGGCATGACCCAGTTATTGAAATATATGGCAAAATCCCAGAAATCGAAAATTTCGAGTTAAATCCCTATTGCATAAAACGTGCGATATATTAAACCATCGATACTATCGATGGTTGCCTTTAAAACTATCGATGGTCCATCGATGGGACCACTATCGATGGTTTTCCAGCACTAGTGCAAGTCCCCGGCGACCATATTGGCGACGCATAGTTTAAGACCGGCCGGCCAATTGCCTTGTACGTCGCTAATAGTGTTTCCTTGTCTTTGCCTCATGTGCTGCCGGCAAGCGATTTGAGAATTTTGTTGCGACTTTGTACTTTATTGGCAATTACTGTCGTATGCGCGGTGAATGAGACAAGACTCTCGAACGTTACAACTAGAATTTGAGGATTGTTCGTAGTTGGTATCCTGGTGTTACCAATGTGGATATCCAATTCCAGCCTTACCTCCTTCGTCCATGTCGTGAATATAGTCGCGGAGGACTTACTTGGAGACAACGCCAGATTTCTCGAGTTAAAGAAACTGGAGAGATCGGAGAGATAGTCGTTGATTTTCGAGCATAGGTCGTCTATGTCGGTACCTGACGCCATTATCGAACAGTCATCGGCGTAGGAGATAATGTTAACTCATTCCCACGACAGCCGGTTCTACGTAACGGAATGACTCGGGGTTTCCCCGACCAAGGGCTGTCATTTCAGTCTAACCCATAAAATGCAAGTCGTTGAGCGCTGGGCTGCTAAATAGAGCTTTTTCATAGTGATTCTTAGGCCCGGTACTCAATTATGGGTAAAAGAGTGGACCCGGATACCACGGAATCTTTTTAAGCAGCGATGATATCAAATGAGATGTGGAATACAGGGCTATGTTATGCTAAACCGGGTTCCCTAGGGAAAGGGAAAGTGGAACGGTGATGGGAATAGGAAAGGCAAAGGGACGGAAAAGGAGAAAAATAATATAATGTAAATGGAACGAAGGGATGGGAAGAGAGACAGTAAGACAGGGAATGAGAGAAGGAATAAGAGAGGGACGAAAGGGAAAAAGACAGAAAAGTATAGGTAAGGGAGAGCGGTACAGAAAGGGAAGTGAAAATGTGACGGGAAAGGAAGAAGAAAACGGAAGCGGAAATAAAAGGAAAAGGAAAGATAAATGGGAAGGGAAAGAGAAGGGGAGTTGTAGAGGGAAAGGGAGTGAGAGATTAATACGAAGCAAAAAAGGGATAAGGACATGAAGAGGGCAAACTTTTGAAAATATCAATTTTTTCTTTTATGTGAATTTAAATTTTTTCCTTCACTTTTTTTTAAGTTATCTGATTTTTGCTGAAGGGTGCAGCCTGAGGAAAACTCGGTTTCTAGATACTTCCAATTTTTTTTAAAGTGTGTCAGTTTTCGCTTCTAATGCCTATAAAAGGAAGTGGGCCAAAGCAAAGCTTGGCCGGGTACAGCTAGTAATAATAAAAAAAAATTTCACCATATTTCTTCATAAGGGCCTGAGACCATTACGTGGGCGAAATATTATCACTCCATCTATATTAGTTACTGAGATACCAAATTTCCGATTAATACTATCTGGGGAAATCATGGTCCGATTTCGCCCATTTCCAATACCAACCGTCCCAGCCTGGATAGTAATTTGCATTCCAAATTTCATCAAAATATTTCAATTTTTGCGCAAGTGAGAGTGCGTACAGACGGATAGATGGACAGACGGACGGACATGGCTCAATCGATTTCTTTTCACCCTGATCATTTTTATATATATACGTCCCTATCTATCTCGATTATTTCATGGCGTTACAATCTACCGTTATGTGATTAAAATTATAATACTCTATCTATTGGTACCAAATTTATTAAATTCGGATAAGCGGTTCAGAAGTTATTGGCAAATGATTTTTATATCAAAAAAACAATAGGTGTCAAATATGACTAACGTAGGCAAAACAAAAAAAAAGGTGGAAACCCCGTCATATTGACCATCATTTGAAAGCTTTGGAAGCCATTGGTACCAAGTTTATTAAATTAGTTATTGACAAATGATTTTTTTTCTATCTTTAAAAAATAAAAGGATGGGAATAATTTTTAAGCTGATGCCACATAGAACTTTGTGTTGCGCTACGTGACACTTTCTGCGTGACAGCTGGGATAAAATACATGTATCTATATGAGGTTTCTCACATAACAAAAAGTAACGCAACGCCGAAGTTACGTAAAGAACAAATCTCAACTTTTAGGTGCGTTGAAAATTTTTTTCAGTTTCGCTTTACTTCAAATATAAATAAACAAAATTAAATTTCATACAATTGGAAACTAATTTAATAGATTTTTATTTTCTTATTTATTGTTTTATAAATAAAACCGAGAATGACAGATTTTTCAGAAAATATTTTTTGAGTGATGTTACAACGTTCACTGTGGCATAGTTTGCGTTTTTTGACATAGAAAAAGGCGTAACGCAAAGCGAAAAAAGTTTTATGTGGAATCAGCTTTATTCCTGGCTCGAAAAAATAAAAATCATGATTGTATAGTTATATTCTGATTTTTTTTTTTTTTCAAAAAAATCACAAAAATATATTACGGCCAGGATTTTGATGCCAGAGGTCCTAGGATGAAGGGAAAGTTAATATTTTTTTTTCGGGGAAGCTATTTAACCGATGGTTTTGCTGTTTGGTTTAGTAAATTTTACAACTTACAAACATCTCCGGTCGACGGGACTTTTGGATTTAGAATCAGGAGAACTTCCTCTACAAACCCCAATAACTCTTTTTTTTTCAACGAGCGGTAGGCTGTTTAAAGTTTTCCCATAAACTTGATTCGTGATTCAAATACCTTCAAATAAAAGATAACACTACTCGACACCAAAAATCACCAAGAATAAAATAATACTTTTCTAAAGCGAAATTTTACACTGATTCCGAATATCATCTCCATTTTTTTGTGGCAGACCCAGTTTTTGAGATATTGGTAAAAATGTGGAAAAAGTCATATATGCAAGACATTGCATCACATAAGTGCATCAAAAAGTTTTATTAGACATCGTGGCGATTTGACATCTAGGAAGTGCTGGTAGAGGGAGCTCCAACAAACATTTTTTTGCCTTCACACTCCAAAATTGGTCTAGTAGTTTGGTCACAATGGCAAAAATAATGAAAAAAATTTGAAAAAAAAATCGAACTTTTTAAAGAAATTTCAGATTCCACTGTCCTAAAATCAGACAAATTGTATGGGGGACAAAAAGTTAGCCCCCCTATCCTATAGAGAATTTCATTGTGAACATTTCAAGACTAATTGCGTAATAATCGGATGTACCATTCTTTATATTTACCTATTTTTATTGAAAGACCTTAACCAAAAATTTTCCGGAAGAGTAAATTTTAGGCGGCATATTACAATCTTTTGCAATAAGGTAACTTCTTGTTACCTAGAAATCCATAAACAGTTTGTTAAAAACTGCTGCAAGTAGTAACAAAAAGCAACCGATCTATCGTAAAATAGTTAGAACTTTTGTTCTGTTTGTGGATTTATAGACAACAAAAAGCTGCTTTATTGCAAAACTATATAGCAAGGAAAGTGATATGCCGCCTAAAATTCATTTCTAGCATTCACATCTTGATAATTTCCCTACAAGCTTAGGTGCTGAAAGTGATGAACACGGTGAGAGATTTCATCAGGACTTAATAGTTTTTGAATGGCGATATCAAAGGTCTTGGTACGAGAATATCATGGTAGACTATTTTTTGGACAATCATACGTGTAACAAATGCAGAAAATCACAAAAGAGTAGTCAAAAGTACTTACCCACATCGCTCATTATTTAGCCTCTCTTTAAAATCGTGAAATGCAGATATTTTTTTATTCAATAAATTTTTTTTCCTATTAATCGCTGTTTTGAGAGATATTTTGCACTTAAAAACACGTAATAAATAGAATGAAATAATCTTGAGTATTACTCCTTAACAAAGTTTAATGAATAACCCCAATTTTATTGTTGAAATTTTACTCTTCCGGAGAATTTTTGGTTAAGGTCTTTCAATAAAAATAGGTAAATATAAAGAATGGTACATCCGATTATTGCGCAATTAGAATGTTCACAATTAAATTCTCTATAGGATAGGGGGGCTAACTTTTTGTCCCCCATACAATTTTTCTGATTTTAGGACAGTGGAATCTGAAATTTCTTTAAAAAAGTTCGATTTCTTTTTTTCAAATTTTTTTCATTATTTTTGCCATTGTAACCAAACTACTAGACCAATTTTGGAGTGTGAAGGCAGAAAATGTTTGTTGGAGCTCCCTCTACCAGCACTTCCTAGATGTCAAAACGCCACGATGTCTAATAAAACTTTTTGATGCACTTATGTGATGCAATGTCTTGCATATATGACTTTTTCCACATTTTTACCAATATCTCAAAAACTGGGTCTGCCACAAAAAAATGGAGATGATATTCGGAATCAGCGTAAAATTTCGCTTTAGAAAAGTATTATTTCATTTTTGGTGGTTAAAGTTGATCAAAATTTGTCGAGTAGTGTAATTTTTATTTGATTCATTTCACAAAAGAATCAAAAATACCGTTTGATTCGTGATTCAAACTATTTTCAAATAAAAGTTAAATCTTATGTGATTCGTTTCACAAAAGAATCAAAAATATCCTTTGATTCGTGATTCAAACTAATTTCAAATCGCAGATAAATTTTATTTGCAATTCATTTCTCAAAATATATTTTTTTAATTTTTTTCCTGATTAAATAGTTTTGGTTAAAAATACTTTTGATTTGAAATCAAGTTTGAATCAAGAATCAAAAAATATTTTTTTGTTCTTTTGAGAAATGAGACAAATAAAATTTATGATTGATTTGAAAATATTTTGAATCACGAATCAAAGGGTATTTTTGATTCTTTTGTGAAACGAATCACAAATAAAATGTATCTTTTATTTGACAATAGTTTGAATCACGAATCGAAGGGTATTTTTGATCCTTTTTTGAAACGAATCGATTTGAAAATATTTTAATTCCATAATCAGAAAATATTTTTGATTCGTGATTCAGCCATATCAGAATCACGCAACCCTGGTTCGTGATTCACTATATCCAAATTTTCCCAATATAACCTTGCGTAGAACTGCATATGTTCGTGATTCGGATTGTGTATGCAACAGGCCAGCTTTCTCTAGATTGTTAATTTTGAGCAAAGCATCAATACCATATACATTAACGAGCTCATGTTTGTAATGATTTAGGACCTATAAAAAATTTATGTATGTGAATATATTTTGAGATCCATATATATGGTAATATTAACCTTCTCTTTTAATCCAGAAGCCGCATTGCACTGCATGGTAATAAGTCGTAAAACATTTCTCAAATCTCCTTTTTGAGCAATCATATCTTCGACATAAGCACTGACCTTATCTATATCTTCGCACATCATAAACTCTTGCTCAGCTGCAAGATCATCGGAAAATTCAAACTCGTCCAATTTTGTACGAATCATTTCTGCAATAGTTGTATGTATTGCCACAGATTGCTTTTGTTCCAATAGAGCTGGCAATTTATCTACAAACCTCTTCATATCCTGCACCGTTGCATTCTGTGCATTGGCATTCATTTGGACACTTATTTCACGCGCATTTCGCGAAAGGGTTTTACCCACTTCATTAAAATTCTTATCTCTCAATTCAGTAAATACGTGTTCGCCTGAATTCATAAAAAAAGTTTTCTTTCCAGACACAAATTGCGATTGTGCTGAAGTTTGACCATCCGTACGAAAAGTGAAAGTTTCGACTGGCATCTCAAGTTGATTATGTTTAATACCAAAAAATTCATCTATGAGCCCTTCATATGTTAGTTGAGTAGCCACAGCGCTAATAATATCTATAGAACGGTCCAAGAGTATAACTTGATCTATCACACCCCTTTCGCAATTGAACATTTTTTCTTCCGAGCCTAATTGCTTCGCATATTCCCATACTTTTTGCGAATAGTTTCCCTTTCCATAGATCTTTGGTATACGCCCATAGAGTCTTTGTAATTGCACCAATCCTATGGCTGCTTGATATAAAGTCGTTGGGTCACCATCTACGGCCATCTCACGGAAGGCGAACGGCATTTCCATTGAAACAACATCATTGTCTATAGGAAGAAAGTTCCACTCTAATATATTTGTTTGTGTAAAACTATCCAGAACTTTTAAGTTCTCCAAGTGCCTAATGCATAAACACGATTTTCGTGGCACAAAATATATATAAAATTGTCGATTTTTCTCTGCATTATGTTTAACATTTTCAGCAACGATGTCCATCAGTGGCACGTGAGCTCGCACAATGTAGATCACGTTTGAAGCATCGCGAGACAGTTGGGTACTAGCGTCGAGTTTAAGTAGCTTAACATTTCTCTCTGCAAGGACTGAGGGTGGAACTACCAGACAAAGCGGGCCAAGTAGTTCCTCATCTAAAAGCAGCGTTTTGGGTCCAGCAATTAAATGTATGATATTAATTACCTCTTTACAAGCCGATTCTTGTAACAATTGGACGTTAGCGCGTTGCCTCTGAAGATATTGAAACATTTGAACTTCTACAGTGATTTGAGCGTAGTAAACATAGTGTAAATGCATGTTCAAATTGGCGTGATTTAAGGGTAATTTAGGAAAAAATCGTTGGTTTGGCGTTGATTACCCTTAAATAACGTTGTTTTGCCATACAAAAATGCCTCCCGAAATTAATAGTCCGGTTAGTCGAGAACGTAAGGCCGTGTTCCGTGTCAGCTGATCCGATCTATTCAATGGGATTTGTATGTAAGCGATTATTCAACGACGCACGACGCTGATGCCCGTACCGCAGAAATCAAAATCGTTTTGATTTTGTACGTAAGAACGTGTCAGCTGATCGCTCGCAGGGTTGCATGGTAGAAGGGTTGCCGACTGAACATTTTTAGTTATTAAATATTTAAACAGTAATTTTCACGGCATTATACAACTAAGGCACTCTGCACACGAGGCGTATCGTCATAGACGCGTACGAGACATTTCATGTAGCGTCGATTTCTCTACGCCTCAAGATCTGCACACGAAGCGACATGAAACTTCGCTGCACAAAACAAACAAACAAATTAATAATACGGTATTTGCTTTAAATTTCGAAGCTTTAAATCAATGATGCCCAAACACATCTTACGGGCGAGCAATGTCATAATTTAAAGAAAAAAAATTTTTTTTTCTATATGTTTGTTTTTGTAGTTTTTTACAACTTCATTGACATCTCGATAACCCAGTAGAAAAATTAGGACACAAACCAGACTGATGATCGAAATTAACTAAAAATCCAACTTTGTATTTATGTTATGCAAACAAAGCTATCGAATATGCATTGGAATATATATATACATTTTTAATTAATAAAATTAATATTAATATTTATAAATAAATAATTAATTAATATTGAAAAGTGGATTGGTTTTAGAAAGCTTAAAAAACATCTTTAATACGAGATTTATGGACTTTGGCTACAATTACTGAATTTATTAATTAATTTTCAATGCCCTCTAAATTTTTCAAAATATATAAATAAATAATTAATTAATTATTAGTGTGACAAAATTATTATATATATTTTCGTCAATGTTTTTAGTACATATAATTGCGAAAGTGTATTTTCAAAATTAAAAATTGTAAAATCAAAACACAGAAACCGGATGTCAGACAAACACCTCGAGTCGCTTTTGCAACTATCAACCACAAATGTTGAAATAGACATGGATAACATTATCGAAAATATGAACGAATCAAATTAGTATATATATGTCGTCCCCTCAATATAACAATAGCGTATAATTTTTTTTGGGTTTTGAGAAAATCGAGTTTAAAGTTTTTGTCAAATCAAATATCTATTAAATTTTTGAACAAGAAATTATACACCATTTTTTCCAATGACATTTTGACCCACTTTGTGGAAGTAGAATTTGACGAAATTTTTACCAGACATAGAATCAATGATGGAGATTCTAAATATGCAATAAAAAAATAATGGCGTATGAGCACATACGCTATTGTTATATTGAGGGGACGATGTATATATCTACGGCTGAGAATAAGATCGCCCTGTTTCAAAATTTGTTTCAAAAACGCCCTATTCCAAAAATTTTTTGAATAACGTCCTATTACAAATTTTGCTTCAAAAACGCCCTATTTCAGACAATTATTCAAAAACGCCCTATTTCAGAGAAACATATATGGAATTTTCTCTGAAATAGGGCGTTTTTGAAGCAAAATCTGAAATAGGACGTTATTCAAACAATTTTTGGAATAGGGCGTTTTTGAAACAATTTTTGAAATAGGGCGATCTTATTCTCAGCCGTCTATATGTACATACATGCATATATGTATGTCCCACATTTCATTCTTTTCATTGCTGGGTTGTATCTGTTCGAATCAAAATAAAAAATTGTTTTTTTATTTCCATAGAAACGTTTCGGGAGTATACAAATTTTTTTCCTATGCTCGCCTATGCTCGCCATATACACAAATTTCTTATGGAAGTGTATAGGCGAGTAAAATCCTATACTTACGAGCATTACAAAAACAAAATGTGTATGCGAGCATAGGGCTTGGGCATCTATGCTTTAAATAGAAAAGATGAAAAATTTTACGGAATCTTCCATTTTCTTTCATTATACACTGATTTTTTCCGATTTTTTACACAAATTTTACTGCTTTCATAAATTCCACCAAGTGGAAAAATGTAAACAAACATCTTTTATAACTTTAATTTTTAAAAAGAAAGGAAAGAAAACTTTTATAAATTATTTTTAAATCCCAAACAAAATGTAAATATATATGTATATAAATTAATAGCAAGATAATAAAAGGAGATATTACTGAAAATTAAAGCAATAATTGTGTTTATCCACATATGGTGGCTGTATTTTATTAATTGATAACTCTTGGTGGTCTTCTTGTGCAACTTTTCTACATTAAAAAGTTATAAATTGCCACAATAGATTTGAGTTTCTGTAACAAAATCGGGAAAAGTGTTAATTACAGTGACGTCACATTGATACGATCCACACTTTATCACCACCTATTTATACTAGAAAAGATATGAGTTACAGAAACTCAGTACAGATATCTTAAATGTATCTCCTAAAAAAGATTAAATTAAACTAAGTTTTTCAGGCTTTAGGTCTTAATTAAAACACAATTTTTTGAGACTCTCGTTGCTTCCCAATATAATTTTTTTATGGATTTTCAATTTTGTAAATTTAATGTTCTGACTGTGTTTTTTGTTATTTTATATTTTAGCCCTTGATAACTATCACCAAGGTGTGATGGAAATATATTGGGCAGCAACAAAATTACAAGAAAAATGTGTTTTAATTACCAACTAAGCCGTAAAAAAGTAACTAAATTAATAAAAAAAAAAAGTCGTCAACGACAACTTTAAAAATGATTACATTAAAAATATATTTTACCGTCTCAATATAATTTGACAGTTCAGAATCGTAAGATCGCTCCCAATAAGCACTGAAAAAGAAATTCTCAAACGTTGAGAAAATATTAAGGTTGTTCTCTCTGTGTGATTTTGGCCTGGCAAATTTGCCGAGATGACATAAGTGTGATAAATTTGCCGAGCACAACAACAAAATACACGTCTTGTCAAATTTGGAGCTTCGGCAAATTTCTCATACCCCAACCCGTGATATTTGATATCATGAGAAAAATATCACGGGAAATGCAACCATGTTATTACATTCACAATAGTCTTCTATGAGAAGCGAGTTTAAATTTATGTTTCTAGTTCCTTTTTTAAGAATTTTATTTTATTCAGATAAAAAATTAATTAATTCGGCATTTTCACGGCATTATACAACTAACTAAACAAGATTATAAAATGTTATCGAATATACATACATATATGTGTTCACAAGGAAAAAATATTATCTCTACTTAAACGAAGCATTTTTTATAACTTTAATTTTTAAAAAGAAAGGAAAGAAAGCTTTTATAAATTATTTTTAAATCCCAAACAAAATGTAAATATATATGTATATAAATTAATAGCAAGATAATAAAAGGAGATATTACTGAAAATTAAAGCAATAATTGTGTTTATCCACATATGGTGGCTGTATTTTATTAATTGATAACTCTTGGTGGTCTTCTTGTGCAACTTTTCTACATTAAAAAGTTATAAATTGCCACAATAGATTTGAGTTTCTGTAACAAAATCGGGAAAAGTGTTAATTACAGTGACGTCACATTGATACGATCCACACTTTATCACCACCTATTTATACTAGAAAAGATATGAGTTACAGAAACTCAGTACAGATATCTTAAATGTATCTCCTAAAAAAGATTAAATTAAACTAAGTTTTTCAGGCTTTAGGTCTTAATTAAAACACAATTTTTTGAGACTCTCGTTGCTTCCCAATATAATTTTTTTATGGATTTTCAATTTTGTAAATTTAATGTTCTGACTGTGTTTTTTGTTATTTTATGTTTTAGCCCTTGATAACTATCACCAAGGTGTTATGGAAATATATTGGGCAGCAACAAAATTACAAGAAAAATGTGTTTTAATTACCAACTAAGCCGTAAAAAAGTAACTAAATTAATAAAAAAAAAAAAAGTCGTCAACGACAACTTTAAAAATGATTACATTAAAAATATATTTTACCGTCTCAATATAATTTGACAGTTCAGAATCGTAAGATCGTTCCCAATAAGCACTGAAAAAAAAAATTCTCAAACGTTGAGAAAATATTAAGGTTGTTCTCTCTGTGTGATTTTGGCCTGGCAAATTTGCCGAGATGACATAAGTGTGATAAATTTGCCGAGCACAACAACAAAATACACGTCTTGTCAAATTTGGAGCTTCGGCAAATTTCTCATACCCCAACCCGTGATATTTGATATCATGAGAAAAATATCACGGGAAATGCAACCATGTTATTACATTCACAATAGTCTTCTATGAGAAGCGAGTTTAAATTTATGTTTCTAGTTCCTTTTTTAAGAATTTTATTTTATTCAGATAAAAAATTAATTAATTCGAAATTGAAGCAAGCAAAGCAAAGCGACAAGAGTCGTATAAAGAGTGGAAAGAATATGACTAACATGCTAGTTCACAATGAAGTCAGTTCGAATTTTATTTTCTTAAAGGTGCGCTCGCTCTGTGTGAGAAATTTCTCAAGATATCATGATATCTCAGCAAAAAAATTAGACAGAGAGAACAACCTTATTGTTTCTAAATTTGACAATCAGCAGTATATTTTCGCTTGTAAAGTTAATACCAAAACTCGATACCATCTAAGTTAGGGTACGCTTTGTATAAAACCATAAGAAAAATTAAAACTTGCTACGTTGTTTTTCATGGCAAGCCTTCAATGTTTTTGTTCTGTAAAAATGTCGAGTTGTATTATATGTACACTCTTGCTTATAACTTTTGATTGGATTGTCCGAATGATACCAAAATTTGACAGCATCTAAATTAAGACACACTTTACTTGAAAACGCCAAAACCGGGAAAATGTACTAAGTCGACTTAGTACAGTATTGTTTGGAAGCGTCGATATATAATTTGAAAACAAAAATATTTTCAAGATCTCATCAAATATTATTACGAGTATTCATTTCAGAATAACTTACAAAACATTTGAGAAAAACGTCAGCGTTCGTTATTCTACTCGAGCGGTCTCTGAACGGTTGATGTCATGATGGTTGAAAATTATTGTGTGTAAAGATGATTTTGTATTTATCCCTCTTATTATCTTTGCTTGTCGCTTTTTGTGAATTTACGCAAATTTTTATTAAAATGTAGTTTGTTTCTACATAGTCATATATATACATACATAAATTAAAAGAGATATTAATATACTCACATAACTTGTCGACAAGCACCGGCGAAAATCCCCCTCACGGGTAAATAAAAAATATTACATCAGAATACAAATATGTAGTACATACATACATACATCTATTGATTCCATTCCATTTCATTTCATTTCATAACTAACGTTTGATGTTTGAGATTAGTTCTCGAATGAACCTCAAGTTGCAAATTAAGAAAATATTTATTGGGTAAACAAATGTACGTATGTGTGTGCACACATAAATAAGATTTGACAATTTAAGGTTAGTCTCGAAAGATACTACTAAAAAAATCAACCCTTGTGCTACTACCTTATAAGTGTACCCGGTTGGAACTTCATAAGTCGTGCCACGATTCCAGGAAAACTGAATTTTTTAGGGGGCGTGGCACAGCCCCCCCCCGATTCTATATCTGAAGTCTAAACGGCTAGGAAACAAATAGTTTTGGAAATATTAATGTTTAAAGTTGCGTAAATTGTCACACTGAACAGCCCTTTTCTGTATGCAAATCGATTGATCTGTTGGTCTAGTGCTGCCACACAACA
Organism: Urophora cardui; assembly: GCA_960531455.1. NCBI lineage: Eukaryota > Metazoa > Arthropoda > Insecta > Diptera > Tephritidae > Urophora > Urophora cardui. Next base: position 71,841,488 of record OY482671.1, on the reverse strand, counting down.
ACAAAAATCCAAACGAAAACAGCAATCAGAAAATGTCTAAAATGGACAAAGAGATGTTTTATAAAAGTTACGCGTATAATACCCTTATGCGTTGGCGGCCTTCGGCCGTTTACAGCTTTCTTTCCAAAGAGTCTTTAATTTTTTACGCAAAACAATAACTAAATAAAAGATCAAATAAGAATTAGATACTTCACTTACAATGAGAGAAAAATGAACCAAAAGTTGGTTAATAGTACTAATTTCACACTTGATTAATATTACCATTACCATTGTTGATATATTAGACAGTGTTTTTGGTTATATTAACCATGATATTTGTTGATATAACAAAATGTTCGTTCAAATCTTCAACCAATTTCTTGTTACTATTAAACAATTTGTTGGTTATATTTTTATGCCAGTAGCAGCACTGCTATGTACGATCTATAAGAGAGTGTTAATATGTTAACTGAATAACAAAGAAACTTCCAAATACTCACTCTCTCGCTCTCTACAATTCGGGTCCAGCCATTTAACTTCGTCAAGCACAAACGGTGTTAAAGGCGATGGTAACAACAGATCCGAAGCCATAAAGCTTCGTAAATATTTTTACTTTGTTTTTAGACATGAATTAACCAATATTATCGTTAATATAACAAATATACACGTTGGGGAAACCAACTTTCTGTTTGATATTAATTGTTACCAAAATATTGGTTAATGGTACAATGAAAATGTACATATTACATTTTTTCCTTTTGACATGAATAAATCAACCCATAAAACATTAACCAAGAAGTTGGTTGAAAAAACCATTGTACTTTTTTCTCTGTGTATGTATATAGCATTTTCTGGTTAAATTAAACATTAAAAAGAGGGATGGTTTTGTTTACATTTTCCTTTTCAAAGTTTTTATTTTTTTTTTAACGCATAACATTAATTAATTAACAAAAGAACAACAAATAGGAATTAAATACTTCACTTATATATATAGCATTTTTTGGTTAAATTAAACCTTTTTCAATTTAAAATTTGCACTTGATTTTAAAAAGGTTTCATTTCACTTGAAATCGCTATAGTAATAAAACTAAAAGTAGTACATTTGTTTTTTAGCATCTTTGGCGCTGACTAGTACATAAGGCACATTGTTTATACATTTCATTAATGTAAAATACCGATAACACTGCTCTACAGCCAAAAAATACTCTGAACGCGACCATCCTTTCTATATGTAAAATCGGTCGCTGATTCCGAAAATCGGGTTTATTTTTAATTCTATGGGAAGGTTTTTGAGATATCGGCAATTTACCGTTATTTGGCCAATGGGTCCACTTAATCCTGTATATCTCTTTAACACAGTGAGTTATTTTCCTTGAGGTGACACCAAACTGAAAACTGAATTTTTTAGGGGGCGTGGCACAGCCCCCCCCCCCGATTCTATATCTGAAGTCTAAACGGCTAGGAAACAAATAGTTTTGGAAATATTAATGTTTAAAGTTGCGTAAATTGTCACACTGAACAGCCCTTTTCTGTATGCAAATCGATTGATCTGTTGGTCTAGTGCTGCCACACAACAACAAAAAATCCAAACGAAAACAGCAATCAGAAAATGTCTAAAATGGACAAAGAGATGTTTTATAAAAGTTACGCGTATAATACCCTTATGCGTTGGCGGCCTTCGGCCGTTTACAGCTTTCTTTCCAAAAAGTCTTTAATTTTTTACGCAAAACAATAACTAAATAAAAGATCAAATAAGAATTAGATACTTCACTTACAATGAGAGAAAAATGAACCAAAAGTTGGTTAATAGTACTAATTTCACACTTGATTAATATTACCATTACCATTGTTGATATATTAGACAGTGTTTTTGGTTATATTAACCATGATATTTGTTGATATAACAAAATGTTCGTTCAAATCTTCAACCAATTTCTTGTTACTATTAAACAATTTGTTGGTTATATTTTTATGCCAGTAGCAGCACTGCTATGTACGATCTATAAGAGAGTGTTAATATGTTAAATGAATAACAAAGAAACTTCCCAATACTCACTCTCTCGCTCTCTACAATTCGGGTCCAGCCATTTAACTTCGTCAAGCACAAACGGTGTTAAAGGCGATGGTAACAACAGATCCGAAGCCATAAAGCTTCGTAAATATTTTTACTTTGTTTTTAGACATGAATTAACCAATATTTTCGTTAATATAACAAATATACACGTTGGGGAAACCAACTTTCTGTTTGATATTAATTGTTACCAAAATATTGGTTAATGGTACAATGAAAATGTACATATTACATTTTTTCCTTTTGACATGAATAAATCAACCCATAAAACATTAACCAAGAAGTTGGTTGAAAAAACCATTGTACTTTTTTCTCTGTGTATGTATATAGCATTTTCTGGTTAAATTAAACATTAAAAAGAGGGATGGTTTTGTTTACATTTTCCTTTTCAAAGTTTTTATTTTTTTTTTAACGCATAACATTAATTAATTAACAAAAGAACAACAAATAGGAATTAAATACTTCACTTATATATATAGCATTTTTTGGTTAAATTAAACCTTTTTCAATTTAAAATTTGCACTTGATTTTAAAAAGGTTTCATTTCACTTGAAATCGCTATAGTAATAAAACTAAAAGTAGTACATTTGTTTTTTAGCATCTTTGGCGCTGACTAGTACATAAGGCACATTGTTTATACATTTCATTAATGTAAAATACCGATAACACTGCTCTACAGCCAAAAAATACTCTGAACGCGACCATCCTTTCTATATGTAAAATCGGTCGCTGATTCCGAAAATCGGGTTTATTTTTAATTCTATGGGAAGGTTTTTGAGATATCGGCAATTTACCGTTATTTGGCCAATGGGTCCACTTAATCCTGTATATCTCTTTAACACAGTGAGTTATTTTCCTTGAGGTGACACCAAACGAAAGAAAATTAAATTTCCTTTTCACGGCTCCTATAACATTTTTCTCTAGCTCTTACAGTTTCTGAAATATTGACGATTCAATTTGACTTTGTCAGGCAATATCTTTAAAACCAATGTTTTCACCTTCAGTTTTACTCCTTTGCGTCAATCTCCATTCTATTACCAAAAAAATAAGCTAACAACGATGAAAATCCATTGTAAAATGGAAAAGTTATATGCGATCAAGTAAATACAGCCAGGTCGCGCAATGCCTCTGCACGCGTACATTCTATGCATTCACGTAAAAGAGTAAAACCGAAGGTGAAGACATTGGTTTTAAAGATATTGCCTGACAAAATCAATTTTTTCTTAAAAAAATCGTAAAAAATCGAAAAAATTCAAATTTAATCGTCAATATTTCAGAAACTATACGCGTTAGAGAAAAATGTTATAGGAACAGTGAAAAGGAAATTTAATTTTCTTTCGTTTGGTGTGACCCTAAGGAAGATAACTCACTTTGTTAAAGAGATATACTGGATTAAGTGACCCATTGGCCAAATAACGGTAAATTGCCTATATCTCAAAAACCTTCCCATAGAATTCAAAATGAACCTGATTTTCTGAATCAGCGACCGATTTTACATATAGATAGGATAGTCACGTCCAAAGTACAGACAAAAAATTTCATTTTGTGATCCAGTGTAATCAAAAGGCACACTGTTTAAACATTTCATTAATGTAGAATAAACTATGCTTTAAATAAATCAAAAAACAAAAAAAATACGAAGAATTTCAGTTATGGGGGAGGATAGGTATGAGTCTGCTGAGCACAGAACAATTTTTTTTTTAATTTTTAATTTTTTGTATGGTTACGTTTTTGAGATAACGGTAATTTTGTGTTTTTTTGTTATCACTTTATTCAAAAATTATGTTCGCTGGAGTTACGCTTCTAACAATATACAACTTGTAGTAATTGAACCACACCTGGCTAAATGACATCTGGTCAATGTCAGAATTTTTAATTTTTTGCGATTTTTCAAAAAGTTTTGATTTTTAAATTAAGTTTTTTATAAAAACTTTTAAAAATCAGAAAAGTTTTATTTTTTAAAAATTAGCCCGTTTAATTCTTAACGTAATATCAAGGATATCTGATAAAAACATTATTTTTAGCGATTTCTTTCATGTGAAACAAAAAGGATATTTTATGGACGAAAAACTCGGTATACCATGCTTACATATAACGAGATTATCAGAAAATCTCGATTCGAAAATCTACCCGATTACATATAACATGAAATCTAGATTTGCTGGGAGAGGGATTGTCAACTGTCAATTTTCCTTACCTGCATGACCCAATAATAATATGGTCGTAGCAGTCAAAAGAGAATAGGCAACTACCGTTCGATGGCTGTTTTCACGAATGCAAAAAGCAGATATTTTGTTTTTATTTAACTTGAAAAACGCTAGCAAACACACAAGCTTTTGCACGATTAACACGTTAAAGGAAGTATAATAAATAATAGCTTAAAAAACTAAAAAACACGCTTTAATCTTAAAAATCGTACTAAAAATTGAGAAATAATTTAATTAGAAACAAAATGATGAACGAAAATATAAGTATTTAAGGAAAAGCGTGGGGTGCTCAGTATGTCAAAAAATATTTAAAATCGGTGTTTTTTTACTAATAATTTTATTTTGACTTTTTTGAGATTTCATATATCGTACTCTTTAATTTCGCAACTAGGTATATTTTTGTACTAGTTGTACGAATCGAATATTTTCATGTTCAAATATTATTGAGCAGCCCCACGCTTTTCCCTAAATACTTATATTTTCGTTCATCATTTTGTTTCTAATTAAATTATTTCTCAATTTTTAGTACGATTTTTAAGATTAAAGCGTGTTTTTTAGTTTTTGAAGCTATTATTTATTTTTGAATTTTTAGTGAAATTTTTCATTAAAGGACGTTTTATGCGGACGCAAGAATAAAAGTAAAAAGAAGTCTGATGGGATGTGGTGTTCTCCGAAATAGATCTACATACATATGTATGTATTTATAACTTCTACCAAAAGTCCCAATATGCAGTGAAGTAAACTAGCTTATTATGCAATATTTTCCAAACCCTTTTATTCAAGGTTTTCCAAACTAGTTTGGAAATACAAAATTTACCAAACGTTTTGTTATATTTCACAATCAGAAAGTGAAGAGAAGTTGAGGTGAAGCATTTGAAAAGAACAAAAAAAAAAAGAAACCTGATTGAATAAATTCGAATTTAGACAATAAAGCTCCGAATACGTTTGTAGCGTAATGGTGAGGTATGCTGCCTACGGACCAAGGAGCTCAGGTTCGAGTCCCGAGTGGCGCATTTTTTTTATTTTTTTTATTTTTATTTTTTATTTTTTTTTTTTAGACAAATTTTTTTCACCTCACGTTTACAAACCATTGTATAAAAATGTAATTAGGGTTCCTTTTCGTTAATTCAGAACTTACTATTAAATGAATTACAAACAAAACCAGTTCTTGCTTTGTATACATATGTATGTACATGCGATTGTTTTTATTGCAAACACAACAATGACAAAACAGAATGTTGTTACACAAAACACAAAACCAGTTCTTGTTCTGCATACGTATGTATGTATGTACATTGTACATGCGGCTGATTTCATTGCAAATACAACAAACCCAAAACAGAAAGCTACAAGCTTCATTTTTTTTTGAGTGAATTTATGCATTGAGTTTATCGCCATCGCTATGAGCGATCGCTGGCTGTTGTGCGTTAGTTCGCTCGCTATTTGAGTGGTTATACGTTTTTCTTTGAACATTTGTTTGTGATTTGAGTAGAATGTATTTTTGAGCGTTCGTGAGTGAGTTTTTCCGTACCCTGCAAGCTTGTTAGGGTGCCGACAGTCATCAACGAGTCGACCGAACGAATCGAGTACCCGTAAACATAACGAGTTGAACGAATTTCATGCCCGCATGACAACACAAAAATCAGCTGTTTTCTATTTTGAACAGCCGTGTGAGTGTTGCCGTATTTTAAATAATGGGAAGACACAAAAATTTCGCATGAAATACCCAAACTTAGTACCGATATTTATTCTCGATTTAAATTTTTAAATATATTTTTTTCTTTCTGAAAAAAAGACGTAGGCGAAAATTTTTAATAAAAATATGCGCGATTTTGTATTCAAAGTTTTGGTAATTATCTAGTTTAGGTGACATGGTGAAAATTGGTAAATTTTCAAGAACTGGGGTGTCAATCGACGCGTTTTGATCACATGAACACGAATTCGAAGCGGAACTTAAATTTTTAACGCAATAAAAATTGTTAACAAAAGACGGCGGGGTAAAAACAGTTTTTTGAGTGGTGTGGTCCTGTCCCTCCTCAGGAGTCAGAGTTGCATTTCTGATGCATTTTGTAATTTTCTTGTTGAACAGTGAAAAATAAGTAAAAGAAAATACACTTTTTTGGCAATAAATAAAGGAATAACCATAAGCATTTTTTATTTCGTGCTTACACAAACAATTTTCTAAAAGCTGCCTTCGTCGCAATTTTGTTTGCCTGTGTGGATTTTATGACGGAAATATCAGTTGTTCACTAGCCGCTGGCCCGCTATCCATTGATCCGTTAAAAAATGGTAAAAGGGATAATTTTGAAATAAAAATTACTTTTATTTATCGTAAATTACTCTTTTTTTTTATTGCCTAATTTCTCATTTATTTGAAAAATCTGTTTGCTATGTAGCAGGGATATGAAATAACTATTATTTCATTCAAACATGTACATTTTTCAAATATAACATCATTTATGCAACTTTTTTATTTCATCCTGTGCGAAAAGTTATGCTCCGAAAAACATAAAAGTTATAACTGGATAATATCGATTTTAAGTTTATTTGAAACTAAAATAATGGCATTAAAAATGGTTACATGTGAATTAACAACATATACAGAAATGATAACTATTTTCAATAAATGAGCTAAACAATTATCTAGTAACTCATATTTCGCTTAAGTAAACTTAAGCGGTTTTTCCTATGAACAAAGATATATTCTATTACATTTTAGACTCGCATTGATTTCGTTTAATAATACAATGAAAAATACCGTTCAAATGTTTTAGTGGCTAAAAAAGTTCGTTCGGCAACACCGCGTTGAGCAAAAGCAATCAGCTGACACGTTGTTATGGGAAAAATCAAAACTCGTTTGATTTCTTCGATACGGGCGGCTATGGGCGTTTATGTCAGCGTCGGTGAGATTTCGTTTACATGCAACTCCCATAAGATAGATCGTGTCAGCTGACACGGGTATGTGCGGGCGTTGATGACTGTTGGAACCATTACTTATTGGCCTGTATACGGGAGTGAATTGAAATTCATTGAGGCTATTTTGAAGAAAGGTAACATAAAAGCCGCAATGAAGCATAAAATATAATGTTGAATGTCCTACTATATGATGCCGTTGGGCTGTTGATGTCATGTTTCGAATCCGGAGGAGAATAGAAATAATAAAGAGAACACAAAAAAGGGAATGTTTGAAAGATATAATAATTTAGTTAATTTAGTTAAATGTTTACAACTTTTAGGATGGGATGAAGTTACATACATACATACATACATACATACATACATACATACATACATACATACAGGTGAAACTAATAAAAGCGTGTTAATTAAAAAAAAGACGATCATTTCATAACCTATAAAACGGAAAGAAGAAGAGCGACTTACTATTGCGATACGATTCTTGTTGGGCCATGCTTACTGGCGTCCATTTTGTTTACTTCTCATTTTGACGTTTCTCCCAAATTCGCCAAAAAAATATCGATAACACAGGGTTGCATTGTGAAAACTATCGTGATAATCTCGAGATTCATTTTAAATCGCGAATTTTTGGTAGCGGATTTTTGTACGGCAAACCTCGAATTTCAATCGAAGATTTTGTGTCAACCTCGAAAAAAGTAGATAATCTCGTATATGTAAATGGCCTATTAGATGACTCATCCATACACAATGGACAAAACTACAAGAATGAATAGAGATAACCATCGATAGTGGAAAAAAACTATCGATAGTGACACGAAAAAAACTATCGATACTATCGATAGTGCCATCGATAGTTTTGCAGCTCGATGCCACGGTGATGTCCTTCTGCGTAGTACACCCTTCAGCGTATTAAATTTCTTGGCATCCGGCAATTCTTTCTTCGCATTAATCAACTGACAGTGGGGTGTATTCAGTGGTTGAGTGTATGTTAAGTTAAAGCTGCTAGTAAGAAGTTATCGGTAACAAATAATTTAATTCCGTATTTTTGCAATAAAATTGTGAAAAATGTGTATAAATGGACTTGCAAATACCAGCTAAAATGTCAAACATTCTTACAAAGTGAAATTTCAGTGTTTTCAGTGAAAGAAATACAAAAATAGAGGAAGGGATTTTTATTAACAAATGCAGCAAAAACTATGGCATAAGTGCAGAATACGGCCCGTTAAGCTAGACAAAAAAAAATTTAGTGGGCGTGGTCCGCCTTTTTTTCTGATTTCAGAGATATAATTTTTTTTTTGGGGCTCGCTCATATTAAGGGTGCTAGGGGGGGTAAAATGAAATTTTCCAAATTTTAAAAAGCAAATATCTCGAAAAGTACTTAACCGATTTTAAATTAAAGCACACCATTGAAAAGGTAATTAAAAGCACTTTTTTATGATATGCATATGTATATGCTTATAGTAAATAGTTTATAAGAAAATTAAGAAAATAAAAAAAATCAATTTTTTTGTAAAAACGTATTTTATTTTAAAAAAAATTATTATAAACATATATTTTTGTTACTGAAATCAAAAAGAGAATCCTATTACCTTTAATTTGATATATAAAATGTTATATAAATGTATATAATTAATAAGAAAATTTGTGTGAATTGTCAACCATGTATATGCTCATACTAACGGCATATGAAAAAAACGTTATAAAAGTACCGGCTGAGGGTTATTTTTTATAAGCGCGGCCGAAGGCCGCCTACGCTCAAGGGTGTACTACGCAGAAGGACATCAAATTAATTTGTGAACTCATTTTTATTCACCTTTCACGTTGGAAAAATATATAAACTTTAATTTAAATAGTGCGTTTGAAATATACCGTTTTTTCCATATGCCGTTAGTATGAGCCAAACCTGTTAAATAATGATTATTAATCGTAATGATTACCGGCTTGATTGATTATTTTTTCAACTGTCCATTTAATGATTGATTACCCATTGTTTTCAAATTTTAATGATTATTTTGCAATTACCATTAAAAAAAATCAAAAAAATCATAAAAAATCAAAAAAAAAGAAAAATAATCATAAAAAATCAAAAATAATCAAAAAAAAATTATTTTGATTGTTTTTGATTATTTTTGATTATTTATGATTTTTTTTGATTTTTTTTGATTTTTTATGATTTTTTTTTGATTATTTTTGATTTTTTTTTTAATTTTTATCAATATGGTTTAAAGAAATATGCACATTTGTACGTATGCAGGTATATATATCGCCTTTTAAGGCAGACTCCCGACGGTAGCTTGATGGTAGTACCGGGGGGTTCGATACGATGAGCGTAGGTGGTGTAGTGCGGTTAAAGTCCCACACTAAGGGCCGGTTTCACCATCTCCGGTTAAGTTCTTAACCGTAGTATTTTTCCCGCTTAAGCAATTTATTTGACAGCTCGCCATACAATTTACGTCAAATTAACCACCGGTTAACTTAACCGGAGATGATGAAAACGGCCCTATCAGGATAAAGGCTCTATATGCTTCCTCCTCGTATATTTGTGCAGAGAGGCATACACATTTATACATATCTTACAAGCTTGGAATTATTGTTAATTTGTCATTGGCCGTACATGGTACGATGCACGTTTATATCTAATTATTTATCTTTATGAAAAATTGTTTAAAGTGGCCAAATCAAACATTTTAGTGTAACATTCGCTGACATTCGAGACTTTATGACATTCATGAATGAGGAAAAGAAGCGATACATAGTCTCATTTTCATTAATTTATACAGTGAATTATGTGTGTTATTTATGGAGATGTTATAGTCCAAAATGTCTATATCTGAACAATCCGTTGTATGGGACCTATATGTTATAGTGGTCCAATTTCTCTTAAGAAGTCACCCAAGTACCAAATTTCAAGTAGATATCTCAAAAAATGAGGGATTAGTTTGCGTTTATACAAACGACTCAGCTCATGATCCTCATCATAGCGGTTATATTTTGGTGGATCTGTCATGCCTCCTTCTGCATTTTCCGTGAGTTTGTCTGTATATTTTATTGCCAAATTTGAAATAATTCTGGTCCAGGGTTATTTTCAGCGTATTTACGATCTCTGTTGCAATGTCTTTGTTCGTTTTCTCTGTCAGTATTTTAGTTAGAGCTTTTAGTATTTCTGTCTTTGGTATCGAGGGATATAGATCCTTCACGTAAAGTGATACCTGTTTTGAGTCCTTGGGTACATTCAGAATTCTCAGTTTGTTGACTAGTTCCGTTGTGTTTTTGATTGCTAGTAGCATATTTAGCAGAATATGGTCGGACGAGCGCATGCCCGACGATTGGAACTTAAGTGTGCTCTGCCCAATCCACAAAAAAGGAGACTCCACAGTACGCGCCAATTATCGTGGGATAAGCCCCCTGAATATCGCATATAAGGTCTTAGCAAGTGTAATGTGCGAAAGACTGAAGCCTATCGTCAACAATCTGATTGGACCTTATCAGTGTGGCTTCAGACCTGGTAAATCTACCATCGACCAGATCTTCACAATACGACAAATACTGGAAAAAACCCATGAAAAAGGAACCGACACACACCATCTCTTTGTCGATTTTAAAGCCGCTTTTGATAGCACGAATAGGAATTGCCTGTATGCCGCAATGTCTGAATTTGGTTTCCCTGCTAAACTTATACGGCTATGCCAAATGACGTTGACTAACACCACCAGCTCCGTCAGAATTGGGAAGGACCTCTCCGAGCCGTTCGAGACCAAACGAGGTTTCAGACAAGGTGACTCTCTTTCGTGCGACTTTTTCAATTTGATGCTGGAAAAGATAATACGAGCTGCAGAACTTAACCATACAGGAAGCATCTTATATCACAAGAGTGTGCAACTGCTGGCGTACGCCGATGACATCGACATCATTGGCACTAACACGCGCGCCGTATGTTCTGCCTTCTCCAAGCTGGATAAAGAGGCTAAGAAAATGGGTTTGGCGGTCAACGAGGACAAGACGAAGTACCTCCTGTCATCACACAAAGAAACAGCACGCCTTGGCAGCCACGTCAATGTTGATAGCTACAAATTCGAAACTGTTAAGGACTTCGTCTATCTGGGAACCAGCATTAACACCAAGAATGATGTCAGCACGGAGATCCAACGAAGAATCACGCTTGCCAATAAATGCTACTTCGGACTAAGTAGGCAACTGAAAAGTAAAGTCCTCTCTCGACAAACAAAAATCACACTCTACAGGACGCTCATCGTTCCAGTCCTCATGTACAGCGCAGAAGCATGGACAATTTCAAAATCAGATGAGATGGCACTTGGAGTATTCGAGAGAAAAGTTCTTCGTAAGATTTGTGGACCTTTGAGCGTTGGAGTGGGCGAGTATCGACGGAGATTTAACGATGAGCTGTACGAGCTTTACACAGACATCGACATTGTTCAGCGAATAAAGATCCAGCGGCTGCGTTGAGCAGGTCATGTCGTGAGAATGGACGAAGGCGCTCCGGCCAAGAAAGCATTTCTATCGAAACCCGCTGAACGCAAAAGAAAAGGGAGACCTCCACTGCGTTGGGAAAATCAGGTGGACAGCGATGCTGCCTCCCTAGGTGTTCCGAAGTGGCGCCATGCTGCACGAAACAGAAGCAATTGGCGTGCTCTGTTGGACTCGGCCAGAATCGTCTAGACGGTTAAGCGCCAATCAAGAAGAAGAAGAAGTAGCATATTTAGATGTGTTGAAAGCCTATATCCTGGTGCCGATTTATGGTTTACTATTGGTCGCATAGGTGTTCCTGTTTTGTGGATTTTAGGTAGTGCGAGCAGTGATGGGACAGATGGATTCATTGCTGTGAGAGTGTAGGCTACTTTGCTGTCTCTTATATTTTTCGCTTGTTTTATTGCACGCTTTATTGCCATTTGGTATTCTTCCGTTGGGTCTTTTCTCATCACTCCGCAGCCCATTTCTTTGATTAGTTGACCTGTTTTTGCGGTGTATTCCTCTTCCTCCATTAGCACAGTTGTATTTCCTTTGTCTGTTTCACACTTCATCAATTTTTTCAAAAAAGGAAAAATTCTTAATTTCATATAAGTTGTATTTATTGTTCATCATACGCCATACCGTTTCAGCCCTAGTTATTGCCCTATTGTATTCTTTTAAAAGGCAGAAATATTACGTACTTACGTTCCGACATTGTTCCTCAAATAGGATTATTTGGGAATTTGTATTCGTCTTCGCATGCCTACTACATAATAAAACAGTAGACGATTTGCTATGTTGCAAATAGATTTACGTAAAGATAATCTCTGTCATAATCAGAAGTCTTTATTCGCTCTTCCCTGTCCTTATACTGAACCTAGAAATGAATCTTCCCCAGGTGTAGGAAGGGTTTGTATCCGTATCTAGTACGAAAAACTTCGAACGAGCCAAGGTCTATACAAATTTTGTACTTCTAAATTTGTCGACATTTTAATTAGTGCAGTTGTCGCTGTAGAATACACAATGACTTGGATACACCTGTCCCTATATTTACTGCGGGGTTACGTACTTTAATATGCGTTCACATACATTTGTACAAACAAACTTTATGCCTCTCTGACCAAACATACATCCCTACCTGAATACTTATGTGCAGGCGTATCCAAATTTCTTTACAACAATATTGAAAAAAATCAAACAAAATAAAAAAAAATCAAAAAAAAATCATAAAAAATCAAAAAAATCAAAAATAATCATAAAAAATCAAAAATAATCAAAAACAATCAAAAAAAATTATTTTGATTATTTTTGATTTTTTTTGATTTTTTATGATTATTTTTGATTTTTTTTGATTTTTTTTTGATTTTTTTTTAATGGTAATCATTAAAATTACTTTTTTTCAGCAAAAGAATTAAAATAATGATTACCAATTAAAAAACAAAACAATTTAATTGATTACTAATCCTAATCGGAATTTAACAGGTCTGGTATGAGCATATACGTGGTTGCCAATGCACACAAATTTTCTTATTATTTGTATATATTTATATAACATTTTATACATCAAATAAAAGGTAATAGAATTCTCTCTTTGATTTCAGCAACAAAAATATATGTTTATAATAATTTTTTTTAAATAAAAATGGTTTTTTTATGAAATACATCGATTTTTTTTTTGTTTTCATAATTTTCTTACAAACTATTTACTGTAAGCTCATACATATGTATATCACAAAAAAGTTTTTAATTACCTTTTCAATGGTGTGCTTTAATTTAAAATCGGTTAAGTACTTTTCGAGATATTCGCTTTTTAAAATTTGGAAAATTCCATCTTTACCCCCCCCCCCACTAACACCCTTAATATAAGCGAGCCCCAAAAAAAAATTATATCACTGAAATCAGTAAAAAGGGGCGGACCATGCCCACTTTTTGTTTTTTGTCTAGCTTACCGGGCCGTATTCTGCACTTGTTCCAAAACTATAAATATTTTCAAAAGAAATTGTACATATATTTGTTAATAGACACTCCCACTATACCTCCTGTAAATTTCATTTAAAAATATGAAGTGGTTTAGAAACTATGAACTTATGAACTGCAGCCGTGTACCCTGCCCACGCATATGAAAACATGGATTTTAGACATGATTATGGTAGACAAATTAACATAATTTTTGTTTTGTGGAGTTTCGGCGTTATGGGAAACAATGTATTTGATTAGTGATTCGATAACCGTAGCGCTAGTCGTAACGCTATCGGTTACAACCAAATGAATTTGGTTTTGAGCCGTAACCCTAATCAGCTGATCGATTGTTTGTTACAGTTGTTCACTGTCATTACCCAATAATAATATGGTCGTAGCAATCAAAAGGGAACACGCAATTAGCGTTAATACAAAATATGATAATTCCGCAACCTAAAAAAACAAAAGAAGAAGAGCGAATCTATTGCTATGGCCACCTTTATTGGGCTATGATCACTGTTCAGCTGTTTTCTGTTACTGCACCAATAATCGACCAAATTAATACCGATACTGTTACTGTTATGGAAATTAAGTTAACGCATTACTAGGGTTCCAAGGATACCACCGAGTACAAGTAAATACTCGATACTTTTGTTGCGAAACCGAGTACTTTTTTACTCGATGCTTTTTCACTCTGATATTTCGCCGATACCAATAAGTATCGATACTTTGGGATTGGGGCACCTCCAAATAAAGGACTAGGCCAATAATATTTTGCAGTCTTACTTCTGTAATAGAAAGGCAACTTTCTGCAGATAGAGCAATAATGATTTAAAAAAAAAGCCCCAATTCACTCCGCCCTAATATACAGTTAAAGAAAAATCCAAGCCAAGCTCTGCACAGCAATACGATTTTTGGGACCACCATATGCATTTGGCAATGGGATAGGAAAGGAAAAGAGCTGAGAAAAATATAATAATCGTTTCGTATTATTGCAACAGGAAAATTAAGTTACCATTTACAAGCCTATTGAGGTGGTACCTTAAATTTCTCGTTGGAATAATACGAAAATTTTGTTCAAAGTTCCTGACTTTTAGTGGAAAATTCAGTAACTGCTCCAGAATAAGGCTGTTTAACGATTTTCGATACCAAGTAGGTATCGATGCTTTTCATCCGATACATACTTGTTTAATGTAGGAGATTTTAAGCTCGTTAATTTTTTAGACAAATTTAGTTATTTTATTAAGATACAAAAAAACACGACTGACTTCGAACAAAGTAAGAGAATAATAATTTTTCTTTTGTACTTTGCACTAACGGAAAGTAAGAAGTAGTATATAAAATATGTAAATATATAAGTATATAAATATTTATGAGAAATGCAGTAATATGGAATACATAAAAATGAAACATGACATAAGTACCAGTGAACTGCACAAGCAGATTGAATTTTCAAACAGATTGTTTTGTACAAGCAAGCAACGAAAACAAACAATCTAAGCGCCGCTTGTAACCTAACAATCACAAGCGCGCTTGGGATTGTTTGCATTTTTAACACGCGTTTATTAGTTTCACCTGTATGTATGTATGTATGTATGTATGTAACTTCATCCCATCCTAAAAGTTGTAAACATTTAACTAAATTATTATATCTTTCAAGCATTCACTTTTTTGTGTTCTCTTTATTATTTCTATTCTCCTCCGGATTCGAAACATGACATCAACAGCCCAACGGCATCATATAGTAGGACATTCAACATTATATTTTATGCTTCATTGCGGCTTTTATGTTACCTTTCTTCAAAATAGCCTCTATGAATTTCAATTCACTCCCGTATACAGGCCAATAAGTAACAAGCTTGCAGGGTACGGAAAAACTCACTCACGAACGCTCAAAAGTACATTCTACTCAAATCACAAACAAATGTTCAAAGAAAAACGTATAACCACTCAAATAGCGAGCGAACTAACGCACAACAGCCAGCGATCGCTCATAGCGATGGCGATAAACTCAATGCATAAATTCACTCAAAAAAAAATGAAGCTTGTAGCTTTCTGTTTTGGGTTTGTTGTATTTGCAATGAAATCAGCCGCATGTACAATGCACATACATACATACGTATGCAGAGCAAGAACTGGTTTTGTGTTTTGTGTAACAACATTCTGTTTTGTCATTGTTGTGTTTGCAATAAAAACAATCGCATGTACATACATATGTATGCAAAGCAAGAACTGGTTTTGTTTGTAATTCATTTAATAGTAAGTTCTGAATCAACGAAAAGGCACCCTAATTACATTTTTATACAATGTTTTGTAAACGTGAGGTGAAAAAAATTTCTCTAAAAAAAATAAAAAAAAAAAATGCGCCACTCGGGACTCGAACCTGAGCTCCTTGGTCCGTAGGCAGCATACCTCACCATTACGCTACAAACGTATTCGGAGCTTTATTGTCTAAATTCGAATTTATTCAATCAGGTTTCTTTTTTTTTTTTGTTCTTTTCAAATGCTTCACCTCAACTTCTCTTCACTTTCTGATTGTGAAATATAACAAAACGTTTGGGAAATTTTGTATTTCCAAACTAGTTTGGAAAACCTTGAATAAAAGGGTTTGGCAAATATTGCATAATAAGCTAGTTTACTTCACTGCATATTGGGACTTTTGGTAGAAGTTATAAATACATACATATGTATGTAGATCTATTTCGGAGAACACCACATCCCATCAGACTTCTTTTTACTTTTATTCTTGCGTCCGCATAAAACATCCTTTAATGAAAAATTTCACTAAAAATTCAAAAATAAATAATAGCTTAAAAAACTAAAAAAACACGCTTTAATCTTAAAAATCGTACTAAAAATTGAGAAATAATTTAATTAGAAACAAAATGATGAACGAAAATATAAGTATTTAAGGAAAAGCGTGGGGCGGCTCAATAATATTTGAACATGAAAATATTCGATTCGTACAACTAGTACAAAAATATACCTAGTTGCGAAATTAAAGAGTACGATATATGAAATCTCAAAAAAGTCAAAATAAAATTATTAGTAAAAAAACACCGATTTTAAATATTTTTTGACATACTGAGCACCCCACGCTTTTCCTTAAATACTTATATTTTCGTTCATCATTTTGTTTCTAATTAAATTATTTCTCAATTTTTAGTACGATTTTTAAGATTAAAGCGTGTTTTTTAGTTTTCTAAGCTATTATTTATTTCAATCTAAGCGCTGCTTAGTTAGTTTAAAAGCAAACAAGCTCTTGCTTGTTTGTTTAAAAGCAAACCAAGCTAGCGGTTGCTTGAAAAAAAATTCAATCATTTTCAAGCAAATTTCAATCAAAAGCAAGCAGGCAGGAGGAGATTTTCAATCAGCGTTCATTTCGCTTTTTCAAAAGCAGATTTTTAAGAAGATCTTTCAATCATTGGATGTGAAGGAATAGGCGCACAGAGATGGAAGATGAACTCAATTCTACCCCGCAAAAATCCTTGTTGTTGACAAATCAGGTCTAAAAAAGGAGTATGCTGGCAGCACTGCTTCTGCTATGCACTCACACTGTCTACTCCTAACTTTCTAATACATGACATCAACAAAAGAACATCAGCCTTATTTTAAGCCTTACGCCAAACAAATTTGCTATCCTTATAATTTTCTGGCCTTATTTCGTAAGCCTTTAAATGTGGTGTTTAATTCTTAAATAAGGCTAAAATATTTTAGTGGGTATGTCAGCAAATTTTGCGACCAGCAGTTTTTATATGTAAATGGTCTTGGCGTCGAAATGTTCTACATTCAACCCAAAAAAAAAAGAAAATTTGTATGTATGCACATACCACATGTATGTATGTATATACATTCTGTTTTCTATACGCATCAGTATTTTATCCTTTTGTGAACAAAGGAAAATATTTTTGTATGTAAATATGTACATATGAATGGCCTTGTGTAATTACCTATCCTCTATTTGCAAAGGCGTCAATATTCTATACCTACTTTGTTAAAAAAAACAAAATATACATATGTATGTATATACATGTATGGCATTCTACCTACTTTTGTAACAGACCAAAATACATATCCCGAAAAAAAAATGTGCGAATAATCCCGATAGAGATTTATTGATCTCTATTATTATTGATTGATCTCTTTCGGGAACAATGAGTCCACAATTAGGCCTCGATTTCTCCCGAACGGGTATAAATGTAAATTAATCCCTTTCATACCGAACGGGAAAAATCAATTACAATTATACACTCAATACTGACTATTTAAAAAAATTTTTATTTATTGAATAGATTTTTTTACAAAAGTAAAACTTATTGTAAAATATTTAAATAGGCATGAACATTTATAATTTTTAAAGAAATTTTATAAGAAACAGCCTTGGCTAACAACTTTGAAAAATTCTTCACATGTCTTTTACAGGTCCATACAGCTGGACCCCGCATTCCACGAATTTCAAAAAAAGCTGTCTCATTAATTTGTGCTTAATATGTGCTTAATAGGTCCCCAAATAAAAAATTTTAAAAATAATTTAAATTTTAAGGGCTTTTTTTTTAAAAAACAAAAGTGCGGGGTCCAGGTGAACGTTCCGCTGGACCCCGCACTCATTTAGACTTAGCCTAGGAAAATTTTAAGTATGCAGTTAATTTGTGCTTAATATGTGCTTAAAATTTTCCTAGGCTAAGTCTAAATGAGTGCGGGGTCCAGTGGAACGTTCACCTGGACCCCGCACTTTTGTTTTTTAAAAAAAGCACTTAAAATTTGGGCAAAAATTTTTGTATTTGCGGAAAAACTAAGCACATATTGAGCACAAATTAATGAGATAGTCAAATTTCAAATTGCACAGTGGGCTTCGTCTTATATACCCCACCTCCATATCGTCGTGCCATACGAAAACTAACATCAGATTTTTTGTGGCTGACGAAAAGTAAAAAGTTCAAGTTTTGGAAGACGAAAAGTAATAAAATCGAGTTTTGGCTGACGAAAAGTAATAAAATCCACTTTTGGCTGACGAAAACTATCAATTTCGTTTAAACAACAACAATTTTAATGTAAAAACAGTATATAATTACTGATACTTTTCGTCAGCCAAAAGTCGATTTTATTACTTTTCGTCAGCCAAAAGTCGATTTTATTACTTTTCGTCGGCCAAAAGTCAAATGTTCTACTTTTCGTACAGAATTTTTTTATTGATAGCTTTCGCCAGAAATTTTAAATATGTTAGTTTTCGTATGGTACGACGATATATACGTACATGTATGTATCGATGCCCATCTCTGCACTTTTTTCGCAAATTTTTTTTCACAGGTTTTGAGCACATATTAAGCACAAATTAACTGCATACTTAAAATTTTCCTAGGCTAAGTCTAAATGTGTGCGGGGTCCAGCGGAACGTTCACCTGGACCCCGCACTTTTGTTTTTTAGAAAATGCCCATCTCTGCAGTTTTTTCAAAATTTTTTTTTCACATTCTTTGAGCACATATTAAGCACAAATTAACTGCATACTCAATATTTTCCTAAGCTTAGCCTAAATGAGTGCGGGGTCCAGCGGAACGTTCACCTGGACCCCGCACTCTTGTTTTTAAAAAAAAGCCCTTAAAATTTGAGCACAAATTTTTTTATTTGGGGACCTATTAAGCACATATTAAGCACAAATTAATGAGATAGCTTTTTTTGAAATTCGTGGAATGCGGGATCCAGCTGTACGGACCTGTCTTTTACACTCGCATAATGCATTCTCAAAACTTAAAATATTTTCAAAAGATACTTAATTTTTTGAAAAGATTTCACTACATGATAAAAGCTAATTGAATAAACTTTCTTCTAATATACATATATAACAATTTAAAATTTTAGACATTTTCATAAAAAATAGCCTTGGCTTACTACTTTGGATGAAAGCGATTAATCTACATTTGTACCTGTTCGGGTATACAAATTGACAATTAGTCTCTTCAAAGGACATGCTCGAATAAATACGATCAATTCGCTCCATATAAAGGGATGTAAACTTGTATTAGTCGCATGCTCCCTTGCGATTGATCCCGGACACGTCCCAGAGAAATCGCATTTTTTGCAGGTATATTTACGTTCGCCGTTGCTCATAAAAACTCATAAAACCACACTCATGCATATGTACATATGTGCATACATACAAATTTTCTTTTATTTGGAGACAAAAGGGTGGATTGTTGAATGTTTCGATGACAAGACCATTTACATCAGGGATAGGCATTTTTTTGTGAGGGTGTATTGGTAAATGCGAGAGTAACTTCGCTACAGTGGTGCTAAGAGCAAAATTTTCGCGTCAGTTGCTTAACCGACAGCAAGACCCACCAAGTTAGGAGTAGACAGAGTGAGTGCATAGCAGAAGCAGTCCTGCCAGCATACTCCTTTTATAGACCTGATTTGTCAACAATAAACATTTTGCATGCTTAAATATGTACAAAAGGCTTTGTCCTTCATTTTCTTACAATTATCTGCAGAAAAATACTGCTGGAATTGAGTTCATCTTCCATTTCTGTGCGCCTATTCCTTCACATCCAATGATTGAAAGATCTTCTTAAAAATCTGCTTTTGAAAAGGCGAAAAGAACGCTGATTGAAAATCTCCTCCAGCCTGCTTGCTTTTGATTGAAATTTGCTTGAAAATGATTGAATTTTTTTTTTCAAGCAACCGCTAGCTTGGTTTGCTTTTAAACAAACAAGCAAGAGCTTGCTTGGAAATCTTTCAATCAGCTTGTTTCGCTTTTAAGCAGATTGAAAAAATTGTAAACAAGCTATTGCTTGTTTGTTTAAAAGCAAACCAAGCAAGGGAGAGATTGGGAAAAATTTCAAGCGCTTGAAAGGGCAAACAAGCTGCTTGTGCAGATCACTGATAAGTACATATATGCAAATAAGGTGACCAGAGTAAGAAATATATATATAACTAAATTAATGCTCCAACATTCTCCCCCACGAAGAACAACTGTTCTTGAACGCGTTAGTTATTATTCCCAGTCTAATCCGTTGAAGGAATTTTGTTTTAGTCGCCTGGTTGACTGGGCTATGCCTCGGCTCACAGCCAGCTGACGATTAGACTTAGGAAGCACACCTCATTCACGTGTCATTTGTAGTTGCTTCGTTGATTGGAAGAAATGCAATTTTTGAAATGGGGCGCTTGTACTCTTTTCCGTGTGAATATAACGTTACTACACGTATACATCCATCTGATCCAGGGTGAACTTGTTTTGCTCGTGCAAGTGGCCACTGACCTGGAGAGCAACGTTCGTCAAATACAACAACCAAATCACCAACCTCAGCGTTCCTATTTAGTTTTAACCACTTCGGCCTTGACTGTAAGCGACTTAAATACTCACTTTTCCAGCGCTTCCAAAATTGTTGCTTTAATCGCTCAATAACCTTCCATCTGCTTAAATGGTCGATGTTAATATCCAACAAGTCTTCGTCAGTTACGAAAAGTGATGGCTCACCAATAAGAAAATGTGATGGAGTGAGAGCGCCGCTGTCGAGTGGGTCACTAGAGAGCGGGCAGAGCGGTCTGGAATTAAGACAGCTCTCAATCTGTGCCAGCAGTGTGCTGAGCTCTTCATATGTAAGAATTCGATCTTTCATGATACGTCGTAAGTGGTGGTTTGTTGATTTGACGCCAGCTTCCCAAAGCCCACCGAAGTTAGGCGAAGCTGGTGGAATAAAATGCCATGTAGTACCAGCATTGGCTAATGTTTCAGCAAGGGCTTCTGGCAAATTCGATGCGCCTCGATTACCCAAGGTTCTCAACTCTTTGCTTACACCTATGAAATTCGTACCGCAGTCAGAATAAAGATCCGTACAATTACCACGCCGCGCCGCAAAACGTCTAAAAGCTGCAAGATATGCATCGGTTGATAAACTTGTCATTGCTTCAAGATGTATCGCTTTAGTGACCATGCAAATAAATAAACAGATATATCCCTTTGAAGTGATCGTATTGCGTGCAGTTGATTGTTTAATAGTGATGGGTCCAGCGTAATCAACGCCACTGTGTTTGAAAGGACGTGTAGGTTGCAAACGTGCACTTGGAAGATTTCCCATTAGCTGTTGCGTAGCTTTAGCATTATATTTGAAACAAGTAGTGCATCGGTGCAAGACATTCTTTGCAAGATTTCGTGCTGATAAGACCCAGTAAGTGTTAGCAACATAGGACTGCATCTGCTGAACTCCGCCATGAAGAGTTGAGTGATGAGCATCTCTGAAAATAAGCAAAGATAAGGGATTTTTCTTCGTTAATAAAATAGGATGTTTTTTTGCATAGCTACACTCTGCGTTTTGTATGCGACCACCCACTCGCAGGATTTGATCGTTGTCTATGAACGGACACAATTTAGCTAAAGCAGAGTTGGAGTTGATGGCCTTTGTGGTGTTCAACTCTTTAATTTCTGCTGCAAACTCAGCTGCCTGCGCACATTTGACGATTGTTTGCAACGATATTTTCAATTCGTAAGTTTTAAAAAACCCGTATTCTCTCAAACCATTTTTCTGTTTGTATAGTTTTGTGTTCATTAAAAAACGAAGTATATAAGCTACCACGCGTACTAGTTTATTGAGAGATGAGAATCTTGTAATAAGCTCTGGATATTCAATTTCATGCCTTGCCGTAGTGACATGAGTTACAATTCTAGCCTTTCTAGCTTCTAAATTAGTTTGGTTAAGAATAGGTTGTTTGGGCCAGTTTTCGTCCGATTTGAATAGCCATTGCGGTCCACTCCACCATAGCTTGTGTACTCGAAGATCTTCAGGTGTAATTCCACGAGTCGCACAATCCGCAGGATTATCATGTGTATTAATATATCGCCTCTGTTTCGGTTCTGAATATCGTTGAATTTCTGCAACTCTATTCCCCACATAGACGGACCACCGCGACGACTCACCCTTTATCCACGATAAAACTGTCGTACTATCAGTCCATAAAAAAACGTTTGAAATAGGGCGATCCAACTGTGCACTAATTTTATGAACGAGCTTTACCAGCAATTTGGCTCCGCAGAGTTCGAGCCGTGGCAACGTAATTTTCTTCAAAGGCGCCACCTTCGTATTCGACTGTATCATACTAACGACACCATTACCTGTGCTCTCAATTACCTTTACAAATACTACCGCCGCATATGCTGCTTGTGATGCATCACAAAAACAGTGTATCTCTAGTTTACTATTTTTATCGCATTGGATCCAGCGAGGGATGCGAATACTTTCGAGACTTTGGAGTGTGTTACGATAGCTATTCCACTCCCTTTGCAAATGATCTGGTAGCTCATCATGCCAGTCTAAACCTGCTAGCCATAATTTTTGAAACATAATTTTGCTTGTACGGTAACAGGTGCTAACCAGTCAAGAGGGTCGTGTAGCTTAGCGGAATCAGAGAGCACCGAGCTTTTAGTTAGCTTATCGCATATTCCAAAATTTGTTTTAAATGAAAACGTATAACTCACCGTATCCCATTCTAAGCCAAGTGCTTTAACGATATTTGAATCAGTTAGTTCAAATTTAGTGGATTGGTCTCTATACTCCTCAGGAATGGTTCTCATTAACTCGGACAAGTTCGACGTCCATTTTCGTAAATTAAAGCAACCAGTTGCTAATAGGTTACACAACTGAATTTGTAAATCTTCTGCTTCTGCGTATGAATCGGCACCTGAAATGACATCATCGACGTAAGTATCTGACCTGAGCACCGCACACGCTAATGGAAATATTTCTTGTTCATCATCGGCTAGTTGCTGCAGTACGCGTATCGATAAAAATGGTGCGGAAGTTGTGCCGTAAGTTACAGTACATAGCTGGTAAATCCCTATGTCTTCCTCGGTTGAATATCGCCAGAGTATTTGCTGGTAGTGTTGTTGATCATCGTAAACGCGTATTTGTCGGAATATTTTTTTTTTCTAAATCAGCGCGGAATCCGACCTTGAATCGCCTCCAACGGGTAATAATATTCGACAAGTCATTTTGAAGTGCTGGTCCAGCAGAGAGTTCTTCATTCAGTGAAGGTTGAGGTGGTCGCTTACTAATACCATCACATACTACCCGAAGTTTGGTAGTGGTACTACTTTCCTTACAAACACCGTGGTGCGGTAAAAAGAAGCTGTCAGGCTTTAAATCGCGAGGATATATTCCAATATTCCTCATATGACCGAGATCTTCATATTCTCTCATAAATTTACGATACTCATTGGCAAGAGCCGGTTGTTTTATAAATCGTAATTCCATTTGTTTTAGTCTTCGTAGGGCGTTATAATCGGTTTACTTGAATTGCGGCATTCGTGCACTTAGCAATTGTGACTTAAACGGCAATGCTACTGTATATCTGCCAGTTTTATCACGACAATGTGTGCTCTTAAAATGGTTTTCGCATGCGGCTTCTTCCAGAGTCGGCAACCTTGTTTCAGTCAACTCCTCTTGCTCCCAGAAAGCTCTAAGCAATTTTTCCAGTGTACATACATTGACACTAACCTCATGGCCATATGTTATTTCTCTAGTTGGCCTTGATACAACCCAACCGAAATTAGTGCTTTGTACAAAAATTCCATTGTCGTATTTTCTTTGTTGTGGAAGTACTATTTCAACATACACGTCTCCACCAAGTATTAAATCAATTTTGCTGCTTTCCAGAAATTTCGGATCAGCAAGAGAAAGATGTGACAAATCCGGAAGAGAATCTCAATTTAATGGCAAAGGTTTATATGCGGTAAGAGAAGGCAAAACTAATGCATTGAAGTTAATATGAAAGTTGTTGTAGTACGCTGAGCCCAAGCTCATAGTGCCATACTTACGCGCTGTAAGAGAAGAATTTCCTTCAATGCCATTAATTTTTGCGAAGGTATCATATTTTTTAAGTTGGAGAGTTTGTACCGCATCTTCAGTTATGAATGTAGCTTGAGCAGCTTGGTCAAGCAAAGCACGGAGAGTGAACTTTCCCTTGGTTGTTATGACAATAACTCTTATAGTAGCGAGAAGTAGCCATGGGTAATGGCGCAATTTTTTTGGCGCTGATACAATAACGCCAGCGCCAACCGTGGCGCCAACTCACGGTACTGGCGCAATAACACCTTTATCGCAATTGTCATCGATAAATAACATTTTTTCGCTTGTTACTGTTTACCATCCACGTTTTATTTCTTTTGGCGCAATTCTGCTTACATATACGGGGGCTCAATTAATTTTAATTTTCATAATCATTTGGAAAAATATTCCGTATATATGTGAAAATATGCTGGAAATTAGAGTCACTTAGATCACTATCAAGCACACATAATTGTGACGTTGTCATACGTATACATATACTATGATGCTGTTATTGGCGTTGTGGTTGCGCCATTTTACACTAGCGCTGTATTGGAGCTGGTGTTAGCGCGCGAAATTGAGTCAGTGTTATATTGCAATAGCGCATCATTGAGTTGGCGCTACATTGAGTTGGCGCTACATTGAGTTGGCGCTACATTGAGTTGGCGCTATATTGAGTTGGCGCTATATTGAGTTGGCGCATTTCCCAAATCGGAGTTAGCGCAATAACACCAGGGTTGGTGTCAGCGCAATTGTGCCGCGCAGCGCAGTGTTACCCATGCCTAGCGAGAAGAACTTGTGGCACAGAGAGCGAGCTAATATTGCAATTTATGTTAGTTGAGCTGGTGCCCGGCGACTCAGTTGGCACATTGGAATTAGTAATATTTGCAAAGTCGTTATGCAGTATCGTGTGATGTTGTTGCTGACACAGGTGGCAGCGCCAGGTGAGACGGCAGTTGGTGGCGTAA
Source organism: Urophora cardui (assembly GCA_960531455.1). Classification (NCBI taxonomy): domain Eukaryota; kingdom Metazoa; phylum Arthropoda; class Insecta; order Diptera; family Tephritidae; genus Urophora; species Urophora cardui. The sequence goes on along the minus strand of OY482671.1, from coordinate 71,816,103 downwards.
TGGCCAGCCGTAAGGCAGTTACGGCAGATTTTTTTTCTTTGCATTAATTCACGCTTAGCAGCAGCAGGCAGTGAGATAAACTTAAAACATTTGTATAGCATATGACGTTTTTCGCAGCACGGGCAATTATCATCGTTAGTTCCAGCGCGAGTGGTCAATAAGGCATTTCGACGTATTGGCTTACGATTGCTAGCAACAGACTTGTTGGATTTCGCAAGAGCAGCAGCATTACCAGTAGCAGAAGACTGATCAGTAATCGTTTCTAATGTGCGGAAAGTTGATTCGAGGAAATCGAACAAGCATTTTATGGTAGGAATTTTAGTTGAAGCCTTAAGAGATTGCTCCCACTCTTTACGTGATTGTGCGTCAAGTTTATTAGCAGTAATATAAACAAGCATCACATCCCAGTTATCAGTAGTTATTTCGAGGGTTCGTAGAAGTGCAAGACAGCTTCGTGTTGTGTCTAAAATTATATTTATACTTTCGCACGAGCCATTTGAATTAGGTATGGCAAACAACTTCTTCAGCAAAGTGTCAACAATTTTACGCTTATTGTGGTAACGGCCCTGCAATGCACTCCAAGCAAGCTCATAACTGTTCTCCGATGCTGGATATTCATTAATAATATACAGAGGAGTACCAGTACAATAATTTTTTAAAAAGTAATATTTTTGAACTTTGCTAAGTGATTGGTTATTATGCACAAGTGACGTGAACATATCTCTATATGAAATCCATCCTAGATAATCACCAGAGAATTGTGGAAGGTCAATTTTTGGCAATCGGGCGTCACTACATACGCTATCATTACGTGTGCTGTTCGACATGGCCATAGTACTTGAATGGAAGTTAGGTGACAGTGGAGTTTTAAGCTCATGTAGTAAGTCCAAAAGTTTACCTTTGAAGGACAAGAAGAGTTCACCAAAAATAAAATACACATCATCTTTCATGTATGGAATGTCATCAGCTTCTAGCGAAGTTTCGCGAATAAAGTCAGTTATCTGTTCGTGGTCATCTTTAAACTTTTTCTGAATTGATTCGATCTCATCAAGGTAGCTCTGTACCAGACCGCGTGTTTTCTCTGTTTTCAATTTTGCATCAAATCTTTCTAGCAATTTATTTAGCTGTGCCAGACGACCACGTTGATCAGATATAATGGTGTCCATGATTAATTTTTTATGGCAAATATAGGAAACGAATTTTCGTGGTTTTAATTTTATTAATATTGACGATTAATTTCAAGGAAAATAGCTATTATTGCAAATTAACAACTTTTCCGAGTTTCGGCACCAATGTTTAATGTAGGAGATTTTAAGCTCATTAATTTTATAGACAAATTTAGTTATTTTATTAAGATACAAAAAAACACGACTGACTTCGAACAAAGTAAGAGAATAATTATTTTTCTTTTGTACTTTGCACTAACGGAAAGTAAGAAGTAGTATATAAAATATGTAAATATATAAGTATATAAATATGTATGAGAAATGCAGTAATATGGAATCAGTGTTGCCACTTTAGCTATTTTGTAGCTAGATTTAGCTATTACTTTCGACGTTTAGCTATAGAAATTTGCGTTTAGCTATTAGCTATTTTCTTTAGCTTATTTTTTAATCAGTTTAGCTATTTTAGCTATAATATTTTTTCTGTAATTTCCTCACTTTTGCACAAAATATCATGTTTTTTTGTTGATTAAAACTTTATAGAATGTACTTACTCGAAGTACATACATATATACGGGCAAGATGTGAAGCAATTTTCAAAGCAATGTGGAGTCAATTTACAAGACAATATTTCTATACCGGGCATTGCAATATGTGTCAATTTCATTTTAAAAATTTCACACGATTCATTAAAAAAATTGTTGGATTTATGCGATGCCACTGTGAGCGTTAAAATAGAATGGAAAATGGCCATAAAACAGCCGAAATGGAATCTTATTGCCTTGCAGTACTCGTATACCCTTTTCTATCAATTGCTACAATGCTTTTACTCAAGATTTTATAAATTTGACATTAATTTGTATGAACCAAATTTCAAAATTTGAGTAAAAGATCTGAAATTTTAAGCAAAAGCAAATGCTTGGCTTTTATTAATATGAGCCATAGGTATTTTGAAATTTGGTTCATACAAATTAATGTCAAATTTATAAAATCTTGAGTAAATGCATTTGCTTGGTTTTTATTAATATGACCCAATGAAGTCATGTGTTCTCTAATCGCATCAAATTGCCAAATGAATTGCTTCACAGCTTGCCCGTATAGGCACGTCGGGCTAAGATTACCAAACAAAAACTGGTAGTCCGGCATGCCTACTTATTTATTTTAACGCTTATTGGTACATACCCTGCAGTCAAAAACTAGATGGCAGTTAACTATAATATTTAAGCAAATAGATTGACCATATTTTTCTTCACTAAATCAAAAAGAGTGGTAGTGGAAATTTTTTCCTCAAAATCATTAAAAAGCATTTCCACTACTACCAATAAAATAAATTGTAATTAAATATTTTTTCATAAATAGAATTTAGTGGTAGTGGAAATTGATTTTACGAAAAAAATACTAGGTACACTAGATTAAATTTTTTTTAATTTTAATAAAACTTTCACGTTATTCATGCTAGTGGAACGTATGTATATGTTCATGTATGTATGATCCGCTCTGGTAGAGTGCCTATTTTACTTTTATGTAAATTGTGATATTTTGATTTAGTGGAAAAAATTTCGACTACATCTATGTGAATTAATGGCAGCGGAATTTTTAAAAGATCCACTCATCCAAAATTTACTGGAGCTAGAAAATAAGTATCGTTTTAAGTATGTAAATAATTATTTAGCTATTTTTGAAGAAAAATATTTTTGGCTATTAATTTTAGCTTTGAAAAAAATTTTTTAGCTATTTTTAGCTATTTTTTTCTTTTAATCTAGCTATAAGCTCCAAAATATTCTGGCAACACTGTATGGAATACATAAAAATGAAACATGACATAAGTACATATATGCAAATAAGGTGACCAGAGTAAGAAATATATATATAACTAAATTAATGCTCCAACAATACTCGAGTACCGATACTTTTTGGCGATACTAGAAACAAGTACAAGTATCGATACCTTAATGGTATCGTTGGAACCCTACGCATTACTAATTGAACCCTAATACTATGTTCACGTTGAAGAGTTAACTAGAGTTAATGGTTTTGAGTTAATGGATAACTGTCAGAGTTTAATTTGACATATGCTAGGTGGCCGCAATACATAGATTCGCTGCGGATCTTATGTCAAAATCACATGTAGATTGACATAAGCATCTCAAATCATCCGTCTATTGCGACCACTTAGCTATACAAATAATGCCAATGTTTCAAAAGTGCTACCAAATTTTGGGAAAAACGGGGTTGCATTCCATTAACTCAAAATAAACTCCAAATGTAATTAGAGTTAATTGGAGTTAAAGGCGATTTTATCAAAATAATTTGTATGGTTAACTCAGAGTTAAGAGTAGAGTTTAGAGGTTAACTCGAAATGGCCATCAACTCCAATTAACTCTTCAACGTGAATATAGTATTACCCTTGAAATGCGCATTTCGGCTAAATAATGCCGCCCATTAACCATAAAATTTATCGTACTACACCGTCGTACGATAAATCGCATGCTTAGCCACCAATGTTCCAACTATAACGTCGATTTATCGTCAAACATCATTTTTACCGACGCTTTGTAGAGTACACAACCCAGCTAGAACGGGCTGAGGGATTCACTATTGTGAATGCATACATTTTGTCGATTGACTGAATGTTAGACTGGGAACGCTGCTCGTTTTGCTTAACATACTAGCGCCGCACAGTGGTTCGGCTCCATATATTTTGCGGAAAATAATAGAAGGAGTGGCCCTAGGCCATTGAAATATTGCACAGAGGTTATATGTGAGCTAATTAATAAATTTTCAAAAAATGGTTGAAATCGGTCAACCCCTGGGGTACCTCCCTTGGACCTATAAAAAAATTATGTAAATACAAATTTTAGTTTCAGCTAAAAAAATTAAGATATCTTCACGAATCTTGGTATATGAGTTACCCTCATTAAAGGCGTTGACGGCACCAAAAATTGTTGAAATCGGCGCATAAGTTACTGTCATGAAAGATATCGACAATACCAAATACAGGTGTGATTGGTAAGCAACCACGCCCACTTTTTATACACCTTTTATTCAAAAACAAATGAAGATATACATTTTCAGTAACTGAAAAAGAGCCATTGCAAAAATTTGATTTACTTAATAATTATATTTACAATATAATCGAAAATATAACTATGTAGGTATATATGGAAAGAAAAAAACAAATATAAGAAATTCATATATATATATATATATATATATATATACAAGAATTGCTCGTTTAAAGTTATTAGATTTAAGTAAATGCTTCACATACAACAACTTTATTTCGGTCCTACAGAGTTTCTAAATGCTACATATTTATGTACCTACTCACATACATACATAAAATTACATTTTTAATAGTATATATGTGCTCGCGTCACATAAATACGTAAAATTTATAAATAAACTTTTATTATCTGAGCAAAAAAAATAAAACTCAAAAAATAACTCTCAAGCAAAAAATAAAACTCAAAAAATAACTTTTATTTTCTGATCGAAAAATAAAACTCAAAAAATAACTTTTATTTTCTGAGGGAAAAATAAAACTCAAAAAATAACTTTTATATTCTTATCGAAAAATAAAACTCAAAAAATAACTTTTTTTTCTGAGGGAAAAATAAAACTCAAAAAATAACCTTTATTTTCTGATCGAAAAATAAAACTTAGAAAAAAACTTTTATTTTCTGAGGGAAAAATAAAACTCAAAAAATAACTTTTATTTTCTGATCGAAAAATAAAACTCAAGAAAAAACTTTTATTTTCTGATCAAAAAATAAAACTCAATAAAAAACTTTTATTTTCTGAGCAAAAAATAAAACTCAGAAAAGAATCGTTAAAAATCAACTTTTTGAATATCACTTATAACCGTTACGGTCCCTGATAATAACACAATGGCGCTATTATAACTCTGGCGAGTTTTATGGCCGAGCTTCTCTCCCAATTCGAGAAGTGCTCCTTTTGTTTTTCCTACTAATTGAGTGGACCTACAGTTTTATGCCGACTCCGAACGGGGAATGCATTTTTTGTGGTAAGCAGAAATACCCTATGAGGGTATGCCACCCACCGCCGAGAGGTGACCGCTATTTCTGATTTCTAATTAATTAAATTTTTTTTGGTGTTTGTCCGGACTGTCCCGTTACCCCGACGACAAGAAAAGATTGAATGCTCTCACCAAAGAACTCAAAAACATCCTCAAAATTGAACACAACAGACAAGTTCAACAATATCTCAGTAATATTGATGCAACAGCTGCAACTGATTACTCCCTTTGGAAAGCTGCTAGTAAGCTAAAAAGGCCGATTTTCTACAATTCTCCAATACGAATGGAAAATAACGAATGGGCGAAAAGTGACGCAGAGAAAGCAAATACTTTTGCACGCCACCTAAAATCAGTATTCACCCCACATGATATTGAACCCCCACTAAGCACAACAACAGAAGTGAAAAATACTCTGAGTCATCCCTATCAAATGGACCTCCCCATAAAACGATTCGCAATATCGGAGGTAAAAACCGTAATAGCGATGCTCAACCCAAAGAAAGCTCCTGGGTACGATATTATTAATGGCAATGTACTAAAACACTTACCTTACGAAGGCATAAAATTTCTCACCCAACTTTTTAATGCAGTACTAATAACTGCATTCATACCCCCTCAATGGAAAGTCGCTCAGATGAAAATGATTCTGAAACCAGGAAAGCCCCCTGATACGGCAGTGTCTTACAGACCCATTAGTCTGCTGCCCATTGTCTCAAAAGTCTTGGAAGTTCTCTTCCTTAAAAGACTCCTACCCAAAATAGAAGAGCGTAACATTATACCTAATCACCAATTTGGCTTCATAAGAGGACACGGAACAATTGAACAAGTACATAGACTTACCGAGAAAATCTACTCTGCCTTTGAGCAAAAAAAATACTGTACAGCTGCCTTTCTAGATATATCCCAAGCTTTTGATCGCGTATGGCACGACGTCCTGCTCTATAAAATAAAAAATACTCTCCCTACAAGCTACTTTCTATTTATACAATCTTATCTAAAAAATCGTTACTTTTTCGTCAAAGAAGGAGCAGAGCAGTCTGAGCTTTACGAGAGCTTAGCAGGCGTCCCGCAAGGTAGTGTAATGGGCCCAATACTGTACCTACTTTACACATACGACCTCCCAATAGCAGAAGGAGTCACTATCGGCACTTTTGCCGATGACACTGCTGTACTGGCTTCAGACCTCAACCCTAACGTCGCCTCACCCAAGCTTCAAAGAAGTTTAAATAAAATTACCCATTGGCTGAAAGACTGGCGGATAAAGTCAAATGAATCAAAGTCTGTTCAAGTGACGTTTACCACTAGACGTAACACTTGCCCACCCGTAAAACTCAATGGCATTGATATACCGCAAAGTGACGTAACAAAGTACCTGGGTATGCATCTCGACAGAAAACTAACATGGAGAACCCACATATTCACCAAACGAAAAGCTCTTGGTATAAAACTGAGAAATCTTTATTGGCTCATGAATCGAAACTCCCAACTATCAATCGACAACAAACTCCTGCTCTACTCAGCTATCTTAAAACCCATCTGGACCTATGGCATACAGCTATGGGGAACCGCAGCAAACTCAAATATAGAGATTCTCCAAAGATTCCAATCGAAAACCATTAGAATGATTGTAAATGCGCCCTACTACGTCACGAACGACCAACTACATCGTGACCTAAAGATACCTACTAGCCCCGACACATAGCATACGTCAATCCGTCTACGTCGACGTATGTGACTGACAGCTCACGTACTTGACGGAGAGGTCGCCACATAGGAAACGTTGACGGATATACATAAATCAGCTGTTTGATTAACCTTTAACTACAGAGGTGGTGGCAAAAATTTAACTCTTTAGAATATTTTGTAATTTCTCTTTTAAGTTGCCCTCTTGAAATTCAGTTTTCAGTAACTTCACATCTCCTGATAATTATTGACCATTTTGGTTTTATGGAGGAATGTTTTACAAATGAGAAAAAACTCGAAAAGCAAATTGCAAAAAAAGTAAAATTCAAGAGTAGCTAAAGGTTAACAATCAAAAGCAATCATCTGACATAGCAACTGATTGACGTATGCCAAAAGTTGAGTGTTGGGCAACTTTGGTACGTTGCGGCGACGGATCCGTCGTACTTGTACCGATGTACATTTAAATGCCCACAGTTTACTGAGCTGTCAGTCACATACGTCGACGTAGACGGATTGACGTATGCTATGTGTCGGGGCTATACTATCTCTCAAGAAATCAGAAAGTATGCTGCATCATACAAAATGAGAATATTAGCTCACCCCAACCCACTCGTTCTAGCCCTGACGGCAAGACCAACCAATTTCGTACGTCTCAAAAGAAAATCATTTACAGATCTTTGCTGATGCACTATAATAAATGGATGCGCTACTGAGAGCAATCCATACATGCCCACCATGTTTATTAAGTCATTATTAATTACTAATTACTTTTAACGAACCACAAAATTGTTAGATGTATTTTATTTATACAGTTGGCAAAATATATTGGATGCTAAAAAAAAAAAAAAAAATTATAACATTTTAAAATTAAATAGAAGTTTTGAGTTATGACTATCTATTTATACGAATGTAAAAAAAACACTGGGAACCTGTATAAAATTTTTTTTCGATTCATACGTCTTCCGTGGGCATTTACCTCAGTATAGGTACTTATTAACGTTTTTAAGAAAAAATGTATGTATAACAATCCCTAAGTTTTCGGTTATGGAACAAGCCTATTTGCTGCATGATTAATCAATGTATGTATATTCTCTTCAGGCCCATGTATGTATATATTTCATTTTGCTCCGGGGCTACTAGGTCATTTATCATATATATTATTTCTAATTGGTGTTTTTTTTTGCAATCCCTTTTTCCGTTTACATAATTTGCCAAAATTAATAAGTAAGGCATCGTTTCAAAGGTATAAATTAGCTATGCCTGTGAAACTGTGTTTTATTGGGCGTGGTATTTTTTTTAATAGGATTTTGCAAAAATAAAATGTTTAAATTTAAACTAAAAGATTTGCGCCTAAAACTATGCCTTCAGAATTATTTTATTCTAACCAGAGTGCAGAGTTAAATACAAATTTCAAATGTAGATGTCGCTCCAGTTAAACAGTTGTGTATATTTTAAAACACTTTTATAAGCTTCAGCTGTATGTTTATATGTAAACATCACATTATTTTAGGCGAACACGTGTTTATTCATACTTACACTGAATGGGGGTTTCTCAACATGGGATGTGCTTATTTATACACAGCTGTACGTAGTACAATATATGTATATGTATTTATACTTTTGATCAAATAACGGTTGTACGTAAGACCATAAAATAATTGAGATAGATATGGACTTACATAAATCAAAACGATCAAGATGAAAACAAAATTCCATGTTTGTATAACCAACTACGAAGCGAATGTAATTCGCTTGCTAGTGTTAGTTGGGTATGCATTTTGGTGAATATATTTAAGTGTCTTGCGCCACGCTTTGCTGGATTGCGCAAACACTGAAAAATCCACCAACTGTGTGCAGCGCCATCATTTGGCAAATAGCGCAAGCGTAAATGGAATGCTGCATTTCCTACCATGATCTGTATTGCCGCTTTGGCTTTTTGGTGCAAAATGTTTATCTGTAAATGTTATTAATTTTCAGTTTCACCTGAAACTCGCGAAAAGTAGCAAAACTTGTTAAATAATTTATGTAAAGGGTGAATTAACGTCTCATGTACATTAACTAATTAATTAATAGTTAGAAATGTGTACATTTTGCTGTCGAAATTTCACGACCGTGGAATTTACTCGTAAGATTTTTTTGTCACGGCAAAACCGTCTGTAGCCTTGTTTATACGCAGCAGTAGCCGAGACCGCATCCACTCAATACACTAACCTTCCGTCTGTTTATACAATCTAGTTTGAAGCGTGTATATTGAAATCGCATTGTAATGCATTTCGATCAGCTGTTCTTTGTTTACATTCTATTACTTTTTCACTACAAATGTGCCGAGTAATCGCACTATTCATAAAAAGCAAAGCAAACTTTAATTTTGGTCCATCTTAAAATATTATTTAAGTTAATTGATTTCAATTGAATACATACGCGTTTAATAAAGCAATCAGCTGATCTTTAACTCGCTTCGATAAATTTAGGCACTTTGCACACGGAGCTTACTGCTTTAGACGGGTATTAGATACTACAGACGAAAGCTGTACGCTTTGATGTCGCGCACGTATATTTCAATTGAGGGCTGCACACGAGTCGTCAGCTTCATGCATGCGTCAAAGTATGCTGGCTACATGTCGCTTGGCGTAAAGCAGTGCTGGTAGCTAGGCGTACTACGCTTAGAAAACAGGAAGAAGAAGATGTTTGTTTACATTTTCCCACTTGGTAGAATTTATCAAAGCGGTAAAATTTGTGTAAAAAATCGGAAAAAATTAGTGTATAATTAAAGAAAATGGAAGATTCCATAAAATTTTTCATCTTTTCTATTTAAAGCTTCGAAATTTAAAGCAAATAACGTATTATTAATTTGTTTGTTTGTTTTGTGCAGCGAAGTTTCATGTCGCTTCGTGTGCAGATCTTGAGGCGTAGAGAAATCGACGAAATGTCTGGTACGCCTCTATGACGATACGCCTCGTGTGCAGAGTGCCTTAGTCGTTTATACGCACCCTTCAACCGTTGCGAGAAATAAAATACCGATTTGAAAATGAGTCTGAGCGAATTCAGCGATGCATTTCAAAGCGTATTCAAAATCGATTTATACGTGCGTGTGTATTCAGTGAAACCGCATTATGCCGTCGTATAAACAAGGTATGTGATTACTGTGTGTATCACCAACGCCGCCGGCGACACCGAAATGCCTAAAGCCACGACGCCGAACTCATCGAAAATGGCATCAGCAACCCCGACGGTTCGAAGTTCAGTGTAGCCAAATATGTGAACTGTGTTCGAATCAGTGTTGCCAAGTACTGTTGCGAAATTCAAGACAGGTAGGCGCAGCGGCGAATTCAGAAACTACTTTTTTTTATTTACAAAGGTACAGTGTAATGTCAAAATCAAAGCAAATTCACACTATGGCCAACAGGAATGGGCGAGTCCCAAGCGAATACAGATTTTAACCAAGGGGAAACATTATTTTGACATTAAACTATATCAATTACAATATTAAAGTTCTGAATTCACGTATGCGCCTACATTTCTAAATCTGGCTGGCGGAATTGAGCGGGATTTTCTGACGTTTCTTATCTTTTTGATAAAAGCAAATACATCGTTAGTTTATTTTACTAAAAACTATTTACTTAAATAATAAAATAATGGATTCTATTGCGATAGCAGCTATATTAGTGGAGGAAGAAGAGCAAAGGAATCTGATAAACGAGAGAAAGTTTTTAAGGGATCAAAACGATCCTTTTACTTTAAGTAAACAAGCGTAAATTTAATTAGAGGCTGAAAAAAAAAAAATAATCGTCATAATTTTGCGTGAAAGAAATCTTTACCTTGTAATTTTTTCTGTTTTTCATAGAATTATTTTGAACTACATAAAAGCAAATTGTATACAAAAACAGGGGAAATTTTCAAATAACAATGTACCCGGCACCGGAATTTTTCGTTTCTTGTTTTTGGCGATAGATCACTAAAATGCAAACGAAATCTTGGGGAAACTTATAATTCATTAATAACACAGTATTTTTGCGTAGAGCACCCTTATGCACTGCGCCGCGCTTTGAAAAGTAACCCTCAGCCGACAGAAATCCCTTTCTGGAGTTAGATCTGGAGAGATTTACAGTAATTTTGCGTGGTCGGGAGTGTTATAACTAGTAAAATTATCATTCGCAGAACTTTTCCTGAAGGATTCATTGAAACATTCTTAGTGGTTTGAAAATAAATATGGCGGACGCATTATACTGAAGCCGACCTTCCACCACCTGCAATATCTATTTGAATGCGTCTTTATTGAGACGAAAGTTTTTACTGAAATGGTAAATTGTTGGTAATACACATTCATAATTCGTTAGTTGCTTTTTTATAGTAGTCAAACAATAGTTATCAACTTCAGAAAATACATTATTCTTTGGTGAAAATATATTTTAATTTACAAAACCTACATACACACGTATTTAAATCACTGTTATTATCATTATTTCACAATTTTTTCTCTAAAGTTTTTCTTTGCATATAACAGCAATTCAATCTCGGGGGAAAATGCAATGGACTCACGCCATGTTTGTGGCTTCTCGCGACCGGTTTATTAATATATTTACATATATTCAAACTTATTAACACTTATTCCAACTTCATACATGCATTTACACAATTTACTTAAACTTTTATTGTAATTTTTTGATATTTTGTTAATATCGCCGCAACCAAATACTTGCGGCAAATTTCGGCACGAAAAACTGTCAAAATGTTCGTTCATTCGGTGTTCATAATGCCGATTTACCGAACTTCGAAAGATTCGGAGCGCCGTCTGTTTTCATAATTCCGATTTGCCGAAACGTCATTTCGGTACCGCCGACGGTGTTGGTGATAGTGGCATACAATCTGGTGTAATCCTAGCCACACACCTTTCAATTTTTTATACAACTTGAGCAAGTTGCGCTGGAAATCGCAACGTTTTGGGGCTGTTGTATGAAGTTGTGTATCGGTTGTACGAAAAATCAAAAAGTTTTGATTTTTTGGCAAATTGTACAACTTGGTTGCATCGTTTGGGGCATGATGTTCAACATTTCATTTTATGAGAATTCTTGAAGTGAACACATCAAATTATAATATAATAATACAATGGCGCTATTATAACTCTGACGAGTTTTATGGCCGAGCTTCTCTCCCAATTCGAGGTGTGCTCCTTTTTGTTTTTCCTACTAATTGGGTGGACCTACAGTTTTATGCCGGCTCCGAACGGCGAATGCA